>OY856413.1:453472378-454672378 GCA_963693085.1 Alisma plantago-aquatica | reverse complement strand
AGTTACCAAAACCAGAGAGAACGACAACTTCACAGAGCAACTGGTTGCACTGAGTTGTACTTTGAGAATCCCCCAATACCGCTATATATATAGGAAGGTCATGGGACAGGGTTCTCCATCCTGGGCAATGCAGGACTAAAAGCATGAGTAGAAGGGTTTGAGATTTTCCACAAAACAATCAACTCGCAACCTGAATCGATCGTTTCACAAATGAAACGGGCGGTTGGGACCCATGAGCCGATCGGTTCACTTCTGAATCGGTTGGTTCGTGGTCCTGATCAGTTCCCGATTGACTTTCCTTCTTTTGTTTCTAATTGGTATCGAATACCAATCCTTGTTCCAATCAAATTGGGCAAGTGAAATGCAAGGAAATTTCTCACCAATCCTACTTTCCCAACTTGCTCGGTTGCACCAGTTGAATCGACTGTTTCAAAACTTGAAGCAATCGTTTCACCTTGTGCATGAGCCGATCGACTCACCACCTGAGCCGACCGATTCACCAAGCTCAGCCGATCGGTTCATCTCATGAGCCGATCAGTTGGGAGTGCAGATTGTGCAGAATCAGTCAATTGTGGTTTCAATCAATCTGATACTCTAATCAATTAGTCCAACACCTTGAACATCATGATACTGAGCTATCAATTGATTGAGTGTTTAATTGAACTACTAAACTCCTTTATCAATCAATCTAAACATTGTTTGTGGACAAAACTCCTCTTCCAGGTTAAATCCTATGTATGTGACCCTGCAGGTCCATTTCACGTTGGCAGTGAAAGTCCATAACACTTATGAATTCACAAGCAAAGAGCAGTGCCTAGTCACACATCAGTGCTACCCAAGTGAAAGTAGAAAGTTGGAGAACAACTTTCAATCCTACAATCCGTGAATGGTGTTACAGTGAATGTATAATTCCTTTATCATTGATATCCCGAATGAACTCGAGGCATGGAACAGTCATCCTGTCAACGTTCATTCACTTTCTTGATCTCAGAGCAGATTGGAAGACATATGTATGACATCAATATCACATACTAATTCACACATGCGTGTGCACGCCTATTTCAATCCTACTCATCAAGTGGCCTTGGATATCAAACTCCCTCAGGAGGGACAAATCCCATATCTATCACTCACCCCTCAAAAGCCCCATCTGTCAAAGCCACCCAATCATCACCTTTATAACAACCCATGTTTCAAGACTACGTTTGATGATGTCAAAGTGTGCCCAACGACATGTGTTGAGTGTAGTGATTTCAGGTCAAAGAATCACACTCACCACCATCACTGTGAGTACTGACTGTGACTACCATGTCATGGTTCCATGTGTCAAACTCACGGTGGTTCTGTCTGGTACACTTATTCTCTAACAAGTACCTATGTGTTTGGTTTGATATCTCTATATCATGACTAATGAGATTATTTCATCAACCAACACCACAATCTAGTCTCGTGTGTCATTGTTGTCTATCCACCTTCCACAATGACATCCGACTAGGGACATAATGAGAATGTACAAACTCTTAACATCTGTATGATCTCATCGTTCAGGTCCTCAACCTGAAAGCATATGTCATTGAGTACTGTCATTCTCTAGACATTCAATCTATTCTATCACTATCTCATATGACTGAACTAGAAAGAATTGGAAGCTTGCCTTTGATGTTTATCAAATCAATCTTAATGTATCCCACCAATCATCCCATGATTGGCTCTCAGGGCATACATACCAACAATTACTACCCTCATCTCCTAATCACCCTAAGATCCTCTAATCTAGAAACCTAGGATTGATTAGAATCTAATGGAATTCCAACTAAACCCTAACCCAATTGAGCCTCATAAGGGTAGGTAGGAGGTTTTAGGGACTAGTTCTCTTATACACAATCTATTCTATCCATGAACAGTTAGTAGTTTATGGCAATTCATTAGCCTCTATCTTGTTGTTTGGTTTGGTAATCTAAATGAAAGTATAATTTTCACATGTTATCACCCTCAACCTAACTGATAAGTGCATCCCCCAAACAACCCACACTATCCTTCATTAGATTAAAATGCTAATATCCTTCTTGCTTAGTTCATGTTAGCTTAGATAGCTATTTGTTTCTTAGTTAGTTCATTCCCTTCTTGTTGCTTTTCTCTTGCTATTTTGGGTCTTTAATTGATTTGTTGTCTTGTTTTCTAGCTTAGTGTAGTGTAGACCTCTCCTTTCTTGCCTTAGTGTAGTTTTCTCTTTTCCCTCTTCTACCTGCTTGCCTTGTCTTTTCTAGTTCATTAGAATTAACTATCTAGGGTTAACCTAGGTTTTGACCGTTATTTCCTTTAATTGCTTGTTTGATCCGTCTTAGTGTAATCAACAAAACCAAACTTCAAACCCTTCAATCCTAGACTCCGCAGTAGGAACCTAGCCCAAAACTAACCTAGCTTTAGTGCCCCCTTTTCTCCTTGTGGATCAACCCTGTTCTTGCCCCTTGCCTATACTATAACACAACCATGTGCGCGTGCAGGTATCGTGTGTTAGTAAAAGTAGGTGTGTTAGTTTAGGTCCTTTATATATTTTGAAAGACACCAGTGTCTTTGACCTTGAGGTGTATGCATCTAATAAAATCCCAATTGATTTCTGTGTGTAAACCTTAGGGTAAGGAAGAACTCAATAATTACGTTTCATCATTATCTCATATCTCAATGAAACAAAACAAATTAGAAGATTGTCTTTATTATAAATCAAATATTTAACAAGATATGCCATCACAATCATGGCTCCATGGGCATACATACCAAAAAAGTGACTTCTAGTTATTAGATATGGTATTTTGACTTTGGAATCAATCTTGTAATGGACATCAAACATATAGAAGTTTTATGTTATGAGAAGATTTTTATTTTTAGTTCTCTCCTTCCTAGACAAGTTGGTGAATGCCCTTCAAATTATAAACTAATAAGAAAACTAAAACCCCTTCAAGACTCAATACACATACTATAAGAATATGAACCATTTATCCTTCAGATAGACAAGTGTGATAACCTAAAATTTCACGCTTTGGATATGACATCTAATATTGACCTCATTCTTGTTTTTAGTATCAATTTTATGTATATTTATGATTCAACTTGCTCACATACACAACTTTGGCCTAATATATCATTATGGAATGTTTGAACTAAAATCCTTCCATCAAATTTTATAGATTCTTCTAGCATCTTATCTCTTCTGTAAGGATCAACCTCAGCCACCCAAGTAGATGATGATTAGTTAGTATTCTCATCTCCACATGTGATTCCTCCTCTCTCATGACTATTGATCACATAACATCTAGATTTTGGGTAGCTTATGTATGGGAAAACTAAAATTTATTTGAAATGATGAAAGATGGTAATGCTATGATATGACATTAACTTGAAAAACCCTATCATGGTCAATGAAAACTTGAAAGAGATGTACTCAATATTACTAAAATAGATACAAGTGTTTCTATGTTTGAGGTACATTCTTGATATGGTGAATTACTCATGTTTTACAACTCATGATTGATGAGGTCCCTATTGATTTAAACCCATGTTCTCCCTATTTTTATCAAACCTCAAATGTATCTAACCAAAACATCCACTACTGATATGTATAATGCCACATACCTTGATATGACTATGTCCTTGGACCCCTAGATCATGATGTGATGACTTGGATAGTAGATGCATTTCCCTAATGACTCCTATTCCTCTTTGTAGACACAATCTGAATGATATGATGGACCTAGATGTGAATCTTGAACTTTTATGCTCAAACTCTTGGACTTCAATTTGACTTCTTGATTTCCAAGATATACCCTTACCTTGAGTTTGAAACGGAGGGGACATGATTATGACCTTGAACTCACAAATTCTTGAAATATGGTTGCCCCATCATGATTTTGATGTTTGACTCATGATGCTGTGAAACATGACTTGGTAGTTGATACTCTCCCTATTCGGATATGCTTGATGACTCATGGCTAATATGGACTATTATGCTAGATTAGGTCGGTAGTTGACTTATGACTCCCCTAACCTAGGTCACCTCTGCATTATGACTGCCTCTAAATTTTCATCTCATTGATTTCTTTAGAGATTACAAAGGTAAACCTTTCATACTATTCTGATTTATTGACCTAAGTCTCCAACAGGTCAAATCCATGATGATATTGATACTCATTCCTAATCAGTATTTGATGATGATCTTGGAATATATGATTTTGACTATAGCTATTGGTTAAGTTCCAAGAAAGACCTTGTTTTATGTCATTCATCAACAACGAATACCATGACAATGAAATAGATGTTGATACCACGAAATGTCGCTCAATTATTGCTCAATTATTGTATATGGATGAATGATCACCCCTAGAAGGGTGGTTTAATCAATCAGTTTAAGAATTGAAATAACCTCAAACCTCACCAAATGTTTGGAGGGTTAAGTATACAAATCCTGAAAGAAAAGGTATTGAGTATAATTATATAAACCCAACTATTCAATCTCCAAGGGACATAAGGAAAAGTCATTGGGGAAGTGACTGACAGTAGGTGACCAAGACCAGGAGGGAAGTTAACCAAGTAACCAAGCCCAGGAGGGAAGGCCAACATGAAGACCAAACCCAAAAGGGAAGGCCAATATGAAAACCAAGCCCAGGAGAGAAGGTCACGAAGAGGCCAAATCCAAGAGGGAAGGCCAACATGAAGACCAAGCACTAGAGGGAAAGTTGCCAAAAGGACAAGCCTAGGAGGGAAGGCCAACATGAAGACCAAGCCCAGGAGGGAAGGTCACCGAGAAGACCAAGCCCATGAGGGAAGGTCGCCAACAGCCCAATGTTGGGACACAAAAAAATGATGCACACCCTAAGAGATGGAGAAAATCTAGGGTAAAGTATTACACAGAAAATAATGCACTCAAGGGTTGTTGGAGAAACCTTAAGAAAAATGAGATGGACATCTCAAAAAAACCTTAGGAAGGGTAGAACCCTAAGTCACCCAAAAGGTCCAAAATAAGAATCTAAAACATGGCTTTGAAATGTTAGGACTTACGACATTGATGTCCCAAACTTTGTAGGGAAATATGTCTATAGAGTAGGCAGCGAAAAAAAAATTATCTGCCATATTCCCTATAATCAGTAGATCGCTTAAATAACTATAATGCAGGAAGGATGGCTTTAAGGATATACCTGGTCCTAGAGCAAGTCCAGTGACAATCCTCATCATCGTAGATGTCAAACTCTAAATCCTAGTTGTATTGGAACCCGTCTGACTTCTCTTCCTCCTGGTCTGCACCACGGACTGTAGCCATAAACGTCGACTTCTTCAGTAACTCCTCTTGTCACACACTGCATATTGATGTTGTCCTCCTAGCGACAAAAAAATAGCCTCCCACCTATAGAGAAGTCCACACGAACCATTTAGAACACATGTCTTCCTTCTAGGAAAATCAGGAAGGAGTAGTCTCTCACGTTGGTTGACTAGTCACCAGCTTGTTTTCCCACAACAATGATCTCAATTCCTGTCTCCCTTGTTGTTCCTCCCTAGTCGGGTAGAACTTTCTTGGGCTCTCGTGGTTACCACAACTAGAGGGGACAATGTTTATCATAGAAACTATTTATCAATTATCTGTGTTGTGCAATGGGAAGTGCTAGTAACCACTCTATTTATAGGTGGGGTTTGGGTCCAGGTTACCGGTCGATGCGGGAGTGGAAGGGACCAGAAAATTCCATATTTTCATAGAAATTCTAGATATCTCATAATCTGTGATAGTCCAGATGGTTTCTTGGCAACTCATACAGTTGTCTGGTATGCCATACGGTCATTTGGCACAGCCCAGACAATCATTTGGTTGTTTCCCAATTATACACAAAATTGGCAAGTCAGTTCCCATCAATGTTGGACATTAATTTCCTTACACAACAAGTAATCTACAAGCCAAACAAATAGGGAAATGTCTAGAACCTTCCCTCAACCAAACTGGACAATCTCTCCCATGTGAGATGGCCGTCTCGATGACCCAGGAAGTCATCTAGTGACTCGAGTCGAGCCAGTCGGTTCAGTCAATTTGCTTCTTAGCCAATTCCAACTCAAAACAGACCCGACTCCCTAGACGCCCATGTCAACACCTGAGACGACTGTTTGGCACTTCTAGACAGTCGTCTCAACACTTGAGATGGACGTTTGGTAGTGTTGTCAACCTATTTGAGCACTTCAGTACTTAAATCAATTGTCATCCAAGATCTAAACTCCTCTTCTAAGTCAAGACTTATGTGTGTGACCCTATAGGTTCCATATTACGTTGGCAGTGAATGTCCATAACAACTTATGACATCACACGGAATGAGTGGTGCCTAGTTTCACATCAATGCTACCCAAGTAAATGGAAAGTTGGGGAACAACTTCAATCTACAATTTGTGTATGGTGTTGCAGTGTTTGTATAGTTCCTTTGTCATTGATGTCCAGATTAAACTAGAGACATGGAGCAGTCAGGCTCATCATTATTCAATCATGTTTCTTGAAGAAAGAGAAGACTGTCTGAGATATATGTAAGCTCAATATCACATATTGACTCACATGTGCATGGTCATGCATTTCTCAATCTCACTAATCAAGAGACATCATACTCCAGTAGGAGGGACAAATACCATATCTATCACTCATAGTCAATCCCCATGTGTCAAAGTTACCCAATCATCACCATTATAACAATCCATTTTTCAAGACTATGCTTGATGATGTCAAAGTGTACCCAACGACAAGTGATGAGTGTAGTGGTTTCAGGTCTAAGAACCAGAATCACCACCATCACTGTAAAAGCTGACTATGACTTGCATGATGATGTCTTCCATGTGTCAGTCTCATGGTGGGTATGTCTGATACATTGTTCTCTAACATGTATTTGTGTGATTGGTTTGATGTAGCCATATCATGACTAATGAGACTCTATCATCAACCAACTCACATTCTGATCTTATGTGTTATTGTTGCCTATCATCCTTCCATACCATCAACCAATCAGGGGCAAAATGAGAATATGTATATGTACTCTTAGCATCCATATGATCTCATTTTGAAAAGGATAATACTTGAAGACATACGTCATTGAGTAGTATTATTCTCTAGACATTTATAATGTTACATGTCATAACTGGATTAAATAGAATAAATTGGAATCTTGCCTTTTATTATTTAATCAAATCATTTACAATATGTCATTACAATCATCACATGATTTTCTCTCTGGGTATACATACCAATAGAATCCCACTTACACTTAGAGACAATCACCCTCAAATATTATTTTGAGTGACCTAGCATGACCATCATGCTTCTGTTTTGAAAGTGCCTTTGTCAAGGGATCATCAACATTGTTCTCAGTTGGTACTTTGCAAATCTTTACATCTCCACATTGCACGATCTCTCATATGAGATGGAATTTCCTTTGTATATGCTTTGAGCACTAATGTGATAGGGGATCCTTGTCTTGCGCAATAGCTCCATTGTATTACAATATAGATCGATTTCCTTGTTGATGCTTGGAACAACCCCAAGTTCTATGATGAACTTCTTGATCCATACAACCTCCTTTTCTGCACTCAATGCAACAATATAGTCGACCTCTATTGTAGAATCGACAATTGTTTCTATCTTGGAACTCTTCCAGCTCACAGCTCCGTTGTTGACGTAGATACCAAATCCTGATTACAATTTGTAATCATCTTGATCAGTCTAGAAGCTTGCATCAGTGTAACCTTTACCACCAACTCTTCCTCTCCATCGTAGACCAAGAATCGATCCTTAGTCCTTCCCAAGTACTTGAAAATGTTCTTCATGGCTATCCAACGAGCATCACCTAGATCTGACTGATATCTTCTCATCATACTCAAGGCATACGAGACGTTTGGACGTGTACACAACATTACATACATGATTGGTCCAATTGTTGAGGCATATGGAATCAGACTCATGTGTTCCCTTTCTTTACAAGAACTGGGACATTAAGCTCTAGAGATGAGAACACCATGATGCACAAGTATGTTTCTTCTCTTTTAGTTCTCCATGTTGAACTGCTTCAACACTTTTTCAATGAATCCGATCTGACTTAATCTAAGAAGCCTTCTAGATCTATCTCTATAGATTTGTATCCCCAATATGTAGGATTATTCTCCCAAGTCTTTCATAGAGAACTTATTTTCAAGCCATGTCTTTACATTTTATAAAGTAGGAATGTCATTCCACATCAATAATATGTCATATACATATAATATGAGGAATGCCACTATGCTCCCACTAACCTTCTTGTACACACAGGCTTCATCTTCATTCTAAATAAAGCCAAACTCTTTGACTATTTCATCAAAATGAAGATTCCACCTATGATATGCTTGCTTCAATCCATAGATTGACCTCTGTAGCTTATAGATGTTTTTGCATCCTTTGGATTGATAAAACTCTTAGGATGTGTCATGTGTACATACTCGAGTAAATTCCCATTAAGGAATTTTTTTTAACATCCATTTTCTAAATTTCATAGTCATGATAAGATGCAATAGCAAGAATGATTGTGATTGACTTAACCATGGCCACTGGAGAAAAGGTTTTGTCATAGTCAACACCTTGAACTTGTCTAAAACCCTTTGCAACCAATCTGCCCATATAGGTTTGAAATTTTCCATCCATGTCGGTCTTCTTCTTGAAGCCCTACTTGCACCCTATATGTTTACCCCTTTAGGTGGATCCATCAAAGTCCATACTTTGTTGGTATACATGGATTCCATCTCAGATCTCATGGCCTCAAGCCATTTCTCAGACTCAGGTCCCTCAATAACATCTTTATAAGATATTGTCTCATTATCTATGACCAATTCACTACCTTCTTGAGTAACAAGGTGTGTCCAATTATATCTATGAGGTTCTTGTGTTACTTGAGGAATTTGACATTCCACAACACTTTGTGAATCTCTAGGTTCCTCTTGTACATCTAATGGTTCAATGTTTTATTGTTGGTCTTGAACCTCTTTGAGTTCCACTCTTCTCCCATTGATTCCTTTAGAAATGAAATCCATCTCAAGGAATGTGGCATTCCTGGCAACAAAAACTTTATTGTCAGATCGGGAATAAAATTAATATCCTCTTATTTCTTTAGGATATCCAACAAAAATATATTTATCAGATTTTGGACTAAGCTTATCAGGAAACATTTTCTTGACATAAACTTCACATCCCCAAATCCTCATACAAGACATATAGGGACACTCCCCATTCCATATCTCATATGGTGTATTTTGAACCAATTTTGATGGTATTCGGTTTAGTGTATATGTGGCAGTATGTAGAGAATAACCCCAGAAGGTAGCCAAAAGCTCATCTAACCTCATCATAGATCGCATCATATTTACTAATGTGTGATTCCTTCTTTCTGATACACCATTATGTTGAGGTGTTCCAGGTGGAGTCCTCTGGGATTTGATTCCATGGGTTCTAAGAAGGTCCTCAAACTCTTGGTTTAAGTATTCTCCACCTCTATCAGAATGAAGTGTCTTAATACTTTTACCAAGTTCGTTCTGTACTTCATTCATAAACTCCTTGAACTTTTAAAGAGTTTTTGACTTATATTTCATTAAATAAACATAGCCATACCTCTAGTGGTTATTCTAAAAAGTCCATACACACAAGTATGTATGAGTCCTAATAGATCACTAGCCCTCTCATTGTTACCAGTGAAAGAGGTCTTAGCCATCTTGCTCAACAAATAAGATTCACATGTCTCTATTGATTAAAAATTAAAGAGTCCAGATAACCATCTTTATGGAGCCTAGATATGCGATTCTCATTTATGTGCCCTAGACGACAATGCCAAAGGTATGTTTTGTTTGAGTTGTCGAGTTTTAGTCTTTTGGTAATAAATTTATCTATATATGTCTTTAGATCTAACAACTAAACACCATAAGACATTGGGGCACTACCATAAAAGATCCCATCTTTTGAAATTGAACATCGATCACTTTTAATATGGAATTCAAATGCATCCTTGTCCAAATAAGATATAGAAATAATGTTTCTATTTATAATAGGTACATAATAGCTGTTATTCAACTCTGTTACAAGCCCCATGGATAGAAATATACTATAGGTTCTAAGTGCATTGGCTACAACTCTTACACCATTAGCAACTCATCGTTCCACCTTGCCTTGTCCAAAAGGCCTACTTCCTTTCAGATCTTGCATATGAGAACATATCAGAGATCCACATTCGGTATCCAATACCCATAATGATGAAGTAGATAGATTTATATCTATAATGTATATACATGAAATGGAGATCACCATCCCCATCTTCTTCTTCCTAAATGCCTTCACGTACAAAGTATAAGTTTCTCTTGTACTTTTGTTTCTCCTTATCTTAAGTGTTGAAGAATTGGACTTATACTTGACGAAAAAACTCTTCTTGGTCTTTCTTTGATCCTTAGACTTAGCTTCGTGGATCACCATCACGGGTCTATCCTTCTTCAATTTTTCTTCAACATGAATCAACATGGCAAGCAAGTCTGACATATGTCCAGTTGTATTACTCACATGATAACATGCAATAAAGTGTCTATATGATTTAGGAATAGTCCTTAGAATCATTTCAGTGACCAACTCTTTGCTCAAGGTGAATCCCAGTTCTTCAAGATGATACATGTGTCCAATCATATTAAGCACATGTTCCTCAACTGAGGTTCCCCCTGTCAGCTTTGAATCAAGTAGCACCTTCAAGATAGTGTCCCTTTCTTGCTTTTCAATAACAAGTGTCACTTTCTTAAGATGTGTTACCATCTCAAGAACACTCATGTCTTCACAGTGCTCATGCAACTCATAGTTCATGCAGCTAAGGATAAGATACTTTATCTCCAATGCATCATTGGCATGCTTCCAGTAAGCATCCACTTGTGCCCTAGGTGCATCAGGACGAGATATTTTAGGCATTGGTTTGTCAAGGACGCAGAGCTTGCACTCTTCATTGAGAACCCTTCTCAAAGTCCAAAACTAATCATGGAAATTTCTCTTGTCAAGTTTGTCCTTCATTAGGACCAATTGCAAATTGGATTTGTTCATCATTTGATTCTACATGAGAAAATTTGCATTTGTCAAAAACCATTTTTGATTTGATTTGATTTGATTTGAAAATTTTGACAATATTAATTAGGTCTTTAATCATTATCTCTTCCACTATTTTATTTGAATCAATAGCCCTCAATATCAATTCAGAATATTGTACCGTACAACATTCTAGTGGGCCAGATCCATGATAATTTGACTGTGGCCCAATCAACACCGCAAACACAGTCAACTATCAAGCTAGGAAATTCTTGCTAATTGCATCATATGCAATTCTAGATGGATGATATGTGCAACCCCTTGACATAATCACTTACACTCTTCTAGGCCCAGACGCTATGAGAATCACCAGTCAAGACTGACCCAAAAGCTGGCATGATAATAATGCACTCCACGGAGGCAAAACCTACATTATTGCCATCACAATTCCACGAGATAGACGACGCACCCCACGAAAGCAGAACCTATGCTTGGTTGACCAAGCTTTTCATTTGATTACTTTTGGAAAGCATCTAAGACTCTGATATTTTAGTTGAGGGAGTTTGTATATATACATATACTTTATCCAATCACCACATATATAGTATGTATCATATACACATGCAATAAACAAAAGTGATGGTTATGGCTAGGCTAATGTAATTCCTTGGAGCCATAAGGAATTATGTCATCTAGGTCTACATCATGTGCAGAAACATGTTGTTGACGAAGATATGTTCTTGCTAATCTGGGTTGATTGGTTCAACCCTTGAACCAATCGGATCGCCTCATGGACAGGTGTTAGGTCGTCTCACTAATCATCTGGTCCATCTGTCCACCATCAGCTAGCTACTCCAGCTGATCGGTTGGGTCCATCAGGCGATCGGTCCAGCTTGTCCACCATGTCCTCCAAGGTCCTTCAGTCAGTAGACTCATCGTCGGGATGCCTTCATCTTCATCATAATAGGAAAGTAAACTATCTTACTTTTACATGATTATAGGGAAACCTCAAGTTACATTCGAGGGGAGGAAGGGTAGGAAAGAATTAACTTTACATAGGGAATTTAAGATAGAGGCTCAGTATGCAAACCGAGATAAATGAATAAACCAACCACACAATCATGCACAGAAATAGGGATTATTGGCCATAAACATGATACACATCCACCATCAAAACCACTTTTAGGGCGATGCATGTAAATTGCATATATATATCATATATATATTAGTTTGGGATATTCATGGTATTGGATTTGACAAGATATTATTCACATCACATGCAATAATATAACAACAAAACCAAAATCCAGTCATATCAATTATCCCATAATATAATAAATTAACATTTGGCTCCAATACCACTGTATGGAAATATGGCTACAGAGCTGACAGCAGAAACACAATTTTTATCTACCATATTCCCCATAATCAGTAGATCGCTTCAATAACTATAATGCAGGAAGGATGGTTTCGAGGATATACATGGTCCTAGAGCAAGTCCAGTGACAATTCTCATCTTTGTAGATGCACAACTCTAAATCCTAGTTGGACTGAGACCCTTCTGGCTCCTCATGCTCCTAGTCTACACCATAGACTACAGCCACAAACTTCGACTTCTTTAGCAGTTCCTCTTATCACTGGTTGCTGGTTGACATTGTCCTCCTAGCTGTAGATAACGGCCTCCCAACTCTAGAGAAGTCCACACAGACCTCCTACAATTAATGTCATTGTGCTAGAATGATCAGGAAGGAGTCATCCCTCCTATTGGTGTATGAGTCACCAACTTGTTCTCCCACAACAATGATCTCAATTACTCTCTCCCTTGCTGTTCCTCCCTAGTCGGGTAGAACTTTCTTGGGCTCTTGTGGTTACCATAACCAGAGAGGAGAATGTTTTTAGAGTAATTGTTTCTCAATTGTTTGTGTTGTGATCTGGGAAGCCCCAGTACCCCTCTATTATAGGCGGGGTTTGGGTCTAGGTTCCTAGTCGATGAAGGAGTGGAAGGGACCAGAAGATTTTGAATTTTCCCAACAATTTTGGAAATATCGCAACCTGTGACAGCCCAGACGGTCGTCTGGAGAGGATCTGATATTCTGATCATTTGGAAAAGCCCAGACAACCATTTGGTTGTTTCCCAGTTGTACACAAAATTGGCAACTCAATTCTGATCAATGTTGGACATTGATTTTCTTGCACAACAACTAATGTACAAGAAAAACAACTATAGAAATGTCTATAACCTCCCCATCACCAAACTGGACCATCTTGACCATGCGAGACGTATGTCTCAGTCACCCAGATGGTCCTCTGGTGACCCAAGTCAAGCCATCATGTTGGGTTGGTTTGCTTCGTAGCCAATTTCAACTCAAAAAAGGCCTGACACCCCAGACGCCCATCTGAACACTTGAAACGACCATTTGGCACTTCCAGACGAGCGTCTCAACACTTGACATGGGTGTTTGGTAGTGTTGTCAGCCTATTTGTTGTGTGAATCAAATACCTAAACACTTTAGTATTTAATTCTATTTCCATTCAAGATTTGAACTCCTCTTCTAGGTCAAGACCTATGTGTGTGACCCTATAGGTCCCATATTACATTGGTAGTGAATGTCCATAACAACTTATGACATCACAAGAAACGACTGGTGCCTAGTTACACATCACTACTACCCAAGTAAATGGAAAGTTGGGAAATAACTTAAACCTACAATCTGTGTATGGTGTTGCAGTATTTGTATAGTTCCTTTGTCACTGATGTCTAGATTTAACTAGAGGCATGGAGCAGTCACCCACATTATTATTCAATCTTGTTTCTTGAACCAAGAGCAAATAGTTTGAGATATATGTAAACTCAATATCACATATTGACTCACATATGCATGTCCATGCATTTCTTAGTCTCGCTAATCAAGAGGCCTAGGACATCACACTCCAGTAGGAGGGATAAATCCCATATCTATCACTCACAGTCAATCCCCGTGTCTCAAAGTGTAAGGAGTTGGATCCCAGAGGGGAACCACTCCCTACTAGAAATTATAAGGCAATATCCCTTGAATGAAACACCACATAAACATTTTCACCAAAGGGATGATAACCAATTCATTCAACATGTATCTATCATAATACCAAAAGTAGCAGCAGAATATAAAATCTCTAACTATTACAAAGCTTGAAAACATTATACAACTTTCCACCACACATGGGTGAGTCAAAAGGGAAAACTATATATCAAATGAGGATCTAGATGAGGGTAATCTAACCACCTCTTCAAAGTCTCCCAAACATCAGCTACAAGGTTGTTGTCCAAGTTCACCTTGATTATCCTCTCCTTGCACGAAACTTGGGGATGGAAACTATAACATCACAAAGTTTTAAATAAAATAAGTTTAGGGTCTAAATTGCAAATTTACATATACAAAAAAACTTGAACTTCAATGCAAATTTCCCAACTATTGAATTATTTATGTAATTTTGATATAGAAAAGAAATCAAAATATGTTTCCTATAATTTCTTTGCAATTAAATGAGTCCAATACACATAAAAGGAAAACTTGCTCTTTTTCTCTCTTCTCCATGAAAGTTTCTCAAAAACACATCGTATATATATGTAATAACAAACTTTAGGGTACAATTAATGTTTATCTCAGTTTTGGACTCAAATACTCACAAAGGAAGGTAATTTCCTATTATTTACTCAATTAAATGCATTAAAATCGAGTTTAATGATCTATATGGAAACTATGGCTAAAATTTATGCAAAAGCTGAATATAACTATGTAGGAATAATCTAGACCCTTTGTTTGACTTATGGTTCAAATTTTAAGTCATTGGGACTTTGTTTGACCCCTCTAATGAATTCAGAAAGTTTCTATATAGTTTTTAGCAAAAATGTAATGGATTTAATAATCTAACCTAAAGTCCTGACTTCGATAATCATGTCACACAATTAGTATTGCTTTCCTTTTTCTCGGCCACATCAGACAGCCTCTGTCCCATGGGGGGAGCCGTGGATGCATCCAACAGCCAAATGACTATCTCTCCTACCCAACCCTGATCAAGTAGGACTTTTATTCTCGGTATAGTTACCCCGACTTTCGCAGTCTCTGATCTCCTTCCCCATTAAGTCGTTGCCTAAGAAAATCTTGCCAATGGATTCTGCTCTCTTTTCTGATCTTTCCAATCCTATGTTTATGGGGCTCTAGTGCCCTAGACCCCTCAGACTCTGGGAGCCAGCATTGTTTCCCCTATTTTCAACCTCCTCAAGACCCTCACGCCCACAAAACCCATATCATGTATAATGGACCAGTCAAAAACATTGTATGAACATACAAGAACTGGTATCTACCCTCACTTTCCTCTCTGATACCCCTTCTCTTCATATCCATGAGAGCCACATGCCACAACTAGAGTGGAGCCATCGACCCAACATATCTGCTCATCGTCGTCCCTCTAGCCATGATGGAAGGCTTCTCCTAGATTTCAAGAAGCATCAATTTTGCCCCAATATCAAGTAATCCTTCACCCCTCTTTTTAGCATGTTTGTATCCCCATGTCAATTACTCTGACTTGGATCATCTCTCATCTTGCTTTCTTCTCTTTCAGCTACACCTTTGTGCTACTAAGAGTTTACCATCATTTTTCTCGGTTGTGAGGTGTGTCTCGCTTGTTTTCCCTAATCCTTCCTCTAGACATGAATGGTTGAGGATTTCTTCTCCGCCCCAGACACCCCTGATACTTGAGATCAAGGGGTCTTTGGGACCAAGGTGACTCAGGGAGTCCTACTCTGATGTCAAAAATAGTCATCTTCTATCAGAAGAGCATATGTAGACCACAGGTTTGGTTCTCCATCATTGCGGTGGTCATCACAGTCAAAGATGACAATCTAGGGTACATATTTATGAATCCACCCTCATAGTATCTTCTTCCTGCATCGCGCCCTCAAGGGATACCTTAGACCTTTTAACGCATTATGGATCCTCAGGCTGGACGATGGATCTAAGAGCAACGAGATCCATGTAGTGTTGTATGATTGGACCAGTTAGGCCGCTGTAAGGTTTTGATTTTTCCCACTTGGCTTTTCTTTGAATTTTCATTGGTTTGTTTTTCATAAATTCATAGTAATTCAACCGATGGTTAGAAAATTATGAATAAATACTCTTTGGAAAGGGTTTTTAATAATGAATCTGATTTTATTATTTTCAAATCATGTTTTTCCTATTTGTTATGTTGATTTCATAAGGAACCCTAAAACCCTAATTTGAATAATATGATCATTAATCTAATAATATTAAATCAATTTTTGTCAAATGGACTAACCTAATCAGTAACCCTAACCTTGATTTAGTGACATGAAGCCATATTTTCCCCAAAATGCCAAATTTGGGTTTAGGATGGTGTTTAAAGAGATAATTAATATAAGTCATGCACTTTCAAGAACTTAGGGTTTGGCCAAGATCAATAGGACTAATCTAGGATTTTATTTTCTCTAGGTAAGTGGGTCATGCCATTATACATATGTACATTGGTTGAATTGAATGTTATGTATGATTTATGGATTATTCTTTCAATTTCAAGTTCAATGCTCAAATCATGTTCATCATATAAATTGCTTGGTCTTTGCTATATCTTATGTCTTAAGGTTATCATGTTCATTGAGATTAGAGATTATGATTAATGATCAAAGATTAATGGATTTGAAGTTCATGTTTCAAGCGGGAGAAATCACATCATGTTAAGATTCAAGTTCAAGATTTAATTCATGTTTATCGTAATGTTAATGTCAAGATAATTGGAATTGAAACTGTTTTTATATGCTTCTCAAATCATGGACCTCAAGAGGTTGTTATGGACATTCATGCCAATTATGGGATTTTATAGCCAAATCATGGACATTCGTGTCATTATGGGCCTTCCTAGCATAATGGGATTTCTTATCAATCATGTGCTCTTAAGTGGGCGTCATAGAGAGATACATATATTCACTGCTCAATTCATCATGTTATAAGAATCGTGTAATCAAGAATGCTTAAGTTTAATTCATGTCAAGATTTTCTTTCAAGTCAAGTATACATGCTTATTTTTTAGCTCTTATAAAATGTATAGTGCCACTTATTGATGTATATTTTTGTTTTTGCATGTCCATGGGACGAGATGTCCCTAGATCAAGGAGCAAAGGAAATTGAAATGAGTGCTTCCAAGTAGAAGTTTCCAGGACTCAGCTTTGTGGGGTGCCACCTACACCTTGGAAGATATAATATCAAGTTTCCATATAAGACTTATGACATAGATTTGTTCTACATTTTATGTATTAGATTTTAGATCATGGATGAGATAGTTCATTTTATAAGTTTTCTCTTTCAAAGAACAATGTATGAATCAATATTTCCAAGTAATGCATGGTGTTTCATTTATCTTGTTGCTAATGAATACCATGTTTTGTAATGTTCCTCCAAGCCAAGTGACCCATGTTATGGATAACACATGGTTTGTTGTTGTCATGTATTTACTTGGAGGGGCATTACAAAAGCATACCCAACAAAATTTAGAAGAAAGATGACATCAGTAAAAGCTGATATGTGCATACTAAAATACGAAATTGAGCAATGTAGGGAATAAAGGACAACAAAAAGAGTCACAACAAAAGAGACAAATAAGAGAAAAGTTTAAAAATAAAGCATCCATGTGTTTCACCTGTGATAATACTAGACAATATAAACATGTAGGTAGATAATAACACATCTACCAAAAATATGAGGTGAGTGGGAATTGTATACATCCGCTCTAAATATGGAGTGGGCAGGACTATATACATCCACCCTTAGTAGGAAATACACATTTACTCAAAGTATTTTTGTATGTAGGAGTTTTTGACATCTACATTATTATGTGGGAATGTTCAAATCCACATAAAACAACATGTAACATTATACTAATAGTCACGACATGATGGATATCAAAAGAATAAGCAAGTATAAAAGAGAGTAAGAAATATGAGAACATCCAACAAAATAAAGTGGGATCAAAGGATCCATGCCATCTCATAGTCTGCCATATAAACATCAACTACAAAGGTGGGCAAAGAAGCACATCTCACCAAAGAATGTTCTACCATGAGAAATGACTAAGAAAGAGACTAAGAGAATGACCAAATATGATAACAAGATCAGTAACAATATAAGGTACTTCACATGAAGTATATTTTCCAAACGAACAATATATGTTGTAGGTTAATGTCCATAGGACCAAGAGAATGATAAAGATAGGCTATTGCTAAAAAAGAATAGTACGAGATGCAAACACACATTAAAAGAGAGGAAATAGAAATTGTTCAATATAAAGATACTGTGGGATGCAAACATACCTCTCTTCAGAGTCTAACAGTACAAGGTCACTTCTAGATCCAAATCTAGGTCTCCAAAGAACCAATTATTATCATGTATGTGAAATTAGAGTTAGCTTTACATTGATTTCATAAACACTAAAAATCACGTTTTTCTTAATGTATGAATTAGATTATGAAAATAATGCCATATTTTAGTTTATATTATTCTAGGTCCAAAACATATTTTATTATAATTTTGACTAATAGATTATTGATTATGAATTTTGCAAGTTATTACTTATTTAGGAAAATCTATTAAATCACATATTTTAACATCATATTTTGATGAAAAAAACAATACCATTATAAATCTCTCATTTTTCTAAATTTATTGACTATTTATATTTATTTTTCTGATCAATAATTAATTTATTGTGAATTTTTTAAAATGGGCCAATCATATAAGTCCATGTCAGCAAAACAATTGTGAGAAAGAAGAGAGAGAGAGAGAGTGTAACATCCCTGACCTGGGTTATACTTTAACCCTAGGTGTTTTGATTAAGAAAGGTGATTAAATGTTTAATCTCATCTTGTGAAAAGTAATTAGGTCTCAAGAGGAACTTATGTTGCAATTCTAGTCCTTTTTGAACATTGTTGAAATCAATGTTTTGCCTGTTTTGGACTAAAGTGCAAATTACCCAAGTTGAGGGGTTTAAGTGCAAATTGTGCATGATAATATGTTCCTATTGTGTTGAAGCATCATGAGATTAAATATGATGTTGAGTTATGGCTTATGGAAGCCTAAATACCAAGAAAGAGCTGATAAAGCAATGTATGTGCATGAAAACCTAGTTTTGGTGTAATGTGCAATTTACCCAAAACCCAGGGTGTAATATGTAAATTACCACTTCAATAAGGTCCCTAATGTTTCTTGGCATCATGTAGAGCAAATAAAATGAGAGGGGCGCATCATTTGAATTAAGTTGGAGGAGAGAGAATCTTGATATTAAAATAATCAAGATTTAATCCTAATTGAAACCCTAATTCAATTTAGTGCAAAAACAAATATAATATTTGAAGGGCCTTCAACCAAAAATGAGATGGTTGAATTTGCTCAAGTGTGAACACCTTTGTGACTTTTCTAGGCCACGAAAATATCTCAAGCAAGTGGATAACCCACTCACCATTATTATAAAGAAAAGTAATATCCACTCAAATTGGGATATTATTATAATATGATCTAAGGTGCTTAATTTTCTTTTCTTTAATTGAGGATAATTGAGAGGAATAAGAGTCAAATGGGATAGCCTCGTATCCAAGGAATGAAAGGGGGAATAGGCGGCACTAATTTTGGAATTAAATGCATTTTTATAAGGCATTTTCTCTCTCATGGAATTTCTTATAAAAGTACCTTTACCAAGCCAAAACAAAGGCCATTTCGGATTCTTTTCTTTCCCCTTGCTTGGAAAATGACTAAGGAGCTGTGGAGGAGCAGGAGGACGACCCCAACCTGTTGGTAAGGTCCTTGACCTTCGTTCTCCTTGATTCCATGGTGGAAATAAAAAATAAATCATCGATTTCTTCTTATTTCGATCTCCTCTTCAACCCTAGCCAACTTTTTCATCCAAAAGCTTGGGGACGAGCCTAGGGGGAGTTGCAAAAACTTCATCCACCATTGTTGGCGTGAGCTTGGAGATTTGAAGCTCAATTGGAGGCGGGTTTTATAACTTGAACCCTTAATATTGTTATTGCATTCAATTCCTTATCAAATGTTGATGCTTTCTTCATTTCCAAAATTTATTTTGGTTGATTGATGAAACCACCATGAAAATCACAGAAAATTTCGTGGGTTTGTATCTTGAAGATGATGATGTCATCACAAGCACACACCTCAATTAATATCTTAGGCAAACAATTTCAAAATTTGGGACCAATCGGTTTCAATGAAATTGGTTAAACGGTTTCAACAAATTGATTGAAACCAAACAGTTTCAAATAGTTTGGAGTGGTTAACCATTTGCAATGGTTGACCATTTTAGGAAATATGATGATGTAATTGTATATTGATCCAATGGGTTCAATTGGTTTGATCTTAATGGTTTCAATTGTGAATGATCCCTAAAATGCAAACCCTAATTGTTTATGGAAGCAATAACTCAGTATACTATGTCAAAAATAGTTGTTTGTATTTGATCAGATGGTTGATGTAACCAAATCAAGTGGAGAGAATGATAGAAATGAATTCATACATGAGTATGATTCATATGGTGATTTAGGGTATGATCCTTAGTAAAGAGATCAAGAAACCCTAATTGAGAAGGTTAATGAACCCTAACCCTGATTTAGGGAAATTCTGAGTAAAACCCTAATCTAGGGTAATAGTGTAACCCTAATTAAGGGTAATGACTTGGGTAACTATAATTTAAGGTAATTAAATGCTAAATCCTAATTTGATGAATAATGAATCCCTAATTTATGGGTAATTGAATGAAACCCTAATTGGGATGATTAGTGAAACCCTAATTGAGGGTGATTCCATGAGAAACCCTAATTGAGGATGATTCCATGTGAAACCCTAATTGAGGGTGATGTCATATGAAACCTTAAACCTAACACATAGTAAAGCTATGTGAAACCCTAAATTTGGGCTATAGTGCATGGAATTCTAATCATGGGAAATATGATGAAAAATCATAACCTTAATGTCTGGGTAATGCTATGAGTAAACCTTAATGATGAAATAATGGGTAATACCCTATAACGATGAAATATCTCAAGTGGTTGACTATAGGCAACCTTATAATAAGCAATTCCTTAACTTGAGATGAGTCCATATCATTAAAGATAGTTGGACAATCCTTGTGTGTGATCTATGCACATCATGGTAAAGGTGATAGTTTAGTGGATGAAAGTATTAAGATGTGAGATTCCTTATTAGAAGATAAGTTAATAAACTCAAGTAAGATAGAAGTGATGAGGGAAGTGATACATTGAGACATGATAGATATCACATTTAGCATTTCAGGGTTGATATACCTTGATGCATCTTAAATCCAATATTTTTGGATAAGATACACAAGGAGAGTGTTATGTAAATTGTTACAATGAAATGTAATGAGTTTAACATACTTGATAAGTAAGCTAAAATGAGTATGATGTAATCATACCATGATAAGGATGAGAGATAAACGCATACCTTGTGTTGATGATCATTTAATGATAAATGATAAGAATATTAAATACTTGGAATGTCGATGGATGCTCCTAGATGTATGGAACAATATATTAGGGTTGGATTGATAAAATGAACATGAAACCCTAATTGATGTGAATAGTAAACCCTAACCCTATGGAGGAAATAGTGGTGTTACTATTATATTACATGAGTTAATATGTCATTGTTTCCTAGTGAGAGGTGACAAGATGTTTAATGGCCTTGTGAGCCATATGGTTAGATGTTACCTAGTAAGAGGTAACAAGATGTTTCATGGGCATGATTGATCCCTGAATGAGGTGTAATCCTATTGTGTTGATAAGGGTTGATTCCCTATGTTATTGTGAAAAGGATTTATATCTTGTGATAGTATGATGGTCTTAATGACCTTTGGGCATGGTTGAGCCCTGAATGAGGTGTATTCCTCTTATGTTGATAAGGGTTGATACCCTGTGATATTGTGAAAAGGATTTATATCCTGTGATAATATGATGATTGGTGTAGTCTCATGAATGGCAAGTGAATATTACCATGTGATGATGAGATGAGAAATTATGTTTCATATGTTTTATATATTTTCAGGTTTTGATATTTATATGCTTGCTAGAAGTGAACTAGGGTTTGTATGTCCACTTGTTTGATGCAGCCTTAATTCACCCAATTGGCATAACTAATCAAGTGCAACTCTAATCATGTAGTGCCTTGTGCCATAGATCCATCTGAGTGTCAGAACTTCCCAGATGGTGAAATGAGTATTCCTAAGGGAAACTCGGAGCGCATACTGATGAGTATGCAGGGTGCTTGTCATCCTAAATTCAAGTGTTTAGGGAGGATGACTGCGGTCATACCTAGCCCTTAGTTTGAGAATGGTTGCGGTCGTGTCTCGGTGATTATATGTGTGATGATATTGGAGGACAAATGCGGTTGTACCTCAGAAGGTAGGGTATGCGTACCCACCTCTTTCACTAGTGTCATGACCTGTACCAAGGACGGACTAGGCTGTTAGCACCTTGACCTTTTGTGTCGTTGTGGCGGACCCGTACTAACTGGGGGTGGAGAAGATCTTAGGAGTCCGGCTCTTCCTAGATCTTGTATGGCACTGATTTCGACTTAGCAGTGGTCAGTTGGATTTTGAGTGGTATCCTCAATTTCCTCAGGGCATAATAAAAGATGTAATACAGTCGTATAGCATATCTGTTTAGGGTTATATATGACGCTTCACATTGGATGATAACCCTTGTTTGTTCTCTTTACATAAAGATGATGCTTAGTGCAACTAAGACATAGTAATTATACTTATGTTGTGGATATGCGTAATACTGTAAATGTGTACATGCAATAGTCATGCTTATGTTGATATCTTACTGCTACTGTTGATTATAATCATGATGCTAGATATCTCATGTTGATAGTTATGTTTTGCATGCTATCCATGCCTCTATAATTAGAAATACCTAGCAGAGGCTTAATGCCTGTAATTAGGGTTGGTTAAAGTCTAATGCCTGGTTGTGTAATCACGATTGGTATAGTCCAATGCCTGAAACATTTATACCTTATTGATATAGTTTAATGCTTGAATAAGACATGATGATATATATAATCACATGTCTGGCATAAGTGAATACCTGTTTAGCAGATTGGCTAAGGCCAACAAATAGAAACAAGAATGAATCATGGGTGACACATCAGAATAATGAATGACATGAGCAAAGCTTGAGATGTTGAAAATGTATGGTAGATAAATGTTATACATGTTCTTTCTATTCCTTATAAAGAGAATAGATGAATTAATGTTCAATCATAGATATGTGTAATACACCCGTCCAGTGTGTCTTAGGTGGTTCGGTCCGACTTGTCCTCTCTGGGGGACCCGGGTTCGAATCCCTCTGAGCGCACTGTAATTACCAACTCCTTGGGTCATCCGGGCTCTGGCACCTATTTGAGGAGGAGGGGGAGCGGGGTCTCCCTAAGACTCAAAAAAATAGATAGGTGTAATACTTTAAAAGATGAGAATGATCTAAATTGCTTATCCTCTGCTCAGTTTTATATTAATTAAAATACAATAATGATGTTTCTGGCGGAGAGTTATATCTCTCGCTGGGGCAATTTTCAATTGTCTCACCCCCGTGGGAACTGACATTTTTAGGTGGACGAGTGCGAAATAGACTGAGAATATCTTGCAGAGGAAGAACATCAGCAGCAACAAGGACAACAGTGACAACTCAGGTTGAGTGTGTTGTCTGTCGTGTTTTGTATATAGAAGTCCTATGTGTCGTCGTTGTACTCTCAGGTCCTCGGAGTTAGTACTTAGTGCTTTTAATGTATCATTTTGAGATTTTGGCTTGATGCCTCGAGGTTATTATGATGTCTGTGTTTATCTTTTAACAAGGCAGTTGATGTTGTAACCCTCGAGAAGAGATGGTATAAGATATATACTTATGAACTATGATGTAAATGTAATACATTGGTTCTGGTTGAAAGAGTTTTCTTATGATTGGGTCTCTTTGAAAAAGGTTTTAAATTTTTAGTGATTTTCTATAATCCTCTACTTAGTGAACGCTTTCGCATTAGTTAATTATGTTTTTGTGAGTTGGATGCTACAATTTAGTGGTATCAGAGCTCTAGGTTCACTGAGTCTATAGAGACATAGGACTAAGGTAGTAGAGTCTATTCTGGTATCATCCAGTGTATCTGATAATGTCTTCTGCTCATATAAGAGAAGAAGAACTTAAAGATGACTAGGTCACATGAGGATATTGTTGCTGAGAGCAGCAATGTTGCACTAAGAAGAGGTGCATGGGAGCAGGTAAGAGAGAGACAATTGCCTGAGAATCTCCTAGTTGATCCATCTATGATAAGAAAATCTTTCTTTAAGTATTACTATTGGAGAATTTAGGACAACAATAATGTATATAGTGGATCAAGCATTGGCATTGTAACCCAGATTACCAACCCCAATGATGATGTTTTAGATATCAACATGATTTGTAATAAGCATCTACAGGTTGAAGCAAAAGTAAATGATATGTTTCTGGACTTAAATTGAGTATGTGCTCAACCTTAGCCTGTTGAATCAATCTTTGAGGCAGAGTTAGCCTGAGACAGTGAATAATCCATGAATTATGACAAGTTAGACAAGATAATGTTATTCAAATATGTCATTTTATGAATTCCTGGATTAATTGAGAAAGGAATTGATTGAACTCTCCTTAAATAGTCCTATGAGGACCTATGTTTTGCATAGTAAAACATTACAAATGTTTTATGTTGTTCTTACCTCCTTGAGAAATGATGAGGTACAGAAGAGATGCCTGAGTGAAATTCAGGGATGTTAAGTCTTATGCTTGTGATAATATGAAAAGCAGAAATATGATAGTATACGAAGTGCATACCACTTAATCTCAGTATTTATATACCCTGGCCAGGTATACAACTATTGATGATAAAGTGGGTATGGAAACTCTTAGATTGTTGTCTTTTTTATTGCTCTGATCAAGTAGTCATTCTGATACAATCTAATGAGTATCATGAAATCAGAAATATGGAATGAATAAATGTGTCATGTCCCATGCATAAGAAAGAGAAGTCTGAGATAATCTCAGATGAGTATGTTGTATGAGGAACTAAAAGTGTACTCCTCATAAGATAAGAATAAGAATGAGGGACATGAACCCTGTTCAATAATGATCCCAGCATAATAAAGATCTTTCCCATAATAAGGAAATGGGAAATGTGATGAGATCATGAGATAATCATAAACATGCTAGATAATAATAAAGAAAGGGATAATGGCATGCAATCATCCTTACAAATTTCAATGCTAAAGGCAAGGAACCTAGGATGAGATAAAGAGTAAATGGTTCATGAATAGTTGAAAATACACAAATTAATAAGAGGAATATGAATCCTTGTTTTCTTTCCTTTCAGAGACATGGCAATCAAGTGGGTCTTAGGACACTTGATGTGCATAAGATAAATGTGTTCATGTGATGGATACTTAGAAAAGTATCAGTTATCTTGGACTTTGGTCCCATGATGAGGACATATGAAACAATTAATGTTCCAAGATGAAAGGAAGAGATATATATGATGTGTTTCCAACACATGTGATAGATACCAAGGTGAAAGATTATGGTATCTGAGAGTTATCAGATGGGTTAGGTTGGCTACCTGGAGTGGTCAACTGTGAAATATGTCTGATTATATAAAATAATATGAACATCATATGTTAGGGGTTTATGATCTTCATAAACATGATACTAATAATGAATGTATGATGCTTCTCTGAATAAGAAAAGTGTTATTTGACACAAAGTTGACTCTATAGTCAATGATGAGGGACAGTGGGGCATGTGCCTTGTATATTGATTCTATGAGAATCTTGTATGGAAACACTTGGTGCTGATCAAAGTTTTATGGTGTCTCTATAATAAGGAGATGATATGTGAAGACTAGATAGTATGATGAATAAAATACATCTGTCTTCCTTTATCTGGATTTTGAGGACGAAATCCTTGTTAGGGGTTTATAATTTGTAACATCCCTGACCTGGGTTATACTTTAACCCTAGGTGTTTTGACTAAGAAAGGTGATTAAATGTTGTATCTCATCTTGTGAAAAGTAATTAGGGATCAAGAGGAACTTATGTTGCAATTCTAGTCCTTTTTGAACATTGTTGAAATCAATGTTTTGCCTGTTTTGGACTATAGTGCAAATTACCCAAGTTGAGGGGTTTAAGTGCAAATTGTGCATGATAATATGTTCCTCTTGTGTTGAAGCATCATGAGATTAAAGATGATGCTGAGGTATGGCTTATGGAAGCCTAAATACCAAGAAAGAACTGATAAAGCAATGTATGTGCATGAAAACCTAGTTTTGGTGTAATGTGCAATTTACCCAAAACCCAGGGTGTAATATGTAAATTACCACTTCAATAAGGTCCCTAATGTTTCTTGGCATCAATTAGAGCAAATAAAATGAGAGGGGCGCCTCATTTGAATTAAGTTTGAGGAGAGAGAATCTTGATATTAAAATAATCAAGATTTAATCCTAATTGAAACCCTAATTCAATTTAGTGCAAAAACAAATATAATAATTGAAGGGCCTTCAACCAAAAACGAGATGGTTGAATTTTCTCAAGTGTGAACACCTTTGTGCCTTTTCTAGGCCACGAAAATATCTCAAGAAAGTGGATAACCCACTCACCATTATTATAAAGAAAAGTAATATCCACTCAAATTGGGATATTATTATAATATGATCTCAGGTGTTTAATTTGCTTTTCTTTAATTGAGGATAATTGAGAGGAATAAGAGGCAAATGGGATAGCCTCGTATCCAAGGAATTAAAGGGGGAAGAGGCAGCACTAATTTTGTAATTAAATGCATTTTTATAAGGCATTTTCTCTCTCATGGAATTTCTTATAAAAGTACCTTTACCAAGCCAAAACAAAGGCCATTTCGGATTCTTTTCTTTCCCCTAGCTTGGAAAATGACTAAGGAGCTGTGGAGGAGCAGGAGGACGACCCCAACCTGTTGGTAAGGTCTTTGACCTTCGTTCTCCATGATTCCATGTGGAAATAAAAAATAAATCATTGATTTCTTCTTATTTCGATCTCCTCGTCAACCCTAGCCAACTTTTTCATCCAAAAGCTTGGGGACGAGCCTAGGGGGAGTTGCAAAAACTTCATCCACCATTGTTGGCGTGAGCTTGGAGGTTTGAAGCTCAATTGGAGGTGGGTTTTATAACTTGAACCCTTAATATTGTTATTGCATTCAATTCCTTATCAAATGTTGATGCTTTCTTCATTTCCGAAATTTATTTTGGTTGATTGATGAAACCACCATGGAAATCACAGCAAATTTCGTGGGTTTGTATCTTGAAGATGATGATGTCATCACAAGCACACACCTCAATTAATATCTTAGGCAAACAATTTCAAAATTTGGGACCAATCGGTTTCAATGAAATTGGTTAAACGATTTCAACAAATTGATTGAAACCAAACAGTTTCAAATAGTTTGGAGTGGTTAACCATTTGCAATGGTTGACCGTTTTAGGAGATATGATGATGTAATTGGATATTGATCCAATGGGTTCAATTGGTTTGATCTTAATGGTTTCAATTGTGAATGATCCCTAAAATGCAAACCCTAATTGTTTATGGAAGCAATAACTCAGTATACTATGTCAAACATAGTTGTTTGTATTTGATCAGATGGTTGATGTAACCAAATCAAGTGGAGAGAATGATAGAAATGAATTCATACATGAGTATTATTCATATGGTGATTTAGGGTATGATCCTTAGTAAAGAGATCAAGAAACCCTAATTGAGAAGGTTAATGAACCCTAACCCTGATTTAGGGAAATTCTGAGTAAAACCCTAATCTAGGGTAATAGTGTAACCCTAATTAAGGGTAATGACTTGGGTAACTCTAATTTAAGGTAATGAAATGCCAAATCCTAATTTGATGAATAATGAATCCCTAATTTATGGGTAATTGAATGAAACCCTAATTGGGATGATTAGTGAAACCCTAATTGAGGGTGATTCCATGAGAAACCCTAATTGAGGATGATTCCATGTGAAACCCTAATTGAGGGCGATGTCATATGAAACCTTAAACCTAACAAATAGTAAATCTATGTGAAACCCTAAATTTGGGCTATAGTGCATGGAATTCTAATCATGGGAAATATGATGAAAAATCATAACCCTAATGTCTGGGTAATGATATGAGTAAACCTTAATGATGAAATAATGGGTAATACCCTATAACGATGAAATATCTCAAGTGGTTGACTATAGGCAACCTTATAATAA
Source organism: Alisma plantago-aquatica (assembly GCA_963693085.1). NCBI lineage: Eukaryota > Viridiplantae > Streptophyta > Magnoliopsida > Alismatales > Alismataceae > Alisma > Alisma plantago-aquatica. The sequence continues at coordinate 454,643,934 of OY856413.1, read as the reverse complement.
GCAATGCCTTAACTTGAGATGAGTCCATATCATTGAAGATAGTTGGACAATCCTTGTGTGTGATCTATGCACATCATGGTAAAGGTGATAGTTTGGTGGATGAAAGTATTAAGATGTGAGATTCCTTATTATAAGATAAGTTAATAAACTCAAGTAAGATAAAAGTGATGAGGGAAGTGATACATTGAGACATGATAGATATCACATTTAGCATTTCAGGGTTGATATACCTTGATGCATCTTAAATCCAATATGTTTGGATAAGATACACAAGGAGAGTGTTATGTAAATTGTTACAATGAAATGTAATGAGTTTAACTTACTTGATAAGTAAGATAAAATGAGTATGATGTAATCATACCATGATAAGGATGAGAGATAAACTCATACCTTGTGTTGATGATCATTTAATGATAAATGATAAGCATATTAAATACTTGGAATGTCGATGGATGCTCCTAGATGTATGGAACAATATATTAGGGTTGGATTGATAAAATGAACATGAAACCCTAATTGATGTGAATAGTAAACCCTAACCCTATGGAGGAAATAGTGGTGTTACTATTATATTACATGAGTTAATATGTCATTGTTGCCTAGTGAGAGGTGACAAGATGTTTAATGGCCTTGTGAGCCATATGGTTAGATGTTACCTAGTAAGAGGTAACAAGATGTTTCATGGGCATGATTGATCCCTGAATGAGGTGTAATCCTCTTGTGTTGATAAGGGTTGCTTCCCTGTGTTATTGTGAAAAGGATTTATATCTTGTGATAGTATGATGGTCTTAATGACCTTTGGGCATGGTTGAGCCCTGAATGAGGTGTATTCCTCTTATGTTGATAAGGGTTGATACCCTGTGATATTGTGAAAAGGATTTATATCCTGTGATAATATGATGATTGGTGTAGTCTCATGAATGGCAAGTGAATATTACCATGTGATGATGAGATGAGAAATTATGTTTCATATGTTTTATATCTTTTCAGGTTTTGATATTTATATGCTTGCTAGAAGTGAATTAGGGTTTGTATGTCCACTTGTTTGATTCAACCTTAATTCACCCAATTGGCATAACTAATCAAGTGCAACTCTAATCATGTAGTGCCCTGTGCCATAGATCCATCTGAGTGTCAGAACTTGCCAGATGGTGAAATGAGTATTCCTAAGGGAAACTCAGAGCGCATATTGATGAGTATGCGGGGTGCTTGTCATCCTGAATTTAAGTGTTTAGGGAGGATGACTGCGGTCATACCTAGCCTTTAGTTTGAGAATGGATGCGGTCGTGTCTCGGTGATTATATGTGTGATGGTATTGGAGGACAACTGCAGTTGTACCTCAGAAGGTAGGGTATGCGTACCCACCTCTTTCACTAGTGTCATGACTTGTACCAAGGACGGACTAGAATGTTAGCAGCTTGACCTTTTGTGTCGCTGTGGCGGACCCGTACTGACCGGGGGCAGAGAAGATCTTAGGAGTCCGACTCTTCCTAGATCTTGTATGGCACTGATTTCGACTTAGCAGTGGTCAGTTGGATTTTGAGTGGTATCCTCAATTTCCTCAGGGCATAATTAAAGATGTAATACAACCGTATAGCATATCTGTTTAGGGTTATAATGATGCTGCACATTGGATGATAACCCTTGTTTGTTCTCTTTACATAAAGATGATGCTTAGTGCAACTAAGAGATAGTAATTATACTTATGTTGTGGATATGCATAAGACTGTAAATGTGTACATACAATAGTCATGCTTATGTTGATATCTTACTGCTACTGTTGATTATAATCATGATGCTAGATATCTCATGTTGATAGTTATGTTTTGCATGCTATCCATGCCTCTATAATTAGAAATACATGGCAGAGGCTTAATGCCTGTAATTAGGGTTGGTTAAAGTCCAATGCCTGGCTGTGTAATCAGGATTGGTATAGTCCAATGCCTGGTTGTGTAATCAGGATTGGTATAGTCCAATGCCTGAAACATTTATACCTAATTGATATAGTTTAATGCTTGAATAATACATGATGATATATATAATCACATGTCTGGCATAAGTGAATACCTGTTTAGAAGATTGGCTAAGGCCAACAAATAGAAACAAGAATGAATCATGGGTGACACATCAGAATAATGAATGACATGAGCAAAGCTTGAGATGTTGGAAATGTATGGTAGATAGATGTTATACATGTTCTTTCTATTCCTTATAAAGAGAATAGATGAATTACTGTTCAATCATAGATAGGTGCAATACACCCGGCCAGTGTGGCTTAGGTGGTTCGGTCCGGCTTGTCCTCTCTGGGGGACCCGGGTTCGAATCCCCCTGAGCGTACTGTAATTACCAACTCCTTGGGTCATCCGAGCTCTGGCACCTGTTTGAGGAGGAGGGGGAGCGGGGTCTCCCTAAGACTCAAAAAAATAGATAGGTGTAATACTTTAAAAGATGAGAATGATCTAAATTGCTTATCCTCTGCTCAGTTTTATATTAATTAAACTACAATAATGATGTTTCTGGCGGAGAGTTATATCTCTCGCTGGGGCAATTTTCAATTGTCTCACCCCCGTGGGAACCGACATTTTTAGGTGGACGAGTGCGAAATGGACTGAGAATATCTTGCAGAGGAAGAACATCAGCAGCAATAGGGACAACAATGACAACTCAGGTTGAGTGTGCTATCTGTCGTGTTTTGTAGATAGAAGTCCTATGTGTCATCTCTGTACTCTCAGGTCCTTAGAGTTAGTACTTAGTGCTTTTAATGTATCATTTTGAAATTTTGGCTTGATGCATCGAGGTTATTATGATGTCTGTGTTTATCTTTTAACAAGGCAGTTGATGGTGTAACCCTCGAGAAGAGATGGTATAAGATATATACTTATGAACTATGATGTAAATGTAATACATTGGTTCTGGTTGAAAGAGTTTTCCTACAATTGGGTCTCTTTGAAAAATGTTTTAAATTTTTAGTGATTTTCTGTAATCCGCTACTTAGTGAACGCTTCCGCATTAGTTAATTATGTTTTTGTGAGTTGGATGCTACAGAGAGGGAGAAGGTCGCGCGGTCCGAGTTGTCCCAATCAGGGCTGGCCAACTCAGACGACCACTCAAACATGTTAGTAGGTCACCTCCACGCGGAAAAGTAAAAGGAAAAGAAGGGTAGAAATGACCTTTTTACCCATGGTGCAAAAAAATAAAAATAAAAGAAAACGGAGGGCAAACTGGTGAAAATTCCTTTGGGATTCATCCCCAGAGAACACCTCACCATGAATGTGAGGAGCAACTCCAGGCCAAGGCAAGGGAGAAATTGGACCACCTTCAGACCCTGCAACCCTACCAGAGGCATCACACAGATGCCATGAAGCCAAGGAAGCAATCCCTGACTCGAGAACACTGGCAACAGCCAACCACGCCAAGTATCTAGTCAGGGAAATAGAGCTCTGAAGGAGAAATTCAGAAACACTGAATTAGAGAGAATACACACAAAAACAAAGCATACCATGCTTCAAAGATGGAATACAAATTCAACAAATAAAAGGGTGAGGTCTAACCATGCCCAAAATGTTTCGGAGGCAAGCAAAAAAGCTAGTTCAAAAGCACAAGGTCAGAAAACAAGATAAAGAGAAATAGACAAAGGTTTAAGGGAAAGAAAAGAAATCCTAGGTTCCAAGGGTGCTTACCAAGTAGTCAATTGGACATGAGGTAATATAGAAGTCTTGAAATAGAGCTGAGGTCACCAGAGTAGAGAGAGTAGGTCCAGGGAGTTGGGTGTAGCACCAATCCAATTGACGGCAAGGACAATTGCACAGAGGCTGAGGAATATTTCTGGGTTCTTGAGTGAAGATAGGAGGCGACGAAGATGCGTTCGTGCAGATCGGTGGAGAACAACAATTTGGGCATTTAATATTTATAGGGAGTTAGGCCTTGAGCAAGGGGTTAAATGGATCGGAAACGAAAAAGGAAACCAATTGCGAAGAAATTTTGAGAAACTGATGCCTGAGGAGAGAGAACAACTACCGAGATAGTTACATTTACTATTCACGAGCTGGTCGGACTCCTACCCAAGGTAGGAGAAAACTTAACACCCATCCGATGAAGAATCTAATGATGGAAAAAGTTAGCCGCATAAGGGAAATTTGGAAATCTAAAACTTTAGCATGACAACGTGACAAAATCTATTTAATTTAATAAAATGACATTGCATTTAATTTCTTATTCTCTTTCTTCAATTAAGGATTCCAACCTTATCCAAATTAAGTGAAATTTTGCATGGAGGTCAATTAAGACATGTAGATTCTGATTATACAATTATATTTCCCTTTTGGAGACTTTCAATGTGTTATTTAATCAAAGCTTAGTTTTTCTTTCCTAATGCATAAATGGCATTAGGATTATCCAAATTTGGCTAAAATTTATCCACAAGTTATCTTTGATGTGTTGAATATGAATTTACTTTTATTTCCATATTTTGGGGTTATTTATCTTATTATTCCACTTATATGGCTTTTATACATTTTCTCTCTCCTTAACTCACCTTAAATATCCAAGGTTGTCCAAATTAGATGAAAATTGACACATAGGCTATTTTTAGGATGTAGATTATGAATTTGAAGTTTGTTTCCACTTTTGTGATTTCCTTTTATGAAATATGCCATATTTTATTTTATGGCCCTTTATTGCAGTAGTAATCTCATATATCCTTTTTAATACTATGATTCCTTCAATTATGTTCCAAATCTTCATATTACTATACTAAGAGTTATTTATGGTTATTTGAACAAATTATTATGAAATTTCCACTTATCACATGGACATATTCTATGTGTCTATTATTGGCCTAAGACTAATGTGAAAACATGCATTAACTCATGAGAATTTTACTTAACATCTTTTAGATCTCAAATTTGTTTGGCTAAGACAAAAAGGTCAAAGTTCTAGGGTAGGGTTCAGAATCTAGTTTGTTATAGAACACCCCTTAAAGGGATTTCGTCCTAAAAATCAAAATATCCATATCAAAGCAAACAACTATTCACCACCCCTTCAAGGATTCATCTTATTAAGTCAAAACTACACTTTAGGTGCAAAGGGTTCCACTACACTTCCTTACATCCATCCATACAAGCGTCATGATAAAAGAAAACATTAACTTATAAAGCCTAACTATGGATCACCTTGTTCATGTTCCTGCTCATGAAGTTCTTCACCATCTAAAGAAAAAACTCTTCTAGGTTTTCTTTCCACAGGTCTTCTACCACTATTGTTTCCATTATTCTGATGAGGTACTTGAGGTGCTTGTTGTTGAGTTGGTACTTGCCCATTATGAAGCTTGGGGCACTTAGGTTGGATGTGTCTAGGTTCGTTGTAGTAATGACATATCGGTAGTATATCCTTTTCTCGAGCAACAGAGTCCTCTGATCGACGATCACCGTTAGGGTGCTTCCTTTTATGATTGTTCTCCTTGTGTAACTAGAAACTAGGATATGATTTCACAACTAAGGCCTTATCCACGGTCTGTTGAAAGGCCAAAGGAATCTTCGAAATAAGAGCATGACCCACGTTGTAGTTAACTTCTTGAAGGAATAGGTTAGTCCTACATTCCTCACATAAACCAACTGCATAATGTTCCAATAGGAGAAACTTTTACACAAATGTAGAAACAGGTAGGGAACCTTACTTCAAACTATAGAACTTAGCTTCCTTCTTCTTTAGAGAAGTAGTACAGATGCACTTTCCATGAAAAAGTGCCAAAAACTACTCCCAGATCATGGTTGATATGTCATGAGTCCTTGCAATTCCATTCCACCAAACCCGAGCGGGTCCATCAAATACATAGGTAGCAAATCTAACCTTCTGATGTGGAGGACATGCCATACCATCAAAAGTCCTCTCTATAGCTAACACCCAATCATCAGTTTTTTCCACCATCCCTAGCTCTCCTTAACCCTTAAAGTATGGTGGTTGCATCTTCATGAACTCCATGATTGAATACTCCTTAGGCTTGTCAGACACAAGTGGGTCTTTAACTTCCCTACCATGGTTGTGGAGAGAAGTTGCCTCAACATGGTCAACTCTTATTAGGATGGATGACTATACCCACACTAGCAGCAACAGATGTTGGGGTTTCCTACCCTAATGATGGTCCACTTCCGGTTGGAGGAGTACCTTGAGTCACTGGAGGGGTAAAGGGTGGATCCATCCTTAGCATCCCAAACCTAGGGTTTTAGGGTGTCTCATAGTTGGACATGTTGTCAACAATTGAGTTATCTCCCTCCATGAGATTTTTCCTACACAAGGCAAGGGTATTAGGTATAAGCATCCTATGAAAAAGGTAAACATCCTAGGGGAGGCACGATTGAAATATCTAGATAACCGACAACCACTGGATCTGATACCATGATGTAAGGAGTGTGATCCCAGATGGGAACCACTCCCTACTAGAAACAAAAAGGCAACATCCCTTGAACCAAACACCACATAAAATTTTCACCAAAGGGATTATAACCAATTTATTCAATATGGATGTATCATAATACCAAAAGTAGTAGTGGAATATTAAATTTATAACTATTACAAGCTTGAAAACATTATACAACTTTCCACCACACATGGGTGAGTAAAAAGGAAAAAATCTTATCAAATAAGGATCTAGTTGAGGGTCATCTAACCACCTCTTCAAAGTCTCCCAAATCTCAGCTACAAGGTTGTTGTCCAAGTTCACCTTGATTATCCTCTCCTTGCACTAAACCTGGGGTTGGAAGCATACCCCACAAAAATGAGAAGAAAGATAACATCAACAAAAGTTGGTATGTGCATACTAAAATAGGAAATTGAGCCATGTAGGAAATAAAGGACAATAAGAATAAAGGCTTCCCATGAAAAAGAAAAGTACTACTCAAAAGGGCATAAGAGAAAAGAGTCACAATAACAGAGACAAATAAGGGCAAGGTATAAAAATAAAGCATCCATGTGTCTCACTTGTGACAATACTAGACAATATAAACATGTAGGTAGGAAATAACACATCTACCAAAAATATGAGGTGAGCGGGAACTGTATACATCCAATCTAAATATGTAGTGGACATGAACTGTATACATCCGTCTTGAGTAGGAAATACACATATACTCAAAGTATTTTCATATGCAAGAATTTTTAACATCGGCATTATTATGTGGGAATGTTCATGTCCACATAAAATAGTATGTAACATTATACTAGCAGTCACCACATGATGCATATCAAAAGAATAAGCATGTACAAAAGAGAGTAAGAAAGATAAGAACACCCAACAAAATAAAGTGGGATCAAAGGATCCATTCCATCACATATCGTGCCATATAAACATCCACTACAAAGATGGCTAAAGAAGCACATATCACCCAACAATGTTACACCATGAGCAATGTTTAAGAAAGAAACCAAGAATATGCCCAAATATGATAACAAGATCAGTAACAATATAAGGTACTTCACATGAATTATATTTCCCAAAAGAATAAGACATGTAGGTTAATGTCCATAGGACCAAGAGAATGATAAAGATAGGTTATTTATCAAAAAGAATAATAGGAGATGCAAACATACATTAAAAGAGAGGAAATAGAAATTTCTCAATATAGAGATAATGTGGGATGCAATCATACATCTCTTTAAGAGTCTAAATCCCAAGGTCACATTTATATCCAAATCTAGGTCTCCAAAGCACCTATTATCATGCATGTGAAATTAGGATTAGATTTACATTGATTTCACAAACCCTAAAAATCACCTTTTTCTTAATGTATGAATTATGTCATAAAAACCATGCCATATTTTAGTTTATATTATTCTAAGTCCAAAACATATTTTATTATTTTTTTCTGGCTTAAAGCTTATTAATTATGAATTTTGCAAGTTATTACTTATTTAGGAAAATCCATTAAAATCATATATTTTTAACATCACATTTTGGCAATAAAACCAATACCATTAGAAATCTCTCATTTATTTGAATTTATTGAATATTTATTTGTATTTTTCTGATCAAGAATTAATTTATTGGGAATTTTTTAAAATGTGCCAATCATATAAATCCACCTTAGCAAAATAGTTGCGAGAAAGAAGAGAGAGAGAGAGAGAGAGAGAGAGAGAGAGAGAGAGGGTCATGTAGTCTGAGTTTGCCCAATCAGGGTTGGCCAACTCGGTCAGCCACTCAAAAACATCAGCAGGTCACCTCGGTGTGGAAAAGGAAAGGGAACGGCAGAAGTGACCTTTTTAGCCCTGGTGCAAAAAATCAAAAATAAAAGAAAACGAAGGGAAAACTAGGGAAAACACCTTGGGGATTCATCCCCAGAGAACACCTCACCATGAACGTGAGGAGAAACTCTAGGCCAAATACAAGGGAGAAATTGGGGCACCTTTGGACCCTGCAACCCTACCAGAGGCATTATAGAGATGCCAAGAAGACAAGGAAGCAATCCCTGACTCGAGAACACCGACAATGGCCAACCACGCCAAGCATTCAGTCGGGGAAATAGAGCTCTGAAGGTGAAACTCAGAATCTTTGAATCAGAGAGAATATGCACCAAAGAAAACGCACTATACTTTGAAGATGGAATACAAAGTCAATTGATCCAAGGGCGAGGTCTAACCACACCCAAAATGTTTCAGCGGCAAGCGAAAAACTAGTTTAAAAGCTCAAGGTCAGAAAACAAGACAAAGAGAAATAGATAGAGGTTTAAGGGAAAGAAAAGAAAGCCTGGGTTCCAAGGGTGCTAACCAAGTAGTCAATTGGACATGAGGTGATGGAGAAGGCTCGAAACAGAACCGAGGTCATCGAAGTATAGAGAGAGTGGGTCCAATGAGTTGGGAGTAGCACTGATCCAATTGAGGGTATAGGATAATTGGACAGAGGCTCAGGAATGTTTCTGGGTTCTTGATTGAAGACAGGAGGCGACGAACATGTGTCTGTGCAAACTGGTGGAGAACAAAGATTTGGGCATTTTATATTTGTAGGGGGTTAGGGCTTGAGTAAGGGGTTAAACTGATCGGAAATGAAAAGGGAAACCAATAATAAAGAGATTTCAAGAAACCAATGAATGAGGAGAGAGAACAGCTGTCGAGAAAGTTATGTTATTATTCATGGGCTGGTCGGACTCCTACCCAAGGTAGGAGAAGACTTCATATCCATCCAATGAAGAATCTAACGGTGGAAAAAGTTAGCTGCATAAGGGAAATCTGGAAAGAAAAAACTATAGCGTGACAGTGTGACAAAATCTATTTAATTTAATAAAGTGAGATTGCATTTTATTTCCTTTTCTCTTTCTTCAATTAAGGGTTCAAACCTTATCCAAATTAAGTGAAATTTTATACACACTCCAATTAAGGCATATAGATTCTGATTATGCAATAAGATTTTCCTTTTGGAAAATTTTGATGTATTATTTAATTAAATCTTAGTTTCTCTTTCCTCCTGTGTAAATGACATTAGGATTATCCAAATTTGGTTAAACTTCGTTCACAAGTTATCTTTGATGTGTTGAATATGAATTTACTTTTATTTCCATCTTTTGGAGTTATTTATCTTATTATTCCACTTATATGTATTTTACACATTTTCTCTCTCCTAAACTCACCTTAAATATTCAAGGTCGTCCAAATTAGATGAAAAATGACACATAGGCTACTTTCTGGATGTAGATTACTAATTTGAAGTGTGTTTCCACTTTGTGATTTCCTTTTATGAAATATGCCATATTTGATTTTATGGCCCTTTATTACATTAGTAATCTCATATATCCTTATTATACTATGATTCCTTCAATTATGTTCCAAAACTTCATATTACTATACTAAGAGTTATTTATGGTTATTTGAACGAATTATTATGAAATCCCCACCTATCACATGTGACATATTCTATGTGTCTATTATTGGCCTAAGACTAATGTGAAAACATGCATTAACTCATGAGAATTTTACTTAACATCTTTTAGGTCTCAACTTTGTTTGGCTAAGACAAAAAGGTCAAAGTTCTAGGGTAGGGTTCAAGATCTAGTTCGCCAGACAAAGTCATTCAATCATCACCATTATAACAGTTCATGTTTTAGGACTACATTTGATGATGTCAAAGTTTACCCAATGACATGTGATGAGTGTAGTGATTTCAAGTCTAAGAACCACAATCACCAACATCACTGGGAGAGATGATCATGACTGAGAGACACCTAACCTTGCATAAAGTGTTGAACAAGCTTAATTACCATTATAGAATTCTTATAACCCAAATCTAGTCTTGTTATATGCTTTAGAATCATAAGACAAGCTTAAGTTTCAAGCTTGGTCCAATTTGGACACTATATGTGCAAGTTATGCGATTTTATGCACATTTTGGACTTTTATGAAATTTACCCAAATATGAGGTTTTACTTGCAATTTTGCACATGCATTATGTTCCTTATATGTTATATTATCATTCTTGAGCTATTTGATCCATGGGGCGCCTAGTTGAACCTTGGTTTGGAGGTGTTTTCTTCAAGGGTATTTTAGGGTTTACCCCTTTATGGATGAGCTACCTTTAGAGCTATCAACCAATGGTTTATTTGTTTGGCTTTGAAATTCAACAAACGGTGACTAAGAAGGTCTCCAAGAACGTTGGGGCATCATCTTGTGTGGTTTCTTGTATATTCTTAATATTTTAAGGCCATGGACACATGGGGAGCTACGTGTACACCTCATTGTTCTTCTCTACCTTATCCTCCAAGCTTTATATATATATCCTTAATATACCAAACAAAAATTTGCTCTCTACCACTTCCCTCCTTCTAAGAGCATCTCCCTTCCTTTGTTTGTTTGTGGATCTATTATCCAAGGAAGAAGAAGTTGTGGATCTTCTTGGTAGAAGAATCTAGGATTACGATTTGCTTCCTTCAGGGTTTCTAAAGCTCCTTCTTTGTGATTTTGACCTAAATGATTAAGTATCCCCTTATTCACTACAGAAAAAATACCCATTAGTGGCCTTTTAGAAATTCCACTGAAAAAAATCCAGTAAACAGGTTTAGCGGCATTTGTTGACATTTAAAAAAATGCCTCTAGCGCCAATGCCACTAGGAAGATAGTGGCTTAAGTTGTAAAAGCCACTAAACGTTTGTCTTTAGTGGCTTTGAATAAATGCCACATAAAGGCTAATAAACTATCATTTGGCATTTATAGAAAAGCCACTATCCATCATTTGGCTTTTATACAAATGCCACTGTTTTGTATAATGTTGTTGTATAAACGATTTTGATTGAATGTAGTGGCTTATGAAAAAAGCCACTAATGACATACTAGTTCTGCATTATTAATTTTTTTATGGATTTTAGTCAATCAATTTGTAGTTCATGATCAAGTTTTCTAATTGAAGCCGAACACATTCTAGAAGTATTGAACTTTTTTATTTATAATCAAATGACAATTACATGGGGAGGACATTTTACCTTGCCCCTTGTATTGAATACAACAACATCACATATGACTATATATGGTACATATTATAGAAATGAACACTAACTGGATAACAACTCATTTTGCACTTGGAGACCCCCCTAAAGGAATACAAACTCATTTTCTTACAAAAACATACAGCTCCATTCTAGCATTCCAAGTAGTTGTGAGCTTCTACATGAGTAGACCAACTACACTACAATGAAGGTTCATCCTTCTTCTCAGCTACAGTGATAGCATTACGGCCATATGGTCATCAGATTCCTCAGCAGGTTTTTCCTTCTTCTCTTCCACCTTGGCAGCAGAAGCAGCAGGTGCAACTGCATAGCCTGAAGCAACATCAGGGGCAGCGACAACTGCAAACTTGCTAGGATCCTGCAATGAAGTGAGCAAAATGTTGAGCACTTGCATGCAAATGTAAGACAAAAACACTTACAACACTTGCATGTTGTTAAGATAGTATCAGGGAAGATAGCACCATTGCCAAATTTATCAATAAGGTCATCTTCAGTAAGGTGAAGGACGTCAGGGCTGAATACAGATCTACTGTCATAACTGACAGCACAACCACATATACAGAAAGTAGAAATGGGTGTATGATCAGTGAGGCTTATCATCATCGTTTATGTGATAATAAAAGGCTAGGCCTATCCTTTCTTAGACAACTAGCAGTTTATAACTATCATGATGGATCAACTTCAGGAACAGATATTAAAAGAAACATGCATCATAAATATATCAACAACCACATGGACCTGAGCATACAACATTTCCCCATAATCAACAAACTTTACCTAAAGAAGTCCAAACTCTTCATGGAAAACATAATCAAGTGAGAACTCAAACCTAGAAGCTATAATAAGCCAATCAATTGGTATGAGTATAAGAGAATCATCCTTTTCATAAGATCTGAAATATACCATGAATATAGTGATTAATATAGACCAATAGAATTTTTTGAGAGAATAATTTATATTAAGACTTAGTTCCTAGTAATCCAATACAAAATAGTTTGGTCCCAAGTAGTCCCAAACTCAACAGTCTGGTCCCAAGCAGTCCAATCAGGCTGTTCAAGGAGTCAACATACAGATTGAAAAGTCTCCCAACTGTAAAATAAAAGCATATCAAAACTGAGGTCCATAAGATGAAAGATTAGAACTAAAATATGGAAATACAATAACATGGAAACCACATGATTAGTAATATGAATGATTGAGAGTTTATGTCCACAGAAAAAAGAACTTTACATATTTGGTATGTTATAAACAAAAAAATGAGATCGCACAAGTTCATATACAATATTCAAAGTTGCAGAATATATATATAACTTTAAAATGATGGCATAACAATGTGAATGATCATAACCCAAAGAGTTGAAAATTATGAGCTGACCCTATAGCTCTCGTGTCCTCGATGGAAGAACTTGAAATAATCTACTTAGAGAGGAATGTTTAAGTCAGGGAGGAAAACAAGCGCAATAGTTGCTATGTAAAATAGGTTATACAACAAATTATATAAAAAGATCTATCAATATCCTTAGTTGAACCTGCTCTAGATCTTGGAAAGGAATAACTTGAAGCTCTAATTCATTCACTGAAGGATAATCTTGTCAAGAGAATAAACATCATCGTAATGCTGAAGACGGCTATAGAGACATGTAGTTCTCTAGTCTGAAGTCTAAAAATAATTCCATCATGCTTCTCATGCTCTTGATTCTATGCAATTATATGACATATGTAAGTTGATATTGAGAAATCCATGCAAACTGTGATAAACCATCTAATATCATTTGAAAACAAAGTCTTGAAGCAAGGTTAGTATTCTTACTAAAGTAAGAGAGATTATGATTGTAAGGACAACTTCAAACTGCTTCAAAGTCATTGACTGAAAAAGCAGATTCACTGGTGAGGGGGGTTTGGCTGAGAAAGCTCAAGTTTGCATAGTGTTCTAAAACATGTTGTACATGATCCCTAATGGGTTATTTGGCTGAGACTTCCTTCACTGTCATCTCTACTTAGTCATTCGAGTTGTTTAGAGGCATATAAGAGTCTGGAAAAATTGAAACCGGCATAAAGAATCTGAAGCAGATCTCATGTTAGATAAAAATCCTACGTATAAACTAAAAGCACATGTCATAGTAAAACCAATATAAAGGCCAATGCCTATTGGCTTATATGGAAAGCTGGTAGTATAGTGTTATGAGTTTAGTCAATCTACAACATCTAGTTCCTACAACAATATTATCTTGCCAAACACAAGTCATATCAAAAGAAGTATAAGGCCAATGCCAATTGGCTTATATGGAAAGTTGGAAGTGCAGAGTTACGAGTTTAATCAATGTACAACATTCAGTTATTGCATACCAATTAATCCATAGACCTCATTATCAAGAAACCAGTAGATAGGAGCCATGAAACATTAGAGAACATAAACATAAGTGTAAAATAGAACCCACCTCTTCTTTTCTAAGGTCTTCAGAACTGAGATTGCCACAATAAAGGATCTACAGCAGTGCCTATGGTTTGGATAAGTTGTCTCCAGTGTTGTGCCAGGCATTTCCTGGTATAGCATCCTTGAATCAAGCATCTGGAATGATAATAAAGCAACATCATTAACAATCATTGATTATAATCCATGTAATAAGGAAATTCAAAAGGGAATGATGGTAATCCACTATGCATAAGCAATGAAAGAAGGCCCACATAGTTAGATATCTGAAATATAACATGTTAGACTTGAATGATATCCATAATCATGAAGCAAGTCACCTCGTTAGCAATCCAATGCCTCCTTGTCAAACTGATATCATGAGTACTAGAGAAAAGAGGAATCAGAAAAATTCCATCTCAACTTTACACAAAGCTGATAAACCACCAAATAAGGAGCAATAATTAGGGAGACATAAATATATATTATAAAAACTTACGATAGCACTTTTTTGGTTGATTAAATTGTCAAATATGTTGTAAGTGTAAATCATTGTGGTTCATTTTAATCACACAAATTGGCAATCAATATACTCCCAAATAAAATACAAGAAATTTCAAGGCACATTACTCTCATATAATCATTTGATAGTGATAATAGCATGTTGTGGTCCTCCTACTCATATTGATAGAATCCACATGACTTTCAATAGACCAAAAGATGTAACTTAGTACACTTACATATTATTATAACTCCTTTAAAAACATGGGCACATATTGCAGTATAAAAAGAAAGATTTGTAGTACTAATGTGAAGGTTACAAGTTTATATGTTGCTCAATTTCTCAGGAAACTCACCAGTTTGATTGTGGTCTAGTTCTGAATCTGATTAAAATGATTGTGCGGATATAGTTGTGATGCTAGTCTACACATTTAAGATAGTGTCATAGATAGAAGATAAAGTCTGGTGTAAGGCATTCTAATTTGTTATGAATCCGTGCAAAAGAGGAGGCGAAGAACAATATTTGTGGCCATTACCGACCACCACATAAGCAAACACAAGAAACAGAATGTTTGCTTCAAATTCTATGCGATAAATCAATTGTTGATGCATGCACGACCTTATTGGCTTAAAAGTATGTACATGATAGATAACTTATTGATGACCAGATGATATAGACCTCAACTCAAATAGAAAATTCGTAACTATCAATGACATGGGGTATCCAAATGGGGTACCTTGCCATCGATGTGAATCCAGTAGTCCTTGGGGTCGCTGTGCTTGGAAACCTCCTCCAAAGTGAACACCTTAGCGCCTCTGCCACCCTCGCTGCTCATCTCTGCTCTACTTTCTCTGTCTCGTGACCAATAAGGAGTGGATCCTTTGTAGGAAGGATAATGGGGTGGACCAACAAATGGGAATAATAGGTCACCGCACCTGCACTTTGAGATTAATATAACGGGTAGGAAGTGGATGGAAAGAGTTGAAGAATGAATGCCCTCACCTTGGCTCAACACCTGTTCCACTGCGCACTCCTCAGAATTGTTTTCCATCATCAGTACCGTCAGAATCCTCTACTCGTTGATCTGTATCCTCAAGGAACCCGTCAAAGAAGACATCTAGGTACCACGAACAAGTCTCGTTCCAAGACCCATGGTGGGTGGTGGCGCGCAACTGCTGGTCGAAAATCATTTCCTTGGAGAGGCTGAATCGGGTAAGCTCCTCGGGTGAATGGTGGATGGTGAGGCTGTACTCACCACCGGGCCCTAACTGCATCACGTAGAACTCACAGCTGTCGAGGTTGTTGAGCCGCTCGAACTACTCTACTGTCCACTTGAACCATTTCATGAGGAACACCCTGGATGTGAGGCCATGGGAGACGATCACCATGTTGGTCTCACATTCACTCCCCTGCCCTAACCACCGCATGTTGATGTCTCTCCACAGTGATTCCATGAAACTTGAGATGCGGTCAAATACGTCGGCGGTGGACTCGCCCTCAGGGAACCTGAAGAAGAATTGGCCGAACCTCTCCCGGATCTCCTTGATGATGCGCATCCGTTCGACGACCTGGAAGTTCCCAAAGTCCTGCTCACGGGCGCTGAGGACACGGTCCCTAGGGAAGGCGCGACCCATCTCTCGGAGTGTCGACGGAGTGCGCTCGTAAGGGGAGACGTAGAAGTGGACCTTCCAATTCGGTGACCTACTGGAACCTGAGAGCACTTCGCAGATCCGGCCCCCGACGACATGGGCCTGGAAGATGCTATCGGGAGTGAGAGGGATCTTGTAGTCTGGTGTGGTCGTGTAGGCAGAGTTGCCCAGGTTGCCCTCGCTCTTGTCGTGCCAGACCAGTATGATCTGCTTCGGAAGTGCAAGTGCCTGGTCCCGGCCCGTCAGTGTCGTCGGGGGCTCACTCATCAGAATTAGGTGTGTGGCTTGTGGGGTTAGGATGGTGGTAGGAAAGGACTAGGATGAGTCCAGAGGTACTTGGGATCGATATACCAAAACCCCCATCTGATGAATGGAACCAGGAGACTACTCTCCTCTCTTGTGATGCCATGGGGGGTCGCGAGGGAGAAGCCGGCCAGGGGAGAATCGTGGGTGGGAGAGGGGGTTTGGGAATAGCGCGAACCCTAATTGCTTGCAAGCGTACTGCCCGCTATCAAATTGGACAAATTGAAATATCAAATTGGCTTTTTTTTAATTTCCACAAATCATATATATAAATGCCTTTAAAATTTACTAATTTTTGAGAAACTGAATATTAGGGGATTAGAGGCATTTTAAATAAAAATGCATGTAAATTAAATAAATAGTGGCCTTTTTTTATAAAAGCCACTAGAATAAATGCCACTAATGGGCATTTTTGCTGTAGTGGTTTCCTCTATTTTATTCTCTTTTCTTCTTCCTCCTACCTTTCTCCAGGTCAGAACCTTGTTGTTCCATGGTAGAAGTTGCTCTAGAACTCAAGAATCTACCTTTCTTACTTTTTCTTCTGGGGTTTTGCTTCTTTGTGTAGAAAACTGCCTACTTGGCCGAGTTTAGATCTAAAACTTGGATTTTATTGCCTTCTTTGCTCAATTTTATTGCTTCTAGAAGTCTTTTCTTCTTATTAGAGGTGAATTCTATAACCATTTTTACTTATATTGTTTACTATAAGCTTATTAGCTCATGTTTTTGCTTAAAAATGATGAGTTAAGCATTAAGAAGTTAAGCTTGTTTGGGATTTTGATTTTTATGGTGTTTCCTATTTTATTTATAGTTCTAGATGAACCTGTAATCATGTGCACGTTCTTCCTAAGGAAAGAGATGACTTAGTTCAGGCTGGTATCACCACCTTTGGTGCTAAGCACCTATCAACCGATGGTCCATATTAAGGTTTCTAGGTTGTTTTCTTCTCTAAACACAAGACCCAAATGGTGTGATCTTCATGACAACTGAAGGTGGTGACCAAGGGTGATGACCAATGGTGAAAAATGTAGTCACACTTTAGGTCAATGTAAGGCTCACTTGGAATCTCAATGAGAAATGACCTTATTATTTAATGATGGTATCAATCAATGGGGACATTAATTCAACATACAATGGAGAAAATGATAGTAGAGCTGATCCTATCAACCAATGGTGACACAATATGTCATAAACGAAGGTGGATCAGGTCACTACAACCTATGGTGAGTCAAGGCTTTAAATGTAGATTCAATTAAGCCCTAAACAAATGGTTTCTTGGTTCAATTGATCTAATGGTTATACTTGTACACCAATGGATGGTTTTGAAATATGAACTTGATTCAGTGGTTAGGATCTAACCCTTCTTCAACTAATAGTTTTAAATAATGTACTTGATCCAATGGTTGAGATTGGATTCTACAACATTCAATGGTTTGGATTGAAACCTATAGTATTACATATGATTTATAATAAATCTGAATTTGATGGTTTCCCTTATGTGATCAATTTAAGGAGCTTGATTGTTGAGATGGCTGCTTGCTTACAATGTACAACCAATGATGGGTTTTAATGCCATAACCTATGGTGCCCCCTTTATGTAATTAAATAAGGGATGTTTAGGGTTTAGGGTTTAGGGAATAATAGAACAATGGAGTCTCTCATTGTTGTGGAGCTCTAGTATACTATAACTTAATGGATACACCTTGAGATATGTGTGGATCCATACTTGCGAATAGTATGGAATTTGATAATGATGTTGTGCCTTATGCATCCAAGATTATATGGGGATGTTATGGTTAAGGTTTGTGAATGAACTTTAAACTATCACTTTAATGTAACATACCTTACTAAACCTAATCATAATGCAAGAAGAGAATGATGGTTAATCATGTTATCTTTCTTTGAGTGATTAATATAATGATGGAATATCCTTCCTGATGAGTGATTGAAATTCTAATGTGTTAACTAGTGTTGTCATACCTTCATGATTTATAATTTCTTATACTAAACTTGTATAGTATAAGTATGATGATGACCAATCATATAGCTTTCTTAAATGTGGTATAATAAAGGAATGCTCTTAAATGCTAAGATAACCATGCAATGTTATCATGTAAACAACTTTTAGTTATTAATTGAAATATCATGTTGAGCCTATGCATCACATGTGTGGTGATGTTTGTTGAGCCTTGTTATAAGACATGCAAAGATAATGATGAACTTTCTAGGAATGATGTGATGGTATTAGTGACCTTTGGGCATGGTTGAGCCCTGACTGAGGTGTAATCCTATTATAATGACAAGGGCTAATACCTTGTGATATTTTGAAGGATTTATATCCTCTAAAAGTGTGACAACAAGTGTAGTCTCTTGAATGGCAATAAATAGTACCATGTGATGATGATGTGATGACAAGTATAGTATCTTGATTGACAGGTGAATAGTTCCCTATGATGTTGAGATGAGAAATTATGTCTCATATGTTTTATATCTTTTGAAGTTATTATATAGCAATGTTTCCTAGAGACGAATTAGGGTTTGTTTGTCCACTTGTTTGATGTAGCCTTAATTCACACAATTGGAGATAACAAATCAAGTGAAACCCTAATCATGTAGTGCCCTGTGCCATAGAACCATCTTTAGTGTTAGAATTTGTTGGATGGTGAACTGAGTATTCCTAAGGGAAACTCGGAGTGCATACATAACATGTTGAGTATGCGGGATGCTTGTCATCCTGACACCAAGTGTTTCAGGAGGATGGTTGCAGTCATACCTAGCCCACTTTTTGAGAACGACTACGGTCATGTCTTAGTGATTATAACATGATTTCATTAGAGGACAAATGTGGTTGTACCTCAGTGATCAGGTTTGAATACCCTGGATGCTAGCATCGTGAACTGTACCAAGGTGGGATAGTTACAAGACTATATGTCTCTATTTTATAGTTTGACTATATGTGCTGAAGTGTAGACTCGTACTAATCGAGTATGGAGAAGATCTTGGAGTCTGGCTCTTCCTAGATCTTGTATGACACCGATTTTGACTTAGCAGTGGTCAGTTGGATTTGGGTGGTATAACTCAGATCCTCAGGGCGTAATAAAAGACATAATACATTCGTGTAGCATATCTATTTAGGGTTATACACAATGCCTTACATTGGATGATAACCCTTGTTTTCTCTTCTTATATAGAGATGTCTTGTAGTACAATAACAGATGATAGATATTCTTATGATGTAGATGTGTTCATGTTGTAAACCATCTTATGAAGTCAAATATTCTTACACTGATATTTAATATTATGTTGCTAGCAATGTCTAATATTGCTAGCCAAGCCTATGTAATTAGAAATGCTTAAATTTCTAATTATGCTTATATATTTAGTTATGCTATGATGTTATCTCTACTTATGATGTGGACTTGTTCACTTTATTAGACATGCCTATGTTGATAGCCACGTTATGCTACTAGACATATTCATGATGTTAGAGATGCTTATGCTACTAGATTTCTTGTGTTGTTAGCAAGGCATATGATGATAGTTAGATTAGTGATAACGATTGTTATTAAAAGCAATTTTCTAAAACTTGAGTACTAATAGAAGAAATGAACTTATCCGTTACCTATATATATACATTGATATTCATACTTGTTGCTAAGCTTATTTGCTTAAGTTGTCTAGCATACTTGAACTGTTCAATCTTCTCAATTGAATATTAAATACTTCAATTGCTCAGTTATTTACTGTTTAATCTCAAGTAATCAATATCTTTTAGAGAGAGTTATAACTCTCGTTGGGATTGGATCTCACTCGTAGATCACCACATCTTTTTAGGTGATCAGCAACAATGACCATAAAACTGTGGCAGTGAGGAAGAAATATGGTGATGGACCATAGAGATGGTTGTTAGTTGTCTAGTGCATCCTAAAATCATCCTTGTACTCTCAGGTCCGGGCGGGAAAAATTTGTATATGGTGTTTCAAAAGAATTGGGCTTTTGTTAGCTTGTTAATGCTTGTTTACATGACATATACGAATAATGTTCTCCTGTGTATATATGTTGTTGTGTCTAAGGCCATAGAACAAATTGTATCAAATTTTGGGCATAGTATAAATATAAAAAAGATGTTGTACTCTTATGCAAATGTTCTTGAGAACTTGGGAAATGTTGAAATTGGTTTTAGTTTACCCTATTTTTCAGGTTTGTGTTTAATTAATGAGGAATTGTGTTTTCTATTTTGAGTAATCTCATTTAGTGTAACGTGTTCTCACAAGTTGGTATCAGAGTTTAGGTTCGCTGAGTCTGTAGGGACACTAGGATTTAATACTAGGATGATGTCTAAGTTAGGAATACGCCATAAAAATATGGTACATACTACCTAATCTCAGTATTTGGGTGCCCTGGCCAGGTATTCAGTTATTTAAGAAAGGGTATGTATGGAACTCTTAGATTGTTATCTTTCTTATTACTATGATCAAGTAGTCTTGAAACAATCTAAAGAGTATAACAAATAAAAAATCATGGTGCAGATATCTCAATCTTACCCTAAAGAAGATGAAAATTACATCATAACCTATCAAAACTTGAATATTAGGTAACCATAAGAGAAAGATACAACACCATGAAAACTAAATATGAATACAAATAAGTAAAAGAGGAGTTCTTGAAGCTATAATTCTAGAATACAATAAAGTAAAAGATAGATAAGTTTGTGCTAATAAAGTGATTCAAGGTACGAAATCCACATAAGATGGAGAGAGCTCTTTTTATATGTATAATATGAGAAGATGAATGAGAACAATGGAAGATGAATAAAGTGGAACCTGAGTTAATCTCCTACCAGCCTATGTGTGTAAGAAGTGCTAATGTGAAATCTTCATGGCATATGAAAGAAATTAAGGGATATGGTCCCTGTCTAATGAAGAAAATGTGGAATATGATGATCTATTCCTTGATAAGTGGTTGAGAAACATGATAACATGAAATGACATACATATGAATGATCAAAGTTAATAAGAAAAAAGTGGTGAGATGTGATAATATTAATGATTCCTATGCTAATGGCAAGGAACCCAAGTTGTAAGAGGTAAGATGATACCTAAAAAGTGTAACCTTATGGGGAAAAATATAATTGGTTACCTTTTACTAGTGACCCCTGGACAATGTTGTTGTGATAAGGGAAGTGTGTTTTCCTTTGTGTTCCTTATTTTTTAGGTGTATACTTCAAGTGGATCTCATTCCACTTAGTATGCTTGGATTCACTATAATCCTGGGATGGATATCTTGATATGATGTGTGATTACCTTGGACTATAGTTCCAAAATCTTTATGTTTTCTAATGAGAATGATTTTTTATCCCTCCAATAATTAGATGGATTCCTCCTATATATTCTTATCTGGTTATGATAATGAGGAAGTGGATGAAACCAGGGTGTGAGTTCTTTATAGCACTTGTAGTGGATACCAAGGTAAATGGTATCCGAGTGTATCCGTTTTATAAGAGTTAAAGATATCTATTAGATGAGTTATCTAGTGTTCCTCTCCAATAGAGTGAGAGAGAGAGTTGATGTTGATCCTCCAAGTGTTGTTTGGGAAAAGAAGAGTGATTCTATAATGTTGTGTATGGTTTGCTGATGGTTGGGCAAGACCACTATCAAGGATAGATGGTTTGTTGACCAACAAGACATGTGCTACCATGTTCTTTTAAGATAAACCTAGGATCAAAATATCAATGGATAAGAGTTAGAGTGGATGACATAAGTTACATGACCATGATGATTTTAGGGTTATGTCATTTAGACTAACCAATTTATCAATAGAATATATAAATAGGAGGAACAAAGTAATCAGATTATGTCTCATAAGTGTGACAAGCTTTGAATAATGACATCTCAAAGTTTTTTAGAGAGGGTCAGTAGCATGGTTAACATCTTTGATAAACCTTAAGAATGTTGAAGAAACTATACATATGTGTGACAAGTTTAGCAAGAGTGAGTTGGGGGTTAACTAGAGTATCCTCTTATAAGTTATGATACATCTATTAAGTGTGTTGTGTGAATCCTTGGAAGCTGAAGACAATGTCGTTACCCTGCCCCTAACAAGGTCAACCAGGAAGTTATATTTGTTAACAATTGTAGAGAAGTGTGTGATTCTTCAACTAGACTGATGGCCAGTCCATCATTAAGATGATTGAATAATCTTCGAAGAACATATGCCTTATAGTTCTTGACAATTAGGGGATACCCACATAATTGATTAAGTTTCTAATTACAACAATCATTAAAGGAGCATAGAGATGAAACCTTGTAAAGTTACATATGATAAGAGATACATGATGTTCTATTTTTGCTAAGAGTTAGCAATTATTGCCTCTTATGTGTGGTACAACAAATAGTATAGTCCAGGATGATAGTTAGAGTCCCAATTTGAAAGGTACTACCAGACATGTACAGGTGGCACAACAGTTCTTATGTTGAACCAAGGTGACAATGCAAGAGTTGAGGGAGAAAAATATCTCTTCTATTATAATTATGTGACATCACCATGTGATTAAAGTAACCATGTGTAAGATTGAGAATGAGGTGCATGATAATCACCCCTCTTTGTCTATTTTGGATTTCGGGGTGAAATAACTATTAGGGGTTTATGGTTGAGAGGCCCCTAACCTTGCTTAAAGTGTTGTACAAGATTAATTACCATAATTTAATTTTTATAACCCTAATCTAACCTTGTGGTATTCTTCGAAATCATAAGACAAGCTTAAGTTTCAAATTTGGTCCAATTTGGACATTGTGTGCAAGTTATGTGATTTTATGCACATTTTATACCTCTATACATTTTACTTAAATCTGAGGTTTTACTTTCAATTTGTCACATGCATTATGTTCCTTATATGTTATATTATGATTCTTGAGCTTGTTGAGCCATGGGGTGCCTAGTTGAACCTTGGTTTGGAGGTGTTTTCTTCAAGGGTAAACCCCTTTCTGGATGAGCTAACTTTAGGAGCTATCAACATATGGTTTATTTGTTTGGCTTGGAAATTCAAGAAATGGTGCCTAATCATATCTCCATGAACAGTAGGGCAGCTGCTTGTTTGGTTTCTTGTATATACTTAATAGTTTAAGGCCATGGACATATGGGGAGCTACTTGTACACCTCATGCTTCTTCTCTACCTTATCATCCAAGCTTTATATATCTATCCTTAAGATCCCAAACAAAACCTTTTTCTCTCTACCACTTCCCTCCTACCAAGAGCACCATCCTTTTTCTATTTGGCCATGGATCTTATATCCCAAGGAAGAAGAAGGTGTGGATCTTCTTGGTAGAAGCATCTAGGGTTAGGATTTGCTTCCTTCAGGGTTTAAAAAGCTCCTTATTGGTAATTTGGACCTAAATGGGTAAGTATCCCCATATTTCCTCCATTTATTTCTCTATTTTTCTTCCTCCTACCTTTCTTCAGGTCGGAACCTTGTTGTTCCATGGTAGAAGTTGCTCTAGAACTCAAGAATCTACCTTTCTTGCGTCTTCTTCTAGGGTTTTACTTCATTGTCGAGAGAAGTGCCTACTTGGCCGAGTTCATATCTGAAAATTGGATTTTATTGCCTTCTTAGCTCGAGTTTTTTCTTCTAGAAGTTTGTTATTCTCATTAGAGGCAAATTTTATAACCCTCTTTACTTATATTGTTTACTATAAGCTTGTTAACTCATGTTCTTACTTTAAAATGGTGATTTAAGCATTAAGAAGCTAAGCTTCTTTGGGATTTTGATTTTTATGATGTTTCCTATTTTTTTCCAGTTCTAGATGGACCTATAATCATGTTCAGGTTCTTCCTAAGGAAAGATATGACTTATTTTAGGCTGGTATCACCACCTATGGTACTAAGCACCTATCAACTGATGGTACATATTAGGGTTTCTAGGTTGTTTTCTTCTCTAAACACATGACCTGATGGTGTGGTCTTCATGAAAACTAAAGGTGGTGACCAAGGGTGATTACCAATGGTGTGAACTAATAGTCATGCTTTAGGTCAGTGTTAGGCTCTCTTGGAATCTCAATGAACAATGGTTTTATTCTCTAATGATGGTATCAATCAATGGAGATATTAAGTCAACATCCAATGGAGAAAATGATAGTATAGCTGATCCTATCAACCAATGGTGACACAATATGTCATAAACGACGGTGGATCAGGTCACCACAAGCTATAGTAAGTCAAAGCTTTAAATGTAGCTTCAATTAAGCCCTCAACCAATGGTTTCTTGGTTCAATTGATCTAATGGTTAGACTTATACTCCTACTGATGGTTTTGAATTATGAACCTGATCCAATGGTTAGGATCTAACACTTCTTCATCTAATAGTTTTTGAATAATGGACTTGATCCAATGGTTTTGATTGGATTCCTCAACATCCAATGGTTTGGATTGAAACCTATACTATTACATATGATTTCTAATAAATCTGAATTTGATGGTTTCCCTTATGTGATCAATTGAAGGAGCTTGATTGCTGAGATGATGGCTTACTTAAAATTTACAACCAATTATGGGTTTTGATCCCACAACCTATGGTGCCCCCTTTATGTTATTAAATAAGGGATTCTTAGGGTTTAATAGTGACTCTTTCTAGGTCACAACTCGATGGATTTACATATGGTTGGTTTAAGGTGTTTACTTATGTAAATAACCAATGGTATCACCTTTTCAACATCCAATGGTTATGGATGATGTTGTGGTATGGTGATATGGGTTGAATGATGATGGAATCGATGGAGGTTTTCCCTAAATAAGGTAGTCTTACCTTTTCCCTCATATTAATAGAATGGATAATGACCATATGTGTCGATATGTAACCCTAATGGGATATAGCTTGTTACACTTAATCCTAATGAACTCAGGTGATGGTGATTAACTATTGTTAGCCTTCCTTAGTGGAATAATAAAATAATGGAGTCTCTCTTATTGTTGTGGAACTCTAGTATACTATAACTTAATGGTTACACCTTGAGATATGTGTGGATCCTTACTTGATAATAGTATGGAATGTGATGATGATGTTGTGCCTTATGTATCCAAGATTATATGGGGATTCTATGGGTTAAGGTTTGTGAATGAATGTTGAACTATAACTTTAATGTAACCTACCATGCTAAACCTAATTGTAATGCAAGAAGAGAATGATGGTTAATCATGTTATCTTCCTTTGAGTGATTAATATAATGATGGAATATCCTTCCTAATGAGTGATTGAAATTCTAACGTGTTAACTAGTGTCATCATAGCTTCATGATTTAAGCTCTCTTATACTAAACTTGTACAGTATAAGTATGATGATGAGAAATCATATAGATTCCTTATATGTGATATAATAAAGAAATTCTCTTAAATTCTATGAAAACCCTGCAATGTTATCATGTAAACATCTTTTATTTATTAAATGAAATATCATGATGAGCTCGTGCATCACTTGTGTGGTAATGTTTATTGAGCCTTGTTTAAGGCATGCAAAGATAACGATGAACTTGTAGGGAATGATGTGATGTTCTTAATGACCTACAGGCATGGTTGAGCCCTGAATGAGGTGTAATCATATTATTATGACAAGGGCTAATACCTTGTGATATTTTGAAGGATTTATATCATGTGATAGTGTGATGAAAAGTGTAGTATCTTGAATGGCAATGAATAGTACCATGTGATGATGATGTGATCACAAGTATAGTTTCTTTATTTATAGGTGAATAGTGCCATGTGATGTTGAGATGAGAAATTATGTCTCATCATTTTATATCTTTTGAAGTTATTATATAGCAAAGTTTGCTAGAGACGATTTAGGGTTTGTTTGTCTACTTGTTTGATGCAGCCTTAATTCACCCAATTGGAGATTTCTAATCAAGTGGAACCCTAATCATGTAGTGCCATGTGCCATAGAACCATCTTCAGTGTTAGAACTTGCTGGATGGTGAAATGAGTATTCCTAAGGAAAACTCGGAGCCCATACATAACATGTTGAGTATGCGGTCATTCTGACACCAAGTGTTTCGGGAGGATGGATGCGGTCATACCTAGCCCACTTTTTGAGAATGACTACAGTCGGGTCTCAGTGATTATATAATGATGTGATTAGAGGACAACTGTGGTTGTACCTCAGTGATTGGGTTTGAATACCCTGGATGCTAGCACCGTGACCTTTACCAAGGTGGGCTAGTTACAGGACTATATGTCGTTGTTTTGTAGTTTGACTGTATGTCACTGCGGTGCAGACTCATACTGACTGAGTATGGAGAAGATCTTGGAGTCTGGCTCTTCCTAGATCTTGTATGTCACTGATTATGACTTAGCAGTGATCAGCTGGATTAGGGTGGTACGACTCAAATCCTCAAGTCGTAATAAAAGATATAATACAACAGTGTAGCATATCTATTTAGGGTTATACACAATGCCTCACATTGGATAATAACCCTTGTTTTCTCTTTTTACATAGAGATGGTTTATAGTACAATAAGAGATGAGAGATATTCTTATGATATAGATGTGCTCATGTTGTAAACCAGTTTATGTTGTCAAATATACTGACATTGATATTTAATATTATGCTGCTAGCAATGTCTAATATTGTTAGCCATGCCTATGTAATTAGAAATGCTTAAATTGCTATTTATCTTTATACATTTAGTTGTGCTATGATTTTAGATCTACTTATGGTGTTGACTTGTTCACTTTATTAGACCTGTCAATATTGATAGCCATGTTATGCTATTATACATATTCATGATATCAGATATGATTATGCTACTCGATCACTTATGTTGTTAGTAAGGCATATGATGATAGTTAGATTAATGATAACGATCGTTATTAAATGCAATCTTATGAAGCCTGAGTAGATATTTGATAGAATAAATGAACTTATCTGTTACTAGATATACATTGATATTCATACTTGTTGCTAAGCTTATTTGCTTAAGCTGTCTAGCATACTTGAACTATTCAATCTGCTCAATTTAATATTAAATACTTCAACTGCTCATTTATTTATTGTTTAATCTTATGTAATCAATATCTATTGGAGAGAGTTATAACTCTTGCTGGGACTGGGTCTCACACGTGGGTCACTTGATCTTTTTAGGTGATCAGGAACAACGATCATAAAATTGTGGCAGAAAGGAAGAAATATGGTGATGGACCTTAGATATGGTTCTTAGTTGTCTAGTTCATTCTAGAGTCGTCCATGTACTGTCAGGTCTGGGTGGGGAAAATTTTTATATGGTGTTTCAAACAAATTGAGATTTTGCTATCATGTTAATGCTTGTTTATGTGGCATATACAAATAATGTTCTCATGTGTATATATGTTGTGGCTAAGGTCATAGAACAAATTGTATCAAATTTTGGACATAGTATGAATACAAGAAAGATGTTGGACTCTTATGCAAATTTTCTTGAGCTATTGGGAAATGTTGAAATTGGTTTTAATTTACCCTATTTTCTGGGTTTGTGTTTAATTAATGAGTAATAATGTTTTGTGATTAGAGTATTCTTGTTTAGTGTAACTGGTTCTCACAAGTTGGTATCAGAGCTTTATGTTCACTGAGTCTACAGGGACACTAGGACCTAGGACTAGGATGATGTCTAAGTTAGGAATATGACATAAAATATGGTGCATACTTCCTAATCTATGTATTTGGGTGCCCTGGCAAGGTATTTGACTATTGTAGAAAAAGTAAGTGTGGAACTCTTATATTGTTATCGTTCTGATTACTCTGATCAAGTAGTCATTTTGAAACAATATAAAGAGTATAAAAAATCAAAACAATGGTGCAGATATCTCAATCTTACCCTAAATAAGATGAGAATTACATCATAATCTATCAAAACATGAATATTTGGTAACTATAAAAGATACAACACCATGAAACCTAAATATGAATACAAATAAGCAAAATAGGAGTTCTTGAAGCTATAATTCTAGAAGACTATAAAGTAAAAGACTGATAGCTAATAAAGTGATTCAAGGTATGAAATATGTGACGAATGCTATCAAAATAATAACGACATTGCACAAAACCACACGGAAACACCATTAACAGCGCATTACAAAAACTCACTAAAAGTTAAAACCTTTTACCAAGAGATTCGTTACTAGGAACTCTTTACAGAAATAACCAAATACATATATATACATAATGGTTTACTTCATACATATATCATTCCATCACATCACAAGGATATGAGATATCAATTGCTTTACCAACACATACACAGCAACAACATTATACATCGAGGCATTCTAGCCAAAATCTCAGATCGATCATAAAACTAGATATGAAAATATCATCTAAAGACATGATAGTATAGGGACGACACATAGGACTTCTATATATAATAAGACATAGCTGACAGGATACCACCTCCAAATTATAGGTCATCTTCCAACTGATGTCATGTCTTAGCTACATGATCTCTACTACCTCATGCACATCCACCTAAAAAGTTGTGGAACCCACATGGTGAGACAAAAGTCCCAGTGGGAGATATAACTCTTCGCCAACAATATGATTATCATAGATAAATCTTTTTGAAAGAGAGCAGAAGAAACCTTTATTGAGTTAAACATGTATAACTACTAGTTATATGCAGGGTAGAGCAATCTCATCATTTAAGTAGTTCAAATATCTATAACTGAGCAATGGATCATCTAATCACTTTTAAATGGAATATGAAGAATTTTTATAATATTTATCAACTATGACATACAGAAGTAATTGCAAACTCATTCAATGTTTTTGTATTTGATCCTTAAGCAAATATGCTACACAGATGATTACATCTTTCAACAATCAATCTTATGCCTTGGGAGATGAGGTATACTGCTCATGCTCCAACCAACCTAAATTAGGTAGCATTGGTGCCATACAAGGTCCATGGAAGAGTCAGACTCCATGACCTATCCCCCTCGGTTAGTATGAGAATATTGGCAGTGACATTATGAGTCAAACTACAATTAGTTAGCCTAGGTATATAGGATCATTGCTAGAGAGATATAGCTCGTAGTTGTTCCCTTATCAGGGTATGACCTGTAGTCAATCCTGATTGTGTCAGGGTATGGTCCGCAACCAATCCTGATTACATATTGAGTCATGGCCTACAACCACACTCTCTTCACGGTATGGCCCATAGCCAATCCTATGAGTTAATGATACAAGGAGATACCTCAACTTGCACCATGCATATTCAATAATATGCACTCTGACTTTCCTGTAGTAATTGCTCGTTTCACCATTCAGTAAGTCCTGGCACTGAATGGATCTATGTCCAGGGAAAACTAAATTTTTAGTTTCACTTGATAAGTTAAGTGCATTACTGCATCTTTTAGCATCAATCAAGTTACAAGCATGAATAATAGACAAATGCTACATAGAAAGGTGCAATACATTCTTTAAGGAATCTTGTATCAATTGGAGCACATCTTGTTACACCCATCTTGGGATCTCAATCCCTTGGTCACATTACTAGGAATCTCATCCCTCCAACATTTTCATTCTCATGATTACATGTCTTGGATATTAAATCCTCAGTTCATCATTGAATAGTGTCACCTCTTACCAGGCAACAATCATCTCTAGGTCATCAGACCCATAAATATATCATACTTGTTGTACAAGTATATCACATGCCTCACAAGGCCTATTTAATTTGTATCATGTTAAATCATCATAGCTCATACCTGGCTATGCTCATCATCTCATAATTCCTGCATGTTTAGGATTTTGGTAAAAGCAATATCAAGTAAATATCATCACCCTGCCATAAAGAATATCATTCAAATTGCAACCCCCTCATAATTAGGGTTAGGGTTTCCCCTTGTAGCTGATTTGGGTATTCAAGTTCATATTTAACAACCAACACATAATTCACATCATAAGAGCCATATTATTACCATAAGTATTCAAACATACTTAATTACTCTCATCAATTATCATCAATTGATTATCAACATGAAGTATTACCTTTCTCATATGAGTATTATAAGTTTCTCTCTCATCCTTACTAGGATATTGATTCCATCATACATATTACATTGGATTAACCCTCTTTAGGGTTTATCAGCCTACACTTATTAAAGTGTATCCATCTCATAATTTCATAGTGTATCAATTGATTATATTCATCATGTGTCAGCCTACACTCATCAAGGTGTGTCAGTTTACACTCATCATGGTGTATCAGTTTACACTCATCAAGGTTGTATCGATTTACACTCATCGAGGTGTATTGGTTTACACTCATCAAAGTGCATAGGTTTACACTCATCAAGGTGTACTGATTTACACTCATCACGGTGTATCGGCCTACACACTAACCTTTGTGTCGGCTTAGACACAATCACTTGTGTCAGGTTAGAGATATGTATCGGCCATGACACTTCACTTGTGTCGGCTACATGACACATCAAAGTCATATCAGTTTATAGGTGTTTAGGGTGATATCAGTTTCAAGGTGCTTCAAGGGATATCGGCCATGAATCATTTCTTGGTGTATCACCTTCACCATACCTTGGTGGATCACCTTCTTCACACTTAACAAATATTTTCACCTCACTTAAGCATAACATCTTGACCTCACCTTAGGGTATTGTCCACCCTAAAACTTTGTGTATCGGTCACCCTATTACTTTTTGTGTCGGCTATAGCATACTCTAGGGTATCGACCTCACTATCATCTAGTTTATTGACTTATATATCACCAAGGAATATCATCCTCTAGGGTTTTGATACATATCGAGTTCTAGGGTTTTGGTACATATCGGATTAGCCCTCATCAACACCGTATATTCTTTCATCTATCAAGGTGTTGACCTCACCACTACTTGGTGTGTTGGACATAACTTTAAGGAGTGTGTTGCCCACACCTTCACATGGTGTGTCGGCCTAGGTGTGTCACCCATCATACTTGTTTTGGGCTAGAGGTGTGTTAGGTTGCTAGGGTTAGGGTATATCAGGTTGCCCTATTGTCTTCATATTTTCACTTTGTTTCAAGATATTGACCTGCCCCCATCTTTAACCTTAGGTGATAGGAGAAACAACTGTAAGAACAATAGTCCTTCACATGTAACAAACCGATAATGGTTTAGGACTTCATGTATATCGGTTTCCCCTTCACATAACCCCATATCAGGTTAGGGTTTCTCAAACCAATATTGATTTGTGCAAAGGAGATTCCATCATCTTCAAGCTTCAATTCTTCATACATTAACACTTTGGTTCTTGGACCACAGTCCATATATCCATTAGATCTCAAAAAATCATCATTCAAGCAAGGATGTCAATTTGAAAAGGAATCATCAAGTATTGCATGATTGAAGGTGAATAATAATAGAGTTGGATTCAAGTTATATAACCCGCCTCAAGATCACCACTAGAGCTTCAAGCTTCAAAGATCCACGTTCCCAAGGATGAAGATGGCTTATTCAAAGGTCTAAGATTCGGCTATAGCTTCACTTCCATCAAGAAGAAGGCATCATAGTTAGAAACTTGGTGAAGAAGAAAAGAAAGAAAGGAACCATCACCCAAGAAGCATAGTCCACCTGTAAATAAGTGAAATCACCACCTCTTTACTAATAACAATGGTAAACAAAATCCAATTGGATAGCAGGGGAAGATTAAAACATTTAACTATATTCAATTTAATAAAGAGTACATCAAATTTTCCCCAATAAGGGCGTACATGCTTTATACAAAAAGAGGATCTACATCAATATGTCTCAAATAAAATAAATAACTTATAGTACAAGGTGGAAGGATGAACTCCTTTTTCCTAGTCTTAGGTTGGCTCATCATGTTCTTGTTGCGCACTCTGAAACCTGGGTGGTTGGGATTACCCAACAAGAGGAGAATAAAGTATGTTTCAAACAAAGGAATAAGGACAAACATAAAGTAAAGTATTTCATAATAAAAAACTACTATGCTAAGAGGGTCCAAA
This sequence comes from Alisma plantago-aquatica, assembly GCA_963693085.1. Taxonomy (NCBI): domain Eukaryota; kingdom Viridiplantae; phylum Streptophyta; class Magnoliopsida; order Alismatales; family Alismataceae; genus Alisma; species Alisma plantago-aquatica. Next base: position 454,611,614 of record OY856413.1, on the reverse strand, counting down.
AGTATGAGGCAAGTTAAATAAGAATTCTGCCAAGTCAAGTAATAATAAAGTTTGCATGCATGATTTAATATGACTACATCAAGCTAACATAGGGCTTAGGCACCTACCTAACCTCAGCCTTTGGGTGAGGGAGAGTAACACATTCCCAAGCACCCTTATATATATAATTGGGGGGGGAGTGGTTACATTCCCCTAGGTGAAATAACACATGACCACTATGGGTGGTTTGTACTCATGTACACTACATTAGTTAATTAGTCATTTACATCATCATGCTAGAGTAAATCAATGGCAGATTTAAGAAATTTAATAACTTTGCAAGTGGTGTCCAGGACCCTAGAACAATTTATGTAATAATAAGAATTAGTAAAAACAGGCTCATGCCTCATTGGGAAAATGGGACTGGACTTAAAACAATGCCCAACTTAGGGTTAGAATGCACATACAACAATAGGGTTGCGCATACCTCTTTTCACACATAAGGTTTAACTTGAATAGTATTCTTTGGTCCACAAAGTCAACTTTTCATCCTAGAAGCACATTATGTATATTAGACAAGTCAAAGTGAACATATTCATTCCTATTATATTTTTATATTATTCTTACCCAATTCCCGATCATCTAATGACATGTCAGGGTTTATGATTTTAATCTTTGTTGAGATAATATGTGACACTTTATATATAAATATTAGTTCTAGTTACCCATATTTTGTCACATAAGTCTATGTAATTCATATATATGTGGATAATAATATATGACCTTCCAATTTAGGTTTAATGATGTCATTTTCTTTTCTATAATGTGAATCCATATTATTCCTAACATCATGCTTACCATGTATGTTGGTGTAACTATATTCCACATGAATATCTATTAGGTTCACTAATATACACATGCTTTGATCCAACTAACATGTCATCTAGATATATGTTTATAAAAGTACATTCATTTACACATTATTATCTTTTTCACCATTAAATTCATAAGAAGATAATATAGTTAGATGCATTCCATAATTATATTTGTATTTATAATTATTTTCTATTGTATAAATATGTATTTGTGTATCTAGGGTTTGTTGAAACATGATTATCAAAATTCTTTATAATTTATGTATAGTAATAAAATATAACTCATCTTATATATACTCTTCCATTATTAGTTGATCCATGACATACAAGATTATAATAAGGCAACATGCTCAACTTACATCCATCATTTGATATGTAGTACTACATGGATACATGTATAAACTAATAGGATGTATACAAGTAGGTCAATATGATATAATAATGTAAACACATTTTGCAAAAAAACTCCGTAGTTATAGATCTACTATACATATCATAAATTAAGATTTCGATATTTGATCCTTATTTACCATAGAGTATTAGATTTATATCCTTATTAACATGGTTTACTTGCCATTGTCATCATAAGCTAATATTGAAAGATTGAAATAAGGAAAGAATTATAGACCTTAGACAATAAAAACCAATGGATCTTTGATGATCTATTTCTGAGCATATCTAGGGTTCATCCCAAGATAATTCCTCCGGATCTCAGGTGGTGTCATGCTGCTAGCCGACACAGCATCAGGTGGTGTTGTAGGTACAGGAGTCAATGTCGTTGTAAGAGAGGAGTCGACAATGTTTCTGTCAGGGTAGATGACATTGCACTTGGTGGTTACGATGCCCTGGTGTCAGGGTGTGTTGGCGTTGAGACTGCTCTAGATGTACAGGTGTCTTGCAGGCATTTCTTGGTGGTGTTGGACGAGGTGGAGGAGTGGATGACTAGGAGGAATTATGTGTGGCCTTTGTTGGTTACTTCTAGGTTGGGGGCGACCCTAATCGATGGTGGTGGTGTGAAGGTAGGAGGAGACCAGAGCAACTGCTACAGATCAAAGACTGCTCCTTTAGTAGGCATTAAAATCACTCTTAGTGATATGTCTTCTCCTAGTGATTGTCAGGTGTGAGACGATGACTGTAATTGGAAGAAGTAGGGTGGAGACTCTGGGCCAGAGGATATGCACCTGGTGATTAGTATCTCAGGTGACGACCATCGTAGCACACAGGTTGGGTCACCTCTATGTGCCCACGATGGCCATGGTGGTGGCGGGTTGCAGGAGTCATGAAGTGCATCTAGATTTTGGTGAATAGATGAGGAGGGAGAAGAAAGACCAATGATGTGTTAGAGTTTGCAGGTATGTACCCTGTGGTGGTGTTGCTCGTGTCTGGGCAGAACCGCGTTGGTGGCGGACCAAAAATTGAGGGTGACAGAGGTGTTGACGGTAGCTTGTTGCGGCAACAAGGGTAGACACTTGGAAGATACCGTTGACTAGGGTTAAGGGAACTGTGGTGTTGGGGCATTGTCTGGTTATGCTCGACGCATCCTGGCCTGACTTGGCACTACTGGAGGAGGTTGAGGAGAAAGAACATCAAGACATAGAGGAGGAAGCAAAGAGCAATGATAGTGCTCTTGCCGTCGGCTGCTGGCGGCTAGGGTTGCGGGTGTTGAGGAGAAAACGGAAGAGTGAGGGGAAGATATAGGGGTCTGAGGGTTGTCGCTGTTATGAACGGGGCATCACCTATTTCAAAAGGGGGGAAGAACACGATATCATGTTTGAGACGGAGAGGAGTAACACAATGACGCGTTATGTTGAGGGGAGATCGGTTTAAGAAATAGTTAATTGCCTAATCAAATACCATTATAAAACCTATGGTAATTGGGATTTTAAATACCAATTCAGTTGTGAAAGTAATTGTTATTCAATGGTCAAACAAATTAAAGGGCAGACTAAATAGGAGTCAAGTAGGTTTTCTTTTTCCATGCAATATGCATTTATATATATAAGAGTTGCATATTCATTTAATTAATTAAGAGGGTAGAAAATACCAATTGACGTGAAAATTCATGGGTTTGCTAATTAAAGTGTGAGGAGTTTAACTTTACATTAATTTCTCCTTTTGAACACATTTTGTATTTGATTGTATTGCTAAGTGCCTAATAAATATACTTAGTACCTTTCTTTAATAAATTTTGATATAAAATTTCTTATTTCTCATTTCTTATCCCACAAATCCATAAAATCTCTAAATTGATATAAACTACTAATTATCTCTCATTAATGGTCATTTTACATTTTTTTTAAGTCAGGAGGTTCTTTTATTCAACCCGCCCTCCTCTTGTAGGCATAAAGCTAGAATTTAGTACATTATCAGCTATGAAACAAAAATTGGTAGGACTCCTACCATTACAGAGGGGATAGGGGATAGGTTGACCCACAGGGTTGATGGGAGGGTCCGTATAGGTGCGTCCATCCTTATAGTTTTTTAGGTTGTGTTTGGACAGAGCATCAGCCAACGTGTTATGTTCTCTCTGGAAGTTTACAATTTGTAACTTTGGGTTCTCGTTGAGCACATTATGGATGGACTGAATCCAATTAGTAAAGGCTGGGAATTTCTCTGGAGGACCATCAATAGCTTTAATAGCTTTAGAGCTATCAGTGACAATCGATGTGGGTCCCGCTATAGTTGCAGTATAGATTCTTAGGGCAAGCTCTATTGCCCGTATTTCAGCTTCTGTCACTGACTCTACATGGATACGTGTAGCCGATCCTCCTAGCCATAGCCTGTTCTCATTCAAAACCATCATCGCAATAGTCGCCTCCTTGTCTTTAATAGAAGCATCGACATACACAATTTTGTGTTCATTCGACACCCCGGTTTTCTCATTATCAGCCTCCTGATCCTGGTATTTAACTTGAACCTTCCTACGTCTCCCTTTGAAGACATTGGTGCAGAGGTTGTGGATTTGAATAAGTTGCTTAGCTGAGCTAACATGAACATTTTCAAACATCGTGTTGTTCCTTGCTTTCCAAATGATCCAGCAGGTGACAGCGAATTGGACAGTATCTTCGTCCTTTCCATGCAGATGATTCATGAGCCACTGTTGAATGGAGGTATGAAGCAAAATTTCATTGTTTTTACGGTTCAGCTTAATCCATATTTCTCTCACGTAAGGGCAGACACAGAGGGCATGAAAGGTATCTTCTTCTTGTGCCTCGCATCTAGGGCATATGGCAGTATCTGTGAAAGTCTGTTACTTACGTCTCCCATTAGTCATAATTTCTTTGTGGGCTACTAGCCAGATAAACACCTTTATTTTGCTCAGTATCTATAGCTTCCAAATAGTTGGCCAAATGTAATTGATAGGGTACTAGATGTCTGCATGAATGAGATCGTAGGCGGAGGAAGTGGTGTAGGAACCACTCTCATCATGAAGCCAGCACCATTTGTCGTCACCTTTACTCCCAGCTGGGACCAGAAGGTCATTCATACGGTTCACACAATGATCTGGGAGATAAGTAAGGAGGAATTTGTTGTCCCAGTTGCCCTCAAGATTACGTAAGCATCCAACTATAAGGTCGAGCACTTGGCTGCTTGACACGAGTATAACGTGTGTGTAATACGCAAGTGTACGTGTCGAAGTAATATGGGATTATGAGTCCCAAGTTATCGAACACGGGGAGTTGTGAGGTTAAAGACTATTACTAATTAGGATTGATCAGCTAAGCCGAAAACAAGAGTTGATTGATAAAGAAAATAAAAATAAAAGAAAATAAGACAATCGATTAAATGGTTGGTTTAATCAATTAAAAATGGAATCCTTAGGATTGCAGTTTCACCACAGGTTCTCGTTGTACTAATTCCTACATAATTATCCTAATTCGTCTCCTATTCCGGGTAGTGGCCTGTAGTCAGAATTGCCCACTGTCGTGGTACAATTCACTACCTATGTCTAGGTCGGTTCCACCGTCGTAGTAACCTATACCCTAAACTAGGTGCATTAGAATCGACCTCTGGGTGTCCACCATTAACCTTACATCACCTTGTTCAAGGGATTTGTTAATTAATGTAAATTTCGTCTCTTTTCAACCGTTAATTCTTCTTTCAAAGTAATTAAAGGCATTAGATTATCATTATGGTGATCAAGCATAACAATATAATGGAGAAAACAAAATCATACCACGGATTTAAGAAACAAATTATGATAAACTATGTAAAAAGTAGCATACAACGATTACCCGGGCTACTCCCGGGTCCTAAGGAATTACAATTTTTAGCCGAAAATGGACGACATGGTATCATAGTAAGTCGAAAAGATGTAAAACATGAATTTCGAGATATAGTAAATTGGAGAAAGGGTTAAAGAGTGGATATGGAGAAGATGGAGAGAATTTGCCGTCGTTTCCGCCGCCAAAACGCCTCCGAGGTCTTCCGTGTAGGGTTACTCTACTTTTCTCTCTCCGTTCGGCTGCCGTATCGTCCCCCCGTGATTAATCTCTCAATTGCGGTTCTAATGGTACCTTTTATAGCCGTCGTACATGTTTAGGTCAAGAGGAAACCTAAAAATATAATTTTTAATACAAACATGTGTTAGATTTAACACATTAAAATTTCGTCCGCAACGTCTGAGTCGATGGTATCGACTTGAAAGTCGATGGTATCGACTTATTCACAGTAAAACGTCCTTTTCCTTTTCAATCTCGAGCAAAAAATATTTGTACTCTGATGCCATGTCGCTACCATCGAGTTGCAAGTCGATGGTATCGACTTTGCTCCAGTAAATAATAATTATCTGCAATTAAATAATCAATGAATAAAATCAAATAATTATTATAATAATTTAACATGTAAACTGCATGTAAAATACATGTAAAAATATAAGAAATGATGCACAAGTGATTTTTACTAATTTGGTAAAATATGTATTAAAAGGATATTCAATTAAGCACAAATGACACAGAAAATAACCAAATTAGATATCAAAATACTGACAATTTGTGCATACATCACACCCTAAGCTTGAATATTGCTCGTCCTCGAGCAACACTACTCTTGGATTTGTTTTAAAAACTCAGCAAAAAGACATGTACCTATGAATTATTTTTCCTAACCACCCTCCACCAGTCGGTCCCAAACCGGTCCTTGCCAACCACTGAACAAGTAACTACTCTAAAGCGATCAATAATGTTCATAATAGATGTCCACAATAAGATTAATGAAAAACACTATCAATATGAAGCAGTTAATATCATGGCCAGTAGGACACATGCTTGATGCACCATGTGATCTCCCTATCTACATTGCTCTGATCTACCTAAATAAACTACTTGGAAGCAGATCCCCAAATAAAATTGGATGAGGGGATTAATTATGACGGTGGCCTGCCATACAGAGCAATGGGTGGAAAAAAATGGGTGGCTATGAAAATAGGATTCACAAGAATAATCCAAATCATTTATGCAAAAAGTAAAAATATGATGCACCTGTATGATGGGTAAAATGTGAATGCATGACTTCTAATGACTATTTTTTTTTTGCGGAATGATGCATGCAATTAATGTTTCATCCTAATGATGAGTATAAGTGGAAAGGTACTTACAAAAAAAAGATCCATAATTCCCTTATTTATTGCTTAGAGAGAATATGACATTGAAATAAAAATCCTTTTCCTCCTTTTCTCCTTTTTCTTTTTCAACAACTCTTTTTTTTTCTTACCCTATTTTTAGCAAGATGAACAGTTCATGCTTGGGTTTTTTTTTTGCTTTTTTTTATTTGGAGGAGTAAAGAGATACAACTTTTTTTTACACTCTTTCATGACAGAAGATGGTAGAAGATAACAAATATGTAACACCTTATAAAATATGCAATGCAAATACAACTATATGAAATTTTTTTATGAAAACTACAAATGCTCAAAAGAGATTATATGATTTTTTTTCTTTTTCTAATGCATAATAAAATGAACTAACTATATGCTTCCTATCATGCCATGTAATGCATACAAGAGGAAAATAACTTGGATTAAACTTGATCTTCCTATGGTGGTGAATGAAGATGAATGGAAGGTGGATGAGATCACATGACTAAGAGACAATGTCTTTCCCAACCATGATATGTCCCTCTTCTATCAACTTGTGTAACAGGGTAACCTTAGAGTTTATTTCTAGAATTCACATTAAAGATCACGTTACTGTTTGGTTGGTTTGGACTCAAACATCATCGTCATAACACAAGCCATAGGGTTAAGTTAGGTTTTTCATTCAATCAGTATGTCTTCAAGCTGACTAATCCAAACAGTTCCTCCAGTTATGTACTCTTAAACATAGCAAATTTAGCTTAAAGTGCAAAGCATAAAAGCACATTCAGTTTTCAACAATTATCAGAATTGATACCACATCATCAAGAAACGACTAATCCTAACCATAATTTTATATTTTTTTCCACAAGTACACTAGATAGAAGTGGACCCTAAAAAAAATTTCAAACAACAAAAGCAAAACATGTAGAGATATGATAAAAAGTAAAGATGCAAGATAAAGATAGAAGTGCCATTCCATTCCTCCCCCTAAGATTGAATATGACATTGTCCTCAATGTCAAAAGCAAAGGAAGATACATGGAACGACTGTACCAGTATGGACGGTGAACTCTAGGGTCAAATATGAGTAGTTGCGATCCACATGATAGTCTGCCCTCCAATATGCACTCAAGCTCAGTGAAGTGTCTATGCTTGCTCAGCTTGTGAGATGTCACTAATGAAAACTCAGTACTACCGACAGTGAAGTCGGTGGTACCGACTCAATGCGTCCCTGCACACTGAATGCACATATCAAGGCACCTTTTTTACTTGCATCAAAACTAGATATCACAATCTACAAATAGGAATGTAAAAATAGAATTGGAAGTTTAACAAAATAAACCTAATTGGTGGGTTTCCTCCCACAAACTTCCTTGTTTAACGTCCTAGGATGGACACATGTCAATCAACAATAATCAGGTGGTCGTGGAGGAGGGTAAATCTCTCTCCGCCTCTTCCTTCTAAACTTTTGGTTCCTTGCAACAATGAGAAAAAATAAATAATAGTTAGAAGACCAACATGTATGGTTGACATTCCATTTTAACAGTAAATTATCATTGCAATGAACATGAACATGAACACGACTCATAGTCAAATATTGATGTGGGAGCACATGTAGAAACAGATAGCCATGAGGTGAAAGGTATAATGATGATTGCTCCTTAATTTCTATGACCATCCCCAATGGATCACTCCTATTTACACATAATGGAAGGGTTATATCAAAGGTGAATTTGTATGCCTCCTCCTCTTCTAATAATTCAATTCCTCTACATTCATTCATATCCTCACAAAAACTTTCAAAATTATCATCTGGATATATATCCCATATAGGATCCTCAATAAGGAAATGAAGAGATGGGTCTTGTGGTGAAGGAATTATATGATGGTTAATGGGAAATTCCTCCACCTTTTCACTCTCAATATCCTCTTCCTCACTCTCTTCCTCCTCTCTAAGATCACTATCAAATAAAGCACCTTCTGTATCCTCCTCTCCTTCACTCATATCCCAAACATATGTATCAAAATTGTCTTCCACCTTATTTGCATCATTTTCATCATCTTCCTCATCAGATCCCCAATCATATTCAAGATCAATCCTAGGAGTCTAGGGTGTGGGTGTGGGTGTGGGCTCAATGGAAGGACATGATAGAGGTGATTCTAAAACTTCTTCCAATATGTTATCCTCACTCTCTAATTCCTTATCCTCAATCTCAACTTCTTCCATTTTCTCTATTCTACCCCATCCTCCATTAGAAATAGGACCTTTGCGATTTAAAACATATTGAACCAAAATCCTAATATGCTCATGATGAATTTCCTTTGAGATTTCCTCATGATGTAATGAAGGTGGACTCAGACATTTATAACCTACATGTGCAATTCCACACTCAAAACAAATAGGGGCCATGCGCTTTTTTTATTTTTATTTTAATGAAAGAAGACTAACTACAAAGAAATATTTAGATGAATATGTACAATGCCTAAACTAATAGTAAAGTTTTATGTAATGAAAAATGGGAAGAAAAAAAACTAAAAAAATAAATAAATACAATGGCCTAGAGTGGTCAATCCTAACTTGTCAACTCCCCGGCAGCGACGCCAAAAACTTGACACGGGTATAACGTGTGTGTAATACGCAAGTGTACGTGTCGAAGTAATATGGGATTATGAGTCCCGAGTTATCGAACACGGGGAGTTGTGAGGTTAAAGACTATTACTAATTAGGATTGATCAGCTAAGCCGAAAACAAGAGTTGATTGATAAAGAAAATAAAAATAAAAGAAAATAAGACAATCGATTAAATGGTTGGTTTAATCAATTAAAAATGGAATCCTTAGGATTGCAGTTTCACCACAGGTTCTCGTTGTACTAATTCCTACATAATTATCCTAATTCGTCTCCTATTCCGGGTAGTGGCATGTAGTCAGAATTGCCCACTGTCGTGGTACAATTCACTACCTATGTCTAGGTCGGTTCCACCGTCGTAGTAACCTATACCTTAAACTAGGTGCATTAGAATCGACCTCTGGGTGTCCACCATTAACCTTACATCACCTTGTTCAAGGGATTTGTTAATTAATGTAAATTTCGTCTCTTTTCAACCGTTAATTCTTCTTTCAAAGTAATTAAAGGCATTAGATTATCATTATGGTGATCAAGCATAACAATATAATGGAGAAAACAAAATCATACCACGGATTTAAGAAACAAATTATGATAAACTATGTAAAAAGTAGCATACAACGATTACCCGGGCTACTCCCGGGTCCTAAGGAATTACAATTTTTAGCCGAAAATGGACGACATGGTATCACAGTAAGTCGAAAAGATGTAAAACATGAATTTCGAGATATAGTAAATTGGAGAAAGGGTTAAAGAGTGGATCTGGAGAAGATGGAGAGAATTTGCCGTCGTTTCCGCCGCCAAAACGCCTCCGAGGTCTTCCGTGTAGGGTTACTCTACTTTTCTCTCTCCGTTCGGCTGCCGTATCGCCCCCCCCGTGATTAATCTCTCAATTGCGGTTCTAATGGTGCCTTTTATAGCCGTCGTACATGTTTAGGTCAAGAGGAAACCTAAAAATACAAATTTTAATACAAACATGTGTTAGATTTAACACATTAAAATTTCGTCTGCAACGTCTGAGTCGATGGTATCGACTTGAAAGTCGATGGTATCGACTTATTCACAGTAAAACGTCCTTTTCCTTTTCAATCTCGAGCAAAAAATATTTGTACTCTGATGCCATGTCACTACCATCGAGTTGCAAGTCGATGGTATCGACTTTGCTCCAGTAAATAATAATTATCTGCAATTAAATAATCAATGAATAAAATCAAATAATTATTATAATAATTAAAACATGTAAACTGCATGTAAAATACATGTAAAAATATAAGAAATGATGCACAAGTGATTTTTACTAATTTGGTAAAATATGTATTAAAAAGATATTCAATTAAGCACAAATGACACAGAAAATAACCAAATTAGATATCAAAATACTGACAATTTGTGCATACATCACTGCTGATGGGCGTGGCACAGTATGATTGCATCTATCTATAACCTGGAACCCAGTGGTCCGTCCAGACTAAGGTGGATTCCCCGTTCTTAATCATTTTAATGTAGTTATTTTTGATGAAGTGCAGACCTGATTGAATGCTTCTCCATAAGGGTTTCGCTCGGTTGTGCGAGTTGTCGATGAAATTCTTGTATTTCTTAGTCAGTCACTTGGCCTAGAGGGAATTCTTGTTGTTAAGTAGCTTCCATGGGTTTTTCCAAAGGAGTTCTTTGTTCAAATCCGCCATAGATTTTATTCCCAGACCGCCATTGTTGGTGCTAGTGCAAACTTTCTTCCATGCAACCAAGGACACTGGGTTGGCATTTTGACATCCACCCCAGATGAACTTGGGGGTAATCCTGTCAAGTTTAGTACAAACAGATTTCAGGATTGTAGATGTTTGCATGACACACGTAGGAAGGGAATGCAACACTGATTTAACCAAGCATATATGCCCTGCCAAGGAAAGAGTTCTGGTCGTCCAGCCGTTAACTCTTGTCTCCATGTTATTAGTGAGATACGAATAGGTTTTCTTATTGACCCTTTTATGTAGAAGTGGGATGCCCAAGTATTTACCGTGATCATCGATTTCCATGATCCCGCTGGCCCTACAGATTGCCGACCTGGTTGCTCGGGTGACCGAAGTAGCGAAGAAGATTTTTGATTTGTCTGTGAGATTTTTTGCCCTGAAGCTTCTTCAAACATCTTGAAGCATTGGTTGATAGTGGATATATGTTCTAGAGACGCTTTTTCGAAGATGACTATATCATCTGCAAAACTGATATGAGAAATATGTGGGCCCTATTGAAACAGCTTAATGGGGGTCTATTTCTTGGCTTCGACGTGTTGGTTAATTAGTTGAGTCAGGCGTTCCATGCAGAGGAAAAATAAATAAGGAGAAAGTGGGTCTAACTGTCGGAGACCCCGAAACTTCTTGAAGGTGGGAAGCAAACCCCCATTGCGGATTGTACTCGTGCTACCTAAAGAGAGGGACTTTAGGATATAGGACTTAATGTTGGAGGCCAGGTCATCTGGTTAAGCATGTGCTCAATGAATTTCTAAGACATCCTGTCATAGGCCTTCGAGAGGTCGACCTGTATGGCCATATATGGTGCGCTAGATTTGCACCTTAGGTTATGGATGATCTCCTAAACAATGATAATGTTGTCAGATATGCATCTGCCAGGAATGAAACTGGATTGCTCGTGCGACTCTAATTATTAGACTAGATTGCTGGTCATTTTGCATTATTAGACTCTAATTAACACACTAGTTGAGATATTTGTACAAAAACCCATTCATTGTAATGAATGTGGGTAAATATAGTGCAAACCATCAAGGGTTGCTCAAATTCAACATTGAGGATAAAGATGATAGAAAATCTTGGAAAATTTAGGAAAAAGTCCAAAAAGGATATGAAGGAAATAAAATCTTGAAAATAGGTTAAATTGCAAATTGAATCCAAGATTCAGTATGTCACACCACCCAAGGTTGAAGATGACCATGGCTTCACCTTAGGAAAGATTCTCAACCTTCCTCTTGATCCTTGAGCTCTTGGGGTCATCCACCAAGAAGGAGATGGTAAAATAGTAGAAAGGTTTACTTTCTTGTGAAAAGAGGGGCTTATATAGTTGATGCTCATGAAAGAGAGTATATGTGTGGTGTCATCGCCATATGCACTTAGGTGACATGTGTCCATGCACGGTGGAACCATGCAACCATAATTATCTCAACATGAAAAAATCTTGTGGATAATTCAACGATGAGATATCAGCCATTGGGTATCTTGCTTGACAAGATATCTCAATTTGATATCACTTTATATGTAAACCGATATAACTTTCACAAGGAACACCTAAACCGATAGGATTCACCTACTTGAGGTTCTTAGAATGATATGAATACTTTTAAAAAGTTTCGAAACCAATATGGGACCTCATATATGATTCTTAAACCAATAGGAACTCCCATATATTCTTCATAACTCGACACAACCTTATCTAAGGTTCAAGATACTCAACATTCTTTGGTTCTTTCACCACCAAGAGTTCTATCACTCAACCAAGACTCAAACAAGGTACCCCCTCCTTTATCTCTCTTATAGAGATGCTAAGAGAGATAATGGACACTCTAGAGTTGGTAAATTGCACATCAACCACATATTTAGGGTAAATTGCAATTTGCACCAAAACTATCATATATAACACAAACAACCTTCAAACAGGCTCAAACTTGAAACTTGAGCTCTCCTTAAGTCTTAATTACTTTTCAAAAGACTAAGACAAGGTTCTAATCACCATACTGAGGCAAAAGTTCTAGGGTTATCCCAAAACCCAGGTCAGGGTCCTTACAAGTTATAAACCCCTAACAAAGATTTTGCCCCTGAAATCCCAGGCAAAAGAAGATGGATATTACTTATGCATTGTACCTTCAAACTTTCACATAGATCCTTGATGTCAGGGTAATGTTATAAGACTTGACCAATATATTGTACTTCCATCCAAGGTCAACACAGGATCTGTTGCATAAGGCACATACTCAACTTATCCTCTCCATTACTGGATGCAAAGTCAACCCTATGTCAGGTGATACTTTCTTAGCCATAGAAGCACTATACATACTTATCCTTATTCATCTCAGATGTCAACTCTTTCTCATGTATCACCTTCTCAACTTACCACATTGTATGATTAGATTCTCAAACCCAGAGGTTTATCATACCCTTCTCAAACTTCAACATGTATCTTCCAAATAAAGATTAGAGATGCATTTTGTCACTTACATGGGACTACAAGACCTACCAGGCTTCCGTTGCGCTACTCTGATCTGCTAATTCAACACAAAGCTCACTTATTACTTGTACCAACTGGTCTACTATTACGTACACTCCCATATGTACTTTCTCCTCAGCTAATTTACATAGGGATTGGAAATTCCTCTCATCAATGTACACCCCTCTTGGAACCCTCCTTACTTGCAAACTTGATAGGTGTACTGCAAGGGTTTGTACTCAACCTGATGAACTTTACCCAAGTAGATCTTGCAATTGTTTCTTCAACCTATGTCTCCTTGACGATGCCATCTTATGTGATGTATGAACCCCTAACATGTGATACCCATACTGCAAGTTGAGCACCTATAACCAGATTGATCCCTAAGTCAATCTTTCTAGGTAGTCAAACACTTAATCATCTTATCAGGAGACATATTCTTGGGACCACACACAATTGGCACTTCTTGGATACTAGGATTCCTCACCTTGGTATCCATCACACGTGCCAAAAACACATCACATCCTCATCACATCCATCCTCTGTTGTTACTGCTAGACCCAAACATATCAAAAGAACCTTTCCATCATCTTTTAAAGTTCATAAAACATCACTATTCTTAGATGTCATGATCTGGGAACTAAATTCCAAGCCCTAACTGATACTTTTCAAGTATCCAACTCAAGATCACTTCAAAACCATGCATATCAAGTGATACCAGACTTACTTGAACATCACATCCTTAGAAAGGAAGTACATTGAGGAAATATACTTCTCCCTTATTACTACAACACAATCTAGGGTTTACTAATAGTAAGAAGGAGATTACCCACTTTCTTTGGTTATTGTACAAGTTTTCACTGCTCATGTGTCATTCAATCCGATTTTATTTTGGTTTCTTTTCCATTTGCATAGGAACTGTAAAGATGATTACATGTCATGACTCTTTCTTTGATTTTTGCTCTTCATGTTCATGAACATTTCCTTGTTTTACCACATTTTTCATCTTTACACCTTGGAAATTATTCTCTACATATTCTTTATTGAGCAGGGATCATCTTCCTTGTTCCCTTTCACATATCATGAGGATTACTCTTTATACTTTCTTATACTCATAGGTTGGTCTGAGATTAACTCAAGTTCCACTTTATCATAATTTATAATGTGGTAGGAATTTCTGTGCCGCATTTCTGATTTCATTATGATTTTAGATTGCATCAAAATGACTACTTGATCAAAGTAATCAGAAAGATAGCAATCTAAGAGTCCCATACTTACCTTGCCTTCAATAACTGAATACATGGATAGGGTATTCAAGCACTAAGATTAGGTAGTATGAACTTTATTTTATATCATGTTTCTTACCTTAAACATCTCTTTTAAGTTCTAAGACTTAGTATCTCTGGTTCTCTATAGGTATCTCTTTTACACCTCTTCCTCTTTTATATGAATAGAAGAAATTATAAAACATTTTAGAGAATACTAGACAGAATATAAAGTCTAGTCCTCTTCATATCTTTCTCATGTCCCCATAGGACTAACAAAAGGGAACTTAATAACAACTATTCTTCTTATGATTATCAGGTAAAATAAGGAGAAGACAAATCAAAATGAAAAAGTTCTATCTGACCTGTCACCCTATGTGGGTCATCTGTCGTCTCTGGTTTACTTAAAGCATATAGTGTAGTTGTTTCTTATTGTCACTTTTGCCTTTTTGTACTATTGGGCTGCAACATATGTAAGCCCTACTGAGTCGGCCTTGATTTTTGGGCCATCTCATCCTTTCTTTCTAGACAAAAGGGTCTAATATGCCCAACTTGTCCACATCTATAACATGTCTTGTCCTCGTACCATGGTCTTGTCGGTCTTATTACTGATGTAGAAGCTAAGTCAAGAGTTCTTACAGGTGGAAAGTCAGGACCTTTTCCCTTACTTGGTGTCCACTTCCCTGGTGCATTAGGTGTTTATTGTACTGACGACACCGAAAAATTTGGCTTTTTAGAGCTACTAGACAACTGTCCCTAGAATTGTGCAGACCATTCCTTAATACTCAGCTTATTGCCCCTCCTTGATCATTGCCACCTCAGATGTCCTATCTGCCTACACTTGTGGAAGACTCTATTTTCTTGCCATATTTTAGTTTTTCCCACATTTTCCACTATTTTAACATGGTATAGTTGTTCAAAGGTCTTACTAGAACCCAAAAATTATGTATTAGGGACTGGTGCCCTAGGTTGTATTGCTAGTGTCCAGTCCACTATATGCATTTTTGTTGTCATAACCTACCCAACGAGAGCATGAAAAGTAGGGTTTTCGAACATAGTCTGATCCAGCTGGGGATTCTCAGGCACTCATTCTCCTCTTCCTCGATCCCTTGTACCCCCTCCTACTGCAGCAACACTACTTTCAGCAACATGTTCCTCGTGTTCTCCAGACATCTTTAGGCTTTATCATTTCTTCTGCATGAGTAGAAGTCACTATTAGACATAGTGGAGGATACTAGAACAGACCCAACAACCTTAATCCTATGTCCCTGTAGACTCAGCGAACCTATAGCTTTGATACCAAAAATTGTGACAACAGCTATCAAACTGATAACGACATCGCAAAAAACCACGCGAAAAAAACCATTAATAGAAGATTACCAAAAATCACTAAAAATTTAAACATTTTTACCAAGAGATCCATTACCAGGAACTCTTTATAGAAATAACTAAATCCATATATATACATCATGGTTCACTTCATACATATATCATTCCATCACATCGCAATGATATGAGATATCAGTTGCTTTACCAAAATATATACAAAAGCAACATTATACATAGAGGTGTTCTAGCTAAAATCTCAAATTGATCATAAAACCAGATATGAAACTATCCCCCAAGGACCTAAAAGTACAGGGACAATACATAAGACTTCTATCTATAATAAGACACCACCTCCAAATTACATGTCTTCTTCCTACAGTTGTCCTGTCTCAGCTACATGATCTCTGCTACCTCGTGCACGTCCACCTAAAAAGTTGTGGAACCCACGGGGTGAGACAAAAGTCCCAGCAGGAGATATAACTCTCTACCAACAATATTATTATCACTATTAAATCTTTAAGAAAGAGAGTAGAATAAAACTTTATTGAATTAAACATGTATAGCTATCAGTTATATGCAGGGTAGAGCAATCTCATAATTAAAGTAGCTCAAATATCTATAATTGAGCAATAGATAATCTAATCAATTTTAAAAGGAATGTGAAGAACATGTATAATATTTGTCATCTATGACATACAGAAGTAATTGCAACCTCATTCAATGTTTATGTATTTGATCCTTAAGAAAATATGCTACACGACTTATTACATCTTTCGACAATCAATCTTATGCCCTGAGGAGATAAGGTATACCACTCATGCTCCAACCAACCTAAATTAGGTAGCATTGGTTCCATACAAGGTCCATGGAAGAGTCAAACTCCACGACATCACCCCCTCAGTCAGTATGAAAATATTGGGAGTGACATTATGAGCCAAACTACAATTAGCTAGCCTAGGTATATAGGCTCATCGCTAGAGGGATACAACCCGTAGTTGTTCCCTTATCAGGGTATGACCCATAGTCAATCCTAATGGTGTTAGGGTATGGTCCACAACCATTCCTGATTACATATTGAGTCACGACCTACAACCACACTCTCTTCAGGGTATGGCCTGCAGCCAATCCTGTGACTTAAGGATACAAGGAGATACCTCAACTTGCACCCTACATATTCATTAATACGAGCTCTAAGTTCCCAGAGGAATTGCTTGTTTCACCATTCAACAAGTCCTGACAGTTAATGGATCTATGGCCAGGGAAAACTACATTTTTAGTTTCACTTGATAAGTTAAGTGCAATGCATCATCTTTTAGAATCAATCAAGTTACAAGCATGAATTATAGATAAATGCTACATAGAAAGGTGTAACATTCTTCAAGGAATCTTGTATCAATTGGAGCACATCTTGTTACACCCATCCTGGGATCTCAATCCCTTAGACACAATACTAGGAATCTCATCCCTTCAACATTTTCAATATTATGATCATATGTCTTGGGTATCAAACCCTCAGTTCATCATTGAACAGTGTCACCTCTTACCAGGCAACAATCATCTCTAGGTCATTAGACCCATAAATATATCATACTGGTTGTGTAAAGCATATCACATGGCTCACAAGGCCTATTTAATTTGTATCATGTTAAATCATCATAGCTCATACTTGGCTATGCTCATCATCTCATAGTACCTACATGGTTAGGATTTTGGTAAAAGCAATATCAAGTAAATAACATCACCTTGTCATAAAGCAAATCATTCAAATTGCATCCCTCTCATAATTAGGGTTAGGGTTTCCCCTTGTAGTCGATTAGGGTATTCAGTTCATATTTAACAACCAAACCCTAATTCACATTATAAGAGCTATATTGTTACAATAATTATTCAAGCATACTTACTTACTCTCATCAATTATCATCAATTCATTATCAACATGAAGTATTACCTTTCTCATATGAGTAGTATAAGTTTCTCTCTCATCCTTACTAGGATATTGATTCCATCATACTTATTACATTAGCTTAACCCACTTTAGGGTTTATCATCCTACACTTATTAAAGTGTATCCATCTCATTACTCCATAGTGTATCAATTGATTATATTCATCATGTGTCAGCCTACACTCATCAAGGTGTATCGCTTTATACTCATCATGGTGTATTGGTTTACAATCATCAAGGTGTATCAGTTTACACTCATCAAGGTGTATCGGTTTACACTCATCAAGGTGTATCGTCTTACACTCATCAAGGTGTATTAGCCTACACACTAACCTTTGTGTCGGCTTAGACACTATCACTTGTATCGGGTTAAACACTATCACTTATGTCAGGTTAGAGACATGTATCATCCATGACACTCTTCACTTGTGTCACCCATGGCACATCAAAATCATATCAGATTAGAGGGGCTTAGGGTGATATTGATTTTAAGGTGCTTCAAGGGATATCAGCCATGAATCATTTCTTAGTGTATCACCTTCAATATACCTTGATGCATCACCTTCTTCACACTTTAACAAATATTTTCACCTCACTTCAGCATAACATCTTGACCTCACTTTAGGGTATCGGCCACCCTAACACTTTGTGCATCGGCCACCCTACTACTTTGTGTGCCGGCCATAGCACACTAGATGATAGGGTATCACTAAGGGATATCGGCCTCTAGGGTTTTTATACATATCGGGTTCTAGGGTTTTGAAACATATTGGGTTAGCCCTAATCAACACCCTATATTCTTTCATCTGTCAAGGTGTCAGCCTCACCAGTACTTGGTGTGTCATCCATAACTTCAAGGAGTTTGTTGCCCACACCTTCACATGGTGTGTCGGCCTAGGTGTGTCGGCCATCATACTTGTGTTGGGATAGATGTATATCGGGTTTCTAGAGTTAGGGTAGGTTTCCCTATTGTATTTATATTTTCACTTTCTTTCAAGATATCTAGCCATGCCCATCTTTAGTGTTAGGTGATAGGTTAAACAACTATAAGAACAAAAATCCTTCACATGTGACAAATCGGTAATGTTTTAGGACTTCATGTGTATCGGTTTCCCCTTCACATAACCCCATATCGGGTTAGGGTTTCTCAAACCAATATCAATTTTTGCAAAGGAGATTTCATCATCTTCAAGCTTCAACCCTTCATCCATTAACACTTTAGTTCATGGAAAACAACCCCATATATTTATTAGATCTCATAAAAGCATCATTCAAGCAATGAAATTCAAAACTGAAAAGGAATCACCAAGTATTGCATTGTCGTAGGTTAATAATAATAGATTTGAGTTCAAGTTATATAATTTGCCTCAAAATCATGACTAGAGCTTCAAGCTTCAAAGCTACATGTTTTGGAAAATTGCACATCAACCCCATATTTTGGGTAAATTGCAATTTGCACCAAAACTATCATATATAACACAAACAACCTTCAAATAGGCTCAAACTAGAAACTTGAGCTCTCCTTAAGTCTTAATTATTTTTCAAAAGATTAAGCAAGGTTATAATCACCTTATTTAGGCAAAACTTCTAGGGTTATCCCAAAACCCAAGTCAGGGTCCTTACAAAATCCACATAAGATGGAGAGAGCTCCTATTATAAGTATAATATGCCAAGATGAATGAGAACAATGACAGATGAATAAAGTGGAAACTGAGTTAATCTCAGACCAAACTATGTGTGTAAGTAGTTCTAATGTAAAATCTTCATCACATATGAAAGAAATTATGGGATATAGTCCATGTCTAATGAAGAAAATGTGGAATATGATGATCTATTCATTTATAAGCAGTTGAAAAACATGATAACATGAAACGACATACATATGAATGATCAGGAGTTAATGAGAAAAGAGAAGTTAGATGTGATAATCTTAATAATTCCTATGCTAATGGCAAGGAACCCAAGCTTTAAGAGGTAAAATGATACATATAAAGTGTAACCTTCATGGGGAAAATAGAATTGGTTACCTTTTGCTAGTGACCCCTGGACAATGTTGTTGTGATGACGGAAGTGTGTTTCCCTTTGTGTTCCTTCTTTTTGAGGCATAGCCTTCAAGTAGATCTCATGCCACTTAGTATGTGTGGGTTCACTATAATCCTAGGAAGGATATCTTTATATGATGTGTGATTACCTTCAACTATAGTTCCAAAATATTTATGTTTTGTAATGAGAAAGCTTTTTGATCCCTCCAAGAGTTAGGGGGATTCCTCCTATATTTTCTTAGCTGGTTATGATGTTGAGGAAGTGGATGAAACCATGATGTGATTTCTTTATAGCACTTGTAGTGGATACCAAGGTAATGGGTATCCAGAGTGTATCAGTTATACATGAGTTAAAGATATCTATTAGATGAGTTGTCCAATGTTCCTCTCCAATAGAGCGAGAGAGAGAGAGAGTTGATGTTGATCCTCCAAGTGTTGTTTGGGAAAAGAAGAGTGATTCTATAATGTTTTGTATGGTCTGCTGATGGTTGGGCAAGACCACTATCAAGGATAGATGGTTTGTTGACCAACAAGACATGTGCTACCGTGTTCTTTTAAGATAAACCTAGGATCAAAATATCAATGGATAAGATTTAGAGTGGATGAAATAATTTACATGACCATGATGAGTTTAGGGTTATGTCATTTAGACTAACCAATGTATCAATAGCATTCATAAATAGGAGGAATAGAGTAATCAGATTATGTCTCATAAGTGTGACAATATTTGAATGATGACATCTCAAAATTTTTTAGAGATTCTCAGTAGCATGGTTAACATCTTTGATAAACCTTAAGAATGTTGAAGAAACTATACATATGTGTGACAAGTTCAACAAGAGTAAGTTGGGGGTTAACTAGAGTATCCTCTTGTAAGTTATGATACATTGACTAAGTTTGTTGTGTGAATACTAGGAAGATGAAGACAATGTCATTACCCTACCCCTAACAAGGTCAACCTAGAAGTTATATTTGTTAATGATTGTAGAGAAGTGTGTGATTCTTGAACTAAACTAATGTCCAGTCCATCATTAATATGATTGAAGAATATTCTAAGAATATATGCCTTAGAGTTCTTGACAATTAGGGGATACCCACCTGATTGATTGAGTTTCTAATTACAATAATCATTAAAGGATAATAGAGATGAAACCTTGTAAAGTTACATTTGATAATAGATACATGATGTTCTATGTTTGCTAAGAGCTAGCAAGTATGGCCTCGGATGTGTGGTACAACAAATAGTATAGTCCATGATGACAGTTAGAGTCCCAAGTTGGAAGGTACTACCAGACCTTTATAGTTGCACAACAATTCTTAGGTGGAACCAAGGTGTTACATGCAAGAGTTGAGGGAGAAGAATATGTCTTCTATGAGAATGATGTGACATCATCGTGTGATGAAAGTAACCATTGTAAGATCGATAATGAGGTGCATTGTAACACCCCTGACCTGGGTTATACTTTAACCCTAGGTGTTTTGATTAAGAAAGATGATTAAATGCTTAATCTCATCTTGTGAAAGGTAATTAGGGCTCAAGAGGAACTTATATTGCAATTCTAGTCCTTTTTTAACATTGTTGAAATCAATGTTTTGTTTGTTTTGGACTAAAGTGCAAATTACCCAAGTTGAGGGGTTTAAGTGCAAATTGTGCATGATAATATGTTCCTAATATGTTGAAGGATCATGAGGGTAAAGATGATGCTGAGGTGTGGCTTATGGAAGCCTGAATACCAAGAAAGAGCTGATAAAGCAATGTTTGTGCATTAAAACCTAGTTTTGGTGTAAAGTGCAATTTACCCAAAACCTAGGGTTCAATATGCAAATTACCACTTCAATAAGGTCCTGAATGCTTCTTGGCATCATTTAGAGAAAAGAAAATGAGAGGGGTGTCTCATTTGAATTAAGTTGGAGGAGAGAGAATCTTGATATTAAAATAATCAAGATTTAATCCTAATTGAAACCCTAATTCAATTTAGGACAAAAATGAATGTATTAATTAAAGGGCCTTCAACAAAAATTAAAATAGTTGGATTCATATGTATGTGTGACGTCCTTGAGCCTTGCAAGGACCACGAAAATATCCAAGGGAGTGGATAACTCACACACAATTTTATAAGAAAAAGAAATATCCACTCACATATGGATATTAATATAATATGATTTAAGGTGCTTGATTTTCTTTTCTTTAAATCATGGATAATTGAGAGGGATAAAAGTAAAACAATATAGCCTCGTCCCTAAGGAAGATAAGGGGAAGAGGCAGCCACATTTTTGGTATTAAATGAATTTTTATAAGGCACTTTCTCTCTCCTTGAATTTCTTATAAAAAGACCCTTTACAAGCCAAATGGAAGGCTTTTTCGACCCCACTTCTTCTCCTTGCTTGGGAAACGACCAAGGGATCTTGGGAGGATCAATAGGACGACCCCCAACCTGTTGGTAAGGTTCTTGATCCATTTCACCTTGATTCCATGGTGGAAATCGAAAATAAATTATGGATTTCTTCCTAATTCGATCGCCTCTTCAATTCTAACAATTTCTTTTCACTCAAACCTTAAGGACGAGCCTTGGAATGGTGAAAGGAGTTGCATCCACCATTTTTTTCCGTGAGCATGGAGCTTTGGAGCTCAATTGGAGGCGGGTTTTATAACTTGCACCCTTTTTCATTGATATTCAACCATTAATCTTGCAATTTCAATGATTCCTTCATTATCTTGTTTAATTGTTGGTTGAAAATGGTTATTTCATGAAATAAGAAATTGTTAGAACTTCAGGGACGAAGGTAGATGATTATGACATCATCTTGGATACTTTTTCCAAATAAATCATGGTTCATACGGTTTTGAGTTAATTGCTCATGCGGTTTCACCAAACCGTTTGAGAGCAAACGGTTTGAAACCGTTTGGGAGCAAACGGTTTCAAAACCGTTTGAGTGAGTTGACCAAGGGTTGACCGTTTAATATTACTGTTCCTAATTATGTTGTATAATGGCTCACCAAATATTATGGGTTAACTCCCAAGGAATCGTGAGTTGAAGGCCAATCAATTAGGAAAACCTAATTGGATTAAGTGCTGATTGTTCAGCTTGATTAATTTAACTTTTTGGGAAAACGGTTTCAAAACCATTTGAGAGAATTGACCAAGGGTTGAAAGTTTGCTATTACTGTTCCTAATGATATTGGTTAATAACTCGCCAAATTTTATGGATTAATTCCAAAGGAATCATGAGTTGAATACCAATCAATTAGGCAAAGCCTAATTGGATTAAGTGCTGATTTTCAACTTGATTTATTTGCCTTTTTGGGCGAACGGTTTCAAAACCGTTTGAAATAGTTGACCAAGGGTTGACAGTTTGATAATCCTGTTCCTAATTATTTTGGTTGATGACCCACCAAATTTTATGAATTAATTCCAAAGGAATCATGAGTTGAAGGCTAATCAATTACGTAAACCCTAATTGTATTAAGTGCTGATTTTCAACTTGGCTGATTTGACTTCTTGGGTTAATTAGCCCAAACGGTTTCAAAACCATTTGGGGATTACCCAAACGGTCTAAAGACAGTTTGGGGGTCACCCAAGACCGTTTGGAGGTCTAGGGTTGGATATGGTTAAGTGATTGAAGGACAAAAGATAAGGTGTTAACCCTAATCGGCTAAGTGCTGATTTTGCATTGAAATGAGTTGATGTTTTGGGTTGATTGACCCAAACTGTTTCAAAACCGTTTGGGAATCACCCAAACGGTCTTAAGACCATTTGGGGATCACCCAAGACCGTTTGGAGGTCTAGGGTTAAGCATGGTTGACCAATTGAAGGTCTAAAGGTACCAAATCACTTTGCAATAAAGTGTTGATTTGATGATCAACTATATAGCTCAAACCCTAATGATTTTTCACTAGAATCCAAGGGTTGGATGAGCCAAACGGTCTAAAGACCGTTTGGAGATCATCCAAATGGTCTCAAGACCGTTTGGAGTTCACCCAATACCATTTGGAGGTCTAGGGGTGAGTATAGTTAAGCAATTGATGATCCAATGATACTAAGTTAAAGTGTAATCAATTGCTGATTTGGTGATCAATCCAATGATCCAAACCCTAATTGTTTGACTTGGATTTTGATGATGTGATGGGCAATCGGTCTTCACCTACTTGGCCAAACGGTCTTCACCTACTTGTTCAAACGGTCTTCACCTACTTGGTCAAACGGTCTTCACCTACTTGGCCAAACGGTCTTCACCTACTTGGCCAAACGGTGTTCACCTACTTGGCCAAACGGTCTTCACCTACTTGGGCAAACGGTCTTCACCTACTTGGGCAAACGGTCTCAAGCACCACCTTTACCAAACGGTTTCAAACCGTTTGGGGGTCAAGTAGTCAAAGTTGATTGTAGATTCAATTGATCAATTCAATTGGATACCTTATGTAATGGAGGTCCAAGGTGATTGAATCTTTCAAGAATAGAAATGGTGAATGACTCATTGATCCAATGATGATTAGTAATGATAATCAATGACGGTACAAAGATTGAAACCCTATTAGTACCTAAGTGATTAGTGCCAATTAAGGGATGAACCCTAATTGCTTATAGGATCAATGACTTGGTACACTATGTCATTCATAGTTGTGTGTACTTGATTGAAGGGATGATATGACCTTATAAAGTTGAGATGATGTTAGCATGAATTCATAACATGAATATGATTCATGTGGTGATTAAGGGTATGATCCTTAAGTAAAGAGATCATGAAAACCTAATCATGAACATAAACCCTAATTGACAGGGTTATTGAATTCTAGCCCTAATTGAGGGAAATTCTAAATGAAACCCTAATCCAGGGTAAGGATGTAGACCTACTCTAGGGTAATCATAAGTGAAACTCTAATTTAGGGAAAATATATGTAAATCCCTAATTGGGATGAATAGTGAATCTCCAATTATGGATAATTGAATGAAATCCTTATAGAGATGAATAGTAGACTCAAAAAGAAGGGAAACTATGGTGAAACCCTTGTTGAGGGTGATTCCATGAGAAACCTTAACTAAGTATTAACACCACATGACGTACTAATGTTATGTTGTGATAAGAGGCCCTAAGAAGGGTGAAGGCATGTGAGACTCTAATGAGGAGTCATAATACATAAAGCCCTAATCTTGGATAATATGACAATGTATCATAATTTTAATCTTAAGTAAGGGTATAAAGAAGCCCTAATGATGAGATAGAAGGAATGGCCTTATAAAGGTGAAACATTTCATGTGGTTGAATATATGCAATCTAATTGTAAGCAATGTCTTTACCATTAGACAAGTACATATCATTTAAGATAGTTGGACAACTCTAATGTGTGACCTATGTATTATATGCCATAGGTAAGTGATTAGTGATGGAATGTATTAAGAAGGGAAATACCTTAATACAAGATAATATGGCTAATTCAGGAGAGTCTGAAGTAATGATAAAGTGATACATCAAAATATGATAGTTATCACATTCAACACTTCAGGGTTTATATGCCTTGATGTACTCCAAATCCAATATAATTGGGTAAGAAACATATGAAGTGTGTTATGCAACTATTACAATGAAATGTAATGAGTTGTTGCACCTTGATGAGTGTTAATTAATGTACCTTGAGAATGGGGTTAAGCCCAAATGATGTGTATGATGTAATCATACCATGATGAGGATGAGAAGTGAACTCATACCTTGAATTGATGATTCATTTAATGAAAAATGATGGGAATAAATAAGTATGATTGAATACTTATGATATCAATCTTTGCTCCTAGATGTGTGGAGCAATGAATTAGGGTTTGATCATTGATAATATGACATTGAAAACCTAAATGGTTAATAATGGAAAACCTTAACCCTAATGATGGGAAGGTTGTATTTCTTTTATTGCATAAGCCTTGTAAGGCATGTTAAATACTTATATAACAAGTATAATGATCAATGGCTTTGTAAGACATGTGAATAAGTTGTTGCCTAGTGAGAGGTGACAAGATGTGTAATGGCCTGGTGAGCCATGTGAATACTTGCACACAAGTAAAATGAATACCTTGATCTGAGGACCTAGAGGTAATGGTTATCTATTACAGAGATAACAATGTTATGATCTAAGGGTTTAACTACCCAGATCCAGTAATCATGATGATGATGATGTGAAGGGATGAGAATTCCCAGTAATGTGATAAAGGACTGAGATCCCAAGTATCATGTGTTTTAAATATTTGAAAAGTATGTGATATATGTATTGTATCTTTCTTTGTAGCATCTGTTATAATAATTCTTGTTTGAAACATGGATGATGCTAAAAGATATGGTAATGCACTTAATTAATCAAGTGGAATTTCATCATGTAGTGCCCTGGCCATAGATCCATCATCTTCAGTAGCTGGTGATGGTGAAACGGGTTTTCCTGCGGGTTAATCTGGAGCGTATATTGTTGAATATCTGGGGTTTCTCCTAGCCGAAAATAGGAGGATTAGAGTGCAACTTCGGCTCAGGGAGCACGGTGAACTGGCCTGTGGCTCAGATATACTAGCGCCGAGACCTGTACCAAGGTGGGATAGAGAAAGGGTAGCCTACGGGAGCTAACCATGTGACTGAGGTCACTTAAGCAAGACATTGCGGTCCTGCTTATGGTCTCGCACTGACCGAGACGTGGGATGTCATGGAGTCCGGCTCTTCCATGGACCTTGTATGGCATCGGCTTTGGGTTTCGCAACCGAAGGTTGGATTTGAGCGGTACGGCTCACCTCCTCAGGGCATAAGTGTGATTGTAAAATATAATCATCTGTATAGCATGTTTGCTTAAGGATTGAATACGGAGATTCATTGGCTGATGTTGCATTTTCTTTGTGCATTCCTTAGTGGATAAATGTTAATTATGTTTCTTTATATTCTCTGCAAGGTAGACAGATGAATTACTTATCTACCATGGGTAGATGTAATGACCTCCTTGAGAATGGAGATTATCTTATTCTATTCTATGATGAATAATTATGCATGATAATGTAAAAGTAACCTTTGCTCAGTTTTAATTTAATAAACTGCAATAACAATGTTTTTGGCAGAGAGTTATATCTCTCGCTGGGCAATTTTCAATTGTCTCACCCCCGTGGGAAACATTTTTAGGTATGCATGGGAGGCAAAGCAGAAATCCTAAAACAAGGAAAGAGCAACAACAACAATAACAGCAGGGACAACAATAAGATCTCAGGTGGAGATATTATCTATCTAGTCATACAGATAATAGTCCTATGTGTCGTCTCTGTACTCTCAGGTCCTTGGAGTTTTTAGTCAGTGTCTTATGAATCAATCTGAGGTTTTGGCTTGATGCCTCGAGATTCATATAATGTCTGTATATAATGTTTATAAGACAGTTGATGTTGTAATCGTTGAGAAGGAATGGTACAAGTTGTGTACTTGTGAACCAGGATGAATTTGAAATACTTTGGTTCTTGGTTAAAGAGTTTTCCTGTGAATGGATCTCTTGAAAAAGTTTTAATTTTTAGTGATTTTTAGTAATCCGCTGCAAATAATTTGCTTCCGCATTAGTTAATCATGTTTTTGCAAGACGGTTGCCACAATTTGTGGCATCAGAGCTCTAGGTTCATTGAGTCTACAGAGACATAGGACTAAGGTAGTAGAGTTTGTTCTGGTGTCATCCAGTGTATCTGATAGTGTCTTCTGCTCGTATAAGAGAAGAACTTAAAGATGACTGGGTCACATGAGGAGATTGCTACTGAGAGCAGCAATGTTGCACCAAGAAGAGGTGCATGGGAACAGGCAAGAGATAAACAATTGCCTGAGAATCCCCTAGCTGATCCAACTATAATAAGAAAATCCTTCTTTAAGTATTACTGCTGGAGAACTTAGGGCAACAGTAATGTATATAGTGGATCAAGTTTTGGCAATGTAACCTAGATTACCAGCCCCAATGATGATGTTATAGATATCAACAGGATTTGTAATTAGCATCAGTAGGTTGAAGGAAAAGGAAATGATGAATTTCTGGACTTAAATTGAGTTTGTGCTCAACCATAGCCTGTTGAATCAACCTTTGAGGCAGAGTTAGCCTGAGGCAGTGAATAATTCATGTATTATGACAAGATAATGTCATGCAAATATGTTAATTTATGAATTCCTGGATTAACTGAGAAAGGAAATGATTGAACTTTCCTTGATTAGTCCTATGAGGACTTATGTTTTGCATAGTAAAACATTACAAATGTTTTATGTCGTTCTTACCTCCTTTAGAAATGATGAGGTACAGAAGAGATGCCTAAATGAAATTCAGGGATGATAAGTCTTATGCTTGTGATAATATGAAAAGGAGGAATATGATAGTATACAAAGTGCATACCACTTAATCTCAGTATTTATATACCCTGGCTAGGTATACAACTATTGATGATAAAGTGGGTATGGAAACTCTTAGATTGTTGTCTTTTTGATTGCTCTGATCAAGTAGTCATTCTGAGACAATCTAATGAGTATCATGAAATCAGAAATCTGGAGTGAATAAATGTGTCATATCCCATGCATAAGAAAGATAAGTCTGAGATAATCTCATATGAGCATGTTGTATGAGGAACTAAAAATGTACTCCTCATAAGATAAGAATAAGAATAAGGGAGATGAACCCTGTTCAATTATGTTGCCCGCATAATACATATCTTTCCCATAATGAGGAAATGGGAGATGTGATGAGATCATGAGATGATCATAAACATGCTAGATAATAATAAAGAAAGGGATAATGACATACAATCATCCTTAAAAATTCCAATGCTAAAGGCAAGGAACCTAGGATGAGATAAAGAGTAAATGGTTCAAGAATAATTGAAAATACATGAATTAATAAGAGGAATATGAATCCTTGTTTTCTTTCCTTTCAGGGACATGGCAATCAAGTGGGTCTTAGGACACTTGATGTGCATAAGATAAAGGTGTTCATGTGATGGATACTTAGAGAAGTATCAGTTATCTTGGACTTTGGTCCCAAGATGAGAACATATGAAACAATTAATGTTCCAAGATGAAAGGAAGAGATATATATGATGTGTTTCCAATACATGTGATAGATACCAAGGTGAAAGATTCTGGTATCTGAGAGTTATCAGATGGGTTAAGTTGGCTACCTGGGGTGGTCAATTGTGAAATTAGTCTGGATGTATAAAACAATATGAACATCATATGTTAGGGGTTTATTCTCTGCATAAACATGATATTAATAAAGAATGTATGATGTTTCTCTGAACAAGAGAAGTGTTGTTTGATACAAAGTTGACTTTATAGTCAATGATGAGGAATAATGGAGCATGTGCCTTGTGTGTTGATTCTATGAGAATCTTGTATGGAAACACTTTGTGCTGATCAAAGTTTTATGGTGCCTCCATAATAAGGAGATGTTATGTGAATACTAGATAGTATGACGAATGAAATACATCTGTCTTCCTTTATCTGGGATTTCGGGGATGAACTCCTTGTTAGGGGTTTATAATTTGTAACACCCCTGACCTGGGTTATACTTTAACCCTAGGTGTTTTGATTAAGAAAGATGATTAAATACTTAATCTCATCTTGTGAAAGGTAATTAGGGCTCAAGAGGAACTTATATTGCAATTCTAGTCCTTTTTTAACATTGTTGAAATCAATGTTTTGTTTGTTTTGGACTAAAGTGCAAATTACCCAAGTTGAGAGGTTTAAGTGCAAATTGTGCATGATAATATGTTCCTCATGTGTTGAAGCATCATGAGGGTAAATATGATGCTGAGGTGTGGCTTATGGAAGCCTGAATACCAAGAAAGAGCTGATAAAGCAATGTTTGTGCATTAAAACCTAGTTTTGGTGTAAAGTGCAATTTACCCAAAACCTAGGGTTCACTATGCAAATTACCACTTCAATAAGGTCCTTAATTCTTCTTGGCATCATGTAGAGCAAATAAAATGATAGGGGCGCCTCATTTGAATTAAGTTGGAGGAGAGAGAATCTTGATATTAAAATAATCAAGATTTAATCCTAATTGAAACCCTAATTCAATTTAGGGCTAAAATGAATGTATTAATTAAAGGGCCTTCAACCAAAATTAAAATGGTTGGATTCAGATGTATGTGTGACGTCCTTGAGCCTTGCAAGGACCACGAAAATATCCAAGGGAGTGGATAACTCACACAAAATTTTATAAGAAAAAGAAATATCCACTCACATATGGATATTAATATAATATGATTTAAGGTGCTTGATTTGCTTTTCTTTAAATCATGGATAATTGAGAGGGATAAAAGGCAAACAAGATAGCCTCGTCCCTAAGGAAGATAAGGGGGAAGAGGCGGCCACATTTTTGGGATTAAATGAATTTTTATAAGGCACTTTCTCTCTCCTTGAATTTCTTATAAAAAGACCCTTTACGAGCCAAATGGAAGGCTTTTTCGACCCCACTTCTTCTCCTTGCTTGGGAAACGACCAAGGGAGCTTGGGAGGATCAGGACGACGACCCACAACCTGTTGGTAAGGTTCTTGATCCATTTCACCTTGATTCCATGGTGGAAATCGAAAATAAATTATGGATTTCTTCCTAATTCGATCTCCTCTTCAATTCTAACCATTCCTTTTCACTCAAACCTTGAGGACGAGCCTTGGAATGGTGAAAGGAGTTGCATCCACCATTTTTTCCGTGAGCATGGAGCTTTGGATCTCAATTGGAGGCAGGTTTTATAACTTGACCCCTTTTTCATTGATATTCAACCATTAATCTTGCAATTTCAATGATTCCTTCATTATCTTGTTTAATTGCTGGTTGAAAATGGTTATTTCATGAAATCAGAAGTTTCTAGAACTTCAGGGACGAAGGTAGATGATGATGACATCATCTTGGATATTTGTTATAAAGAAATCATGGTTCATACGGTTTTGAGTTAATTGCTCATGCGGTTTCACCAAACCGTTTGAGAGAAAACGGTTTGAAACCGTTTGGGAGCAAATGGTTTCAAAACCGTTTGAGTGAGTTGAACAAGGGTTGACCGTTTGATATTACTGTTACTAATTGTGTTTTTTAATGACTCACCAAATTTGATTGATTAACACCCAAGGAATCGTGAGTTGAAGGCCAATCAATTAGGAAAACCTAATTGGATTAAGTGCTGATTTTTCAGCTTGATTAATTTAACTTTTTTGAGAGGGTTGACCAAGGGTTGGCCGTTTGCGATTCCTGTTCCTAATGATGTTTTTTAATAACTCACCAAATTTTATGGATTAATTCCAAAGGAATCATGAGTTGAAGGCCAATCAATTAGGCAAAGCCTAATTGGATTAAGTGCTGATTTTCAACTTAATTTATTTGCCTTTTTGGGAAAACGGTTTCAAAACTGTTTTAAAGAGTTGAACAAGGGTTGACCGTTTGAGAATACTGTTCCTAATTATTTTGGTTAATGACCCACCAAATTTTATGGATTAATTCCAAATGAATGATGAGTTGAAGGTTAATAAATTAGGTAAACCCTAATTGTATTAAGTGCTGATTTTCAACTTGGCTGATTTGACTTCTTGGGTTAATTAGCCCAAACGGTTTCAAAACCGTTTGGGGATTACCCAAAGGGTCTCAAGACTGTTTGGGGGTCACCCAAGACCGTTTGGAGGTCTAGGTTTGGATATGGTTAAGTGATTGAAGGACAAAAGATATGGTGTTAACCCTAATCGGCTAAGTGCTGATTTTGCATTGAAATGAGTTGATGTTTTGGGTTGATTGACCCAAACGGTTTCATAACCGTTTGGGAATCACCCAAACGATCTTAAGACCGTTTGGGGATCACCCAAGACCGTTTGGAGGTCTAGGGTTAAGCATGGTTGACCAATTGAAGGTCTAAAGGTACCAAATCACTTTGCAATTAAGTGTTGATTTGATGATCAACTCAATAGCTCAAACCCTAATGATTTTTCACTAGAATCCAAGGGTTGGATGAGCCAAACGGTCTCAAGACTGATTGGAGCTCATACAAATGGTCTCAAGACCGTTTGGAGGTCACCCAAGACCGTTTGGAGGTCTAGGGGTGAGTATAGTTAAGCAATTGATGATCCAATGATACTAAGTTAAAGTGTAATCAATTGCTGATTTGGTGATCAATCCAATGATCCAAACCCTAATTGTTTGACTTGGATTTTGATGATGTGATGGGAAAACGGTCTTCACCTGCTTGGTCAAATGGTCTTCACCTACTTGGTCAAACGGTCTTCACCTACTTGGTCAAACGGTCTTCACCTACTTGGGCAAACGGTCTTCACCTACTTGGCCAAACGGTCTTCACCTACTTGGGCAAACGGTCTTCACCTACTTGGGCAAACGGTCTCAAGCACCACCTTTACCAAACGGTTTCAAACCGTTTGGGGGTCAAGTAGTCAAAGTTGATTGTAGATTCAATTGATCAATTCAATTGGATACCTTATGTAATGGAGGTCCAAGGTGATTGAATCTTTCAAGAATAGAGAGGATGAATGACTCATTGATCCAATGATGATTAGTAATGATAATCAATGAAGGTACAAAGATTGAAACCCTATTAGTACCTAAGTGATTAGTTCCAATTAAGGGATGAACCCTAATTGCTTATAGGATCAATGACTTGGTACACTATGTCATTCATAGTTGTATGTACTTGATTCAAGGGATGATATGACCTTATCAAGTAGAGATGATGTTAGCATGAATTCATAACATGAATATGATTCATGTGGTGATTAAGGGTATGATCCTTAAGTAAAGAGATCATGAAACCCTAATCATGAACATAAACCCTAATTGACAGGGTTATTGAATTCTAACCCTAATTGAGGGCAATTCTAAATGAAACCCTAATCCAGGGTAAGGATGTTGTTGCAACCTAAATTTTGTATATGTTCTCATAATTGAAATGTATTGATTTTGTGAATTTGGACTTAATTGAAAAGGTTGTGTGCTTTGCTTCAAAGGATGGATTTCTTTGCAAATATACCTTTGGATAGGAATTTCATAATTCCTATTATTATATTAATCCAATAAGGGATATAAAAGAGAAGAAAAGTCCAATTAATGGAAAAAGATACATGACAATGGATATTAAGCAAACGTATTTATGAGAAATACTCAGAAATATCTAGAAAGTGGCATTAATGGCAACAATTGAGTAAAATTCGTTTACATATGATTTCTTAATAAAAGAAATATGAAAAGAGGAAAAAGGGGATGAAAGATAATGAGAAATCCTTGCAAAAGAATATTCTAATAAAGAAAATAAGAAAGATAATGCAAAATAAAGGATGTAGATGCATCTAGAAAGGTAATAATTATCCTTAAAAAGGATTTTGAAATCTTAAGGTTCCTTGGGTTCTAAGGAATCCAAGTTGCAAAGATAATAGGTGAAGAAAGGGAAAAGATCAATTAAATATTGATTTAGTAAGAAGAAAATATGAGATAATAATGAAATACAAGAGACATGTGGAAATATGGATAATGGAATCATAATGGATGAGATTTCGAATACACAATGGTTATAATGGTAAAAGGAATCCAACTAAGTGATATAAAAGAATAAGAGAGAGAAAATATGTATAAAATATGCTTTATTAAGATAAAACTTGCATATGAATGACGCCTCTCATACTTTCGATTTTGAGTCCCAAACATGGCGCACAAATAGGTTAAGTCATTATGGACTTTCCCTCAAAATTTGGGATCAATTGGATAAACGGTTTGGAAGATATGAATTTTGTAAGTATCCTAAAGTGTAAAGGATAACATTAAATGTCACCTTTTGTGTTCTAATACAAGGCTTGATAGCCGTTGGAACAAGGATCCAAAGGTGTCTGCTCTTCGATTCCGATTAGGAAAGGGAACTGTAAAGGGATGTTTCCCGATCAATTTCCTCTTTGCACAATGCATGTGTGAGGTTGGGATTTGCTCCTTTGGTTTCAAGAAGTCCCAAGGATCCCAACCATACCAGGTTTTGGGACCTGATATGGTGTGTGTCGGTTTTCCCCAAACTAGGAAAGAGCGCCATAAGATCCCTACCTATATATATATGTGGTTTCGCCCCTCTACAAAAGCAGAGCAACCCTCCGAGATCGGACGAGAGGGAACAACAAGGATACGGGTTCAATTGCGAGTTTAGGCGAGTCCTTCACCATCAAAGTGGAGCAACTTTGCACCGGAGAAGAGGTACACCGTCCCGATAGCTCCGACCAAATCCGGAGAAGCCAAGGGCGGAGATGAATCCGCTGGGTCTGGGCGCAGCAGATGGAACTTTCGTGGGCTGCTAGGGAGGCTATATGGTCGGGGTCAACCATGGAGTTGACCATGGCAGGTGCTGGCTTGCGAATAGGGGAGCCATCCGAAGGGAGGGAGGAAGGTGAGCACCCAGAACTGTGTACCACCGGCTGGTCAAGAAGAAGGGAGTCGAACTCCCAGTAGTGGTCAGACTCTTCGTGCGCCACCTGGGGACGAGGCGGAGGGCCGCACGGCGGGTCCTCTCTTTCACAGAGGAAACAGGGGACTGGAACCCCCGTCTGCACGGAGAAGAAGACCCACACGCGGGTCAGCCGGGTCGCAGAGGAACAGATCCAAGCGGTGGATCCGTGAAGCCAAGGTTCGCCAGGAAAACAAAATGTTTAAAAAGACATGTGGCGCCTTGCTATTGGCCCAAAAGGTATTTTTCTTCACGGTTTTGTAACTAATTATCTGTAACTCCGATTATAGCAAGTAAAATATGAAAATTGATCAAGAGAACGAGAGGAATCCAATAAAAATGACATTAAAGATTGATTCCATTCCTAATTGCAAAAGTACTATAAGTTAATGAAAAGTGCATTAAAGTTAAGTTAAAAATCCTAATTGTGATTAAAGGTTGAATCTAGTATGCTTAATGAGTTAATTTAGGTATTAATAACATGTTGAGTGATAATATTAGATTCAAACCTGATCTAGATGAGCAATTGCATGTTTTAGGGTTTTAAACCAAGATTACATGATAATGCATCTAGAAACCCTAATTTAGGGAAAAAGAGGAAGAGGTCATATTTAATTTGAAATATGTGAAAAATGCTATTAAATGATGATCCTAAGCCTGTTAGGAGTGTTATGATGAGAAAGTAAAAGTTTGTATATAGTTTTGTGGAATTAGGATTTATAATACTAAAAGTGGAGGCAAAACCCTAATTGCAAAGGAAACCCTAAAATTAGAGTAGAAATCCTAAGAAACAAGATGAATTTGGATAAATCTTGATAAAAGGAAATTTGTATGTTTATTTCAGGATTTCTGTGCAAACTTGCTAATTGGTTGGGTTACTTGATTGATTATATCTCAAAATCTGCAATCACAGGTATGTGGTTACGCTTATGAATAACCGTTCTAGTTTCACGGCGATTCCCGAATGTTTTACCGGTTGCTTTAAATAAACTGTTGGATGAATTTAGTTCATGCAAACTATAATGTGGCTATGACTATCACAAAGGATATATGCCTACAAGCTCAGATCCTGGTTCCCT
The DNA here is from genome assembly GCA_963693085.1 of Alisma plantago-aquatica. Lineage (NCBI taxonomy): Eukaryota > Viridiplantae > Streptophyta > Magnoliopsida > Alismatales > Alismataceae > Alisma > Alisma plantago-aquatica. The sequence goes on along the minus strand of OY856413.1, from coordinate 454,576,249 downwards.
CTGTGGCAGTAAAGTTGACCTAGTACATGGCTACCTATGGGTAGGTCCATCAGGTCAGAGGAAGACCTAGTACATGGCTACCTATTGGGTAGGTCCATCAGGTCAGAGGAAGACCTAGTACATGGATACCTATTGGGTAGGTCCATCAGGTCTATGGATGACTTAGTACATGGCTACCATTGAGGTAGGACCATCAAGTCACATTGAGTTAGATATTGGGCTACCTCGAGTAGTGCCATGCAACTCTACCTTTATAGAGGTATTATATAAGTCCACTGTAGGGACAGCACAGAGTTGGGAATATGTATGGATTGAGTTGTATGGCTTAAAATGTAATCTTGATTGTTAAATGATTAATTACATGAATACATTGTTATTATAGTTGCATGATTATTGTTTCCCCCACATACCAGCTTCTTGCTGACCGACGTTTTGTTTGTCGACGTTTTAGGTACAAATGAAAAGAACAAACAGTAAAGTGGCATATGCGGGATTAAATGAGAATTAATGTGCACATGAGGATTAGTTAGATTGGTATCTTCATGAATAGAAGTTTAGAAATCCCAGTTTTTAAAAGGTAATCAAAGTTTTATTTTATACCATTTTCAGTTTAGTTGGTAAAGTTTATTAATTGTTATTGATTATTTGTCAAACCTTTGATCCGGGTTATTGGTTAACAGCTCTGGCCTTTCGGTCTCCCTTAATTGGGGGTTACCGGGAGATGGGGTCGTAACATTTGGTATCAGAGCATAGGTTCCTCAATTAATCTTTAATAATTATTAAATTTTACAAATTCTGTAGAACCCAAGGGAGTTATTAGAGGATTATCCAAAAGACAGAGGTGTCTAGAAAAGGATCACGACCGAGGGCTGGCAATATTTTCCTCCGCACCGCTAGTCGGAATATGAGGACTCCCTGATCCATGTGACTGCCTGGCCAAAGTCTTAGGGTATGATTCAAAATAAGATACCTTTAGGACTCTCTCATCTTATTCATCCCTTCTCAACTCAAATTCTGTTAAGGACCTTAAGGATTAGGGTTTCCTCACTTCTCCACACCCTCTTGAGGTATGGGTAAAGTTGATAAGGATTAAGGGAATCCTCCACCAAATTAATAAAAAGCATGTAAATAAGATGTCATGGACATAAGCTTAATAGAGTAAGCGTAAAGGAATAGATACATGCCTAGGTCGTATGACACAAGTTGTCATTACCCTCAGGAGAGACCTGAGGATAGACCTCCTTAGCAGGAGGATGATTAGAGAGAGTTAGTCTTGGAGGTAGAGACCTCCATTAAAAGTAGAGACCTAGCAAATCCTTCGAGGATGATGTTAACCCTAACCCTAAGTGGAGGTTAGAGAGAGGGAGATGACATGATGAGTTATATGTCATGACGAGCATGCCTTGGATGCCATATGAACCATGAGGAGTTGATGACCGAGTACCTTGGCAACCCAACCCTGGGAAGGGTCGTGCATGTTTGAGCGAAGGATAGCTCCTTCATGGATGAGGTTAGAGAAGAACCTGTAGAAACCTATTGGACTGTTACAAGTAGGATATAGCTTGCCCCCAGAGTGCATCAGTAGTGTTGACAGTTGGACGAAACCCTAGACAAAGGATCATTATGGATGGCTTATGAGATAGAGTGTGCAGTTGGGCACCTAAAAGTGAACCTAGGGTTCCTAGGCCTAAGAGGGGAAGTGGTATACCTAATGCTCATGACGAAAATTAAGTTGCTATAGTTTTGAGCATGGTACTCCTCAGGTATAGAGGAGAAGGGAAGCCCCTTAAAGTTTAAGGTATGTTTGATGGACCCCTACCAGCTAGGATGATGATAAAGGAAGGTATGATCTTGATCCAGCATTGAGGAAAGAGGACAAGTATGACCTAGAATGGTTCAGTAGGTGATTTTCTTATGCCTTAATAGCTTGCTAGGGTTAAGTAGGTTCATGAGGATGTAAACCCTAGACCTAAGAGCTTTTCTGACATTGTTGTCAAGAGATAGTTTTCCTCCCATCCTGGGAGAGGGACCCCTTTGGTAGGGTGTATATCATTTTGTTGGTTTAAGGTAACCTAAAGAGGTCTCATGGGATCTTGAGAAACTAAGTGAAAAGTATGTGGTATGAGAATGAACCTGTAGACCCATAGATATCCATATCTAAGTGCAGGTGGATGTGTTACCATGGAGGTAACCGGTAAGGGGCCTAACCAAGGTAGGCAGGTCACCACGACCTCTATGAAAGGATGGATGTCAGCCCATGTATACAAAGAGAGATTATGAAGGCTTGGGAAAGGTTCTAAGTTGAACATGTACTACAAATGGAGAATCCTAAGTCTATCCTAGGATCAGGTAGGGATAAGACTGATGGAAGTAGGAGTTGCCTAATTCCCTAGTTGCACAAGACCATAGGGTCGGGAGGTAACAGCTATCATTGTCTGAGGGCCATGGGTTAGGAGATTGATCACCTTCATGAACTCATGGGACCCAAAGGGCCTATGAGTAGGGCACTCTCTGATGCATAAGGGAAAAGGGATGACCCCAAAAGTGTCGGCACCCTAAAGGCCTAGAGGAGATGACCAAGGATTGTGCTTGGACCAAGTAAGTTTGAGACCAGTTTCCCATGGAAGTAATGGGGATATCGATATGATGGCCCGTTTCAACCTAGATTTGAAGGTGTACTGGCAAGGTGGGATGTGTCATCTCTACTCTTGGAACAAGAAGAACTTTGTGTTTGGACGGCCGCCAAATGCTTATTTCTTCTTGTTATGGGAGTGAGAGATGTGACAGTACGCATGCCATACACCAAGGATAAAAGATGAGGTGGGTTGGAACGTTGCTACGAGGTATGAGGACAAAGATGATAACATACCTTGGAGAAGTGAATGATACATGGACAGGTACAAACGATAAGAGTATTAAGATAATCACCTTATGAGAATATTTTATCATGAGCTATGTGGAATTTGCATGTGATACAAGGTTGAGTTTGATAACCAAGAGGGTGATTTCAGAGTTTTCTTGATGAAGATAAACTTAGAGTTCGAGATGAGACTTAAGCGGAACACATGGAGATAGTATGGCTTCAACATTACCTAACACCTAAGGATAAGAAGGGGTAATGAAGGCTCTGGTTGAGGTATAGCTGCCTAGTTTAGCTGGAAGCTGGAAAAGGTTGAGGTTACTAAGCTAACCTTAAGTTGAGAAAAAGGGATAAGTTTGGCCAATACCCAGATATATCAATAACGGTTAATTGATTGGTTAGCCAGTCTAGTACATGATATGATAAAAGGATGGTTGTAGAACCTCAGATGTATTTCTTTGGAAAGGAAAGTGATGGAGCCCTGATGAGAGTGGAGGGTTCAAGGAATCGATTTTGAGGAATCATCACCATACACCATAGTACTACTTACATGATGGGTGGTAGCAGTACTATGGATGTTGAAGGTGAAGTACATGTGGTATGTTGTCATGCATGTCAGGAGGTGAAGGACGAACACCAGTAACCCAGTGTATCGATATAGAGAATAAAAGAGTCCCTGAGAAGGAGTGGGAGTTCTTCATTATGGATGTTGTGGTAAGACTCCCTTTGACCAAGAAGGTCAAGATACAATATGGGTTATGGTGGATTACCTTACCTAGATGACATGAGAAAGAAAGAGTTTTGTCGAGGGACAAATTTGGTTGAACTACACCTGAGAGAGATGGTTCAATGACACCATGATGTGAGTTCCAAGGTTCTTGAGTTTGACCTAAAGGTTTCCTTCCAAAAGTTGGAAGTAGGTACATGAAGAACTCGATGTTAGTATAGTTTATCACCCCTAACTAATGGTTAGTATGATCCAGAATAAAGGGTCTGATGAGAGTATATGTGCTCATTCGGGGTGATAGCTAGAGACAGTTCTTGTCCTATGAAAGATGTGATGACAACCACCATAGCTAGTATCGGGTTTTAAAGAAGTTCTATAAGGGAGGTTGTGTCGGGCACCACTTCAGTAAGGTGATGTTGGTGAAAGAACCATGTGATGGTTAGAGAAGGACCACAGTGTGTGTAGATGAAGTCACTTGATCATGCAATGGCTGAAAGGAGCCTAGAGACGACGGGAGTCGTGAGCAGATGCAAGGTAGACTGACATGCAGTTCACTGTGGGAGAATATGTGACATGAAAATCCGACCCCTCTAAGTTATAGCTAAGAGAGCTAAGTCCCCGATACATGGGTCCATTTGAGATGGATTGGTGGAGAAGGTTATGGATAACCTTACCCCTCAGGATAAAGAAAGGTGTGATGAGTTCCATGTGTCCAATTGAGTGCACTATGTGAGGTACCCCAACCATGTACTGAGCAATGAACCCAGTGAGCCCCAAGGGAGGCTGAAATGACCTGAGTCACCTGTGCAGTTTATAGATGCCAGGATGAAAGAACTCAGAGAAAAGAATATGTGATGATAAAGGTTCTTTGGAAGTGTCATGGGTAAGGTAAAGCCACATAGGAGCCAATGATGGACCTGAAAAAGTCTTATCCTGTTTGTTTGCTTGCTTGATGGAATTTTGAGGGCAAAATTCTTATAAGAGGGGAAGGATGTTACAACCTAAATTTTGTATATGTTCTCATAATTGAAATGTATTGATTTTGTGAATTTGGACTTAATTGAAAAGGTTGTGTGCTTTGCTTCAAAGGATGGATTTCTTTGCAAATATCCCTTTGGATAGGAATTTCATAATTCCTATTATTATATTAATCCAATAAGGGATATAAAAGAGAAGAAAAGAAGAAAAGTCCAATTAATGGAAAAAGATACATGATAATGGATATTAAGCAAACGTATTTATGAGAAATACTCAGAAATATCTAGAAAGTGGCATTAATGGAAAAAATTGAGTAAAATTCGTTTACATATGATTTCTAATAAAAGAAATACGAAAAGAGGAAAATTGGGATGAAAGATAATGAGAAATCCTTGCAAAAGAATATTTTAATAAAGAAAATAAGAAAGATATTGCAAAATAAAGGATGTAGATGCATCTAGAAGGGTAATAAGTATCCTTAAAAAGGATTTTGAAATCTTAAGGTTCCTTGGGTTCCAAGGAATCCAAGTTGCAAAGATAATAGGTGAAGAAAGGGAAAAGATCAATTAAATATTGATTTAGTAAGAAGAAAATATGAGATAATAATGAAATACAAGAGACATGTAGAAATATGGATAATGGAATCATAATGGATGAGATTTCGAATACACAATGGTTATAATGGTAAAAGGAATCCAACTAAGTGATATAAAAGAATAAGAGAGAGAAAATATGTATAAAATATGCTTTATTAAGATATAACTTGCATATGAAGGAAATCCTCTCATACTTTCGAGTTTGAGTCCCAAACTTGGCGCACAAATAGGTTAAGTCATTATGGACTTTCCCTCAAAATTTGGGATCAATTGGATAAACGGTTTGGGAGATATGAATTTTGTAAGTATCCTAAAGTGTAAAGGATAACATTAAATGTCACCTTTTGTGTTCTAATACAAGGCTTGATAGCCGTTGGATCAAGGATCCAATGGTGTCTGCTCTTCGATTCCGATTAGGAAAGGGAACTGTAAAGGGATGTTTCCTGATCAATTTCCTCTTTGCACAATGCATGTGTGATGTTGGGATTTGCTCCTTTGGTTTCAAGAAGTCCCAAGGATCCCAACCATACCAGGTTTTGGGACCTGATATGGTGGGTGTCGGTTTTCCCCAAACTAGGAAAGAGCACCATAAGATCCCTACCTATATATATATATATATATATATATATATATATATATATATATATATATATATATATATATATATATATGTGGTTGCGCCCCTCTGCAAAAGATAGAGCAACCCTCCAAGATCGGACGAGAGGGAACAATAAGGATACGGGTTCAATTGTGAGGTTAGGTGAGTCCTTCACCATCGAAGTGGAGCAGCTTCGCACCGGAGAAGAGGTACACCGTCCCGATAGGTCCGACCAAATCCGGAGAAGCCAAGGGCGGAGATGAATCTGGTGGGTCTGGGCGCAGCAGATGGAACTTTCGTGGGCTGCTAGGGAGGCTAGATGGTCGGGGTCAACCATGGAGTTGACCATGGCAGGTGTTGGCTTGCGAATAGGGGAGCCATTCGAAGGAAGGGAGGAAGGTGAGCACCCGGCGCCGTGTACCACCGGCTGGTCTAGCAGAAGGGAGTCGAACTCCCAGTAGTGGTCGAACTCTCTGTGCGCCACCTGGGGACGAGGCGGAGGGCCACACGGCGGGTCCTTTGTTTCACAGAGGAAACAGGGGACTGGAACCCCCATCCGCGCGGAGAAGAAGACCCACACATGGGTCAGGCGGGTCACAGAGGAACAGATCCAAGCGGTGGATCTGCAAAGCCAAGGTTCACCAGGAAAACAAAATGTTTAAAAAGACACGTGGCGCCTTGCTATTGGCCCAAAAGGTATTTTTCTTCACGGTTTTGTAACTAATTATCTGTAACTCCGATTATAGCAAGTAGAATATGAAAATTGATCAAGAGAACGAGAGGAATCCAATAAAAATGATATTAAAGATTGAATCCATTCCTAATTGCAAAAGTACAATAACTTGATGAAAAGTGCATTAAAGTTAAGTTAAAAATCCTAATTGTGATTAAAGGTTGAATCTAGTATGCTTAATGAGTTAATTTAGGTATTAATAACATGTTGAATGATAATATTAGATTCGAACCTGATCTAGATGAGCAATTGCATGTTTTAGGGTTTTAAACAAAGATTACATGATAATGCATCTAGAAACCCTAATTTAGGGAAAAAGAGGAAGAGATTATATTTAATTTGAAATCTATGAAAAATGATATTAAATGATGATCCTAAGCCTGTTAGGAGTGTTATGATGAGAAAGTTAAAGTTTGTATATAGTTTTGTGGAATTAGGATTTATAATACTAAAAGTGGAGGCAAAACCCTAATTACAAAGGAAACCCTAAAATTAGAGTAGAAATCCTAAGAAACAAGATGAATTTGGATAAATCTTGATAAAAGGAAATTTGTATGTTTATTTCAGGATTTCTGTGCAAACTTGCTAATTGGTTGGGTTTTCTCTACTTGATTTATTATATCTCAAAATCTGCAATCACAGGTATGTGGTTACGCTTATGAATAATCGTTCTAGTTTCACGGCGATTCCCGAATGTTTTACCGGTTGCTTTAAATAAACTGTTGGATGAATTTAGTTCATGCAAACTATAATGTGGCTATGACTATCACAAATGATATATGCCTACAAGCTCAGATCTTGGTTCCCTCTGTGGCAGTAGAGTTGACCTAGTACATGGCTACCTATGGGTAGGTCCATCAGGTCAGAGGAAGACCTAGTACATGGCTACCTATTGGGTAGGTCCATCAGGTCAGAGGAAGACCTAGTACATGGATACCTATTGGGTAGGTCCATCAGGTCTATGGATGACTTAGTACATGGCTACCATTGAGGTAGGACCATCAAGTCACATTGAGTTAGATATTGGGCTACCTCGAGTAGTGCCATGCAACTCTACCTTTATAGAGGTATTATATAAGTCCACTGCCGGGACAACACAGAGTTGGGAATATGTATGGATTGAGTTATATGGCTTAAAATGTAATCTTGATTGTTAAATGATTAATTACATGAATACATTGTTATTATAGTTGCATGATTATTGTTTCCCCCACATACCAGCTTTATGCTGACTGACATTTTGTTTGTCGGCGTTTTAGGTACAAATGAAAAGAACAAACTGTAAAGTGGCATATGCGGGATTAAATGAGAATTAATGTGCACAGGAGGATTACTTAGATTGGTATCTTCATGAATAGAAGTTTAGAAATCCCAGTTTTTAAAAGGTAAGCAAAGTTTTATTTTATACCATTTTCAGTTTAGTTGGTAAAGTTTATTAATTGTTATTGATTATTTGTCAAACCTTTGATCTGGGTTATTGGTTAATGGCTCTGACCTTTCGGTCTCCCTTAATTGGGGGTTACCGGGAGATGGGGTCATAACAGATGTAGCCATGATCTAGGGTAATCATAAGTGAAAGTATAATTTAGGGAAAAGAGATGTAAATCCCTAATTGGGATGAATAGTGAATCTCCAATTATGGATAATTGAATGAAATCCTTATAGAGATGAATAGTAGATTCAAAAAGAAGGGAAACTATGGTGGAAACCCTAGTTGAGGGTGATTCCATGAGAAACCTTAACTAAGTATTAACACCACATGACGTACTAATGTTATGTTGTGATAAGAGGCCCTAAGAAGGGTGAAGGCATGTGAGACTCTAATGAGGAGTCATAACACATAAAGCCCTAATCTTGGATAATATGACAATGTATCATAATTCTAATCTTAAGTAAGGGTATAAAGAAACCCAAATGATGAGATAGAAGGAATGTCCTTATAAAGGTGAAACATTTCATGTGGTTGAATATATGCAATCTAATTGTAAGCAATGTCTTTACCATTAGACAAGTCCATATCATTTAAGATAGTTGGAAAACTCTAATGTGTGGCCTATGCATTATATGCTATAGGTAAGTGATTAGTGATGGAATGTATTAAGAAGGGAAATACATTAATACAAGATAAGATGGCTAATTCAGGAGAGTCTGAAGTGATGACAAAAGTGATACATCAAAATATGATAGTTATCACATTCAACACTTCAGGGTTTATATGCCTTGATGTACTTCAAATCCAATATAATTGGGTAAGAAACATATGAAGTGTGATATGCAACTATTACAATGAAATGTAATGAGTTATTGCACCTTGATGAGTGTTAATTAATGTACCTTGAGAATGGGGTTAAGCCCAAATGATGTGTATGATGTAATCATACCATGATGAGGATGAGAAATGAACTCATACCTTGAATTGATGATTCATTTAATGAAAAATGATGGGAATAAATAAGTATGATTGAATACTTATGATATCAATCTTTGCTCCTAGATGTGTGGAGAAATGAATTAGGGTTTGATCATTGATAATATGACCTTGAAAACCTAAATGGTTAATAATGGAAAACCTTAACCCTAATGATGGGAAGGTTGTATTTCTTTTATTGCATAAGCCTTATAAGGCATGTTAAATACTTGTATAACAAGTATAATGATCAATGGCCTTGTAAGCCATGTGAATAAGTTGTTGCCTAGTGAGAGGTGACAAGATGTGTAATGGCCTGGTGAGCAATGTGAATACTTGCACACAAGTAAAATGAATACCTTGGTCTGAGGACCTAGAGGTAATGGTTATCTATTACAGAGATAACAATGTTATGATCTAAGGGTTTAACTACCCAGATCTAGTAATCATGATGATGATGATGTGAAGGGATGAGAATTCCCAGTAATGTGATAAAGGACTGAGATCCCAAGTATCATGTGTTTTAAAGATTTGAAAAGTATGTGATAGATGTATTGTATCTTTCTTTGTAGCATCTGTTATAATAATTCTTGTTTGAAACATGGATGATGCTAATAGATATGGTAATGCACTTTATTAATCAAGTGGAATTTCATCATGTAGTGCCCTGGCCATAGATCCATCATCGTCAGTAGCTGGTGATGGTGAAATGGGTTTTCCTTCGGGTTAATCCGGAGCATATATTGTTGAATATGTGGGGTTTCTCCTAGACGAAAATAGGAGTATTAGAGTGCAACTTCGGTTGTAGACTCAAGATGTGTATAAGACCATGGTGAACAGGCCCATGGCTCAATTTGAAAGAGCATGAATGCGTTCATGGCTCAGGGAGCACGGTGAACTGGCTCGTGGCTCAGATATACTAGCGTCGAGACATGTACCAAGGAGGGCTAGAGAAAGGGCAGCCTACGGGAGCTAACCCTATGACTGAGGTCACTTAAGCAAGAGACTGCAGTCCTGCTTGTGGTCTTGCACTGACCGAGTCGTGGGGGGTCATGGAGTCCGGCTCTTCCATGGACCTTGTATGGCACCGGATTTGGGTTTCACAACCGAAGGTTGGATTTGAGCGGTATGGCTCACCTCCTCAGGGCATAAGTGTGATTGTAAAATGTAATCAGCCGTATATCATGTTTGCTTAAGGATTGAATACGGAGATTCATTGGCTGATGTTGCATTTTCTTTGTGCATTCCTTAGTGGATAAATGTTAATTATGTTTCTTTATATTCTCTACAAGGTAGACAGATGAATTACTTATCTACCATGGGTAGATGCAATGACCTCCTTGAGAATGGAGATTATCTTATTTTGTTCTATGATGAATAATTATGCCTGATAATGTAAAAGTAACCCCTACTCAGTTTTAATTTAATAAACTGTAATAACAATGTTTTTGGTGGAGAGTTATATCTCTCGCTGGGGCAATTTTCAATTGTCTCACCCCCGTGGGAAACATTTTTAGGTATGCATGGGAGGCAAAGCAGAAATCCTAAAACAAGGAAAGAGCAACAACAACAGTAACAGCAGGGACAACAATAAGATCTCAGGTGGAGATATTGTCTGTCTAGTCATACAGATAGTAGTCCTATGTGTCGTCTCTGTACTCTCAGGTCCTCGGAGTTTTTAGTCAGTGTCTTATGAATCAATCTGAGGTTTTGGCTTGATGCCTCGAGATTCATATATTGTCTGTATATAATGTTTATAAGACAGTTGATGTTGTAATCTTTGAGAAGGAATGGTACAGGTTGTGTACTTGTGAACCAGGATGAATTTGAAATACTTTGATTCTTGGTTAAAGAGTTTTCCTATGAATGGATCTCTTGAAAAAGTTTTAATTTTCAGTGATTTTTAGTAATCCGCTGCAAATAATTCACTTCCGCATTAGTTAATCATGTTTTCGTAAGACGGTCGTCACATGCATGATAAGTATCCTTCTTTGTCTGCCTTGGATTTCGGGGGTGAAATCCCTATTAGGGGTTTATGATTGAGAGACCCCTAACCTTGTTTAAAGTTTTAAACAAGCTTAATTACCATAATTTAATTCTTAGAACCCTAATCTAAGCTTGTGATATGCTTTGGAATCATAAGACAAACTTATATTTCAAATTTTGTCCAAATTTTGATCCAATTTGGACACTATGTGTGCAAGTTATGTAATTTTATGCACATTTTGGACTTTTGTGCAATTTACCCAAATATGAGGTTTTACTTTCAATTTTTTCACATTCATTATGTTCCTTATATGTTATCTTATCATTATTGAGCTTGTTGAGCCATGGAACACCTAGTTGAACCTTGGTTTGCAGGTGTATTCTGTAAGGGTATTTTAGGTTTTACCCCTTTATGGATGAGCTACCTTTAGGAGCTATCAACTAATGGTTTATTTGTTTGGCTTGGAAATTTAACCAAAGGTGCCTAAGAAGGTCTCCATGAATGGTGGGGTAGCTTCTTGTGTGGTTTCTTGTATATCCTTAATAGTTTAAGGCCATGAACACATGCGGAGCTACTTGTACACCTCACGCTTCTTGTCTACCTTATCCTCCAAGCTTTATATATCTATCCTTAAGCTCCCAAATGAAAATTTTTCTCTCTATCACTTCCCTCCTTATAAGAGAATCATCCTTCCTATTGTTGGATGTGGAGCTTCTGTACAAGGAAGAAGAAGGTGTGGATCTTCTTGGTAGAAGCATCTAGGGTTATGATTTGCTTCCTTTAGGGTTTCTAAAGATCCTTCTTGTTGATTTTGACCTAAACGAGTAAGTACTCCCTTCTTTCCTCCATTTCTTTCTCTGTTTTTCTTTCTCCTACCTTTATCTAGGTTGAAACCTTGCTATTCCACGGTAGAAGTTGCTCTAGAACTCAAGAATCTACCTTTCTTGCTTCTTCTAGGGTTTTGCTTCTTTGTGGAGAAAAGTGCCTACTTGGCCGAGTTCAGATCTGAAACTTGAATTTTATTGCCTTCTTTGCTTGATTTTATTACTTCTAGAAGTCTTTTCTTCTCAATAGAGGCGAGTTTTATAACCCTCTTTACTTATATTGTTTACGATAAGCTTGTTAGCTCATGTTCTTGCTTAAAATGATGATTTAAGCATTAAGAAGCTAAACTTGTTTAGGTTATTGATCTTTATGGTGTTTCCTATTTTCTTCCAGATCTAGATGAACCTGTAATCATGTGCATATTCTTCCTAAGGAAGTTGATGACTTAGTTCAGGCTGATGTCACCACCTATGGTGCTAAGCACCTATCAACCGATGGTCCATATTAGGGTTTCTAGGTTGTTTTCTTCTCTAAACACCTGACCCGATGGTGTGGTCTGCATGACAATCGAAGGTGGTGACCAAGGGTGATGACGATGGTGTGTACTGATAGTCACACTTTAGTTTAGTGTTAGGATCTCTTGGAATCTCAATGAGCAATGGTTTTATTCTCTAATGATGGTATCAATCAATGGGGACATTAATTCAACATCCAATGGAGAAATTGATAGTAGAGTTGATCCTATCAACCAATGGAGACACATTATGTCATAAACTATGGTGGATCAGGTTACCACAACCTATGGTGAGTCAAATCTTTAAATGTAGCTTCAGTTAACCCTTAAACCAATGGTTTCTTGTTTTAATTGATCTAATCGTTAGTCTTATACTCCAATGGATGGTTTGAAATATGAACCTCATCAAATGGTTAGGACTCTAACACTTCTTCATCCAATAGTTTTGAGTAATGGACTTGATCCAATGATTGAGATTGGATTCTTCAACATCCAATGGTTTGGATTGAAACTTATACTATTACATATGATTTCTAATAAATTTGAATTTGATGGTTTCCCTTATGTGATCAATTTAAGGAGCTTGATTGTTGAGATGATGCCTTGCTTAAAATGTACAACCAATGATGGGATTTAATTTCACAACCTTTGGTGCCCCCTTTACATTCTTAAATAAGGGAGTTTTAGGGTTTAACGGTGACTCTATCTAGGTCACAACTCGAAGGATTTACATATGGTTGGTTTAAGGTGCTTACTTTTGTAAATAGCCAATGGTCTTACCTTTTCAACATCCAATGGTGCAAGATGATGTTGTGGTATGGTGATATGGGTTGAATGATGATGGAACCAATGAAGGTTTTCTTTAAATAAGGTAGTCTTACCTTTACCCTCATATTAATAGAATGGATAATGACCATATTGGGTTGATATGTAACCCTAATGGGATATATATTGTTACACTTAATCCTAATTAACTCATGTGATGGTGATTAACTATGGTCAACCTTCCTTAGTGTAATAATAGAACAGTGGAGTCTCTCTTATTGTTGTGGAGATCTAGTATACTATAACTTAATCGTTACACCTTGAGATATGTTTGGATCCATACTCGAGAATAGTATGGAATGTGATGATGATGTTTTGCCTTATGCATCCAAGATTATATGGGGATGCTATGGGTTAAGGTTTGTGAATGAATGTTGAACTATAACTTTAACATAACCTACCTTGCTAAACCTAACCCTAATGCAAGAAGAGAATGATGATTAATCATGTTATCTTTCTTTGAGTGATTAATATAATGATGGAATATCCTTCCTAATGAGTGATTGAAATTCTAATTAGAATGTGTTAACTAGTGTCATCATAGCTTCATGATTTATGCTTTCTTATACTAAACTTGTACAGTATAAGTATGATGATGACCAATCATATAGCTTCCTTATATGTGTTATAATAAAGGAATGTTCTTAAATGCTAAGATAACCCTACAATTCTATCATATAAACATTTTTTAGTTATTAAATGAAATATCATGTTGAGATCATGCATCACATGTGTGGTGATGTTTGTTGAGCCTTATTATTAGGCATGCAAAGACAATGTTGAACTTGCATGAAATAATGTGATGGTCTTAATGACCTTTGGGCATGGTTGAGCCCTAAATGAGGTGTAATCCTATTATGATGACAAGGGCTAGTACCTTGTGATATTTTGAAGGATTTATATCATGTGATAGTGTGATGATAAGTGTAGTCTCTTGAATGGCAATGAATAGTACCATGTGATGATGATGTGATGACAAGTATAGTCTCTTGATTGATAGGTGAATAGTGCCATGTGAGAAATTATGTCTCATACGTTTTATATCTTTTGAAGTTGTTGAGAAAAATTAGGGTTTGTTTGTCCACTTGTTTGATGCAGCCTTAATTCACCCAAGTGGAGATAACTAATAAAGTGAAACCCTAATCATGTAGTGCCATGTGCCATAGAACCATCTTTAGTTTCAGAACTTACTGGATGATGAAATGGGTTTTCTTAAGGGAAACTCAGAGCGCATACATAACATGTTGAGTATGTGGGATGCTTGTCATCCTGACACCAAGTGTTTCGGGAGTATAGTTGCAATCATTCCTAGCCTGCTTTTTGAGAACGACTATGGTCGGGTCTCGGTGATTATAACATGATGTGATTAGAGGAAAATTGCGGTTGTACCTCAGTGATTGATTTTAAATACCCTAGATGCTAGCACTGTGACATGTACCAAGGTGGACTAGTTACATGACTATATGTTACTATTTTGTAGTTTAACTATATGTCACTGCGGTGCAGACTCGAACTGACTAAGTATGGAGAATATCTTGGAGTCTGTCTCTTCATAGATCTTATATGGAACTTATTTTGACTTAGCATTCATCAGTTGGATTGGGGTGGTACGACTCAAATCCTCAGGGTTTAATAAAATATTATACAACCATGTAGCATATTTATTTAGAGTTATACACAACGCCTCACATTTGATGATAACCCTTATTTTCTCTTCTTACATAGAGATGGTTTATAGTACAATAAGAGATTATAGATATTCTTATGATGTAGATGTTCTCATGTTGTAAATCAATTTATGTTGTCAAATATACTAACACTGATATTTAAGATTATGGTACTAGCAATGTCAAATACTGATAGCCATGCCTATGTAATTAGAATGCTTAAATTGCTAATTATTCTTATATAGTTAGTTGTGTTATGTTGTTAGCTCTACTTATTATGTGGACTTGTTCACTTTATTAGACATACCAATATTGATAGTCACGTTATGCTACTAGACATATTCATGATGTCAGAGATTCTTATGCTACTAGATTGCTTGTATTGTTAGTAAGGCATAAGATTAAAGTTAGATTAATGATAATGATTCTTATTAAATGCAATCTTATGAAGCCCGAGTAGATATCTGACATAAGAAATGAACTTATATGTTACCTATATATATATATATATATTGATATTCATACTTGTTGCTAAGCTGATTTTCTTAAGTTGTCTAGTATACTTGAACTGTTCAATCTGCTCAATTGAATATTAAATACTTCAACTGCTCAGTTATTTACTATTTAATCTTATGTAATCAATATCAGCTGGAGAGAGTTATAAATCTCGTTGGGACTGGGTCTCACCCATGGGTCCCCACATCTTTTTAGGTGATCAGCAACAATGATCGTAAAACTGTGGTAGCAAGGAAGAAATATGGTTATGGACCTTATAGATGGTTGTTAGTTGTCTAGTACGTCCAAGAGTCATCCATGTACTCTCAAGTCTGGGTGGGAAAAATTTGTATATGGTGTTTCAAATGAATTGGGCTTTTGTTAGCATGTTAATGCTTATTTATGTGGCAAATACAAATAATGTTCTCATGTGTATATATGTTTTGGCTAAGGTCATAGAACAAATTGTAGCAAATTCTGGTCATAGCGTGAATACAAGAAAGATGTCAGACTCTTATGCATATATTCTTGAGAAATTGGAAAATGTTGAAATTGGTTTTAACTTACCCTATTTTCCCTATTTTCTGGGTTTGTGTTTAATTAATGAGTAATCGTGTTTTGTGTTGTGTAATCTTATTTTGTGTAATGGGTTCTCACAATGACTTCCATGATGATGGCTTTCATGTGTCAGTCTCACGATGGGTCTTTCTAATACACTATTCTCTAACATGTATACGTGTTCTTGGTTTGATATAGACATATTATGACTAATGAGACTTTGTCATCAACCAACTCACATTCTGATCTTATGTGTTATTGTTGTCTATCATCCTTCCAGAATAACAATCGGTCAGGGACATAATGAGAATATGTATATGTATTCTCAACATCTGTATGATCTCATTTCAACCAGGCTAATTGTGACATCCTGCCATCACACAGACAAAGAGATGCCACATGAAAACATGCAGAATCACCATAAATCACATATTACTGAAAACATGGGTTAATTAAAACTGATTGCGGAAAGCATATAATAACAGAACTATTGCATCTAGATCCTTATCCTATAAGGAAACATGTTGTATAAACATACATAAACCTTGATACGTGTCCACAGCTTACAGAAACCAACTTGTCACATAAGCACAAAGAGTTCACCACCTGTGTAATGACCGACAATCAAATCGTTACTAATTAAGCGGAATTAAATATAAACAGTGGATTAACAAAAATCACTAAAAATTACAACCATGTTACAAAGAGAACTGTTCTAGAAAAACTCTTTAAGGAAGCACCAAAACTTTGTATACATCATTGTTCACATTGTACATACAATGTACCATGTCTTCTCGAGGATAACATATAATAGTTTCTCTATAAAAACACATACTTAAAGCAACATCAAACCTCAAGGCATAAAAGCCAAAATCTCAAATTGTTCATAAAACCAAGACGTACTAAATCTAAGGACCTGAGAGTACAGATATGACACATAGGACTTCTATCTACAAGACACGACAGATAGTACACTCAACCTGAGCTGTCACTGTTGCCTCAACTGTTGTTCCTCCTCTACAGAAAGATCTTCATCACCTCGTGAACGTCCACCTAAAAAAAATGTGAATCCCACGGGTGAGACAATTGTCCCAGCGAGAGATATAACTCTCCGCCTACCATATTATTATCACAGATTAAGCATTTATAAACTGAGCAGAGGTTCTTTTTATATTAACAGGCAGGATAAATCATTGTATGAACAAAATGAAGTAATCTCCTTTCTTAAGGAGAACACTGCATCTACCAATGGTAGAATTATAAATCAACTATCTGCTTTGCCAGGAATGTAAAGAACATAAATAACATCTATCAACTAAGATGTGTAACTGTATTGCACATCAACCAATGTTTTGTGTATTCGATCCTTAAGTAGATATGCTACATGGTTGAACATATTTTACAATCACACTTATGCCCTGAGGAGATGGAGCATACCCCTTCCATCTCCAACCAACCACAAACTTCTCACAAGTCGGTACCATACAAGGTCAATGTAGAGTCAGTTTCCATGACCTCCCTTGTCTCGGTCAGTACGAGACCACATGCAGGACATCTCGTGTCACTGCTAACAAGCTGTTCCAGGGCACGCAGGCATCCACACTTAGATCTACAGCATCAATTACACTCTCTTAGGGGAAACATCTACAAACAACCATCCCCAGTCTGAGTCATGGTGACACAAGCACCATACTCTGAGCCACGGGCCAGTTCACCGTGCTCAACACAGAGTCTACGACTGAAGTCGCACTCAAGCCAGGATAGGGCATATAGCCAAATCCCCATTCATTTCGGGCTCGTAAGGGGATCGGCTCACATCTGGTCGTCCGTAGTTACGCTCTCACATACTCAAAAGTATGAACTTTGGGTTATAACGCAGAGCAACCTGTTTCACCAATTAGCAAGTCCTAACGTTGATGGATCTATGGTCAGGGCAACATTTTATAGTTTCTAGTGATATATTACGTGCATTACATCATTCTTTTAGCATCAAACAAGTTATCATTATCAAACACAACAAATGCTACAAAGAAAGGTGTAATACATTTATCATGTACTTTTCCAATTCTTTAAAACACATGATACTTGGGATCTCAGTCCCTTATCACATTACTGGGAATTCTCATTCCTTATCATCATTTTCATGATTAGTGGATTTGGGTATTCAAACCCATAGATCATCACATAACATTGTTACCTCTTTAACATGTAACCATTACCTCTAGGTCCTCAGACCAAGGTATTCATTTCCCTTGTTGTATAAGTATTCTCATGGCTCACAAAGCCATCACACATCTTGTCACCTCTCACTAGCCAATAACTTATTCACATGGCTCACAAGGCCATTACACATGTTGTCACGTCTCACTAGGCAACGACTTATTCACATGGATCACAAGGCCATTACACATCTTGTCACCTCTCACTAGGCAACAACTTATTCACATGGCTCACAAGGCCATTACACATGTTGTCACATCTTACTAGGCAACAACTTATTCATATGGCTCACAAGGCCATTGATCATTATACTTTTTATACAAGAATTTAACATGCCTTACAAGTCTTATGCAATAAAAGAATTACAACCTTCCCATCATTAGGGTTAGGGTTTCCCTTTCTTATCGATTAGGGTTTCACTTACATATCATCACCCTTCATTAGGGTTAGGGTTTTCCATTATTAACCATTTAGGTTTTCAAGATCATATTATCAATGATCAAACCCTAATTCATTGCTCCACACATCTAGGAGCAGACTTTGATATCATAAGTATTCAATCATACTTATTAATTTTCATCATTTATCATTAAATGATTATCAACACAAGGTATGAGTTCCTCTCTCGTCCTTACCAGAATATGATTACATCATACTTTATTAACTTGGCTTAACCCTTTCTCAAGGTATATTAGTCTACACTTATCAAAGTACATTAAACTCATTACATCTCAATGCAACAATTTGTATAACACACTTCATGTGTTCCTCATCCAAGTATATTAGATTTAGGGTATATCAAGGTGTATAAACCTTGAGGTGTTGGATGTGTTATCTATCATGTCTTGATGTATCACTTCCCTCATCACTTTTAACTTACTTAAGTTCATCAACTTATCTTGTATTAGGGTATTTCCCATCCTAATACTTTATGCACTAGCTCATCACATTTATCATGTAATGTATTGGTCTTAAGTCACACATTTGAATTATTCAACCATCATCAATAATATGGACTCATCTCGGGTTAAGGCATTGTTGATATGAGGTTGTCCATTATCAACCACTTTAGGTGTTTCACCTATCAAGGTATTAGCCACATCATTACTTGGTGTTAGACTCATCACTCCTAAGAGTGCCTTGCCCTCACCTTTACAAGATGTCTCGGGTTAGAGGTGTTCATGTGTTCATCATATTGGGTTGAGGGTATATAAGCACTCACCATATCTGTGGTGAACCTCTCGTGAAAACAAGATTAACTAATGCGGAAGCGAATTATTAGCGGCAGAATTACTGAAAATCACTAAAAATTAAAACTTTTTGCAATGAGATCCACAAACTGTAGAACTCTTTCATAAAGAACCAAAGTAAATTATTTACATTCTGATTCATCAGTACATCTATGTATCATCTCGTCTCGAGAGTCACAAACATTGAATGCCCTATTAAACTGTACATAAGCAGCATACAAAAATCTTGAGGCACCAAGTCAAAAATCTCAGATCTATATCAAACCATCTACTAACTCCTAGGACCTGAGAGTACAGAGACGACACATAGGACTCTCAATATACAGGACTTGACAAATAGTGTCTCCACCTGAGGATCACTGTTGTCCTTGCTGTTGTTGCTGTTGTTCACCCTCTGTAGGGTTTCTGCCTTTTCCTCAGCGTCTACCTAAAAATTTGAATCCCACGGGGGTGATACAATTGAGAAATTGCCCCAGCGAGAGATATAACTCTCCGCCAGAAACATTGTTATTGCAGATAATGGAATAACACTGAGCAGTGGAATCATAATATTCAACAACAGGTAAATCATTGATTAAACTATGTAGAGGAGTATTCTCTATGCATTTCATTTCAGTTATAACTTGATAAAGCATCAAGTCATTTATTCAATAAGGAATATGAAGAACATGTATAGCATTTATCCAACTAGGACATAATAGACAATGTATCATCAACCATTGATT
Source organism: Alisma plantago-aquatica (assembly GCA_963693085.1). Taxonomy (NCBI): domain Eukaryota; kingdom Viridiplantae; phylum Streptophyta; class Magnoliopsida; order Alismatales; family Alismataceae; genus Alisma; species Alisma plantago-aquatica. The sequence goes on along the minus strand of OY856413.1, from coordinate 454,556,284 downwards.
CTCGTAATTCAACCCTAAGAAAATATGCTACATGGCTGATTACATTTTTCAAACATACTTATGCCCTGAGGAGATGAGGTATACCGCTCATACTCCAACCGACCATTGCGAAATCGAAATCGGTACCATACATAGGTCAATAGAAGAGTTGCATTCCCATGACCTCATCCTCCTCAGTCACTGTGAGGAACAACTTGCAGGACATGTCATGTCTCTGCTAAATAGCCTTACAGGGTATGCTGGCAACTTCGCTATTAGAGTTACAGTGGCATGTTGTACTCTCTTCGCAATCGAGAGATTTCATGTTTATCTCACATCGATTCGGCATTAACATCATCATAGGGAGATTAGTGATACATCATCCCAGCATATACATATAATGAAGGATTGAGATATTTAATGTTTATCTCACATCAATTCCTCCATTAGGGCCTAAGGATATTCGCACCCATAACCCCCACATACACAAAAGTATGCCCTCCAGGAGTTCCCTTAAGAAAACTTGTTTCACCATCACCAAGCTACTGATGATGATGGATCTATGGTCAGGGCTCTACATGATATCATTTCACTTGATTATTTAAGTACATTACAACATTCTTTTAGCACCAGGCATGTTTTCAAACATAATCCATTATAACAATTGCTATAAAGAAAGAGTGCTATTTTTATCAAGTTCATTTCACAGCTTTATTAACATTGGGATCTCAGTCCCTATCATCTCATCATCATGATTCAAGAATATGGGTGTTCAAACCCTTAGATCATCAAAACACTTGTTACCACTTTGACAGGTAACTTAATGCCATCAAGTCATCTGACAGTATAAACATGATAATTACAGTGAAGGTATTTCACATTGCTCTTACAACTTAATAATCTCTTTGGTTACCTCTCACTAGGAAACATAGCATATCATTGATCACAAGGTTTATAAAGTACTTTCAATAAATAAGGCATCATAGCTCTTACCTGGCTATGTTCACTATTTCATAAAACCTACATGATTACTACAGATGATAAAAGATACATCAATTTCATATCAGCACAATGCAAAACAATTATAGCATCACAATTCAAGGGTTACACCACTATGCCCTTGCTAGGGTTAGGGTTTCCCTTTTTATTTCAATTAGGGTTGATCATCCTCTTAGCTCAATTAGGATCAATGACTTATCATCTCATTGTCCAAGATTAGGGTTTCATGCTATATAGTATAACCCAGAGTTAGGGTTTCACATGTACCTTCACCTTAATTAAAAATTAGGATTTACTATTCACATCACATCACCCTAGATTAGGGTTTACTATTTACATCACATCACCCTATATTAGGGTTTACTATTTACATCACATCACCCTAGATTAGGGTTTACTATTTACATCACATCACCCTAGATTACGGTTTATGCTCAATAACCCACAATTAGGGTTTACTATTCACTCACATAGGGTTGATAATCAAAATACCCTAAATTAGGGTTTCTCATGTCATTGCCATGAATTAAGTTCATACCATCATTATGCATTAGGATTTCACCTATCAATGCCCTCAATTAGGGTTATGATTCATTAACCTTCTTAATTAGGGTTTGTACTCATGATTAGGGTTTATAATCTCCCTATCAAGAATTGTACCCTCATTGGACATTCATCCATAGTGAAAGTATTAAGGCTTAACCATTACATGGTTATCATTCATATAGGAAGTATTCTCTCTCTCATCTTCTATGAATGATGCTTACTTCAACCTTGATTAAGCTAAGTCAACTCAACTTGAAGAAGACTCGACACCATGAGTTATGTCATTATCACCATAATCATTAAAGTTTAATTATTTAAAGGGTACTAATCACCCTATCTCATTAAGGGTACCATTATTATAATCACCATTGGTTTACATAATATAATTATTCACTTAAACAATTGACCTTCAATCACTTTAAGAGTTCATACGATTTAGTTGATTAACTTCCAAACGATCTTGGTCTCTTAGACCCCAAACAGTCTTGACCAATCAGACCTCAAACGGTCTTTCTTATAACACCTCCAAACGGTCTAAGACCGTTTAGACCACCAAACGGTCTTGAACATACCCTTGAAACCATTTGGTAAAGTAAGAGGTTGAAACAGTTTGCCAAAGCAATTATTGAAATCGTTTGATGAAGTGACATTTGAAACCGTTTGAACCTTAACCGGTTTGGGATCGTATGGTCCCAAATGGTCTTGAGACCATTTGGTCCAAACCTCCTCAAAACCAAATGGACCAATTATGGTCTCAACCATTCAGGCTGATTTTGGGTTTCCAATGTTGATCCCCAGATCGATTGAATTCTTATATCCAACTATCAATTGAGACTAAGATCCACACATCAATTGGACTTAAATAAATTATCCTTCAAGTGATTCAACTTCCAATTAATCATCAATTAGGATTTAGATTCCAATTGGATTAGGGTTTGGAATCAATGAACCTTCAATGTTAATCAATGTGAAACTAGTTACTTTGAAACCATTGGACCATCATCCAAATTGGACATGATCTGACCTCAAACGGTCTTGAGGTCGTTTGGATGACCTCCAAATGGTCTTGAGACCGTTTGCCCATCATATCATCAAAATCCATGACATCCAATTAGGGTTTGGGTCATTGGTTTGATCATCAAATCAGCATTTGATTGCAAATCAACTTGGTATCTTTAGATTTTCAAACACCTAACCATACTCAACCCTAGACCTCCAAACGGTCTTGAGTGACCCTCAAATGGTCTTGAGACCGTTTGGGTGATCCCCAAACGGTTTTGAAACCGTTTGGGTCAATCAACCCAAGTTTCTAAATTAATCAATTAAGAAATCAGCAGTTACCCGATTAGGGTTTGGTGATTGAAAGACCTTCAACTAATGAACCAATTGAAACTAGTCAATTATATTTAATGAGTCATTAACCATCAACATTATCAATAGTTCTCCAAACGGTCGACTATGGTCAATGCCCTCAAACGGTTTGAAACTGTTTCCTTTCAAACAGTTTGATGAAACCTTTTCCTCTCAAACGGTTTGAAATCATTTGCTCCCAAACGGTTTGGGAAACCGTTTGAGCAACTTATGGAAACCGTTTGGCCTAGTAATTTCTTGGTAAATGTGTCAATATGATGTCATCATCATCTTCCTTCATGCATCCAAGAACAGCAACCATTTTTCATGGGAATTTCAGCAATGAATCACAAGAGTTCCAAATAGAAGAAAATAACCAACAAATCATAGAGAATTGAATGCAATACTAATGTTTAAGGGTTAAAGTTATAAAACCCACATTTGAATCTGATTTCCAAGCTACAAGCTCCACGGAACTAATGGTGGATGAAGTTCTAGCAACTGCCGAGGTCCGTTCTTGAGCTTTTGGATGAACAAGTTGGCTAGGATTGGAAATCGAGTGAAGAAAACCAATAATCAAGCATTGATTTAGGGTTTTCACCATGAATCCAAAGTGGAAGATGATAAAAATCTTACCAACAGGTTGGAGTCATCCTTCTCCTGCTCCTGAGCTCTCCCATGGTTGGCCAAAGTAAATGAGAAAAGAAAATCCAAGAAAGGTCCTTAATTGGGTTGGAAAAAGGATATGTATAAGGATTTTCAAGGAAAGAGAAAAAGGAATTATTTTCTTCAAATTCCGAAATTATTTCCACCAATTCACCCTCCATTTCTTGGACACGAAGCCACCTTAATTGCATTGCAAAACCTCTTCATTATCCAAGAATTAATGGATAAGAAATTAAGCACCTTAAAGAGTTTTATATTAATATCCAACTTTTAGTGGATAATACTTTTTATTATGACAATGTGAGTGGGCTTCCACCCAACCAAGATCTTTTTGTGCCATAGCAAGGCACAAGATCGTACAACACTTTTCTATTTCATCCCTCAACTTTTGGTTGAAGGGCTCCTCAATTAATTTATTTCTTTTTGCATTAAATTAAATTAAAGTTCCATTTATGCTTAAATCTTGATTATTTTAATGTCAAGATTCTCTCTCCTCCAAGATAATTCAAATGAGGCACCCCTCTCATTTTCTTTTCTCTACCTGATGCCAAGAAACATGAGAGACCCTCTAGAGGTGATATTTTGCATATAGAACCCTAGATTTTTGGTAAATTGCACATTACTCCAAAACTAGGTTTTAATGCATAAGGATTGCTCTACAAGCTTTATCTTGATGCTCAAGCTTGTGGAAACCATACCACTACAGCATATTCATTATTATGATGTCTCAACATAAGATTAACATTTATCAAATGCAATTTGAAAGTTAACCCCTCAACTTGGGAAATTTGTACTTTAGTCCAAAATTAACAAAACAATGTTTCAACATTATTCAAAAAGGACTAAAATTGAAATATAAGTTCCTCGAGAGCCTTAATTACTTTTCAAAGGATAAGAGAAAGCATTTAATCAACTTGATTAAGAAAAACACCTAGGGTTAAAACATAACCCAGGTCAGGATGTTACAATACCGGGCTAGAAGTATATGAACACCAATCATATCAGGCTAAAGGTGTTTGTATGTATTACCCATGTCATTCATGAGGTACTAAGCCATCACCATGTTGGGCTAGGGGTGCATTCAATCACCATATCGGGCGGATTACCATCTAGGTTGGCCGTGATGGATTAGGGTTTGCCATATCGGGCTCAACCCAATATACAAGTCAATTGGAGTGTAGGGCACCAAACCATATTGGGCTACACCATCAAACATTAGGTTGCAACACCCATGTCGGGTTAGGGTTGATTGTGATGGTCACATGGCACATATATGTGTCACCCATGATGCTTAAGAGGTATCAACTCATCACCATGTCAGGCTACCATATTGTCTAGGGTTGTGTATCGTGCAACCCTATCGTGCAAGATCATGTGTCGTGCAACCATGTCGTGCAAGGTCATGTAGGCCTCATGATACTAAGTACCAATGATGTATTATATAATCATATCATGCAATAGCACTTGTTACTCTTCACGTATATCGGGTTACACAAATTAGGGTTTCTTGTCAACTTACAAGTATACAATTGACCTTGTATCGTTCTTAGAGTCTATGCTTGACTCCCTATCGTGAAAGAGGTGTATAGTACACCACCATATCGTGAAAAAAGGTATACAATCCTATCCATAACGTTTTAGTGAAGTAGGTGCATCATCATATCGGGTTAGAGGTGCTTGCTTGTATGCTTGCACCCGATATCACTTTTATAAAGTGATACCATCATATTCAAGCTCTAGACCTTAGTTCTAACTATTATAGTTCATGGAAATACGTCTAAGAAACTACTAGAACTCATAATTTCATCAACTATTTCAGAATATTTTGGAATTAAAAGTAATTCATTAAGTATAGCAATTTAGGTACTGAATAATAACATGGTTGAGTTCAAGTTATATAACCCGCCTTAAGAACAACTTCAAAGCTCCAAGCTCCAAAGCTCCACGTTCCTAAGGTTGAAGATGACTTTATCAAAAGTCCAAGTCTCATTCACAATTCCTTCATATACAAGGAATTACCATGGATAAGCAATTGGTGAAGAAGAAAACAAAGGTAGATCATAACCCTAGTTCCATGCTTCAGTTCAAACTTGAAGACAACTATGGCTCACCTTAGAGTAAAGATTTGAGCTCCTTCTTGCTCCTTAACACCTTTTCACGATACACTAGTGTCCTTTCACTATATTCCACCCCTCTTGCATGATATGGCACTCACATGCACAATATGCCACTCAACTCTTCACTCTATGGCCGATATCACTCTATATGGCCAATATCACCTACTTGGGCGATAAGATCTTGCCATGGGTGATACCCAAGGGCCCATGCACGATACCACAGCACTCCTGCACGATACAAGGAGTCTATGCATGATACCATAAGGTAGGAGGGTGGTAAGGGTCGAAAAAGTCCACTAAGGGGTGAAACTAGGGGTATATATACTTGTTACTCATGAAGGAAGGTGAAAATGAGGTGTCATCATTTTGAACTAGTAGGTGACACGTGTCCATGCATGGGTGACATGTGTACATGCATGCATAATAATTTATCTTGACATGAAAAACAGTTGAGATTGATCTAGGGATAAGGATTCATCCATTACTTATCTCTTTGAATAAGATATATCAACAAAATCACCACCTTATTTACAACTCATCACAACTTTGCTAAGGAAGTTGTAACCCGACACACCTCACCTCCTTGAGGTGCTTTGCACGATATGGACTTTGACAAGAGTCCAAAAAACTATATAGGACACCTACTTGGGTTCCTTGTCTGATAGGCACTCATATATAAGCTTTTCAACTTGATACAAATCAAGTTAAGCTTTCATATTCAACCCTTTTCTTGGCCATTTCATCACCAAGATTACCATCATTCATAATGGAATCAAACATGGTGTATCATTCATTCTATCTCCTATAAATGATACATAGAGGAAGTAGGAACACTCTATAGGTGGTAATTTGCATATCAACCCCACATTTTGGGTAAATTACAATTTGTACCAAAATTGGTGCACAAGGTAGCAACATTGTTCAAACAAGTTCAAACTTGGAATTTAGGCTTTCCACAAGACACCACCTTGCATCATTCTCTCTCTTATGATGTTAAAACATATAAGGCACGTTCAAAATGTGACATTTTGCAATATAACACCTCAACTTGGGTAAATTGCACTTTGGTCCAAAACAAAGGAACATTGCTCAAACAACATTCAATCAGGACCAAACTTGGAACATAGGTGTGTCACATGATAAAAAAAACACCTTCGAGGATTATATTAAAGTTCTAAGCAACTTTATTAGAAAAACCAAATAGGGTTACCTCATAACCCAGGTCAGGGTCGTTACAACCTGTTTATACATACATAACGGGCCAGCACAGGCCAGCAGCAGGATATACAAATCTACATCAGCTATACATCGTGAAACATCATCAAAACACCTCCAAGGACCTAAGAGTGCATGGATGACTCTAGGACTCTACTACAAAACTACCAAAATAGCAACATATCCATCTCTTGCCTCCTACTGCTCTTCTTGTTGCTTGGCTGCAACCTCATGACCACCACCACGTCTAGCACAATCACCTATAAAAAAGGTTGTAAATCAATGGGGTGAGTCACACAGTCCTAGAGAGTAACATAACTCCCCGCCGAAATTATAAAACTTCAGAAGAAGTAGGTAAAGCAGATAACTAATATCAGTAGATCATAAGAGCAGCATCCAGAGCAGAACTTATTTTATTAACAAACTTACCAAGATATCTAGGAGGTATATACCCAGGTATTCTTTATGGAACATGATTGACAAGATAAGATTTATAAGAACTTATCAAAAAATATAAGGATCATACAAATAACTACAAGGTATAACTAGATCAACTATACAAGCAAGGCCTCAATCAATGTTCTGAGTTTTTCCCTAAGTAGTAAATAATATTCGGCTGGATTACGTATTATCATGCCCTGAGGAAGTGAGTCATACCGCTCAAATCCAACCATCGGCTGCAAAACCCAAAGCTGGTGCCATTCAAGGTCAATGGAAGAGTCAGACTCCATGACCTCACCACCTTGTGGTCACTGCATGAGTGCTTAACAAGCAGGACCACAGTCTCATGCTTAGGTGGCCACAGCCACACAGGGTCAGGCTACCCTCTACCTAGCCCACCTTGGTGCAGGTATCAGTGCTAGTGATCTGAGCCACGAGCCTATTCACCGTGCTCCATAATCATTGAGCCATGGGCCTATTCACCAAGCTCTTATAACACATCCTGAGCCATGGGCCAGTTGACCATGCTCTTTCATATTGAGCCACGGGCCTGAAACCGCACTATGGAGTCTACAACCAAAGTTGCACTCAAATCCTTCTATTTTTGGCTAGGAGCGACCACACATATTCAACAATATGCGATTCCGGGTTAACCCACAGGAGAACCCGTCTCACCATCACCAACTACTGACGATGATGGATCTATGGCCAGGGCAAACTACATGATATGTTCCAATGTAATTAATTAGTATATTTTAAGTGGATTGTTGAGGCAACCAAGTTGTAAAACATAAACAACATTGATTTACATTATTACATTATCATGGGATCTCAATCCCTCATCACAAAATGCCACTGCCTCTCAAGGCTTACATAATCACCATGGGATAGAAATCCCTTATCTCAACATCAGATGATAACACCTCAACTAGGCACTCAGCCTTTATCAGGACAACAGACCTTTCTCATCATACTGGTGATACATGTTATATCATCAATCAAGGATTATTATTATTCAGTGCTATTCAAAACACATATACCTCATAGCGCTTACCTGGCTATGAATTCATTTGATACACCTACATGGTTAGTATGCATATTGAGAGAGATAACTGAATCACCAAACATAGATCTTTATGATTATCATGCTATTAGGGTTGAAGGTACATGATTGGATCAACATTCATGATTATATCTACATGAAGCACAAAGCTGTATCTGTAGACAATTTACATTATTGTAAGCAAACCACGAGCATCCACTATGCCATAAACATGTATCTAATCATCTTATTTAGCACCAACTTTAGGTATCAAACATATCACTGGTCACGATCTATCATTCATAACGCATCATCAACAGAGGTGCGGGCACAAGATAACAAACTCACCAAAACTAGGGTTTCCGAGCTAGGTGCAACCCTTACCAAAGATACCGCCTACCCTCACTCTAGGTGTGGTGAGCAACACATCCCTCACCTAAAAGGGGTATCAGACAGGATCACCTTCCTCACCAAAAGCCTATCGGCTAGGGAACTTAGCCACACATATCGGCCAACCAAGAGGTGCACCCATGAACAAAGGATGTCGTGCAACCAAGGAGCATAGGTGTATCGTGCAACTAAGGCCAAATATAAGAGTTGTGTCATTCAGCTATGTGCAGGGAATATCATGCACCCAAGTGCAAGGTGATATCGGGCATCCAAGAGCAAAGATGTGTCGGGCAGCACAACCAACACTAACAGTCAAGACTCTATCGCCCATTAGGGTTAGGGTTCCATGTCGGGCATCTACCATCATCATAACGCCCAAAGCCATATCAACCAAGGCCAAGATCATAACACCCAACAAGCACACTACTGTCCTCTATCCAACTACATCATGGCGCTCAAGGAAGGCTATCATTCAACTACGTTAAGCAGTACATATCGGTCACCACTAAGGCATCTATCTAGGGTTTCACCCCCCAAGCACCATGTCGGGCAACATCAAAACCAACCCATGTCGATCAAAGGGACATCCAGGGTTCAACACTCCCAAAACCTTCTTGGCTAACAAGGCATATCATCCAACAACACTAACATGGTGAAGGGGTCATATCGGGAAACAAGGTCAACGGAACCCAACTTATCATATCGCCCAAGACAAAACCCTAGAAGAGGGGTATCGTGCAAAGCACCACAAAAGGGTATCGTGCAAAGCACAAGGTCCATATCAGTTTGGTCATCATCAACCTCAAGATCACCATCATCAAACCCTTAATAGATCAAGAGAGTTGGCTCACCTCTCAACAACCAAGAGAGAGGGGTTTTGCACAACCTTTATCACATATCGGGCAACAAGGTGGATCATCCCCTTATCGGTCAAGATTCCAACCTTCACTGTGTCAACGTCCAACCAAGGCTCACCTCTCAAATTCATGGTGAGAGAAGGGTATTGCCCAAGTAACTAGAGCATAGACTCACCTCTCAACAACCAAGAGAGAGGGGTTTTTCCTACACCACTAGAGCTCGATCATACTTCTCAAAACCAAATGGGAGAGAAAGGGGTTTTGCTCAAAGAACCCTAAACTCAAGGTTCGGCCACAAGGTCTAAGAACACATCAACAACATGACCACTATATAAAAGGGCACATACTAGGGCAAGAAACATATCTAACAGGATGCATGGCCGGTCAAGATGACATATAACATGCAACATGAAAAAGAAGTAATATATCTAGGGTTAGGAGTTATGTAACCCACCTCAAGCAAGCTCCAAGATCCTAGCACCAAGCTTCCAAGCACCAAGCACCACCTTCGGCCACCATAAGAAGAAAAACAAAGCTCATAACCACCATGGTCGAAGAACAAGAAAGAAGGAGAAGAAGTTTCTAAGGAAAGAGGGGGAGATGCTCACCACAAGAAGAGAAGCAAGACACACTCTAGGGTTTGGTCACCACTAGAGGAAGAAGAAGACTCCACCAAGGAGATCGGCCACCAAGATAGCTCTACCAAGTGTATCGGCCACCAAGCTCACCAAGGAGAGGTGTCGTCCACCAAGGAAGAAGGGAAGCAACTAAATGGCTAAAGGGATCCCAAGCTAGCAAAGAAGGGGGTATATAAGCAAGAGGGTTAAGTGGGCATCCACTAAGGGCTTGCTCCACATGTGTCCGCCCAACCACCACTTGTCCAAGGGTTATGCCACATGCTATCATCCCAAAACACTTGTCCATGACTTGCCATCTACTAGCAAGGCAATGGACACTTGCCCAAAGAAGGTGACACAAATGAGTCTAGGTCAAGTGGGGTGTGTGTCACCCAACATGGTAACCTGACACACCCACCACCACCTTGGTCGACACACCATCCTGGCTGACACACCATCGTGGACAACACACTATCCTTGTCGAAACACTCAAGCTTGGCCGATACACCTAGGGCTTGCCTGACACAAGGTCCAACAAAGCAAGGCAAAGCCCAAACAAGGCAAAACAAAACCCAAGGCTGCTCAAGCAATGAGCCCAACCCATCCTCTCAACCCTAGAGGATGCAAGGAGAGAGAAAGATATCTCTAAAGGTGACAAACTTTCACACCAACCCTAAAACTTAGGTTATTTGCAAGTTGCACCTCCAACTCTCAACAAAGCACAAACAAATCCTAATCACCATTTGAGGTGATTAGCAAGCATCTAAACACAATGTTTAGGCAAAGCAAATAGGGTAAGACCAAAACGAAGGTCAGGGTCCTTACAAGCCATAAACCCCTATAAAAGGCTTTCATCCCCGAAATCCGAAGAGAAAAGCGAGGGATACTTCTTCCTCATCTCTTCCTCGAGCTCCCACGTGGCTTCCTCAATGCCACGATGATGCCAAAGAACCTTCACAAGCACCACATCCTTCCTTTTCAACTTCTTTACTCTTCTGTTAAGAATCAACACTAGAACTTCCTCTTAGGTCACATCTTCATCAAGCTCAACCTGAACTAGTTGTATCACTATCCCTGTGTTTGGATGACTTCTCTTCAGCATACTGACATGGAACACCGGATGTAACCTGTGCAACTCTGGTGGTAGTTCTAACTTGTAAGCTACCTTGCCAACACGTGCTATTACTGGATATGGCCCCATATACCTGGGTGCCATCTTGCCTTTCCGTCCAAATCTCAACATGCCTTTCCATGGTGAGACCTTGAGATACACTTTGTCTCCCACTTGAAACTCTAGTGGTCATCGACAATTATCCGTATACGACTTCTGTCTGTCATGTGCCACCTTCAACTGTTGTTGTATCACTTTGATCTTTTATGTTGTCTGTCGTACTAACTCAGGACCCAAAAGCTGATACTCGCCTGACTCATACTAGCACAAAGGAGATCTACACTTCCTGCCATATAAAGCCTCATAAGGATCCATGTCGATGCTCCGCTGGTAACTATTTTTGTAGGCAAACTCTATCAAACTGAGATGCACGTACCAACTACCTAAGAATTGCAAAATACAAGCTCGGAGAAGATCATCCAAAGTCTGAATAGTCCTTTCAGACTGTCCATCTGTTTGTGGGTGGAAAGCGGTACTGAACCTCAACTGTATTCCCAATGCTTTGTGCAACTGTTCCTAAAAATGACTTGTGAACTGGGGTCCTCTGTCAGAGACTATCATCACGGGCATTGTGCAAATGCACTATCTCATCCACATACACTTGAGCAAGCTTCTCTGATGTATACGTTGTCTTTACAGGTATGAAATGAGCAGACTTTGTCAATGTGTCCACTATCACCCAGATGGAATCATGATTCTTATCTGTCCTTGGAATACCAACTATGAAATCCATGGTTATGTGATCCCATTTCCACTGTGGTATCAACATGGGTTGCAACGTACCTGCCGGCTTCTGATGCTCAACCTTAACCTACTGGCATACGGCACATCTCACCACAAACTCAGCTACATCTCTCTTCAAACCAGGCCACCAATACATGTCCTTAATATTGTGATACATCTTGGTGACACCTGGATTCATGGCATACATCGACGTGTGTCCTTCCTCAAGCACTAGCTTTCTTAGATCATCAACATTGGGGACCACCATCCTACCATGATAGCAAACTAGTCCATCCTCAAACTCATGGAACCCATCACGCTTTTCACTACCAATGTAGCATCCAACTAACAAAAACATAATTAACTAATGCGGAAGCGTTCACTAAGCAGCGGATTATAGAAAATCACTAAAAATTTAAAACCTTTTTCAAAGAGACCCAATCATAGGAAAACTCTTTCAACAAGAACCAATGTATTACATTTACATCATGGTTCATAAGTATATATCTTATACCATCTCTTTTCAAGGGTTACAACATCAACTGCCTTGTTAAAAGCTAAACACAGACAACATAATAACCTCGAGGCATCAAGCCAAAATCTCAAAACGATACATTAAAAGCACTAAGTACTAACTCCGAGGACCTGAGAGTACAGAGACGACACATAGGACTTCTATCTACCAAACACGATAGACAACACACTCAACCTGAGTTGTCACTGCTGTCCTTGTAGCTGCTGATGTTCTTCATCCGAAAGATATTATAAGTCTCTTTCACACTCATCCACCTAAAAATGTTGGTTCCCACGGGGGTGAGACAATTGAAAATTGCCCCAGCGAGAGATATAACTCTCCGCCAGAAATATCATTATTGTAGTTTAATTAATATAAAACTGAGCAGAGGATAAGCAGTTTAGATCATTCTCATCTTTTAAAGTATTACACATATCTATGATTGAACAGTAATTCATCTATTCTCTTTATAAGAAATAGAAAGAACATGTATAACATTCATCTACCATACATTTTCAACATCTCAAGCTTTGCTCATGTCATTCATTATTCTGATGTGTCACCCATGATTCATTCTTGTTTCTATTTATTGGCCTTAGCCAATCTGCTAAACAAGTATTCACTTATGCCAGACATGTGATTATATAAATCATCATGTATTATTCAAGCATTAAACTATATCAATCAGGTATAAATGTTTCAGGCATTGGACTATACCAATCCTGATTACACATCCAGGCATTGGACTTTAACCAAACCTAATTACAGGCATTAATCCTCTGTCAGGTATTTCTAATTATAGAGGCATGGATAGCATGTGAAACATAACTATCAACATGAGATATCTAGCATCATGATTATAATCAACAGTAGCAGTAAGATATCAACATAAGCATGACCATTGTATGTACACAATTACAGTCTTATGCATATCCACAACATAAGTATAATTACTATCTCTTAGTTGCACTAAGCATCATCTTTATGTAAAGAGAACAAACATGGGTTTCCATTCAATGTGAAGCGTCATGTATAACCCTAAACAGATATGCTATACGGCTGTATTACATCTTTTATTATGCCCTGGGGAATTTGAATCGTACCATTCAAAGTCCAACCGACCCCTGCGAAGGGCTATTCGGTTCCGTACAAGATCTAGGAGTACCGGCATCCTAAGATCTCTTCCCCTCGGTCAGTACGAGTAAACTGCAGTGACATACCAGTCAAACTGCCAACAGTGACATATAGTCAACTGATAACAACTAGTCCGTACTTGGTACAAGTTACGACACTAGAAAACAGGGTATACAAAACCCTCTAATCCGAGGTACAACCGCAGCTGTCCTCAATCACATCAAATATTTGAGGCATGACCATAGCCATCCTCTGTAACCTGCAATTGTGGATGACAAGTATATATATATCCTCAACCTGCCACCCCCGCATATTCAACAATATGTGCTCCGAGTTTCCCTTAGGAATACTCGTTTCACCATCCAGCAAGTTCTGACACTGAAGATGGTTCTACGACACAGGGCACTACATGATTAGAGTTGCACTTAATTAGTTATGCCAATTAGGTGAATTAAGGCTGCATCAAACAAGTGGACATACAAACCCTAATTCATTTCTAGCAAGCATATAAATATCAAAACCTGAAAAGATATAAAACATATGAAACATAATTTCTCATCTCTTCATCACATGGTAATATTCACTTGCCATTCATTAGATTACACCAATTATCATATTATCACAGGATATAAATCCTTTTCACAATAGCACAGGGTATCAACCCTTATCAACATAAGAGGAATACACCTCATTCAGGGCTCAATCATGCCCATGAAACATCTTGTTACTTCTTACCAGGTAACATCTAACCATATGGCTCACAAGGCCATTAAACATCTTGTCACCTCTCACTAGGCAACAATAACATATTAACTCATGTAATATAATAGTAACACCACTATTTCCTCCACAGGGTTAGGGTTTACTATTCACATCAATTAGGGTTTCATGTTTATTTTATCAATACAACCCTAATATATTGTTCCATACATCTAGGAGCATCCATCGACATTCCAAGTATTTAATATTCTTATCATTTATCATTAAATGATCATCAACACAAGGTATGAGTTTATCTCTCATCATTATCATGGTATGATTACATCATACTCATTTTAGCTTACTTATCAAGTATGTTAAACTCATTACATTTCATTGTGACAATTTACATAACACTCTCCTTGTGTATCTTATCTAAAAATATTGGATTTGAGATGCATCAAGGTATATCAACCCTGAAATGCTAAATGTGATATCTATCATGTCTCAATGTATCACTTCCCTCATCACTTCTATCTTACATGAGTTTATTAACTTATCTTATAATAAGGAATTTCACATCTTAATACTTTCATCCACCAACCTATCACCTTTACCATGATGTGCATAGATCACACACAAGGATTGTCCAACTATCTTCAATGATATGGACTCATCTCAAATTAAGGCATTGCTTGTTATAAGGTTGCCTATAGTCAACCACTTAAGATATTTCATCATTATAGGGTATTACTCATTATTTCATCATTAAGGTTTACTCATATCATTACCCAGACATTAGGGTTATGATTTATCATCATATTGCCCATGATTAGAATTCCATGCACTATAGCCCAAATTTAGGGTTTTACATAGCTTTACTCTGTGTTAGGTTTAAGGTTTCATATGACATCGCCCTCAATTAGGGTTTCACATGGAATCATCCTCAATTAGAGTTTCTCAGGGAATCACCCTCAATTAGGGTTTCACTAATCATCCCAATTAGGGTTTCATTCAATTACCCATAAATTAGGGATTCATTATTCCTCTAATTAGGGTTTGGTATTTCATTACCTTAAATTAGAGTTACCCAAGTCATTACCCTTAATTAGGGTTACACTATTACCCTAGATTAGGGTTTTACTCAAAATTTCCCTAAATCAGGGTTAGGGTTCGTTAATCTTCTCAATTAGGGTTTCTTGATCTCTTTACTAAGGATCCTACCCTAAATCACCATATGAATCATACTCATGTATGAATTCATTTCTATAATTCTCTCCACTTGATTTGGTTACATCAACCATATGATCAAATACAAACAACTATGTTTGACATAGTATACTGAGTTATTGCTTCCATAAACAATTAGGGTTTGCTTAATTGAATAGCCTTCAACTCACGATTCCTTGGGAGTTAATCCCTCAAATTTGGTGAGTCATTATACCACATCATTAGGAACAGTAATCCCAAACATTCAACCCTTGGTCAATGCATTCAAACGGTCTTGAGACCGTTTACTCAAAAAGGTCAATTAAATCAGATTGAAAATCAGCACTTAATTCAATTAGGTTTCCCTAATTGATTAGGCTTCAACTCACGATTCCTTGGGAGTTAATCCCTCAAATTTGGAGGGTCATTAACCAACATCATTATAAACAGGAATCCCAAACGGTCAATGCTTGGTCAACACACTCAAATGGTCTTGAAACCGTTTTCCCAAACAGGTCAAGTTGATCAGGTTGAAAATCAGCATTTAATTCAATTCGATTTATCTAATTGATTGGCCTTCAACTCACGATTCCTTTGGAGTTAACCCCTAAAATATGGAGGGTCATTATCCTACATAATTAGGAACAAGATTACCAAACGGGCAACGCTTGTTCAACCATATCAAACGGTCTTGAAACCGTTTTCCCTAAAATAGTTTTCTGAAACTGCATAGCCAATCAATTTAAAACGATTTGGAATAGATATCAAGACCATTTGGCTTGGTACTTTTCTTTGGATAAGCATATAGGATGATGTCATCATCCCCTTCCTTCGAAAAACCAAGAACAGCAACTGTTCTTGATGGAAATTGCAGCAAGGAAACAAGTATGTATCAAATTGAAGAAAACAATCAACAAAGCATAATTGATTGATGCAATAGCAATGATTAAGGGTTTGAGTTATAAAACCCGCCTCCAATTGAGCTCCAAAGCTTCAAGCTCACGCCATTAATGGTGGATGAAGCTCTAGCAACTCCCCCTAAGCTCGTCCTCAAGCTTTTGGATGAAAAAGTTGGCTAGGGTTGAAGAGGAGATCCAAATAAGAAGAAATCAATGATTTATTTTTTATTTCCACCATGGAATCAAGGAGAACGAAGGTCAAGGACCTTACCAACAGGTTGGGGTCGTCCTCCTGCTCCTCCACAGCTCCTTAGTCGTTTTCCAAGCAAGGGTAAAGAAAATAATCCGAAATAGCCTTTGTTTTGGCTTGGCAAAGGTACTTTTATAAGAAACTTGATGAGAGAGACAATGCATTATTAAAATGCATTAAATTCCAAAAATATGGCCGCCTCTTCCCCCTCAAATTCCCCTCAAAATCCTTAAGGACGAGGCTATCTTCATTGCCTCTTATTCCTCTTCATTATCCATCAATTTAAAGAAAAGCAAATTAAGCACCTTAGATCATATTATAATAATATTCCAATTTGAGTGGATATTGCTTTTCTTTATAATAATGGTGAGTGGGTTATCCACTTGCTTGAGATATTTTCGTGGCCTAGCAAAGTCACAAATGTGTTCACACTTGAGCAAATTCAACCATCTCGTTTTTGGTTGAAGGCCCTTCAATTATTATATTTGTTTTTACACTAAATAGAATTAGGGTTTCAATTAGGATTAAATCTTGATTATTTTAATATCAAGATTCTCTCTCCTCCAACTTAATTCAAATGAGGCGCCCCTCTCATTTTATTTTCTCTACTTGATGCCAAGAAACATTAGGGACCTTATTGAAGTGGTAATTTACATATTACACCCTGGGTTTTGGGTAAATTGCACATTACACCAAAACTAGGTTTTCATGCACATACATTGCTTTATCAGCTCTTTCTTGGTATTTAGGCTTCCATAAGCCATACCTCAGCATCATCTTTACTCTCATGATGCTTCAAAACATGAGGAACATATTATCATGCACAATTTGCACTTAAACCCCTCAACTTGGGTAATTTGCACTTTAGTCCAAAACAGGCAAAACATTGATTTCAACAATGTTCAAAAAGGATAAGAATTGTAATATAAGTTCCTCTTGAACCATAATTACCTTTCACAAGATGAGATTAAGCATTTAATCATCTTTCTTAATCAAAACACCTAGGGTTAAGGTATAACCCAGGTCAGGGGTGTTACAACCAAACTATGATTTGATTAACTGAACTGAAGCATCTGTATAATGTGCATCTTTGATCTGTTGTCTCAACGTAGGCTTTACTTGCATCTGTGCCAACAATCCTACCAACAAGGAAACTTCCAGCTGTACATTCATCTTCCGCAAAGAGATAAACATATCACGCCTATGGCATACCAAGGAACTCAATTGTGCCTTCTTCATAGGAAGAGAAGAAGACTTTCTTCTAAGCGCATCAGCTACCACATTCGCCTTACTAGGATGATACTCCATGGTGCAATCATAATCATTGATCGGCTCCATCCAGCGATGTTGTCTCATGATCAGCTCACTTTGCGAGAAGAAGCACTTCAAGTTCTTATGATCTGTAAAAATCTAACACACTTTCGCATAAATATAGTGTCTCCAAATCTTTAACGCATGGACCACTGTTGCCAGCTCCAAATCATGTGTCAGATAATTCTCCTCATGTTTCTTAAGTTGTCGCGAAGCAAAAGAAACCACATGATCTTCCTCCATCAGCACACATCCTAAGCCTTTCTTGGAAGCATCATAGAAAACCACATAGCCTCTCCTGGGCTCTGGCAGCACCAACACTGGAGCACTAGTCAGCTTCTACTTCAAACTTTGGAAAGCTTGCTGACAACGATCATCCCAAACAAAAGGAATATCCTTCCTAGTCAACTTTGTCAATGGCAACGCGATCATATTGAAGTTTCTTATAAACCTCCGATAGTATCCTGCTAAACCCAGAAAACTACAAACTTCTATCGAAAACTTCGGTTGCTCCCAGTCTGCAACTAACTCCACCTTCTTGGGGTCCACTCTGACTCCTTCTGTAGATATCACATGACCCAAGAAATTTACTTCTTTTAGCCGCAACTCACACTTACTAAACTTGGTTTACAACTGATGTTGGCGAAGAAGAGTCAACGCTTGTCGAAGATGTTGTTCATGCTCTTGACTATCTCGAATATAGATCAAGATGTCATCTATAAAAACCACAACAAACTGATCTAGAAATGGATGGAACACCATGTTCATCAGATCCATGAAAGTAGCAGGCGCATTGGTTAGCCCAAACGGCATAACCACGAACTCAAAGTGACCATACCTTGTCCTAAAAGCTGACTTTGGTATGTCCTCTTCCTTAATCCTCAACTGATGATATCCAGACCGTAGATCGATCTTTGAGAACATTGTAGCACCACGCAACTAATCAAATAGATCATCTATCCTTGGTAATAGGTACTTGTTCTTTATTGTAACTTTGTTCAACTTTCGGTAATCTATGCACAACCGCATCGACCCATCCTTCTTCTTAATGAATAGGAATGGAGCACCCCACAGTGACATGCTTGGTCTGATGAATCCTTTATCCAACAACTCTTGTAACTGCTTCTTCATCTCAGCCATCTCGACTGGAGCCATCTTGTACGGTGTCTGAGCAATGGGTTGTGCTCCTGGCACCAGATTGATCTCAAAGTCAATCTCTTAAGGTGGGGGAACACTGGGGAACTCATTGGGAAACACATCTGCGAACTCTCAGATAACAGACACCTCCTCAAGGCTAGGACCTTTTGCCTTGGTATCCACAACGTGAGCTAAGAACGCCTTACATCCTTTTCGTAGCAACTTCTCTGCCACCATAGCTGATACTAAACATGTCAGAAGGATCTTTCTATCTCCCTGGAAGATCCACTTCTCACTATCATCATCAAACACTGCTTGCTTGAAACCATAGTCCAACACCACCTTATACTTCTCTAGGGTATCCTTCCCAAGGATCACATCAAATCCATGCATATAAGTGGTATAAGATCCACTTGTATGTTGTGTCCCGAAAAGGATAAAACACAAGATGGACACACCTTTCGAAGCAACGTGGGTCTAATATCAGGGTTTTCTAACAACAAGCTATCTTTCTTACAGCTAACAGGTAAAAGACAGCTATCAAGCGTACTATGTGCAATAAAAGGGTGCGTAGCACCCGGGTCAACCAGAACAGACATAAAGCAAGAAGAAGACAAATCAAAATGAAATAACTCCATCTAACTTGCCACCACTAGCAGGTTGACTATCATCTCCGACTGACTCATAACATAGAATCGAGCTGTCATTTGCTATCCACATCCTCTGCTTCCTTGAGCAGATGATCCTGCCTATGATGCTTGACCGCATCCTCACCCTCTGTTACCATTGAACTGCTATCTATCAGACCCTTCCTGATTATGCCTCGGCTGCTATGTCACTTCAACATCTCTCTTTGGGCAATTTGTCCTGAAATGCCCCACCTAACCACAAAGATGACATGACTGGTCTCTCTGTTGTGGCCTAGACAGCCCTGTCCCTGCCACTGAAGCTGTACTATGGGCTTTGGATGGCAAAAATCCACACCCTCTCCCCTTACTCAGAGACCACTGTGACGACGCACTGGAACCTTGTATCACAGAAGGTTCTAAAAATCTTGTCTTCTTGAAGCCATCAAACCTCTGTCTCAAGAACTGAGCATGCCTTTTCTTGGTCATGGACTCCCTCTTCTCCTTGACAGACCGTTCTATCATTTGGACAGACTCCAAAAATGTGGCAAACCGCTCCCAGTTTTTCAAAGCAGCAGCAGGTGTCGACAGCTTGACACTCAAACCTTTCTCAAACTGCCTGATTCTCTCATCATCTGTTGTCGCCATGTGAGGACAAAACCTCAGCAGGTCCGTAAACTTGGCTTCATACTCGGTGATGCTCATCGATCCTTGGCACAGATGCTCAAACTGGTTGATCTTCTCATCTAGATACGTCTTTGGTAAGTATCGACTGACGAACTCCTGCCGGAAAACCTCCCAATAGATCACCTCACCAGGCTACTTCTCCTCCTCGATGGCCCACCAGTGGCCAACACTACCTTTCAGAAGGTAGACAACGTGCTTGACTTTGTATGCTTCAGAGATGTCAAGGATCAGGAAGGCCTTCTCGAGACATGTCAGCCACAGATCTACATCTGCTGGATCAGTCATTCCAGCATAATCCGAAGCTCCGACTCGGCAAAGCCGCTCAAAGTTCTTCCCAATACTCGACAGTTCACCATGGGGAGCCTAGGCTCTTGACGGAGGCACTGGAAACCTTTCCACCATGAGATTCATCGTAGCCATTAACTGCCCCATAAGTTGCTGATAGGCAAGGTTTTCGAGAATGGCTGGGTCAAGTTGGGGGACCTCAGGCACCTGATCTTCATGTTCCTACACTCTTGCTCCATCAAATGATGTAGCATCACTACTCTCGGGAGCATGTTCTTAATGGTTTCTAGACATCTTTAAGCTTTATCTTTCGTGAGGGTAGAAGGTTATTGTAAGAAAATCTAGAATACTCACAAGAACAAACACAACCCTAGTCCTAGATCCATGTAGACTCAGCGAACCTAGAGCTATGATACCAAAACTTGGTGTGACATCCCACCATCACACAGACAACGAGATGCCACGCGAAAATGTGTGGAACCACCATAAATCACATATTACCAAAAACACAGGTTGATTAAAACCGATTGCGGAAATCATATAATAATGAAACCATTGCATCCAGATCCATATCCTGCAAGGAAACATGTTATATAAACATACATAAACCTTGATATGTGTCTACAGCTTACATGAACCAACTTGTCACATAGGCACAAAGAGTTCACCACCTGTTTATACATACATAACAGGCCAACACAAGCCAGCAATAGGATATACAAAGCTACATCAGTTATACATCGTGAAACATCGTCAAAACACCTCCGAGGACCTGAGCGTGCAAGGATGACTCTAGGACTACAAAACTAGCAAAACAACAACATATCCATCTCTTGCCTCCTACTACTCTTCTTGCTGCTCGACTGCAACCTCACGACCACCACTATGTCTAGCATGATCACCTATAAAAAAGGTTGTAAACTAATGGGGTGAGACACACAGTCCCAGTGAGAAACATAACTCCCCGCCAAAACTATAAAACTTCAGAAGAAGAAGGTAAAGCAGATAACTGATATCAGTAGATCATAAGAGAAGCATCCTGAGCAGAACTTATTTTATTAACAAACTTACCAAGATATCCATGAGGCATATACCCAAGTATTCTTTATGGAACATGATTGACAAGATAAGCTTTACAAGAACTTATCACAAAATATAAGGATCGTATAAATAACTGCAAGGTATAACTAGATCAACTATACAAGCAAGGCCTCAATCAATGGTGCGAGTTTTGCCCTAAGCAGTAAATACTACTCATGTGGATTATGTATTATCATGCCCTGAGGAAGTGAGTCGTACCACTCAAATCCAACCATCGGCTGCGAAGCCCAAAGCTGGTGCCATACAAGGTCAATGGAAGAGTCGGACTCCACGACCTCACCACCTCGTGGTCAGTGCACGAGTGCTTAACAAGCAGGACTGCAGTCTCATGCTTAGGTGGTCGCAGCCACATAGGATCAGGCTACCCTCTGCCTAGCCCATCTTGGTACAAGTGTCAACTCTAGTGATCCGAGCCACGGGTATGTTCACCATGCTCCATAATCATTGAGCCATGGGCCTGTTCACCATGTTCTTATCACACATCCTGAGCCATGGGCCTATTCACCATGCTCTTTCATATTAAGTCATGGGCCTGAAACCGCGCTATGGAGTCTACAACCGAAGTTGCACTCTAATCCTCCTATTTTTGGCCTAGGAGCAACAACAAATATCCAACAATATGCGCTTCCGGGTTAACCCGCAAGAGAACCCATTTCACCATCACCAACTACCGACGATGATGGATCTATGGCTAGGGAAAACTACATGATATGTTCCACTGTAATTAATTAGTATATTTTAAGTGGATTGTTGAGGCAACCAAGTTGTAAAACATAAACAACATTGAGTTACATTATTACATTATCATGGGATCTCAATCCCTCATCATAGAATGCCACTACCTCTCAAGGCTTACATCATCACCATGGGATAGTAATCCCTTATCTCAACATCAAAGGATAACACCTCAACTAGGCACTCAGCCTTTATCAGGTCAACATACCTTTCTCATCATACTGGTGATACATGTTATCTCATCAATCAAGGATTATTATTATTCAGTGCTATTCAAAACACATATACCTCAAAGTGCTTATGTGACTATGAATTCATTTGATACACCTACATGGTTAGTATGCATATTGAGAGAGATAACTGAATCACCAAACATAGATCTTTATGATTATCATGCTATTAGGGTTGAAGGTACATGATTGGATCAACATTCATGATTATAACTACATGAAGCACAAAGATGTATCTGTAGACAATTTACATTATTGTAAGCAAACCATGAGCATCCACTATACCATAAACATGTATCTAATCATCTTATTTAGCACCAACTTTAGGTATCAAACATATCACTGGTCACAACATATCATTCATAACACATCATCAACAGAGGTACGGGCACAAGATAACAAACTCACCAAAACTTGGGTTTCCGAGTTAGGTGCAACCCTTACCAAAGATACCGCCTACCCTCACTATAGGTGTGGCGGGCAGTGCATCCCTCACCCAAAAGGGGTATCGGACAGGATCACCTTCCTCGCCAAAAGTCTATCGGCTAGGGCACTTAGCCACACATATCTGCTAACCAAGACGTGCACCCATGCACAAAGGATGTCGTGCAACCAAGGAGCATAGGTGTATCGTGCAACTAAGGCCAGATCCAAGAGCTATGTCGTTTAACTATGTGCAAGGTATATCGTGCACCCAAGTGCAAGGTGATATCGGGCATCCAAGAGCAAAGATGCGTCAGGAAGCACAACTAGCACTAATGGTCAAGACCTTATTTCCCATTAGGGTTAGGGTTCCATGTCGGGCATCTACCATCATCATAACGCCCAAAGCCATATCAACCAAGGCCAAGATCATAACGCCCAACAAGCACACTAATGTCCTCTATCCAACTACATCATGGCGCTAAAGGAAGTCTATCGTTCAACTAAGTTAAGCACTACATATCAGTCACCACTAAGGCATCTATCTAGGGTTTCACCACCCAAGCACCATATCGTGCAACATCAAAACCAACCCATGTCGGTCAAAGGGACATCCAGGATTCAACACTCCTAAAACCTTCTTGGGTAACAAGGCATATCATACAACAACACTAACATGGTGAAGGGGTCATATCGGGAAACAAGGTCAAGAGAACCCAACTTATCATATCACCCAAGACAAAACCCTAGAAGAGGGGTATCGTGCAAAGCACCACAAAAGGGTATCGTGCAAAGCACAAGGTCCATATCGGTTTGGTCATCATCAACCTCAAGATCACCATCATCAAACCCTTAATAGATCAAGAGAGTTGGCTCACCTCTCAACAACCAAGAGAGAGGGGTTTTACACAACCTCCATCACATATCGGGCAACAAGGTAGATCATCCCCTTATTGGTCAAGATTCCAACCTTCACTAGGTCAACGTCCAACCAAGTCTCACCTCTCAAATCCATGGTGAGAGAAGGGTATTGCCCAAGTAACTAGAGCATAGACTCACCTCTCAACAACCAAGAGAGAGGGGTTTTGCCTACACCACTAGAGCTCGAACTCACTTCTCAAAACCAAATGGGAGAGAAAGGGGTTTTGCCCAAAGAACCCTAAACTCAAGGTTCGGCCACAAGGTCTAAGAACACATCAACAACATGACCACTATATAAAAGGGTACATACTAGGGCAAGAAACATATCTAACAGGATGCATGGCCGATTAAGATGACATATTAGATGCAACATGAAAAAGAAGTAATATAGCTAGGGTTAGGAGTTATTTAACCCACCTAAAGCAAGTTCCAAGATCCTAGCACCAAGCTTCCAAGCTCCAAGCTCCACCTTCATCCACCACAAGAAGAAAAATAAAGCTCATAACCACCATGGCTGAAGAACAAGTAAGAAGGAGAAGAAGGTGCTAAGGAAAGAGGGGGAGATTCTCACTACAAGAAGAGAAGCAAGACACACTCTAGGGATTGGCCACCACTAGAGGAAGAAGAAGACTCCACCAAGGAGATCGGCCACCAAGCTAGCTCTACCAAGTGTATCGGCCACCAAGCTCACCAAGGAGAGGTATCGTCCACCAAGGAAGAATGGAAGCAACTAAAGGGATAAAGGGATCCCAAGCTAGCAAAGAAGGGGGTATATAAGTAAGAGGGTTAATTGGGTGTCCACTAAGGGCTTGCTCCACATGTATCCGCCCAACCACCACTTGTCCAAGGGTTATGCCACATGCTAGCATCCCAAACCACTTGTCCATGACTTTCCATCTACTAGCAAGGTAACGACCACTTGTCCAAAGAAGGTGACACAAATGAGGCTAGGTCAAGTGGGGTGTGTATTGCCCAACATGGTAACCCGAAACACCCACCACAACCTTGGCCGATACACTTTCCTGGACGACACACCATCCTGGCCAACACACTCAAGCTTGGCCGATACACTTAGGGCTTGCCTGACACAAGGTCCAACAAAGCAAGGCAAAGCCCAAACAAGGCAAAACAAAACCCAAGGTTGCTCAAGCAACAAGCCCAACCCATCCTCTCAAACCCTAGAGGATGCAAGGAGAGAGAAAGATATCTCTCAAGGTAACAAACTTGCACACCAACCCTAAAACTTGGGTTATTTGCAAGTTGCACCTCCAACTCTCAACAAAGTACAAACAAACCCTAATCACCATTTGAGGTGATTAGCAAGCATCTAAACATAAGGTTTAGGCAAAGCAAACAGGGTAAGCCCAAAATGAAGGTTAGGGTCCTTACACTAATACTTGAAGACAGGCGTCATTGTGTAATATTATTCTCTAGACATTTATAATGTTACATCATTATCTCATAGTTGAATTAAACAAAAGAAATTGGAAGGTTTCCTTTATTTATTTAATCAAATCATTTACAATCATGTCATTACAATCATCACATGATTGGCTCTCTGGGCATACATACCAACAAACCTGAATCTTGACATTGATGTATGAAACCTTGACTCATGATTATTGCTTTTGGTTTGGATTTGACTCCTATGATCACCCTATTTGGATCTTGAAATCACTCTCGATATATGAATACTGCAATACGATCAGCAAGGAGGTGGAAGACCTCCAGGAGTAGTATGAGAGCTACTGGTTCATCAGAGCGAAGGAAAATGAAATGCGAGATGGGGACCGCAACACTGCTTATTTCCACAAAAAGGCGAAACAAAGAAGGAAAAAGAATGCTATAACCAAACTACAAGATGAAGATGGCGTTCTAAAGGAGGAGGAGGAAGACATCATTAATGTAATAATAAAATATTATGATAACATGTTTTCCACTAACAACATTTTTGGTAACACTGCTATAACAGGTATCAAAAGAAGAATCAACGATGTCATGAATTACCATCTCCAAAAAGAGCCAGACAAAGGAGAGATATGGAGGGCCCTTCAACACATGCACCCTACGAAAGTGCCCGGTCTGGATGGCTTTCATGCAGCTTTCTATCAAACCTTATGGGATGTTTTCAGTGACGATGTCATAGATTTTGTTCAAAGATGGTGGAGAGATGAAAAAGACCTGATCCTGATCAACAAAACAAACCTGGTGCTTATCCCCAAGTGCAATAGTCCAGTGAGCATGAAGGATTTCTGCCCCATAAGTCTTTGCAACACTCTTTATAAGGTGGTGTCCAAGATGATGGCTAACAGACTCAAACCATACCTGGAGGAAATCATCTCGCCTAATCAAAGTGCCTTCGTCCCGGGGAGGCTCATCCACGACAACATGCTTATATCTTTTGAGATGTTCCAAGAAATGAAGAGAATGAAGAAACGAAAGAAGGCGGTCATGGGTATAAAGCTTGACATGAGCAAAGCCTATGATAGGCTTGAGTGGAATTTTATCAAAAAGGTCATGACCACCCTGGGCTTCAGAGAGATTTGGTGCAGAAAGGTGAGCGAGTGTATCAGAACTGCTTCGTTCTCTTTCATTGTGAACGGAAGGAAACATGGTTATCTTCAACCACAAAGGGGTATCAGGCAAGGAGACCATATATCACCGTATCTTTTTATTCTGTGTGCAGATGTGTTCTCGAGCATGATTAACAGGGAGGTGGAGAAGGGCGATATCCATGGCGTCAGGAATTGCAGGATGGGCAAACCCGTGTCCCACTTATTCTTCGCAGACGACAGTGTCATTTTTCTAGGGAATCTGTGCATTAGGCTACCAAGATAGCTGAGATTATCAGATGCTACGAGAGTGCCTCGGGACAAAAAATTAACTATGATAAGTCAGAGATCGTCTTCAACAAAAATGTTACCACCGAAATGAGTAACTCTATCACACAGAAACTACATATGAGTAGGGTGGAAAAGCATGACAAGTACCTAGGGCTACCTACTGTGGTGGGTAGATCAAAGAAAGCCACCTTCGAGGGGCTAAAAGATAGAATATGGAACAAGGTCAAGGGGTGGAAAGAGAAGTATCTCAGCCAGGCTGGTAAAGAAGTGCTCATCAAGTCAGTAATCCAATCTATCCCCACCTTTATGATGGGGATCTTAAAAATCCCAGAAGGCACTATTGATGACATCAATAAAATGATGGCCAACTTCTGGTGGGGCAGCAACAACAACCAAAGGAGGATTCACTGGAGATTGTGGGACAAAATGTGCAAACCCAAACATGAAGGTCGCTTGGGGTTCAGAGACCTAAGCCTGTTCAATACTGCCCTTCTGGCGAAGCAGTTATGGAGGTTGTATACTAAACCTCTTGCCATGGTGAGTGTTGTACTCAAGCAGAAATATTACAAGAATGATGAGGTTTTGAATGCCTACAGGGGTTTTGACCCTAGCTTCACTTGGAGAAGCCTTTGGGGTGCCGAATCCCTTCTGCTGGAAGGATTGAGATGGACTGTTGGGAACGGTCTGAAGGTGAATCTATGGCTGGACAACTGGCTTCCTAATGCCAAGGGCTGCTGCTCGACACCTAATGGGATAGCATCTCATAGCGATGTGAATGAATGGAGAGTATCAGATATCATCGACGAAGGGACTGACTTGTGGTGTTGGGATATTATCGAGGAGAATTTTCTTGAGGAAGATGTTGCTACTATTAGAATGCTGCCACTGGAAACCCAATGTCCCTTTGAGAGATACTGGTATCCTTGCCTGGATGGTTGTTGTACGGTTAGTTTTGCCTACTGGTTAGGCATCAATGGTTCTGCCCCCTCCTGGTGCGGGAAACGACAAGCGTTATCTTCCCCCTGGAAAATTTTCTGGAACATCAATGTACCCCTAAGCTGAAGAACTTCATGTGGAGGGCATGCTCTAATCTCTTACCAACCAAAGAATCTCTTACTCGCTGCCACATCCTTGATGATGAGCTATGCAACATCTGCCAGAGAGAACTTGAAAGTGTGCGCCATGCCCTGTTCAACTGCAGCAACGCCATTACAGTATGGCAATCCTACCCCCATCTAAAAGCTTTGGTTGATGCTAACAATATGAGTCTACTGGACATTATTCTACAAGTCAAAGATAAGGAAATAAAAGATGACTTTTGGATCTTCTATACCCTGTTCATGGCCTCTTGGAATTGCAAAAACATCTTGGTGTTCGACCAGGAAATCTCTAACCCATACCTTACTGTTAATGGGTTACTTCACTGGTCCGAGGCGCACAGTTTCTACCCTGGTAATGGCAAATCTTCTCCCAATAGAGAAGCCCTAAGAAGGATGGCTGCCTGGTCCCTACCTACACCAGGATGTTATAAAGTAAACACGGATACTGCCTTTCTTCCTAGCGACTTGATCAGCCTAGCTGCTGTTATCCGGGATTACAGGGGAAGACAGATTGCTTTTCGTGCCAAGACATTCAAAGCTGTGTGGTCAGTGTTCTCTACTAAGGCTGTCGCGCGGCTGATGGGGGTGGAGCTGGCGCGTGAGATGGGCTTCCCTAAAGTGACTCTAGAGTCCGACTCTTCTACAGTTATAAACTCAGTTAACATCAATTAAAGAGGGAGAGGGCCGAGTATGAGCGTCATAGCTAATATCCAAAACCTGAGGTCATGCTTTGTTAAACCCACCTTTTTTCATGTGAGAAGAGAGGCAAATACTATTGCCCATAACCTTTCCCGTTTGGGTTTAGGTGGGGATAGTGGTCGTACATCCTTTGAGGATGTCCCTGAAATTTGTATGGAGTTTTTCTGTTAGCTATTTTAATACAATGTATTGGTTTTAAAAAAATATCGTGTTCCCAAATCTCAAAATTTGAAATTATGACTATGTTGTTTTTCTCGATTTGTGACTTAAGGGTGAGCTCCATGTAGACTAGAGTGGGACCTTGCATCAATTTTGAGCACAAAATCACGATGTTGAAATATGATATATGTCTAAAATTGTCGAAATTTGAAATCTCAATCATGGATGTACAACCCCACCTAGGCCAATGTAGAAGCTAAAACTCTAAACATTGGAAATGAAAGTCATGTCTTACTCTAGAACCCTATTTGTTTGACCTAAAATGTGATCTCTCCAAGTTTGGGGATATATAGGATAATCTTTCCAAAATTGCGACTCATGTGATAATACCCCCAACTTGATGATCAATGTGACCATGATATGATCTTGATGCTCTATTACTCGATTTTAGAATAATATGGATATTGTAAGTGGTGAAGATACCTGGTCAGAATACTATGACGATCTTGATGTTGAATAGGAAACTCAACCTCAATTGATGACTTGGTCTAATTTTGGGGACAAATTTTCTTTTAATGTGGGGAGGTTGTGATAACATGAAATTTCATGCTTCGGATATGACATCTAATATTGACCTCGCTCTTGTTTTCACTATCAATTTTATGTATATTTATTTTAAGAACCCTGACCTTCGTTTTGGGCTTACCCTATTTGTTTTGCATAAACCTTGTGCTTGGTTGCTTGCTAATCATCTTTAGTGATGATTAGGGTTTGCTTGTGCTTAGTTGAGAGCTGGAGGTGCTACTTGCAAAATAACCTAAGTTAGGGTTGGAGAGCAAGTTTGTCACCTTAAGAGATGTCTTTCTCTCTCTTTGCTTCCTCTAGGGTTGAGAGGAAGGTTTGGGCTCATGCCTTGAGTTGTCTTGGGCTTGGTTGAGCTCTTTTGGGCCTTTCCTTGCTTGGTCGAGCCCTGTATCGGGCAAGGGTGCTTTGTATTAGACATGGGGTATCGCCCATGGGGGTGTTTCGGCCATGGAAGAGTAGTGTGTCAGCCTTTGACCTTTGTTGACCTCCTTGCCTTAGTTGTGTCACCCTATCTTGGACATGTGTATGAACCTTGGTTGAGTGGTGGCATGGCATGTGCATGAGTTTTGCAAGGTGGTAAAATATGTGGACAAGTGTCCCTTGGTAAGGTGACACCTTGCCTTGGTTTAACCTTGACCCCCATCTATATATGCCTTGCCTTTCTCTTCCTTAGGAACCCTTTAGCTCTTTGTTGCTCCTCTCTTCCTTGTGTGCACGATACACCTCTCCCTTGCAACCTTTGGTGGTCGATACCCTTGGAGGAGCTAAGGTTGGTGGCCGATCCCTTGAAGGAGTTCCTTTCTTCTTATTCTTCTAGCTTGGTGGCCAAACTCTAGGTGGGTCTTATTATTTGGTAAGAATCTTCCCTCTCTCCTTAGCATCTTCTTCTCCTTCTTGCCTACTCTTCGGCCATGGTGGTTATGCTTCTTGTTCCTTTTCTTTAGGTGACCGAAGTGGTGAGCTTGGAGCTAGGAGCTTGAAGCTTGGAGCTTTGGAGCTTGAGGAGTTTGCTTAAGGTGGGTTACATAACTTCTAACCCTAGCTATACTACCTTCTCTATGTTGCATGTTTCATATATGATGATGATCGGCCATTGCATGTTATGGTTCTTGGTCTAGAACATGTTGTTGATCTTATGGATATAATGAGCATGATGTTGTTGTTGTTGTTGATGATGGTTTATATGCCTTTACACCTAGTTGGCCGAACCATGGTTTAGGGTTTCCTTGGTGAGAAACACTCTTTTCTCTCCTTGGTCTAGAGAAGTGAGTTTGAGCTCTAGTAATGTGGGCAATACCCCTCTCTCGATTAGGTTGAGAGGTGAGCTTATATTCTAGTTGCTTGGGCAACACCCTCCTCTCACCATGGATTTGAGAGCTGAGCTTTTGAATAGATGATGACCTATGTTGAGGTTGGTCCTTGTGGTTGCCTGATTTGTGATAGAGGTTGTGCAAAACCCCTCTCTCTTGGTTGTTGAGAGGTGAGATGACCTTCTTGATCAATTAGGGTTTGGTTCCCTTGTGCTTGAGGTTGAAGATGGTCTTGTTGGGTTGTGCCTTGCACGATATGACCTTGGGATAGTGCTGCCCAATAGCCCTGTTTGGAGTTGTACCCTTAGGCGATACACCTTGTTGAGATAGTTGACTTGGTTCCCGTTATGTTGTGGAGCCTAGTAGGTTGTCCTGTATTGGGCGATAGGGTTTAGTTGTGATGATTCCCGATATGAGTTGAGTGGTACATCTTAGTGAGTACCCTAGTGGTGTTGTTCCTTTGACCGATATGCCTAGTTGGCTTGGCCGATACTCTTTGTGGTTTTGGGGTTTGGGCATTACACCTTGATGTGTGCCCCACATGACACATCTTGTGATGATCTTGGCCGATATGCTATGATGAGCTTGGTGGCTTGCTGCCCGATATGATGGTTGTATAAGAACCCTAGACGACGCCTTAGTGGTGGCCGATATGAGGAGTTTGACCTAGTTGGACAACGGGTCTTCTTAGGTGTTGCTTGTTAGGTGGGCAACACCCTAGCCCTTTCCTTGGACGATATGAAAGGATGGGTTTGAGTTGTCAGACACACCCTTTGTGAGTTGGCCGTTGTGGTGCCTTAGTGGTTACCATGCCTTGGCTGATAGAGTGCCTTGGCCGACATAGGGGTCTTTTGAACGATATGGGTGATGGTTGAACGTTAGGGCATCTTGGGCGCCATGCTCCTGGTCGACATGCTCTTTTGGAGAGGGTTGTCCGATAGAGGGACCCTAACCCTTACCTTGATCCTTGTGCACGATAGGCCTTTGGCTGATAGCATATGTTGATGCACGGTACACCTTACCCGACACCTTGTGAGCTGGTGGGTTCTAGTTGCATGATAGGTGAAAGGATGGGTTGACCGATATGGTGGTGAGCTTTCTTAGGGTTGGGAAACCCTAGACGTTACACCCTTTTGTGAGGGTTGGCACTTCTCGCCATAGCTTTAGTGAGGATTACAAGAGCTTTGGTGAGGGTTCTGTACATAGTTGATAGTTCTCTTTTAAATAATGATAACACAAGTGATATGATGTAATCACCTTGAATCATGTAACTCTGATGATGAGATAAGATGATAGGTTGTGAACCAGGAAGCTTGGAAGCTTATGATGTTGCTTCACATGATGGTGGGACACATGCATATGGTCACAAGTATAAGGCATAATGTATGCCCATGATTGATAATAATACTATGAATGACAAGACTTATGTGTAATGTACTCATGGATGCTTCTTTATACTTGATAGTATAATAATAATCTTGTTAATTCATGCTGGCTTCAGTTATCTCTGTGGATGTATGCACTAACCATGTAGGTATTTCATGTGGATTCATAGCATGGTAAGAGCTATGAGACATATGTGCTGAAATAGCACCATGTGGTAATATGGAAACAAGTTGATGGGTTTGAGGACCTGATATAAGGTTGAGTGCCTAGTTGAGGTGTTATTATCTGATGATGATGAGATAAGGGATGCGTTCCCAGGATGCTGATGCATGATTGTGATGCCTTTAGGGGCATTGGTTGATATCATGAGGGATTGAGGTCCCAGGACAGTATGATGATGGAAATAATGATGTAATTCTATAAGGCTATGTTTATACTTGGTTTTGACTCAACAATTCGCTTAAAATATACTAATCAATTATAGATGAACCTATCATGTAGTTTGCCCTGGCCGTAGATCCATTACTGCCAATATTTGGTGATGGTGAAATAGGTTTATCCTACGGGATTACCTGGAGCGCATATTGTTGAATATGTGAGGTTTCCCCTAGCCTAAAATAGGAGGGTTGAGTGCAACTGTGGTTGTAGACTCAGGATATATGGAGCACGGTGAACATACCCATGGCTCAAGGTATGTGATGATGAGCATGATGCGTTCATGGCTCGGATGTATGTACTAGCACCTATGATGAGGTGAGCTAGAGATATGAGTAGCTTGCGGAGCTGACCCAGAGGTTGAGGCCCTATAAGCATAAGACTGTGGTCTTGCTTAATGATTCATTTACTGACCATGAGAAGGTGAGGTCATGGAGTCCGGATCTCCTTAGACCTTGTATGGCACCGGATTGGGCTTCACAGCCAATGGTTGGATTTGAGTAGGGAAGGCTCACTTCCTCAGGGCATAATAAAACATAATCCAACCGAATAAGTATATCTTGCTTAGAGAAAAACACAGAACATTGATTGAGGCCTTACTTATATAGCTGATCTAGTTACACCTTGCAGATATGTGTACGATCCTTATATCTTGTGATAATTTCTTATAAAGCTTATCTTGTCAATCATGTTCCATAAATAAATACTTGGTTATATGCCTCCTAGATATCTTGGTGAGCTTGATGGTAATAAGAGCTTTGCTCAGTATGTTGCTCTTGTTATACGCTTTATCAGTTATTTGTTGTTATCTGCTTTAACCTTTGAGGTTTGATAGTTGCAGTGGGGAGTTATGTTTCTCGCTAGGACTGTGTGTCTCACCCCACTGGTTTACACCCTTTTTAGGTGATCGCTCTAGATGCGGTGGTGGTCGTGAGGTTGCAGCCGAGCAGCAAGAAGAGTAGTAGAAGGCAAGATATGGACATGCTGCTGTTTTGGTGGTTTTGTAGTAGAGTCTTAGAAGTAATCTCTGTACACTTAGGTCCTTGGAGGTGTTTTGACGATGTTTCGCGACATCTTGCAGTTGTAATTTTTGTATATCCTACTGCTGGTCGTATGTTGCCTGTTATGTATGTATAAATAGGTGTTGAACTCTGGTGTTGACAGTACAGCTGGTTCCGTCGAGCTGTGGACCTATAACAAGGCTTGTGAATGTTTATATAACATGTCTTTCTGCAGGATTTGGATGCAAAAGTTCTTTCATGTATGCTTTCCGCAATCGGTTTTAATTAACCCGTGTTTTCAGTAATATGTGGTTCCGCACATTTTTGCGTGTCATCTCATTATCTGTGTGATGGTGGAGTGTCACATTTATGATTCAACTTGCTTACATAAGCAACTTTGGCCTAATATATCATTATGGAATGTTTTGAACTTTGAAAATCAGTAAGTATGATAGTGCTTTGTTCCATCTTTAACCTATGTCATGTATTAAGTATCATGCTCACCATGTCAAATCTCAAGTATCTTCTTTGTGCACTAGATGACTTAATTGACCTAGTTGATTCTATATGATGAAAACATGACTTTTATGCAATTCTCTTGCTCCATCTAGTCTAGATCAATAGTTTAATTGTCTTTGAAGTACTAAATACCAACATCTTCTAACCATGCTCTTAATGCTTTTATGACTTGACAATGTGACCATGTTGCATGCAATTCATCTAATATGACTAGATGTGATCTTATATGATGAAACTATGATGATAAATCAAAATTTCATGTTTATGTGACCCCAAATAAGTTATGATATCATCCTATATCTAATCTAATGTGGATGTTAATCCTATAATCGAAGTAGTTTCAGTAATACTTGAAACTAGGTTGTTAATCACATGTGTGGATGACATCATTGGACCATGATTGAATGCTTGAAAACCTAAGTTTAGGAAAGCATACACATGGACTAGAACATGTTTATGATTATCAAAACACTACTTATCTAAGACCTACTATTATGTCTTTTATATCCTAGGTCCCTTTGGATTGGATCTTCTTTAGAATCTACTTAAGAATCATGACTCATAAGGTACACTTAATCTCTTGAACCTACTATAGTATTGTCTTGTTTGTATGTATTCTTATATGAATGCTTGGCTAGATAATTACTTGTTTGAC
Source organism: Alisma plantago-aquatica (assembly GCA_963693085.1). Taxonomy (NCBI): domain Eukaryota; kingdom Viridiplantae; phylum Streptophyta; class Magnoliopsida; order Alismatales; family Alismataceae; genus Alisma; species Alisma plantago-aquatica. The sequence continues at coordinate 454,521,318 of OY856413.1, read as the reverse complement.
CTACATGTTCCCTGTGAATAGTATGTTTGTTTTTCTTGAAGTATGTTGAACAAACCTCAAACATAATTGAACGGGTCTATTATACAAACCTTTTGTACATGCTTATATTCTCATAATAAGGGCACGAGGTTGGGCGTCTTACTTGAGATGTCAAGATAAGGTGGACCATGTCAATAAAAAGGTAGCTAATCTTGAGCACCCTTACGGATCCTCCCAATGGGAATCTGGTCAATAACCATAATATGTTGTTGAGTATAATGGAAATATACCTAACATATGCTTTGGATAAAAGAATGTCATTATTGGTTATGGCCTTGTTTCATCTTCTTGCTTATATGATGTTTCTAGCCAAGTAACTTTTATAGTAATTTTAAATTGTTTACATATCTTTTCATAGCGTACTTAATGTTATAGCATTAATATGTTTTGTTTATCGAATTTTTAGTTGCCACATGAAGACCCGCTACACTCAAGACCCTAAGATCAGAAATGAAACACCAATGGGTTGTTTGAATATAGAAATAGGTACATATCTCTATCACCATGTTTAATTATCTCTTTAGTCTTATTATTGCCTTTTTCATATATATTTCTTGTGTGAAACCATGTGTCATTCTATAGACGGGTGCCCAAACCTTGCTACCACTGACTTTGTAGTCATTGGAGGTAGGATGAGGATAGCAAGAAGTTTCATGATATCAAGCCTCCTCGTAATAATAGTCAATGGCATACATCTAAAGTAACTAAGAAAATTGATTTTCACTTTTACACTTTCCATGTAAAAGAAGACCCCAAGACCTGCGTCAGTGCTATTAAATGCATAGATGTCGAATTTTGGAAGAAATAAATTGGTGATAAAGTAGATCCATTATGAACAATACTTTCATTCTTTACTAATCCTCCTCTAAATATTAGACTATTGTATGTAAACATTTCTTCAGGAAGATTATATATGCATATACTTCCATAATAAAGTAAAGACATGTTGGCCATCAAAGATTGAGACATAAAAATGTTGATAATTTTGAACCCACTCTTAGTCCTAGTTTGGTTTTTAGGAAATGTAGATCGGTGGGAAGTTAAACGGATTGGAACGGATTCATTGGAAGGGAAATAAAAATGTAATCGGAAATAGGTGGTTGGTTGCCAACATTATGGTTTAAAGAAAAATATGCATGAACATTTAACATTGTAGTATGTGGATGTCATGTCTGTTAATATGCCACCATGTTTGTGGTAGTTTTTAGTTTGACCGTCAACTGCCCCCACCTTTATGAGTCTTCTACTCACCTTTGCAAAACCAGATATATGCATCTAACAAGATAAGGTTGTGGGACCTAGACTGTCAACTGCGACTATAAAATGCTAGGGAACGACAGGCTTGTAAATGCCAGCATCGATAGGATTTCACACTCGCTTGGGAAATCCATTTCCCATTCAATATGCAAAACAAACATCAAAAATAAATAAATTACCTAGTTTAATTTCTTTTTTGACTATTTTTATATGGCAACTAAATAGGCCTCTATAACTATATCTTCATATGTGTCCTTATTGCCTTGGAAGGTATGCATGATACTGAAATCCTTCACATAGATGTCATGTCATATTTCTGCAAATAGGATCTTGAGTAGAAGATCTATATGGATAACCCTGAAGGATTTGTAGCTATTGAACAAAAAAATAAAATATGTAATTGGTAAAACTTATGTATGGTTTAAAATTAGAACTTAAGAAGTGGATGATAAATATGTAGAATTTTTATCGAGTGGCTTTATTGCTAACAAATCATATAAAGCTATTTATTCCATATCCATTAATAATACAAGTGTGATTATTTGGTTATATGCCGCTGATGGTTCACTTCTTAACCCAGTGTTGCAAATAATTTTTGAAACTTTTTTGTTCTTACTAAGAAATTTGATTTTAAAAATGTAACAATTGTTCACGTGATACCAATTATAAAATTGTCTATGAATGTTATCGTTGTTGTCAAATGACTACTTCATTTTATATGCATATTTACTTTCGTCATCGAGAGAATACTTTATTGTTTGAGTTACAGATTTTAAAACCCTGAGTGTGATAACGGTTATACAAAATATAACCAGATGTAGTTGTAAATGCAATAATCTAATAAAATGAAACGAATTTCTCTTAGGTGGGATTCTATTCACTCATTGAGATAAGGCTACATAACATAAATGGTAGTGACTGGATGTATGCTGCAACTGGTGAGTGCAAGCATTGAATTAATACGCTTGGTGAGTGTAAATTTATATTATTCAAATTTTGTTCTAGTTTATGTACCTGAATAAAACAAGCTAAGCGATTAAATGAGACTATATGATAACATGAGACTCAATGACGACCTTCCAATCTAAACCACAAACACCGTGGCCGTAGATATCCTCTTTGCTAATAAGGTGACCATGTTGGCACGTTGTTGTTAGTAAAATAATAACTGCACACATGCATGTGTGTGGTGGGGAGTTAGCTTAATTACACCGTAAAAGTAAATTTTCTATCGGTTTTATGTGTATGAATCAACAAAGGAGCAAACAATTCTAGTTGTTATCAATGTGTAACACTATGTTCATATGTATGTAGTTTTTCCTCTCGAATAGTTATTTTCGTGTATGCATAGAACGTTGAAGATTTAAATATGAAGTACTACAAGTATAGAAGACCTCCGAGGCTTAGGGGGTGGCATAAAACAAGCGTACGTCGTCCGACTTAGCTTATGGGCAATAGGGTGCAACAAGAATAGTGGTTGGTAGTGACAGATTTTAGCTAGGAAAGGCAACCCCACCCACCCCCACCCCCACCCCCCAAAAAAAATAATTAATTGATTAAAATTAGAAAACTATTTTGTACTATAAAACCACGTTTTACACTAAAAAATACTATTCTTTACTATACCACCTGCGCCAAATGATTTTGAAATCAGATATGTTAGAGTTATTTATATCTATTTTATTATGTAAATGCAAATCAGATATGTTAGAGTTATTTATATCTATTTTATTATGTAAATGCGTTTAAGCATGTTTTATCCCATTAGATTTTGAGTTTGTTTCATAATTTGTAAGTATTTGTCTATCCTATATATAGGAGTGAGTTTTGTCTAATAAAAAATGCCTCTTTATTCTGACATCTTATTTTTCACATGGTATGTATCGGTTATTTTTTGTTTATCTATTGTCTTTTATATATTCATTTTTCTACCAGTATTTATGACTTTCCACCGCAACCACCCTCATGGTCTTTTTCTTGGTTGGCGTGAGAGGGTGAATAGAGGAAGTGAGTAGAAGGATAAGATGAAATTGAGGAAAGAAGATGAAGAGAAGAAGCCATGTCGTTTCACCATATTGTTTAATTTCTACATGTTCATCTACGTTTTTTACACCTACTATAGCGTGCATTCATATATTAGCGTGTCTCAAATACAAGCTCACCTATTATGCGCAATACTCATATAGCAGGCTCTTATCCCAACTACCACACATTATTTTGATGTTGGCGTTCCTTTTGTGAAACTAATTCGATAACAATGGCAACTTGTATGACTTCTACACATATTTTCCATCACTTACTACTTCGGATGCTTGCTCAAAATTCTAATGTTAATTCATGATCTCTTTTATTGGCATGTCAACTATCAAATTCAAGGGGGCCTCTACTATGCTATTATTGCTTTTTCACTTATTTTATCTTCATCATCGTGAGAAGACATGTTTGCTGCTCCATCCTATCTTCTTCAAGAAGAGTGTTAGTATGTTCAATTGTTATTTTGCAAGATTTAAGGGGAAATCTTTTTTATCAGTGGAGATTAGTTTTTGTATGAGCTATCTTTTTCAAGATCGCCAAGTTTGGACATGTGTTTCACCCATACTCTAACTTTAAGAGAAGTGTTAGAATTATTGTTATTTATTTCATTATGTAAATGTGCATACTCATGTTTGGACCGTTAAGATTTGAGTCTACTTCTTTATATGTTTCATACATACTCTAACTTTAAGAGAAGTGTTAGAATTATTGTTATTTATTTCATTATGTAAATGTGCTTACACATGTTTGGACCATTAAGATTTGAGTCTACTTCTTTATATGTTCTCCTATCCTATATATAGGAGTGGATTTTGTCTAATAAAAAATATTTTTATTCCCCCATCTTATTTTCCACAAGATGCTAGAATGTAATTACACTCCACAAAAATCAATTATCAACTGTCATTTTTGTAGCATCTTGTATACCAACGAGAGCAGTGCACTTATGAAATGAAATTATATTTTGACCCTGTTAATTTAAATATAAATATAGATAAAAAGGTTATAATGCAAAAACACAAAAAGATGTAATATATTTGTAAAGTAAGATGTTAGAGAGAATAGTCCGCATTTAATACAAAATGAAAATAGAAACTAAATAGAACATTTAATATAAAATTTTCCATTTCTTCCATCACAGTTATATACACATTTTTACTACAGACTATCTTGTCATTGGACCACTCTACAGTATACATGCCTACGCTAAGTGTTGTATGTGGTGAATGAAGGAGAAAAGAGGGGAGGAGGGTTGGAGGAGATACTTATGATAGTTTGTTTAATTTGTATAAAGATAGAAAGAAAATGATATCACAAGAGTAACAAAATATTTGTCATAAAAAGTTTACTATAAGTATTTTCTGTATTTATTTAAGACAGAAAACTATATCCTATATGTGAATATTTTCTAGTTAAAACTCTATCCAAGTATCCATGCTCCCTCTATATTTTGATATAGCCCTTAAAATCAGCTACATATTCTTTTTACAAATTATATATCTAATACTTCATCCGTGTCTTTTATCAAATTTATATTTAAATTTCCTATCAAATTTAGATATAGATTTTAGAATTCCGTCAAACTTCACTCTGAAGTATTATGTTAAATCATTTTTATATTTTGACTCTCGAGTCTTAAATCTTCCTCCATAATTTTCTGCCAACTGTATGTTATGTCAAATATTCTTTATTTGCTCTCTTACTCCATTCCGTAGGAAAGAAAAGAAACTTTTTCAGTTTCTATCATTTCCTACTTTCGTATCAGCTTTATCACTTTCAAAAAGTTGTCTCTATTAATAAGGTTGATTGGTTGAACCCCCCTATAAACATAGATCGATTTATTTAAAGACTCAAACGAACTACTAACTATAGAGTAATCGGAGTTTATCACACCACATTTTCTGCTTACAAATTTAAGAGCATGTTATTTGGTCTATATAATTTTTTTACAAAGTAACATCCTATAATTATTTATAATATCAACTTATTCATCTCATTTTGAATGGATATTTTTTATTTATTCATATTATTGACATAGTGAATATTTGCATCGCCACTCATATATAAATGTCTACAAATATATTTATGATAACAAAATTTCACAATGAATTAGGTAAAAAGTTCCCGCTCGATGTCATGTTTGTTAATTTTAAAAGAGATACCGCCTATAGAGTGTCAAAGTGTCTTCCGCTATTAAGTACTCTTACATCTGAAGATGATATTATATTTTAAAATTAGAAAGTATATATTAATTTTTGAACGAGCATATCTTATACGTAAAACTGAACTGCCCCGGACTATTAATTACTCATACATCTAAAGAAATAAAAATCATATTTTTGAATTAGAAAAATGTATGTTGTTTTTCTTTCAAACTATATGTTTATTTATAATTTTATATTTGTTGTTGTTTTTACTTCTATATGCATAATATACGAGATCATTTATCATTGGTGGTGGGTAAAGTATAGTAATAATTGTCCGATCAAGGGTGAGAAAGAACATAGTATTTGCAACAACAAAAAACCATATATATTTGCCAAACATCAAAATAATGAACTAATTAATATAGCAATGCAGCCTTTAAAATGTTGGGCCTTCTCCCTTGCATTATGCCATTTTGGCTACGTTGGGATTGTCCTTAGCCATTGGTTGGGCTCTTAGAGTCGTGTTCGCTACCAAAGTCGGACCCTTTCTTTCGAATATGGTCTTACCTGGAAGGAAATCCCTCAGCTTTTTGTCAATCCTTAGCTCCACAGCTTTTTGTCGATCCTTAGCTCCAACTTGCGTCAGATCCTTTTGCCCCTGATTCCACTGGATTGAAAGAGGATATGATGTTATACTAGATATAAACAATGACTGCACACTTCTGTATCATGAAATGGATATCTGATCTTAAGAGGCTTTTTTAAAAAGAAACAAAAAATCCTTATTTTTTTCTAAAATTTCAGAAAACACTTTCAATTTACCAAACCCAAATAACCCCCTCTTTATTTAACCAAATCCTGCATAACCCCTTCTCCTGCATTTTGTGTTGGGTGATGTTTTCAAGACGTTATAAGTCATTTTATTTTTTTTCTTCATTCATTCTTTATCCATCAACTCAGTATTAACTTTTTATGTTTTGTGATATTGTTAATATATAATTTTTTAACTATGATATCATAATTTGTGAATAATATTCAAGATAAAAATATATTTATAGCTGAAGGATTCAGACTGGGTCTATACCCATGTTTGGGTCAATTCGAGTACTTTTACGAGTCATGTTTTCTATGGGATCAGGTACGTGTTAAACATGCTTGGTCGATCGATATGTTGGGGTTCTGTAAGGTTAGAGAAAATGCAAGATAGCACCATGCCTAAAATTAGATGTAGTGATATTTATCTTATACAAAATATATTAATGAAATATGCATATAGTTATTGAGTTCATACACTTATATGTAATATTGGTTCAGAATTTCGAATATTAGTCCTGAAATTTGAGGACCGAATACACTAATATCTGATGTAAGAAAATCAAGCGTTCAAATACAATTCCATATAAAGCTTGTTGGCTATAATATTTATTTGATATTTCGATGTAGGTGTCGCTTGTGTGCTCAAATTTTATACATCCGTTTACAAGAGTAATCGTGCGTTTCACAATTTCAAGTCGATCATAATGCATGTTGGACTTCGATTATTTGACCCTACTAGTCGGTTCAAACCATACTTTTGTTCAAATGGCCATTGAGAAGCACACGACAATTGTATACTAGTGAAAAGTAAAGGAAAAAATTATAATGGTATAATGATACACTTTGGTAAAAAATATTCCAAGTATAGAACCCCTTTAAAATAATTTTCAAAATATCCTATTTTGGTAAAAAAAAACGCCATTTGAATTGGCATTTATTACATTCAGTAGCTAAAAGTGCCACTAAATATGGAGCTTTCAATTGAAAAATAGAAGAAAAAAAAATGAAAATGCCAAAGTAGGTGGCGCTTTCACCTGAACATTGAGGTGGGTGAAAATACCAACTTCTTTGGTATTTTCAATTTATTTTTTCATTTTTCAATTGAAAGCTCCAAACCGAGTGGCGTTTTTACCTACTGAATGTAGATAATGCTAATCTAAATATAATTTTCTGGGGATTATATTGAAAATTATTTCCATAAAAGTGATATACCTGAAATATTTTTTATCAAGATGTGTCATTTTGATTTCTTTCCAAAAGTATATATTACTATAAAAAGTTGAGTTTGTATAAAATATGACATTATATATTAGAACTACTTGCCAGTAAAGTAAAATCTTGTCGTGCTTCTCAATGGATATTTGATCAAAAGTATGCGTTCAAGCCAATTAGTGGCGTCAATGGAATATGACATGTTTTCGGATTGACTTAAATTTGTTAAAACTCATAACTACTCTTGAGTGGATGTCTAAAATTGGAGCACCCAGTCCATATTTTTAATGAAACATCGAACATGCATAATACCAGTCAAAGATTGGCTTTTAACACGGAACTACATTAAAAAATATTGTTTCAAGCATTGGGTATCGGTGTATCCAGTCCATTAATTTCAGAACTGGAATCAACAATGCTGATTTCACTAAAATATTTAATATAAAATAGATACAATTTTAGGCATCGTGTTAAGTTTGATTTTTGATGAACTTGGGCCCGTTTTGTTGAATCTGGCTTGAATGAAAGATGTTCAAACTGAACCAAATTGTAAGGACGAGTCCAAAGAATATCTGGAACCGGACACAAAACTTGAATTAAACAGAAGATCCATTGGCCCGGCCCGACCAGAAACTCAAACTTGCCGAATGTCGTAACTTTTGTCTTATGAAAAAATGGACATAACTAAAGGATAGGATTCAATAAAAAGGAGGTAGTTATTATGAATTTAGGGAAGTTGATCGGAAAACAATCTTGATGTATATGTCGCCTAAAGAATTGTTTGTCATTACCAATACCTAGTTGATTGACATACAAATTTATGGTGCCAACTTCCGCATTTGAAATCAGCACAAGGACTGAGCAAGCGTACAAGAGACAAGGATGCCGATGCAATGGTGAAATTTGTTGCACCAATGTCATCAGGGAACAAAGGAACCCACTAATCTAAAAGAGTTTGAAAACCAGATCCAGCAAACACCTTCAATTAAATTTATGGTCACATTAATTGCAGCATATAGTTATTACCATAAGGCAGGGTTAGCCCTATGAATCAAAGGGTCCAATCCAGACATACAAACGGACAACCGTGAGTCCAACCTGATAAAATATCTCCAAAACAGCAGCAATAATAATGACCATCGAGGACGAGGAATGAATAACAGCCACTGGCAGTTTCTACTAGGTTACTACGGTTCTCATACGTAATACTACCTGGCTGGTTCTCATACGTTATAGTGTTATACTACCTACGGTTTTCGATTGAGTTCGTCACACAAAGTTAGGAAGTATGTATTAAATTGACTGGCCGTTTGCGTGCCGCCTTTGGGACTGCCGGTATTTAATACATAAATTCTGTACCGGTGATGTTTTAGCTCATCCGTTAAATAGTTTGTGCTGCAAGGATGATGTGCCTGAGCTCTGCCGGTGAGGCCCGACCCGACAGAAACGTGGTTATCAGAAAGTCCGTCAAAATGGACGAGTTTTACAAATGCTACTTTTAGCTATCAAACTGGAACAATATTGTATTTATGATCACCGCTTACTGAATATACAACAGCTATTACCATACAAGACTGCAGCATTCTGAAAATTTTCCCCCAAACTAGGCCTAAAAGGAGTGAAAGGAACCCGCCACTCAGTTAATTAGTTTTCCTAATTTAGAAGAAGATTAAAATTAGATCCAGCAAACTCTTTTAATTGAATGTATGGATACATCGATTGCGGCATACAATTGTTTACTACCAATTAAGATAGGCTAGCCCGAATCACAGGATCCAACTTAGACATAACAAACCGACGACCACGCTTCGAACTCAATAAAATATCTCCAACAACAATAATAATAATGACAGTCAGGGAGGAGAAATCAATAACAGCCATTCACAGTTTCTGCCACCAGATAACGCCGACAACCACCACAACCACAGGCAAGCAACCGCTTGCTGACCGCATCAAAGTTTTGCCTAAAAGCCCAGCCCATCCGATCCAGTTGTTGTTTAGTGCTTGGCAAAGGAATCCAGGAACCTCGGCAGTAGCGTCCTCTTCTTCTGCCCCTCGTCCCTCCGGCAATCCGACGGCACGTTGACAGCAGCAGCTGCGGCGGCTGCCGCGGCGGTGGTTGCCTGCTTGGAGCAGAGGAAGAAGTTACGGGAGCCCAAGTTGATGAGCTTCTCCTTAGGGTCCAGACCTGAAGAGGATGTCAAAGAAATCATCAGCATAAAGGTTTAGATACTACAAAGAACGAGATCATTAAAGGGAAGCTTAACAAGCGGGGTAATATGTAGCTGAAAACGTAAGAAGAGCACGGGAAGAGTGAACCAATGGCAAGTTGAAAAAACGTAATATGCTTTGATTTAGGAAAATCCAACGGTGAATAAACAGGAAATTTCAATCATACACAAAGAGAAGAACCCGACAGTGACGAGATAGTGCAATCCTTGTGATGCGGAAACATCTGCTAGTGACTAAATGTTCGGAACTCTGCCGAAAGCAAACAGAGCACGGAGGAATCGTGTCAATTTTGCGCGTTAGAGTGCTCAAAACGAGGACACGTTGTGGCAGGTGTACAAAGAACAAGGATGGCCGCCGAAATAGAAACCGCAATCGAGGTCGGTAATTACTACCGAAACAAGCTCAATAATTGAGAGCATTTATCCTGCTGGCAGGTGTACATGTTAAAAGCAATGTACAATCCTTGTTCAGTGTCGTCGAGAGGAAACGTTAATTAAGGCCTAATTTGGCTGGGTGTAAAACCAACCCACAAATGTAACTACAGAATAAGTAATCCAAAGTACAACTGTTTTATTTGGTTGCTCGCAGATGAAACTTGCTGTTTTGTTTTGATTTCATTTGGTACGATGAGGTTTCGACCAGAAGTTGGTCTAGATCTGTTGGGTACTGTTGTCAGCTGCAGCTATTTTGTTTAATTCTGTTCAAACCACCAGCCGGAAAGTGAACCGCGCCCAAAATTGGCGCAGTAAACATAACCAACTGTTCTGGAACTACGTAATACCAAATGAAAGTAGTTGGAATCGGGTGATAGTTGGAACTGCATACGTAGCAGAACCATACGAAATCCTAAGAATCAGTCGATATCAACTAGCGAGAGGATAAGGTGATCGGGCCGCTTACTCTCTAGGCTGAACTGCGAGTAGTGCAGCTCGTACCTCGCTGGATCTGCGGCTGGCAGTAGCGGCCTCCTCCCTTCTTTAGCATACGCCGCGACGGCGGCCTTAATTAGGTCAGCAACGGTGGACTCTGGCGAGATGATGACCTGCACGGGGCCGAGGCTCCGCTGGACGGTCACGTTTAAGAGGAGCTTGGCAGGCACTCTGCTGGCTGGTAGTGCCTGCGGAGCAACGCCCGAAGCCGCCGTCCTCTCCCCTACGCGATAGAGCGGGAGGTGCGGGGCGCTCTCCGGGCGGCGGGATAGAGGCGGCATGGTTGCGGCGTTGGTGGTTGCGCCGGTGGCGTCTTGGGTATGGACGAGGGATTGTAGCGATTGTGGCCTCCGGAGGAGGGAACCTGAACCGGGCTCGCGGTCGCGGGGTGGAACCATGGGACGGAGCGGAGTGACGGCGGAGTGAGATTAGGGGTCAGTTTTGGGGTTTTTTGTGTGTTTCCGGCGACGCGATGTCTGGCGCGCGCGCCTCAGTGCGTCCTCTCACGGGGCGCCGGCGCCGCAGCTGAGGCCGAGAGCGGCGCGGCGGAGCCTGAGGCTGAGCGTCGGGTTGGGGACTGGCATAATCGAGAGAAGGGAAGAGGGGAGATAGGGGATAGGGAACCGGCGGCGGATATCGTTGCCGTTCTGACGGCGCTAGGTGAGCGTAGGGGGTGATGTTGGGGAGGAATCCCCGTGGGTGTGTAATAGGTATATGTAAGCGGCAACACCAGCATCAGGAAAGTTCCCAGAAGGGACATCCTCTTCCTTCACCTTAGGATGTCTGAATTATTGCCGGGCTTGTCCTTGGGAATTTAACCTTATGGTTTCCGAAACAAAACAAATATAAAGTGTCAAAAAGGGGAGAGTGACCACTCATTGTCCCATTAACTCATGTATCATTGCGGAAAGATAAAACTTTATATGGGTATTTACCTAAGATCGAGTCTAATCGTTATATTAGCGGTCTTCGGCAAATGTGAATCAGAGGGAGGGATATTATGGACAAATAATAAAGCCGTTGGGAAGGTATGTATGGCAAAGGGAAAGAAGAAAAGTATTTTGCAAAAAAACGAGGAATCATAAAAAAAAGGTAATTGCTAAAAGTAACTGTACATATTATTTGTGTAGCATCCACCGCGATATCAAAATTGGGGCTGATCAGAAAGCGTCCCAAGAGTCGAAAAGCCTCCGAGACGCTCAAGATTCAAACTGAAAAGTCTAGAATAAAACACATTCACCGTTGACGTCCGGAAACCAGAGGAGAGACACAGCCACACCTCCCCGAGAAGAAATCATGCTGAGGTCGAGGGGGAGTGGGGCGCCGCCGAAGAGTAAAACCTAGCCGCTCTAGGGCTAGGGAGAGCGACATCTAGATAGGACTAAATGGGATTAGTGCTTGAAAATTCAATTGTCATGCCTAGATGATGGTGGTGAATTATGATTTGCACTCGTCCTGGTGGATTTGGACGGATTTGTTGTTATTCGTGAATTGATAGGAGTGGGGAAAAGAATGAAACTAATTACTTGAGAGTGGCAATTTACGATTGCGTGTGATGGATTCTCCTCGCAGAGACTCACGGCCACGCCTTTTAAATTCTTAATGCGGGTCGCTGTCTGGCTAACACCGCCCACTCCATTATTGGACAATATATCAAAGTTAAAACTAACTTTGTCGAGTCTTTCGAGTTGGGTTTGGAATGACGAATTGACGATGTCACACGGACTGATTAAAGTGGCACAACACAATCTTACGCTAGCCAGAGAGTCTCGAGTTCGCTAGCAAGAGCAACAAACGACTGGGAGGAGTGGTGGAGAGTTGGGTGGGAAGACGAAATCTGAATTCAGGCGGCCGGCCCAACGGATGACCTCCACCGGTTCCCACCGAACCACAAATACAGCAGCGATGGGGATTGTGTGTGGAAGGCGGAGTCTGATAGTAATACGGTTGATGGGTGTTCGACGTCGGTCGTTGTTGTCGTCGCTCTATCGCCGAGTCGACACCTGTCCCGGCCGGCCGGCTTGTCGCGTACCCCCCGTTGGGCTTGTGGCGGAGAAATACGATGGGTGTAGTAGTCTGTTGGTTGGAGCGGCGCCGCCCGCTGGATGGCTGGTGGCTAGACTCTGTTACCGGTGAGTGGAATGTAAGAATCAAAATAACAACTAACAAACAGAACATGTTGATCGGGTGGTGGATGTGAGTCTCGGCGCTTATTCTAGCCCCTCGCCTGTGATCCTTTTCAGTCGCAGCGCTTACATGCTTACTCTCGCCCCTCGCCTGTGATCCTTCCCAGTCTCGGCGCTTACTCTCGCCCCTCGCCCGCTCCACAATGTTCTGTTTGTTAGTTGTTAATTTGAATTGCCGCTTATTTAGATACCCACGACTTATGAGGAGGATATTCTCACCTGACTCCCTCTATGCCCACCAAGCGCCGCCATAAAAGATTCTCCTCCGCCGGTTCCATCTTCTGCCTTCTCCCCTCTCTTTCCTCATCTCGATTATGCTGACAGTCTCCAACCCAACGCCTCGCCGCTCTCGGCCTCCGTTACAGCGCCAGAAAAAATGAGAAGGAAACGTGTATTGTGATTGGTTGTCTTATATAATTTACATAATATATGAAAAAATAAAAAATAAAAAAGTGACACAACGAACCTCTAAACCCCCGCCGCAACCGCGATCCTGGTCCCGGAAAGCGCCCCGCACCTCCCGCTCTACCGCGGAGGGGGACGGTTGTCGCCGCTGCCACTACCAGCAAGCAGGGTTCCAGCCAAGCTCCTCCTCCACATCACAGTCCAACGCACCCTCGGACCCGTGCACGTAATCATCTCCCCCGATTCCACTGTCTCCGAGCTCGTCAAGGCCGCCGTGTGGCGTACGCCAAGGAAGGGAGGAGGCCGCTGTTTCCCATTGCAAAGAATCCGGTGGGGTACGAGCTGCACTACTCGCAGTCAGCCTAGAAAGTATAAGCGCTCTCACCCGATCAACATGTTCTATTTGCTAATTGTTAAGTTGATTCTTGGCCAATCTTCGGCCATTGTGTTCCTCCGCGCACCCCCCAACCCCTTTCCATCAACATCGCTTCAATTCGTTCCCACACCTCCTCTTCCACGTCTGCACCCCAAGGAAAAGCTCATCAATCTCGGCTCTCGCAACATCTTCCTCTGCTTCAAGCAGAGCTCCACTACCGCGGCAACAGCCGGCGCTATCCCGTCGGACTCCCGGTGTCACGACGCTGCTGCTGCCAAACTGGTGGGCCGTAACCCGGTCAAGGTGCCTCTTATTTATTTTTTAAGGAAAATTTTGATGTGCTTTGTCGGTTGCGTCCCGTTCTGTGGTGTTGTGTTATGACGTTATCTAGTATCACTCCTGAAACTACTGAATGGCTGCTATTACTTTTTCCTCCTCTTTGTCATTTTATATATATATATATATATATATATATATATATATATATATATATATATATATATATATATTGGGGAACAATAATATACATTATTGGAGTTATCAAGTAAAAATTTCAATTGATTCAAATTTCTGGTATAATATACATATATATTGTTGATATTGAAATTAAAAAAAATGATCAAAAAGTTTATTGTTCCCCAATGTATAATAGCTGGTGGATGGCGCCAGTTTATGCTATCGGGATTGAGTCACTAAAGTGGCTATTCTTTTTTTTTCTTGAGGCAAACTTTGATGCGCGTAGGCGGTTGTGTCCCGTTCGGTGATTGTTGGTGTTATGATGTTATCTTGTACCAGAAACTAATGAATGGCTATTATTACTTTCTCCTCCCCTTTGTCATTATATTTTTATTACTAGCCAACACACGTATGTACATGCATGTTGCATATATATGAAATTCGTATGAAGAAAAAATAATAACAATAAAAAAAATTCAGAAATTTGAATCAATTGAAATTTTTACTTGATAACTCCAACAATATATATGTAATATTTTTTTACATGAAGTAATTCATGATAATATAACACACTATGTTAACAATGCAATAGCTCGATAGTGAACAAACAAACTCCCCAATGAAGGGGTCTGAGATTGAGAAAACACTTGTGTGCTTTGAAATAATAAATGATCAAAAAGTACATTGTTCCCTAATGTATAATAGCTGACGGGTGGCGTTAGTTTATCCTATCGGGATGGAGTCACCAAAGTGGCTATTATTTTTTTTTCTTTAGTCAAACTTTGATGCGCGCAGGCGGTTGCGTCCTGTTCGGTGATTGTTGGTGTTATAATGTTATCTGGTACCAGAAACTACTGAATGGTTGTTATTACTTTCTCCTCCCATTTGTCATTATATTTTTATTACTAGTCAACACACATATGTACATGCATGTTGCATATATATGAAATTCATATGAAGAAAAAACAATAACAATAACAAAAATTATGAAATTTGAATCAATTGAAAATGTTACTTGATAACTCCAACAATATATATATATATATATATATATATATATGATATTTTTTTGCATGAAGTAATTCATGATAATATAACACACTATGTTGACAATGCAATAGCTCGGTGGTGAACAAACAAACTCCCCAATGAAGGGGTCTGAGATTGAGCACACACTTATGTGCTTTGAAATAAAAAATGATCAAAAAGTTTATTGTTCCCCTATGTATAATAGCGGACGGGTGGCGTTAGCTTATGCTATCGGGATGGAGTCACCAATGTGGTTATTTTTATTTTTTTCTTTAGGCAAACTTTGATGCACGTAGGCGGTTGTGTCCCTTTCAGTGATTGTTGGTGTTATGATGTTATCTGGTACCAGAAACTACTGAATGGTTTTTTTTACTTTCTCCTCCCCTTTGTCATTATATTTTTATTACTAGTCAACACACATATATACATGCATGTTGCATATATATGAAATTCATATGAAGAAAAAACAATAACAATAAAAAAAATTCAGAAATTTGAATCAATTGAAATTTTTATTGGATAACTCCAACAATATATATATATATATGATATTTTTTTACATGAAGTAATTCATGATAATATAACACACTATGTTGACAATGCAATAGCTCTATGGTGAACAAACAAACTCCCCAATGAAGGGGTCTGAGATTGAGCACATACTTGTGTGCTTTGAAATAAAAAAAAATGATCAAAAAGTTTATCGTTCCCCAATGTATAATAGCCGACGGGTGGCGTTAGTTTATGCTATCATTATGGAGTCACCAAAGTGGCTATTCTTTTTTTTTTCTTTAGGCAAACTTTGATCCGCGTAGGCGGTTACATCCCATTTTGTGATTGTTGGTGTTATGATGTTATCTGGTACCAGAAACTACTAAATGGCTGCTATTACTTTCTCCTCCCCTTGGTCATTATATTTTTATTACTAGTCAACACACATATGTACATGCATGTTGTATATATATGAAATTCGTATGAAGAAAAAATAATAACAATAACAAAATTCAGAAATTTTAATCAATTGAAATTTTTACTTGATAACTCTAACAATATATATATATGATATTTTTTTACATGAAGTAATTCATGATAATATAACACACTATGTTGACAATACAATAGCTCGATGGTGAACAAACAAACTCCCCAACAAAGGGGTCTGAGATTGAGCACACACTTGTGTGCTTTGAAATAAAAAATGATCAAAAAGTTTATTGTTCCCCAATGTATAATTGCTAACGGGTGGCGTTAGTTTATGCTATCGAGATGGAGTCACCAAAGTGGCTATTCTTCGGGGAAATTTTATTATCATTAAAAAATATTGTTGATAATGTAAGGTGTGATTTTCTATGGAATACTAAATTTACATTCATTTGATAAATAGTATTGAAGTGGCTATCTTTTGAAAAAAAATTATCTATTTGTAAAATGTCAGATTCAAAATCCTTGAATAAAACTATTTAGTAGTTAAACGTAGTAAAGTTTTAATTCTTTTATGTTCACATGTTCATTCTTTGGGGGTTCAATCCCACGTAACTTAAAATTTGTTCATGACCTTTCAAATGTGAATAAAATACTAATAAATAACTACTATGCATTATTCTTTTTGCAATTTTGTAAACAAATCAGAGGACAAAATAACTTGACATAAAAAAAACACTTGCCAAGCATGTACATGGTCACATCAATGTAATATTTATGTAAAAGTAATATTATAAATATGTGTGTATGAGATGTGAGATAGATTCATATACACTTAATTTTAGATTACAAAATTAGATTATAAATTAGGTTCTCGAAATAAGTTGCACATGATATGAATTGAGACTAATATTTTATAGAAGTACCTTGAACTTGAATATAACTCAATGTGTGAATGATCCAGTATAATAATAATATTTGTACATTACATTTTTATTAATCTAATAAATGTTAAATTGTTAAATTAAAATTATAAAATTCTATTTGTTTACAAATATAAATTATAAAACTGTAATTATGATATCATAATTTATAAGAACTAAAAAGTATAAGTGATTTAATATATATACATATATAAATCATAAAATATTAATATAGAATTATACATTAAAACTGGAAAAATCAAACTAGATATATCAAAATTGTAAATTCTAAAATAAAATACCGCCTTCGTCCTGCCGCCTTGATAGCACCCCGCACCTCCTGCTCTACCGCAGAGGGGAGAGGGAGGGGACGGTTGCTTAACCAGGCTATACCAGCAAGCGGGGTTCCGACTAAGCTCCTCCTCAACGTCACCGTCTAGCATAGCCTTGGACCTGTGCACGTCATCATTGTTAGATATATGGCTGCTACATCCATGTATATAGCATGGGTTAAGCCCAATGTAGTGCAACTAGTACATGTGAGAAAGGTAGCTTTGTGTCTAGTGCAAATGGGAAAGAAGTTTTATCCCACAATATTGCTCACTCTTAAAATTTTTGTGTTCCTTATATGTAGGATCAAATGTGTCACTAGTGTCCAAGGGTCATAGGGAATGGTGTGTTCATCCCCTTTGTGGGTGTGATGACCACAACACACACGCATGTGCACACGAGTTCCACGCCACGCCTCGTCAGGTCGGGCACATGCCCGGGCTTGTGGTCCTAACTGGAAGTGTCTCTTCACGGATTTTTTTCCACAATGTATACATTTTAACGGGAATAGGATTACGGGGCATGTAAGGCTATAAATATACCTCCGGTCATTAGGGCTAAACGCATCTTTCGAAAATACAGCCGTTAGCGTTCGAGTGCGTGTTTGTGAACCCTAACCTCTGGTGTCTTCTCCAGCTATCGCCTTTGTGTTGTTGCGTAGGGATCTTCTCCGGGATGTAGTGAGTTCTTCCATCTTTTCCCTTCTGAGATGCAACCTGTCAGGCAGTGGTTTATGTGGTCATTGGACTACATTGGTGGTGTAAGTTGTTCACCTGCATCGTTCTTCGTCAAAATGGGTGAGACGTCTCTTCTTCACTTCTTCAGGTTTGTGACTAGGTCAACTAGGGAACGAAACCTATCCATAATGGTTGCAAGATGTTGATTCCTTTAAGCATATCACGTTTGTTTTACAACGAATGGCCTAGTTTGGTTCCTGACTTTATTTATTTTTGTTCTCCTCTAGATCGGTCTGAATTGTTAATCTAATTGTTGTTAGATATATGGCTGTAGCATCCATGTATCTAGAATGGGTTAAGCCCAATGTAGTGCAGCTAGTACATGTGAGAAAATTAGTTTTGTCTCTAGTGCAAATGGCAAAGAAGTTTTATCCCATAGTGCTCACTCCTAGAACTTTTGTGATCATTATATGTAGGATCACATGGGGCACTAGTGTCCAAGGGGTCCTAAGAGGATGGTATGCTCACCTCCTTGGTGGGTGGGGTGACCACAACACATATATATGCACGTGCACGCACATCACGCCATGCCTCGCTTTGCCTCACCTGGCCTGGCCTGGCTAGGTCGGGAACGGGCTCGGGCTTGTGGCTTGTGGATTGTGGACTGTGAAGAATGTCTTCCATCTTCCACTAATACAGAAAATACTTTTTATAACAGTTCATTTTTCCAATTTACAATAGGTGTTAACCGTTGTATTAGATTGTGTGGTCTTATGGGGGGGTGCTTTACACAATATGTGATCGCATGTTGTAATAGATGTATTTTATACAACAGTTAAAACATGTTGTCTTTTAAAGAATGGCCTGTTGTAATATGGGTATTTTACACAACATGTGGCGAACCCATTGTAATATATATTATACAACATTTGAACGACGTCGTCTTTCTCTAAACACATTCATTGTAATAGGGGTGTTTTTTACAACATGCGGTTCGCCCATTGTAATATATATTATACAACAGTCGAAGTATGTTGTCTTTCACTAAACTCACCTATTGTAATAGGTAGGTTTATTACAACATGCAGTGCACATGTTGTAATATACATGTATATACAACAGTTGAAGCATGTTGTCTTTCCATACATTCAACCATTGTAATAGGGTTATTTATACAACATGGTGTGTGTCTATTGTAATATACACATTTTTATACAACATGTTATGCATGTTGTAGTTCACTTGAAACACCTGTTGTAATAGTTATATTTTTTTTCTGACACACCTGTTGTAATAGGTGTGGATAACGCAACATGTGTTGTTTGTTGTAGAATCATACATTTTACAACATATCTTTAACTGTTGTCTTTGATTAGAGTTTGACAGGTCATATATCAAACCAATTGTATTGATCAAATTAACCATATTTAATAAATTATAATAAATATGCAAGTGTACTTTTTTATTTTACAAACAAGCACATAATTGAACAAAATTTCCATAAAATTTTGAAAGAAACTCGTACTAAATTTAATTAATATTAAATCATCCATACAAAGATTCAATAATACAAAGTACTGAGTATCCACTCTAGAATCGAACTGAAAACTAACTAAAAAAGTTTCACACAATGGTCTATGCTAAAGAACAAATGTCTCCCCCACATGTCATATAATCTTATGTGTGCTCAAGAACATGTCGCCCACTCATTTTGGACCTTGTCGATTTCTTCTTGGTTGAAGTAACGACCAATATACTTCGAATAATACTGCAATCATATGACAAATATATCAACATATTGTGAATTTTTCAATTTATTTAGAAATTTGAACAAACTAAAAGAATATAATGTTAAGTAGCTTACACATTTAGGAATATTTCTAATTCTCGCATCAACGATGGCTTTCATATACTTCAGCACATAATACCCGCAATCTGTATTGTTCAGTTGCTTTGGACATTGTACAAAACAAATATTAATTTGTTATCCAAATAATTGTGAGAACTTATTAGCAAATAAGAGGATGGAAAAGTATAAATAACCAGAAAACTTAATAAAAGGTATGTGTATACAAAATCAAAAATGATATGGCGACACATCCCGCTATCACACAGACAACGAGATGCCACGCGAAAACGTGCGGAAAACACCATAAACCACCTATTACCAAAAATACGGGTTAATTAAAACCGATTTCGAAGAGCAGATAAACCAAGAAACTATTACATCCAGATTCTCATCCTGCAAGAAGACAGGTTATATAAACATTTACAAGCCTTTATACGTGTCCACAACTTATAAGATCAGCTGTCCTGCCAACACATGAGTTCATCATCTATTTATACATACACAACGGGCTACATCCAGCCAGAAGTAGGATATACAAAGCTTCAACAGCTACACATCGTAAAACAACGTCAAAATACCTCCGAGGACCTGAGAGTACATGGATGACTCTAGGACTCTACTACAAAACAACCAAAATAGCAGTGTATCCATCTCTTGCCTTCTACTGCTCTTCTTGCTGCTCGGCCGCAACCTCGTGACCACCACCACGTCTAGCGCGATCACCTAAAAAGGTTGTAAACCAATAGGGTGAGACACACAGTCCCAGCGAGAAACATAACTCCCCGCCGAAACTATAAAACTCCAAGGAAGGCTAAAGCAGGTAAAACAGATAACTAGCATAAGCAGATTATATGAGCAGCATACTGAGCAGGTCTTACTGTAGTATCAAACTTACCAAGAGATCCGGGAGGCATATGAATGATTTCCTTTATGGAACATGATTGACAAGATAAGATTTATAAGATCTTACCGGATAACATAAAGAACATATGAGCAACTGCAATGTATAACAAGATCAACTACACAGACAAGGCCTCAACCAATATTCTGTGTTTTGCCTTAAGCAATAAATACTATTCGGCTGGATTACATATTATTATGCCCTGAGGAAGTGAGATGTACCACTCAAATCCAACCTTCGGTTGTGAAACCCAAGCCGGTGCCATAAAAGGTCGATGGAAGAGCCGGACTTCACGACCTCCCCACCTCGTGGTCAGTGCATGAGTGCAAAACAAGCAGGACCGCAACCTCATGCTTAAATGGCCTCAGCCACAGGGTCAGGCTACCCTCTGCCTAGCCCACCTTGGTAAAAGTATCGACGCTAGTGAAACTGAGCCACGGGCATAATCACCGTGCTCTGAGCCATGAACACATTCATGCTCTCTCATCACACATCCTGAGTCATGGGCATATTCACCATGCTCCAATATATTGAGCTACGGGCCTGAAACTGCACTTTGGAGTCTACAACTGAAGTTGCACTCTAACCTCCTCATTTTTGTCTAGGAGAAACCAAACATATTCAATAATATGCGCTTCCAGGTTAACCCGTAGGAGAACCTGTTTCACCATCACCAACTACTGACGATGATGAATCTATGGCTAGGGCAAACAAATAATATGTTCCACTGTAATTAGTTAGTATATTTTAAGTGGATTGTTGAGGCAGCCAGGTTGTAACACATACATAACATTAAGTTACATTATTACCAGTGTTTTTTAAACTGAACCGGACCGGCCGGTCCGACCGGTGAACCGGTAGCTGACCGGTCCGGAAACCTAAAAAATCGGTATTGTGTCTTTTTCCGATCCAACCGGTCAGAAATACGGTCCAAACGGTCCAACCAGCCGGTCATACCGAACCGGATTGAACCAGTGGTTCAAAGAGAAGAAAAAATAGAAGGTAGAATACATATAGGAATTTACATATATGTATATACATATGGTATCTATATGTATGTATATATGTATGTGTTTATTTATATAGAAAATATACATATAAGGTAGAATGCATATATATATATGTATATATGTACAAATATATGTATATATATATATGTGTGTGTGTGTGTGTGTATGTACAAATATATGTATATATATGTATATATATATGTATATATATGTATATATATATATATGTGTGTGTGTGTGTGTGTGTGTGTGTGAATGTATGTGTTATGACTCACATTTCGTTTTACCAGTAAGCACCTTGGTTAATGCATAATTGAACTAGTTATGTTGAGATGAGTACTTGCTTTTGTTAATAGTGTTTTGAGCTTTGAGCTAGTGTTAATGTATTATTAGCTTGTTTTCTTGTCCTGAGGTTAAGGACAAGTTTGTGCTTAATCTGTTGCCGAAGAAATCATGCGAAACCGACCTACGAGTAAAAAGATATAAGCTTTTTAGTGTGCAGGGACCTATGTGTAATTCCGGAAAGTTTTTGGGCAATTTACATCCGGCCCCCTGGGCGCCCTTCCTTATCCTTTTCTGTAGTTTTCCTTTATTAGTTCTGTTAACCGACCTTGGAATGAACGTATCGTTCATTCCTTTGGTTGCCGCCTGAGAAAAACAGAGAGAAGGGAGAGGGAGAGAGCGAGCTAGAGGAGAAGCTAGGCAACCAAGCCCCTCCTTCTCCGTTTTTCTTCGATTCTTCATCTTCTCCAGCCAAATCAACCAGCTGCGTCATCTTCTCCAACTTCTTCCCCCTTTCCTTCTTTGTTCTTGCTGCCCGGCCAAGGTAGGCGCCGGCCAAGAAGGTGCTAGGAGTGGCCAAAGGCGTGAAAAGCAACGTCTACGGGTTGCTGCTAGGTCGTCTTGAAGTTCCCAAGGTATTTCGTGCGGAGATTTGCCGTAAATTGACCCCGAGCTCCTCTTTTACTTCTGCAATTTCCGCCTCTGCACAGGTTGCACGGCGTGCAAATCCGTTTGCACGGCGTGCAACATTACAGAAAGCTGATGTAGGGGATTTTCGTTTCTGCGCAGGTTGCACGGCGTGCAAAGTCAGATTTGCACGGCGTGCAAAGTTACAGATAGCGGAACGAGTTTCTGCCCAGGTTGCACGGCGTGCAAGGTTGCAGAAAAGTAGAACAAAAGTGCATTGAAGGTGCACGGCGTGCAGCCCAGGTGCACGGCGTGCACGCTGCTGTAAAGGGCAGAATTAGGCGTGTTTGTGGACGTTTTTCGGTGTATACGAACACACCGAAGTGGGTGAGTAGTACTTCATTTATTCATCACCATAGAACTCGAATTCATTGTATATATTGCTTCGGTATAATCAGAATAACTGAAAATGTTGAGCTCTAAATGAATGTCTGTTGTTGTGACAAGTTTAGAATGACGTGAAATCATGTATAAAGTTGAATGAGATAGAAATGTTCTTGAATATACTCAGTGTACAATTAAGATTGAGTTATGATAATTTTATATTTACTGCTTAAATAATGATGATAGACTTAGGTACCCCAACACCGTAGAACCCCATTGCGCGGTCTGTACCTTTGGGGTGAAACGATCGATCTAGCCTTGTGCCTAGATGGTCGGGCTCGTGTTCAACAATAATCCGTGCGTGTGTCACGGTGGCACGAGGGCAGACAGACAGTGTCCAACAACAACGCGTGCTTGTGTCACGGTGGCACTGGAGGAAAAGATGGGGGTTATTCAACATTAATCCGTGCTTGTGTCACAGTGGTAACCCAGACCCTCCGACTGTGCACTACAGGGTGGGAGGAGTCCAGAGCACTCAGAGTTAGTGCAGACAGGCCCTTGTGCGCCTGGGGCCCTTGTGCGCCCGAGAGTCCTGTGCAGACCAGGACGGACAGTCAGACTTAACATTTCCCGGGTGTGTCGCTAAGTCTTGTACGGTGGGATCGTAGTTCGCTACAGATCTTCATATGTAGAGTGCGCTGCATATGTTTGGGGCATAATAATAATATAAATATGTAATCATATAGGATCACAGTAAATTAATATATCCGAACTTTTGTGCCAATTCAATATATTTATTTATTGGTTTAAATTACCTGTTGTTGCATAGAAATGCGATTATATTCTGTAATCTGCTATGTCATTAGAATTGCCCTGCTTGTACTGTATTTATGCTTATTTCAATTTTACAAACCTGATGAGTTGTTTAGTGATAGCTAAATGAAAGGCTATTCACTGAGCGAGTAGGCTCATACCTCTACTCAAAACATTTTCAGGTTATCGTCAGCAGCAGGAATCTGAAGGATCCTTTCGTCCTAACGCTTAGTCTGTAGAAGGTATACGTAGTTAGTAGTTATAGGTCTCTTAGTCCTTTCCCCTCGATCCTTGGGACATGGTGTGGGTGAGAGAGAGTATGTATGGCGAATGTGTAAAAGATGTAAATTAACTGTTATGTTTACTTTCTGTTAAATAATGTTACATGTTGTAAACTTTGTTTATGTTCTCTAACCAGGTTAATTGAAATGCTTCCGCAATAGTTTATTGTGTTTTAGTTTATAGCAATAATCCGGATATCATTACGAGGTTTTAAAAACAAAAAGTTTTCAGCGATTTGTTTATGTGAAAATCCCTCCGTCGCGCCCTAATCTCGTGATTAGTGGTTAGTGTGAGATCGGGGTGTGACATCTTAGTATCAGAGCAGAGGTTGAGTACATAGTTACTTAGAGTCCAGGTCAGGGGACGATGAGAGACCAATAGGATTAAGGTTTAGGAGTCTTTCTTCTATCTGTAGTTTTCTAACAAGAAATATTCTGTTATATCAATGTAGATGGCAGAAAGGGGCTTTGATCGTGATGATCAGGCTGAGAGCCATGTTGGCCCTGATCCGCTGTACTTGGGTCTGGGTGGTGGTGACCACGTGGATGAAGCATCTCGTATGTATAAGATGTTTCTGGAGACCAGGGAGAAGTACAAAGCTGATAGGCGAGCTTCTACTTCTACCAGCAGTAAGGATCTGATGCGATCGTATGAGCTTGTAAAGAAGCTGGGTGGTACAGAATTTAGTGGTACTACAGATCCTGCGGAGGCAGAGGAGTGGTGGAGACAGATAGATAAGGTCTTTCGCTTGATGGAGCTTCCAGAAGAGAAGAAGATTAATCATGCAGTTTATCTTTTGACAGGCGATGCAGAGCTGTGGTGGCATAGTGTGGAGGAAAAGAGGAGAGGTAAAGAGCTTTCTTGGCAGGATTTCTCTGAAGAGTTCCATCTTAAGTTTTATCCACCTACCTTCCTTAATGAGAAAATCAGGCAGTTACAGAACATTAAGCAGGGGAACATGACAGTTACTGAGTATGAAGCACTTTTCATCCGGTTAGCGAACTTCTGTCCGCAGCTTGTTCCTGATAACTTAGAAAGATGCAGAAGGTTTCAAGAAGGGATGAGGCCAGAGATTCGGCATACTGTTTCCACTACTAGTAGGAGGAACAGAGAGAACTTTGGTGAGTTTGTTGAGGCTGCTAGACAGGTTGAGGAATCTGTGAATGCTGACAAGGTGCCTAAGTCTAAGAAGAGATCTGCATATTTCAGTAGTGGACAGTCCAGTAGTGGATATAGAGGTGGAGGTAGAGGTTTCTTTTCTAAGCTTGGGCGTGGCTTCAGCTGCTTCGGTAAACAGAGATCCGAGGACGTTTCTTCTTCTAGGGGCAGGGGGAGACATAGCCCAGGTAGATGGAGCTGTGCATCTAGTGGGCGGCCATCTGGATCATCTACTTCTGTGACTGGTCCACTGAGGCAAGAGATGCGAGTATGTAATGCTTGTGGAAGAGTACACTCTGGGCAATGTTGGGGTTTAGATTTTACAGAATGTTACCACTGTGGGCAGATAGGACATATAAAGAAGTTTTGCCCTCAGCTTCAACCAGCAGCATCACAGGCTTCTCAGCCCCAGTTTTATGATGTTCAGAGACAACCTCCAGCTGAAGGACCGAGTTCTTCTGTGGCTTCTGGTTCTAGAGGTGGTGGAATGCCCAGTGGCAGGAATGGTCAGAGAGGACAGCGTGGCAGAGGGAGAGCTTCAGCACGTTTCTTCTCTTTGACACCTCAGGAAGGTATAATTTCTTCACAAGTCGTTACAGGAGAAATGTTTTTGTTTAATAGTATACCAGTTTCAGTTTTGATAGATCCGGGTGCTACTCACTCTTTCATACGACGTTCTTTAGTTGGTGAACTTAATTTGTTATCTCAAGAGTTAGTAGATGAGTTAGTGTTGAGGGTTCCACTAGGTGGACCAACGGTTCTGACTGAGTTCTGTCCCGGATGTTTATTATCTTTTGGAGGTTACACCTTTACTGCTAATCTCATACCCTTGGATGTCAATACTTTTCAAGTCATCTTGGGTATGGATTGTCTTGAGACATATCGAGTGCAACTCGATTGTTGGAAGAAGGAAGCTATCTTTCAACTAGGTGAATTTTCTTGTGTTTTTACTGGAGACAGGAAAGTTTTGCCTACGTGCATAATATCAGCTGCTGTAGCTGATAAGATGCTACAGAAAGGATGTGAAGCGTTCCTTGCTCATGTGATTGACACTAGAGCAGAGAAGAGCACCGCCAGTGTTTATGAGGTGCCCGTGGTTCGTGAATTTTCTGATGTTTTTCCAGAGGATTTGCCAGGCTTACCTCCTGTTAGAGATCTGGATTTTGAGATTCAGGTATATCCAGATAGTCATCCAGTAGCACTGCCAGCCTATAGAATGGCACCTGCAGAGTTGAAGGAACTCAAGGTGCAGTTGCAGGAATTACTGGATAAGGGTTTCATCAGACCCAGTTCTTCGCCGTGGGGTGCTCCAGTGCTGTTTGTTAAAAAGAAGGATGGTTCTATGCGTCTTTGTATAGATTACAGGCAACTGAACAAGATCACTATTAAGAACAAGTATCCTTTGCTGAGAATAGACGATCTGTTTGATCAGTTGCGTGGAGCAACAATTTTCTCTAAAATAGATTTGAGATCTGGATACCATCAGCTTAGAGTAAAGGCTTCTGATATTTCCAAAACATCTTTCAGAACCAGGTATGGGCATTATGAGTTTTTGGTCATGTCATTTGGGCTGACCAATGCCCCAGCAGCCTTTATGGATATGATGAATCGGATTTTCAAACCGTTCCTAGATCAGTTTATTGTAGTCTTTATAGATGATATCCTGATCTACTCCAGAGATGATATACAGCATGAGCAACACCTGAGAGTAGTGTTGCAGTTGTTGAGGCAACACCAGCTGTATGCTAAATTTAGCAAGTGTGAGTTCTGGTTGGCTGAGGTAGCATTTCTTTGACATGTTATCTCGAGAGATGGAGTTAGCGTTGATCCTAAGAAAGTTGATTCTGTGCTTCAGTGGGAACAGCCTAAGACTCCTACTGAGATCAGAAGTTTCTTGGGATTAGCAGGTTATTACAGAAGGTTTATACAGAACTTCAGTGTTCTAGCATCACCCTTGACACGCTTGACGAGGAAGAATGCACCGTTTGTTTGGTCTGATAACTGTGAGAAAAGTTTTCAGATCTTGAAGAGAAAGTTGACCACAGCGCCAGTGTTGGTTTTGCCAGAGGCAGATAAAGGTTATACAGTGTTCTGCGATGCTTCCAGGAGAGGTTTGGGCTATGTGCTGATGCAGGAAGGCAAAGTTGTGGCTTATGCATCTAGACAGTTTAAGAAGAACGAAGAGAACTACCCTACTCATGATCTCAAGTTATCTGCTATAGTTCATGCTCTTAAGACATGGCGTCACTACCTGTATGGTGAGACATGTCAGGTGTTTACGGACCATAAGAGCTTGAAGTATATCTTCACTCAAAAAGATTTGAATCTGAGACAGCGCAGATGGCTTGAGCTGATCAAGGATTATGACGTGACAATTGATTACCATCCTGGTAAAGCAAATGTTGTAGCAGATGCTTTGAGTAGAAAGTCAAGTTCAACTGTAGATGCATTTTCTATGGCATGTTTCAAGAGAGACTTGCTTATAGATATGCGAAAGTTGAACTTAGACTTGAATGTGACTGGACAGAGTGGGTTGATTGCCCAAATGCAGGTCAAACCTACTTTCTATGATCAGATTAAGGAATTGCAACAGAGTGATAATGAGTTGAGGCAGGTTATGCAGGATATGTCGGAAGGTAAAAGGACAAAATTCAAGTTTTCTGACGATGGTGTGTTATATCTTCATGACAGGTTGTGTGTACCTGGGAACAGTGAGCTGAAAGAGCAAATTCTTGAAGAAGCGCATGCTTCTATGTATGCTATGCATCCTGGTAACACGAAAATGTACAGGAATCTCAAAGAGATGTACTAGTGGTCTGGTATGAAAAGAGATGTGGCTGAGTACGTGGCTAGATGTGGAGTGTGTCAGTAGGTTAAAGCTGAGCATCAGAAACCTGCTGGTACCTTACAGTCACTTCCTATACCTGAATGGAAATGGGAACACATCACGATGGATTTTGTGGTAGGGTTACCCAGAACGCCTCGAGGTTCGGACTCGATATGGGTGATTGTGGATAGGCTAACTAAGTCTGCTCACTTTCTTCCTGTCAAGTCAACCTTTGATGTTCCGAAGCTGGCCAAGATATATGTGGATGAGGTAATCAGATTACATGGGATTCCAGTTTCCATTATTTCTGACAGATATCCTAAGTTTACATCTAGATTCTGGAATCAGTTACATCGTGCGTTGGGCACAAAGCTGAAATTCAGTACAGCGTTTCACCCGCAGACAGATGGTCAATCTGAAAGGACCATTCCGACCCTTGAAGACATGCTGAGAGCATGCGTGCTACAGTTTAGAGGCAACTGGGAAGAACACTTAAGCCTAATGGAGTTTGCATATAACAACAGTTACCATTCTAGTCTTGGAATGGCCCCATATGAAGCTCTATATGGCAGGAAGTGTAGATCACCAGTTTGTTGGTATGAGGTTGGTGAGAAAGAAATTCTTGGACCTGAGATAGTCGATATAACTACAGAGAAGATATCTGTGATCAGGGATCGGTTGAAAGCTGCTCTGGACAGACAGAAAAGTTATGCAGAAAGACGACGTCGACCTCTTGAGTTTGAGGTTGGTGACGAGGTTTATCTGAAAGTTTCACCGTGGAAGGGAGTTCTAAGGTTTGGCAAGAGAGGTAAGTTGACCCCGAGGTATATGGGCCCATATCCTATTGTTGAGAGGATTGGACTCGTAGCCTACAGGTTGAATTTGCCGTCTGAATTGGCAAATCTTCATGATGTGTTTCATGTGTCTATGCTGAAAAAATGTCATCCCGGTACAGAGAAAATATTAGATCCAGATCTGGCACAGCTTAGGACAGATGTTTCCTATGTGGAAGGACCAGTACAGATAGTTGATCACCGAATCAAGAAGCTTAAGAACCATGAGTTATCTTTAGTGAAGGTTTTGTGGAAGAATCACAATATAGAGGAAGCTACGTGGGAGCTTGAATCAGAAATGCGTAATAAGTTTCCTTTTCTCTTTTAGGAATTTTGGGACGAAATTCTTATAAGGGAGGAAGATTGTTATGACCCACATTTCGTTTTACCAGTAAGCACCTTGGTTAATGCATAATTGAACTAGTTATGTTGAGATGAGTACTTGCTTTTGTTAATAGTGTTTTGAGCTTTGAGCTAGTGTTAATGTATCATTATCTTGTTTTCTTGTCCTGAGGTTAAGGACAAGTTTGTGCTTAATCTGTTGCCGAAGAAATCATGCGAAACTGACCTACGAGTAAAAAGATATAAGCTTTTTAGTGTGCAGGACCTATGTGTAATTCCGGAAAGTTTTTGGGAAATTTACATCCGGCCCCCTGGGCGCCCTTCCTTATCCTTTTCTATAGTTTTCCTTTATTAGTTCTGTTAACCGACCTTGGAATGAACGTATCGTTCATTCCTTTGGTTGCCGCCTGAGAAAAACAGAGAGAAGGGAGAGGGAGAGAGCGAGCTAGAGGAGAAGCTAGGCAACCAAGCCCCTCCTTCTCCGTTTTTCTTCAATTCTTCATCTTCTCCAGCCAAATCAATCAGCTGCGTCATCTTCTCCAACTTCTTCCCCCTTTCCTTCTTTGTTCTTGCTGCCCGGCCAAGGTAGGCGCCGACCAAGAAGGTGCTAGGAGCGGCCAAAGGCGTGAAAAGCAACGTCTACGGGTTGCTACTATGTCGTCTTGAAGTTCCCAAGGTATTTTGTGCGGAGATTTGCCGTAAATCGACCCCGAGCTCCTCTTTTACTTCTGCAATTTCTGCCTCTGCGCAGGTTGCACGACGTGCAAATCCGTTTGCACGGCGTGCAACATTACAGAAAGCTGATGTAGGGGATTTCCGTTTCTGCGCAGGTTGCACGGCGTGCAAAGTCAGATTTGCACGGCGTGCAAAGTTACAGATAGCGGAACGATTTTCTGCCCAGGTTGCACGGCGTGCAAATCAGTTTGCACGGCGTGCAAGGTTGCAGAAAAGTAGAACAAAAGTGCACTGAAGGTGCATGGCGTGCAGCCCAGGTGCACGGCGTGCACGCTGCTGTAAAGGGCAGAATTAGGCGTGTTTGTGGACGTTTTTCGGTG
The DNA here is from genome assembly GCA_963693085.1 of Alisma plantago-aquatica. NCBI lineage: Eukaryota > Viridiplantae > Streptophyta > Magnoliopsida > Alismatales > Alismataceae > Alisma > Alisma plantago-aquatica. The sequence continues at coordinate 454,490,986 of OY856413.1, read as the reverse complement.
TATACGAACACACCGAAGTGGGTGAGTAGTACTTCATTTATTCATCACCATAGAACTCAAATTCATTGTATATATTGCTTCGGTATAATCAGAATAACTGAAAATGTTGAGCTCTAAATGAATGTCTGTTGTTGTGACAAGTTTAGAATGATGTGAAATCATGTATAAAGTTGAATGAGATAGAAATGTTCTTGAATATACTCAGTGTACAATTAAGATTGAGTTATGACAATTTTATATTACTGCTTAAATAATGATGATATACTTAGGTGCCCCAACACCGTAGAACCCCATTGCGCGGTCTGTACCTTTGGGGTGAAACGATCGATCTAGCCTTGTGCCTAGATGGTCGGGCTCGTGTTCAACAATAATCCGTGCGTGTGTCACGGTGGCACGAGGGCAGATAGACAGTGTCCAACAACAACGCGTGCTTGTGTCACGGTGGCACTGGAGGAAAAGATGGGGGTTATTCAACATTAATCCGTGCTTGTGTCACGGTGGTAACCCAGACCCTCCGACTGTGCACTACAGGGTGGGAGGAGTCCAGAGCACTCAGAGTTAGTGCAGACAGGCCCTTGTGCGCCTGGGGCCCTTGTGCGCCCGAGAGTCCTGTGTAGACCAGGACGGACAGTCAGACTTAGCATTTCCCGGGTGTGTCGCTAAGTCTTGTACGGTGGGATCGTAGTTCGCTAAAGATCTTCATATGTAGAGTGTGCTGCATATGTTTGGGGCATAATAATAATATAAATATGTAATCATATAGGATCACAGTAAATTAATATATCCGAACTTTTGTGCCAATTCAATATATTTGTTTATTGGTTTAAATTACTGTTGTTGCATAGAAATGCGATTATATTCTGTAATCGGCTATGTCATTAGAACTGCCCTGCTTGTACTGTATTTATGCTTATTTCAATTTTACAAACCTGATGAGTTGTTTAGTGATAGCTAAATGAAAGGCTATTCACTGAGTGAGTAGGCTCATACCTCTACTCAAAACATTTTCAGGTTATCGTCAGCAACAGGAATCTGAAGGATCCTTTCGTCCTAACGCTTAGTCTGTAGAAGGTATACGTAGTTAGTAGTTAGAGGTCTCTTAGTCCTTTCCCCTCGATCCTTGGGACATGGTGTGGGTGAGAGAGAGTATGTATGGCGAATGTGTAAAAGATGTAAATTAACTGTTATGTTTACTTTCTGTTAAACAATGTTACATGTTGTAAACTTTGTTTATGTTCTCTAGCCAGGTTAATTGAAATGCTTCCGCAATAGTTTATTGTGTTTTAGTTTACAGCAATAATCCGGATATCATTACGAGGTTTTAAAAACAAAAAGTTTTCAGCGATTTGTTTATGTGAAAATCCCTCTGTCACGCCCTAATCTCGTGATTAGTGGTTAGTGTGAGATCGGGGTGTGACAGTATGTGTACATCTACATAATAATATATAATTATCCATATATATTTATATACATACATATATATATATAATGTATATATATATATATATATGAATGTATACATCTACACAACAATATATATGTATATACATATATTTATATATATACACTATATATATACATATATATATATATATATATAATATGTGTTTTAACCGGTTTGACCGGTCCGACCAATAAATGCCTTTTATCGTGGTGACCGGTTTGGTTTTTCTGGTTCAAATATTTTTTTATGTCATGCTGAATTCATTTCTGGTCCAACCGGTTCAACCACTCCAGTTGAACCCGACTCAATCCGGTTTGGGTCAGTACCGGTCCGACCACCGGTTCGGTTCTGAAAACATTAATTATTACTACCACCATCACATTATCCCGGGATCTCAATCCCTTATCACAGGAAACCACTGCCTCTTAAGGCATTCTCATCATCTTACATCATCACTTGGGATAACAATCCCTGATCTCATCATCAGAGGATAACACCTCAACTAGGCACTTAGCCTTTATCAGGTCCTCAGACCTATCACATCATACTGGTGATGCATGTTATCTCATCAACAAGAGTGATCATCACGATGCAGTGTTATTCAAACACATATACCTCATAGCTCTTACCTGGTTATGAATTCATCTGATACACCTGCATAGTTAGCATGCACATCAAAAGAGATAACTTAAAATCACCAGACATAGCTCTTATGTTTATCATGTTATTAGGGTTTGCAGATGCACACGTCATAATCATAATCATAATCATATGAAGCATATACTGTTTTAGTTATACTATTGCTATCAAATCATGGGCATCCATCTATGCTTTTTACTTTATAAACAGGAGCAAGCATCTTGGCATTATCTTTAAACATCCAACATAGCATAGGTTTACAAACTAACTTCCATTGTTCATTATCAACAAAGATGTGATTTCACGATGAAGGACTACTAGGTAGGATGCCTGCTACCCTAACTAGAAGTGTGACGGGTAGGGAAACCCTCACTATAGGTGGTATCAGGCAGGGTAACGCCCCTTACTAGAGGCCTATCGGCCAAGCACTTGTCCACACATAACGGTCAACGATGGGGTGCATCCAAGCACAATGGATATCGTGCAAGCAGATCTGATGGAGTGTGTCGTGCAACTGATCTAGGAGTTGTGTATCGTGCAACTCATACCGGGCAACCAAGGAGCAAAGGTGTGTCGGGCAACACAACTAGCTCTATGGCCAAGACCCTATCGTCCAACTAGGGTTAGGGTTTGTGACGAACAACAACTACCTAATCATCCAAGCCGCAACGCACGACGCTATGTCAAAAGACACCACAACAACGCACAATGCCCTGAGACAGGCAACATAGGGCTGGGCAACGCCCAAATCAATGCGTCAGTAGAGAACACTCCTATCGGTTAAAGACATAATGCCCAACCGACACCATATCAGGCAAAGGATAACACCAACTAGGGTAAAGGGGTCATGTCGGTCAAGGCATCTCGTCCAAGCTCACCAATAAGATTAAGAGGACCTTAACGACACAAAGCCAACTGAACACAACAGAACCGTATCGGCCAGGCCAATACCCAAGACAAAGAGATGTCGGGTAACATCTCATCAAGGATGTATCGTGCAAGGCACCAAGCCCAAACCGACAAGGTCATCTTCAAGCTCAAGCTCACCATCATCAGAACCCTAAAAGATCAAGAGAATCGGTTCACCTCTCAACAACCAAGAGAGGGGTTTTGCACAACCTCCATCACCAAGAGAAACATGATGGATCACCTCCAACTTAGGTCAAGCTCCCAACCTCTACAAAGTCCACGTCCAACCATGGCTCACCTCTCAAATCCATGGTGAGAGAAGAGTGTTGCCCAAGCGACTAGGGTATAGGCTCACCTCTCAACAACCAAGAGAGAGGGGTGTTACCTATATCACTAGATCCGAACTCACTTCTCAAGACCAAATGAGAGAAAGGGGTATTGCCCCGAAGGAAACCCTAATCTATGGGTTCGGCCAACTAGGTACAAAGGTATAAAACATCAACCACAATAACAAGATCACTATATCCACAAGACTAAAGGTGCAAACTAAGTAAGAAACATATCTAGCAACATACATGGCCGATCATGATCATATGAAAACATGCAACATAAAAGAAGGTAGTATGGTTAGGGCTAGGAGTTATGTAACCCGCCTTAAGCAAGCTCCAAGCTCCTAGCACCAAGCTTCCAAGCTCAAGAACCACCACAAGAAGAAGAACAAGGCACTCTAGGGTTCGACCACCACTAGAGGAAGAAGAAGACTCCAAGGAGAAGGAGGAGGATCGACCACTAAGCTTTCAAAGGAGAGGTGTCGTGCACCTAGGAAGAGGGGAAACTTAGGAACTAAAGGGATCCTTAGCAAGAGAAAGGGGATACATATATAGAAGAGGATGGAGGAGAAACCAAGGTAAAACAAGGCAATGTGTCGCCCACCTAGGGACACTTGTCCATGGGCAACGCCACCCTCTCATCTCGCCCCATACACATGTCCAAGGCAATTGCCACATGCAAGCATCATGCACCAAGTGTCCACTAGAGTGGTGACACAAACGAAGCTAGGAGTCAAAGGTGGTCCATGGCCGATACACCCACTCCTTGCCTGATACAGCCCCATGGGCGACACACCCATGGCCGACACAAGGTCCAACAAGGCTCATCCAAGCCCAAAGAAACCCAAGCAATGAGCCCAACCCTTCCTCTCAACACTAGAGGAAGCAAGGAGAGAGAGAAACACCTCTCAAGGTGACAAACTTGCTCATCAACCCTAGACTTGGGTTATTTGCAAGTAGCACCTCCAACACTCAACAAAGCACAAACAAACTCTAATCACCACTAAAGGTGATTAGCAAGCAACTAAACACTAGGGTTAGGCAAAGCAAATAGGATAAGCCCAAAACGGGGGTTAGGGTCCTTACAAATGCTATAACCAATATTCTATAACCCACAAACATTGTGCAGTGACTGGTAATATAACATGGATGGCACTTCTGCAAGGCAATGAACATAGATCAAAGGTTCTAGCTACAATTTTACAAGTACCTAAAGAATACTATTACACTTAGGAGCCCTCAATCAGATATATGTTGTGTATGATCCCTTTTCTTCTATACATGCATAGCATTTGAACCAAACAACCACCTAAATAACTAAAGAGTACCTAAATTTGAACTCGTTGGTGAATATTTAAGGGGCATGAGATACAACTTCCTTATCCTAAACCTATGTAGTCAAGTTATTGATGCCATATAAAATATGATGATGCATGTGTTAGATTAGTAAGTAGATCATTGGGCATTCTTCCTGTCCGTTGATGGGATATCTACTATCATCTCGACACAAAATACATAAAAGGAGAAAACTCAAGTAAAAATAAAGACTTATGGAGGAAAACATAGATTGCAAGTTAATTTCCCTAATATGTGTTTTATTGTCAAATGCACTTATGGACATTCTTTGCATTATTTTCAGGTGCTTGGACCATACTTTGGATGGATGAGAGAGAAGGAAGGAGTCCTAGGGTTCCTCCACTCAGGGAGGGGTCCAAAGAAGGCCCTAAGAGCTCCCTCAACCTACCCTAATGGCCAAGATTCGACATCAAGCAAAGAAGTTCTTTGATAATGAAGTTTGAAGCTATTTTAGCCCTTGAAGACCCCATCACAATCGTGGTGTTAAGGAATGGTCATTCAGGTAATTGCACAAAGTTACAGGTTGAATCACCAAATCTTTAAGTTTCAGCAACTCAGCCACCACGGTCGTGTTGCCCAGCACTGCCGTGCCACGAAGCCCCCAAAATGGTTGTTCTACCCAGCATCTCACAACTCCACCACCACGGTCGTACTACCTAGCATGGACATTCTACCTAGCCCCCAGCACGGCCGTGCTACCAGCCTTCACTTAACCCATCCAACATGTGATTTCACACTTCACCAGAACGGCCATTCTCCACCACCACGACCGTTCTCACCTCCACCCACCACGGTCATGCTGCCACCTAAAACCTAACTATTTTTACATTGATTTATTGGTATATATAAATTTATTGGTATATAATACTCAGGTAGTAGGAGGGATAAACATCATGCCCATGCTGGATCACCTCCCTACTATCGTGGTCTATTACAACATGTACCAAATGGTAAATGGATTTTGTGGAAGATAATAAGAAGCTAATCCTAAACTTTCAAGTAAACTTGACTTTCTCAATGGTAAATGGATTTTGTGGAAGTGTAAATCTTATATTTAAATTAGGACTATAGAGGTTATAAGTATCAAATACAATGGCCACAGTTGGTATGACGAGGACGTTTAGGAGTTGATAACCTAGCTCCCTATGTTTTGTCACATAAGCATGAGCCAGTGGATATAAAATCAAAGGTCTTAAAGCCATATAAAAAAACTCTAATACACTAAAAACTAATCGATATGATAAGGCTAGTACTACACATACCTTCCCCTCTGCATACCCCTTGGAGTGAAATAAAATTATTGTAAATGGGACATTGTTTCTAGTTTGTGGACATTCAGTTTGCTTCAATTGAAACTACAAATTTGTTTATGGATCTTATTCCATGCATGTGAACTATGTCTTTATGGGTTTGTTGAAAGTAAATTCTTGTATGGGAACATACTATGTCCACATATATACATATGATCTAAAAGTTGAGATATGAATTATCCATAACTTTGTTTATGTTAAGATTTTATACCATATTTACATGTATAGTGAATAATTATTTCTCATATTTTGAAACACCCAACATGTCTCCATACATCACCCTGTACAGTCATGTTTGTTGAAATATTGCATATAATTTTAATTACAATAATGTCTAAAACATTAATTTGCAATTGGTTCACGTAAAAATAAATCACTTTCAATGGAATTAGCAGGCAGATGACACTCTAGTCACTGCATTAGGATGACGATACTATATCAGAAGAACTGCACATGGCCATTTCAACCCCAGGCTTGGTGGAATCCCCTTCGTGATATCCACATAACAACATGGAGGACTGATACAGTCCTGAATATGTCAAAACTAGGTACAAAATTTTGACAGTTATTACCACAATCCCACACACCTTATGGATAGTTCATCGTACTTATGCAGTCGGGCTAGTGTACTGGCCATAGCAACTAGGAATCTATCAAATGAATTTGATAAACTTACAAACACCCTTTAGATAGTTAACACATTGGCCCAACAACAATTCTTGATGATGGACTGCACTCAGTTAAAGAAACCCTACAAAATCCCTTCCTATTGAATAATTGGCCAAGTATCCCTTTGGGAGGAGAGGGAAACAGATGTATCATAATATCCTCTTATACCCAATATTGTAATGGTTGTACTATAGAAACTGCCCCCAAGCTCAGTAGGGCCTTTGCCGACACAGCAAGGGGATCAGAACCCCAACGAACACACCTCTGCCCTGTGGGCCATCACCACCACAAACCAGAGCCACATTCACCTCACTTTATCTCAAATCAAATACAACAAGATCACCAGAGCCAACTTGTAGAAGATCATGTGTAGTTAGAATAGAAATTCAGGCTTACCAAATTGGATTGAAGGGAGCTCAAGCTAAGCCTAGAGAAGAAGTTCTGACACCCTAAGAAAGTCAAAGGATTGATGCGACCTTGCTGTCTTTGCATGCGGTTGTCTCACCAGGTCAGCGGAGCTGTGTCGTAGGAGGAGCAGGCGGGGACACCTTTGGTAGGAGGCGGCAGAGGAAAGGAGGAGGCGGCGTTTCCTGGCGATGACGACTCTTCCTGAATGATGCTTGGCACAGCCGATGTAGGGTGCTTATGTGGTTGACGGCTAGGGTTCTTAGGTGATGATGGAGGAAGGGATAATAAAAATTGGGAGGGACGTGAAAAGGAAGCAGAAAGGAAGAGGAAAGGAGAAGGAGATGAAGGGGGAGCGGGGGAGACACTACTGCGAGAAGAGGGGGAGAAGAACGGCCACATGCTCTGCGTTCCGTGAACACGGAAGACGCACAACGTGAACCAAGGGGTGTGGCTGTTAATTAGAAACGACAGTGGCAGTTAAATGTAATTAAGTCAAACTTATAAGGAAAAATTAAGGAATTAAATGACCAGACAAATGTAGTCAAAATGAGACCAAAATTTAGACGGTAGTAGACTAGACAAGGGGTATTAAAATATTAACTTTTTCTTTGCTACAATGGACCATCATTATTTAGTGTCAAACTTTGATAAGTATTTTATCACTATAAAAGAGTGTAACATACAACTTATCTATTGTTTAATGGGATATAGAAATTCGATATTTAATGTGTATTACTCCAAATTAATGTTAAATGGTAAAGTATCGTATGTAACCAATCAATTTTTTTTATATGAAAGGTGATGTGTTGAAATATGATACTTTCTTAGCTCTATATATTTTTAATTAATCTATTTCAACCAAAAAGGATATGATTCTAAGGAAATAAAAAAGGGTCCTACGAAAGAGATAATTAGGTTGTGAACCTAGATTCTGGTATGTTACAGTGAAGGTTCAATCGGTTGAACCGACCGGTTCGGGTCGGGTTTCAAAACTCTGAAAATCTGGACTAAATCTGGACCCAAATTTGAAACTAGATTTTGTTCGACTAGTATCTCAGTTGAGAATGACTCAATTGAAAAAATTAGATTCGAAACAAAATCTGGACCTATATTTGATAATGAAATTATAAAAAATAATTCTCTGATCTTCAGATTATATTTTATGTTATATAATATTGGGATTGAGTCGGTTTCGGGTCAAAACATACCCATAGTGAAAAAGTGGCATTCCCATAAATCACAAAAGGAACTCGGACCTATATTTCATAATAATATTATATGAAAACATTATTATCAGATTACATGTTCTTGATAAAATTCTCCGATAAGAATTTGGGTTCGGCCCAGTTCCAGCTATATAACAACAAGTCAGAGTCTGTTATATAATCTTGGCATGTAAGAACTGGTTATAGCGTGTTGTGTGACTATGGTCTATTACAACATGTCGCTATTACAACAGGTCATCACATGTTGTGTGATAATGGTATATTACAATGGGTTAGTTAATGTGGTGTAATGGTGATCTATTACAACGATTTGTTATGTATGGATATTACAACAGGTCACAACATGTTGTGTAAATATAATATATAATAACATGTTGGAGTCTGTTGTGTGATCTTGGTATATAACAACGAGTTTCAATATGTTGTATTATCGTGGTATATTACAACATGTACCAAATACAATAACTGAAGGCTTGTTGTGTAATTAATACATATTACAACGGGTCAGTCTATGTTGTGTAATGATGGTCTATTACAACATGTGACTATTACAACGGGTCACAATATGTTGTGTAATTAACATCTTTTACAACAGATTTGATTATGTTGTGATACTACAACCTATTACAACACTTTAGCACTTGTTGTATTATCCCCCTATACTACAACAAGTTTGGCATGTTGTAAATGACTTGTGTTGTATAAAATATATCATATACAACATAAAAACAGACTTGTTGTGTTAAGTATGCTAACTACAACACAATCATCAGAACTGTTGTCTATCTCCCGTTGTAAAAAGCATTTTCTGTTGTAGTGTTCCGTCTTCTTTTTGCACTAGGATACAACTACGTAAATAATTACTCGTTTGATTTATTATTTCTTTTCTATTTGGATTTATTAATTCCAACTAGAAAGTGTCTCTTTTGTGGAATTTTCCGTAATATGTACAAGAACAACCAAATGGTCGTGTCTTAATGGGAATATGATTAGGGTTAAACATATCTCTTTCGAACACAGCCGTCAGTCGTTCGTGTGAGTGTTTAGCAGACCTAATCTCAGAGTATACCTCCGTCGCTCCTGCTTGTCGCTTGGAGATCTCTCTCCTGGAACCGATAAAGTCTTTCATCCTCTTCCTTCAAGACGCAACCTGTTAGGTGGCGGTTCCTGCGGTTGCTGGGCTGCACTGGTGGTAGTGCAAACGTGACGCTTCTCTTCAGGTTCGTGACCGGGCACATTACGAGAACGACACCTGACTATAGGACGCTGATTTCTTTAAGTAAAATGTGTTTGTTTTCAATGAACGGTCTAGTCAGGTTCCTAACTCAGTTTATTTTCTCTTGTATTGTTTATTCTTCTGCTTCTTATCTGGATCTGACCCATAATTGTTAATTCATTGCATCTGTCGATGTTGAATGTAATGACGTAAAATCCTAAATATTAAATTCAACAGTCTTAAATAAATCAATTTTTGTCATTAATTAGCAATGGCAGGTCAGAGTGGTTCTGGAAATAAAATTGATATCAGCAGTATGTCTGAAAAATTTACTTGTACCAACTTTACCCGTTGGCAGAGTCAGATGTAAATTTGGTTGAATATTGTGAGTTTTGATCAATACTTAGAAGAGACCGAACCTAAATCTGATGATATTATTCTTGATAATGCAAATATAATTACTAATTAGAAGAAGGGTGACAAAATGTGTCGCGGTTTAATTCTGTTTGGTTTAAATAACAAGCTGTATGACTCTTACTCAAAGTCGTCTGTCACTACGTCTAAAGTTTTGTGGGAATCGTTAATTAAGAATTTTAGTACTGAAAACCAAGGTGCTAAAAGTATAGTGTGTCTAAATTTCTTAACTTTCAGATGGTAGAGGTAAGTTTGTTTCCGATCAAACACATGATCTTTAACTCCTAGTTCATGAACTCTCTGATGTCAAGATGGTATTGCCTGAGAAGTTTGTTGTTATGTCTATCATAGAAAAGTTCACTAAATCATGGGAATCGTTTGGTATTTATCTGAAGCATCGTAAAGGGACACATACAATGGAAGAACTAATGATGGATATAAACGTACAAGAAGAACACTTAAAGGAGAAAATGGTCAAGGTGCCTACTGATGCAAACCCTACTATTAATTTTACTTCTGCTAAAACCACCAAAGATAAGAAAACTAAGAATGTACATAAACCTAAGGCCATGATCCAGAAGAAACAGAAGAACAAACCTTGTTGGACTTGTGGATAGGTTGACCACTGGAACAAGGATTGCCCTTCTAAGAAGGCAAAGAAAGTTCCCGCATCTGCAACTAAGGAGGGTGTGGTCAACATGATGACTACATCCTTGAACCTCAATGATGGGTACGTGTCTATTAAAACAAAAATCTTTTCTATTTTTGAACCACTTTATTGGATAATTGACACTAGGGATAATGTACATGTAACACCCAAATTTTTATAACACATGAGCGGAAGCTATATACTTTTTTTACTTTGTGAGTGTCACAAACATGATAATCATTGCAATTAAAGAAAATGAAACACTTTGCATTGAGTAAAACTGATTCATACATAGTCCTTGATAAAAAGAAAACTACAACTCGTCTAAAAAGAGATGTTTAAACTATGGACCGCCTCAGTAGATGGCACCCCACTAGGAAAGATTAAAAATCTCCGAGACCTTTACTTGTTCCTTTGATCTTAAACTACTCCAAAACATGTGGACATCGCATCCCCAGCCATACATTTAGGAAATAACAGTCGTTAGAGTAAGTGGCATGAGTATTCTAAAATATACATTACTAAAGAACTAAAATTAGATTTTATAAACATAAAACTAACATCAAACTGTGAGTAAAATATGTAACATATTATCCCTTATTACTTAATCTGAATTCTTATCTCTCAACCTTATCTTTCTCTAGAGACATGTACCCTGGTACATGGATCTCAAGGCCTGCATCACAGTGTATGGGTCATACTTATCTTATCTAATTCCCTCTCATCACACTTATTGATGAGATTATGGGCATTCTCTAGCCTAATGTATCTTTTACTTACAATTTTCATCTGATTGTGACCACCATTATACAATAAGTCCTCCTGAATTGGCGTATCTACTCCATGAATTGGTATCGAGGTACAACTAAATTGGCACTACATGCCTCTGAATGACACCAAGGTGTCTCTGAATTGGCGTGACTACGCCCTGAATTGGTGTCACAACACCTCTGAATTGGCAGTAGATGCCTCTGAATCGTCCTGGAACTACTGAATGAGGACTTATCATATATTGTCTTATGTGAAGGTTTAGACTTATTTATCTTAAGTCTAAACTTACTTAATTCTTAATTTGAACTGAAGTTGAATACTGATTGCTTTACTGAATTCTGAATCTGAACTTATCTTATATTAAAATTGAATACTGATAATAAGACTAATCTGCAACTGCTTACTGAATACTGAGCATCTACTAAATTCTAAATCTGAATCTAAATATGAATCTAAATCTTTTATTCTTAAGTGATAAACTGAATATATACAACTGAATGTAAATATGGATCACAATTACTTCATAATTGAGATTGGGTCTAAAACCCTTATCATGTATCTTTATTTAGTATCTGGATACTCACACACTGAGTAATCTAAGTCTGAATCTAAATCTGATATTATTATTATCTAGATAAATCTTATTTTGAATCTCTGATTTGATAGTATAACTTCATTGATATTAAACATACTAACTAAGTCTCAAGGCTTAGGAAGGAGGATCTTATCTGAATATATATATATATATATATATATATGAAGGATACAAAAATAACTTTAATAAAGTATGTGTGCGTAATTTAAGAATAGCATATTTATAAACATACCATCTGACAGGATGATTCAATCTCTACAACACTCATCATAATAGATCTTGCCTTGAATCTTAATGTCTTCATATGAACTTATGTATTAAATCTTAATTCTTACAATAGGAATCTTATAAAATCATACCTTGAAGCTTAATGATAACTTAATGCATCATAATCTTATATATATCATCATAAACTCACATTACAATACACTCTAATAGGGCCCTTATGTTGAAAATTGATCATGTCTTAATACATTCAAATCTCACTTTGTATTTTTTCTTCTAGATGTTGCTCATTCTATGAAATATGATTAACTCCTTAGTTCTTAAATATGTACATATATAACAAATCTTGATAACGTGTTTCTACTTGAAATCTTAATACTCAATTATATGGATAAAAGTCAGGGACCCTAATAGTATGTTCACACTTAAAATCTTAACACATGGTTATATCTCATTACCATGGATGTATGTCGGTCTTAACTTGTATTTCTTGTCTTATGGTCTTGAACATTCATATAGAACAACATTAAGAAACATGAGAGTAATTTAACCTTCTATCCATGTTAATTCATTACCATCTCATGACACATCTCTAATTAATACATTGAACCTATGAAATATCACAATCATAAAGTATAGAAAATCTTGCCTACATATCTGATTAGAACATTGGATATGAAGTTCACATTTAAGATGCATGTAAATTTACTAGATTTGATACACTAAAATACTCATGGGCATGAACCACTTACCTCTTGTACTGAGGGTACTTATAAGGGAGTCATGATTCCAAGTTCCATAACTTTAATAAACTGGATATCATAATAGTTCTATTAGTCCAAGTGTATGATCCCTCTTTCTATTTCTAAATCTCAAAAACCCATCTTCCTAACTTTATATACCAACTTAGGGTTCTTATTTAGACTAAACATAACTTTAATCTAAAATCACCATAAAATCTTGGTGTTGAAATTAAATAAAACTCTTATTATATAGATAATATAATTTTTATGCTCAAATAAGACATAAATCATCTTATGCACTAATATGAACATATACTTCATATAATGAGAACAATTCTCAAACATAGTCACATATTCTAAACTTACTGACTCAATTAGGAAATCAAAGTAGAATACCATCACTTATTAATATCAAATCTAATTAGGCATACATATATCACTTATTGTGTCAAGATAATCATCGATTATTCTTTCATAATGGCCACTCAGGTCTAGAACTAAATACTAATATAGTAACATAATAAACTCCATCAAATCTCCAGAAAAGTAATCATACAATGTAGTAAGATCATGTATTAAAATATCAAATCATTTCATAATCAGATAATGGGTGAAATACCCAAAATACCCTTATTAGGGTTTAAATCTAAAACCTTATTAAAATTTCATATAAGAAAGATAAGTCTTTGAAATCATGTTAATAATATCAAGATACTCATTTAGTAAAATTTGCATGAATTTCTAAAGTCGTTTGCTATTTTTGATTGATAAATCATCAAAATCATATAGTTTGGAATTCCCAACATATAAAAAATAGAAGACATAAAAATCATACTCTAAAACTATTTTTATGGGATAGTACCTTGAAGATCTTTCCATAGGTACCTTGTTTGTCCCAAACCGAGCTCTACATCCTAAGATATGAATTTTTGAAAAATACCTTAATGTTGATGAATTTCCGTCGCCAATCTGGAATCCAACGGTCCCGATCTATTGGCTTGTCGCCCTTCATCTTCCTTGTATGACCTGCACTCCTCTGTTCTAGATCAGAAACAAAGTAGGCAGTGCATAGGTCTGGCGGCCGCATCCCCCAGTGCCCCGAACTGTCTTCTCGTGAGAAAAAGGCCTAGATGGCTTCACCCTTCAGCTCCCATCGTTGGCGGCTGGGTCCGTGTAGAAGACAAGCTTCAGAACTGGAGATCTTCAAATCTCCATGGATGCCTGGGTGAACTACATGGCTTCAAGGTGAACTCCATGGCTGCCCAACTTTGTCCCTCAGTTCTCTTCCCTCTCCATTCCAATCGCTTGCCAAACCCTAATACTAGATCTACGAGACGCAACACACAAACCCCTCACGATTTTATGGTCTTACTTCCAAGGATTCATGTATCAGATCCTCCCCGAAAGGGGACTCTATTTTGAGTTTATGGACTCTCCAGTCCGCGATGGACTGGAATCACTCTTTTTTATTTTTATTTTTATTTTTATTTTGCATAAATGTCCAATCTATATACATAATTCCACAGACCACCACATGACCCCGTTTGAACTCAAATTTTAGGATACCTGCTATATTACCATTATCTTGTTATGGAAAATATATCAGATCCAAATTAATTAAATAGACACTCCAAAAATAGATTTTAATTAAAAACTAGATAATTACTAATTTAATCACCTAGGCATCTAGATAAATCGAAACATTTAAATTTTCTCCCTTGATCTTATATATCAAATCCACCAAAATTACGTTGAGTATTTATTATGAACACAAAATGCTAAATCCTCAAATTTATACTCCAAGGACCCATATGTGAATCCTCATTGGCCCAATCAAGATTTAATAAGATTCTAGGGCCCCCAGACCATTCCCTGATCTTTCAAAAGGTCCATTATCTATTCTCGGTTATGGAACTAAAGCATGAATCAATATTCCCTTAACATAAGCTTTCATATGATACATTAGGTCAACATTACTTTACTTCCTTAATAATGATACTTAAGTTGGGCTGGAGCTCAAAATAGTAACTAAAGCCATCGCATTATGTATTTGTCACATTATTGTTCACATGAATTATTCATGTATATTCATCTATGCCTGGATACAATCATACACATTTAAGCCATTATGAGTGCATTGTTGACCAGATGGCTTGTATTGCAAATTTTGTAAAATTAATTACATACCTAGCCATGGTTAGGTTCATTAGGTCCCGTGACATACACTTACTACAAAACCCCACACTAAAAGGTTACAATATCAATGAAATTGAGGATGTTACAATTCTACCCACCTTAAAATAAATTTCATCCTCAAAATTTCTATAGGATACTACCTACCTTAGGGTTCTTCTTACCTCTTTATTTATTGATATTTAACCTATTAAGGCACACTTATATTCAAAATTTTGTATGAAAAGAGATATGTAATGTATCTTCATAAAATATTTATGTGAGCATTATATATTACCTTGTTCTACTGCTCAACTCATACATAGGGTTTAAGAAACTAAACTTGGCACTATGCTTAGGGCCTCTATCTCAATCTTGTCACGACTTCTTAACGATTAGGTGTACATGGTTGTCTTAGGTTCTTTAGGTAACTCCTACATTCCTAGATATGTGATGATCAGACACATACCCAGAGATGTGGAATCCTGACATACTATCTCTCACTAACCTACTAATACATGTGTCACATACCACATGTACTAGTAAGAAAGAAGATATGTATCAAAACCTAATTCTTGTGACATCCCTCTGCCATTCTCAATTGGTTGGCCATAACCATTGATAATGGAGAGGCTATCTCATTAGCTAGGTTTAGATTGCTACTTTAGATCTAAACTAGGTTGACTTTTACCTCTAAGATATCTATCTATTCTAAGGTTAAGACTCTTAATTGCTCTAGGTTATGGTACTCCTTTTGGAATCTATCCTAAACCCTAACCTTACCTTTTCACTCTAGGGTGACTATAAGAATCATGTTTGCCTAGTGGCCATTTACCAAATTGCTCTGATACCATATTGTAACACCCAGATTTTCATAACACATGAGCGGAAGCTATATACTTTTTTTTCTGTGAGTGTCACAAACATGATAATCATTGCAATTAAAACAAATAAAACACTTTGCATTGAGTAAAACTGATTCATACACAGTCCTTGATAAAAAGAAAACTACAACTCATCTAATATACTCTGGTAACAAGACTAAGCATAAAAAGAGATGTCTAAACTCTAGACTGCCTCGGTAGATGGCACTCCACTAGGCAATCTTGAAAATTTCCTAGACCTTTACTTGTTCCTTTGATTCTCAATTGCTCTAAAACCTACGGACATCGTGTCCCCAACCATGCATTGAGAAAATAATAGTTGTTAGAGTAAGTGTCATGAATATTCTAAAATATACATTGTTAAAGAACTAAAATTGGATTTTATAAACATGAAACTAACATCAAACTTTGAGTAAAATATGTAACATATTATCCCTTATTACTTAATATGAATTCTTATCTCTCAACCTTATCTTTCTCTGGAGACATGTACCCTGGTACATGGATCTCAAGACCTGCACCACAGTTCACGGGTCATACTTATCTTATCTAATTCCCTCTCGTCACACTTATCGATGAAATTATGGGCATGCTCTAGCCTAATGTATCTTTTACTTACAATTTTTATCTGATTGTGGCCACCATCATACAATAAGTCCTCCTGAATTGGCATATCTATGCCCTGAATTGGTATTGAGGTACTACTGAATTGGCACTACATGCCTCTGAATGACACTGAGGTGTCTCTGAATTGGCGTGGCTATGCCCTGAATTGGTGTTGCAACACCTCTGAATTGGAGTAAACACTCCTCTGAATTCGCAACAGATGCCTCTGAATCGTCCCGGTACTACTAAATGAAGACTTATCATATAATGTCTTATGTGAAGGTTTCGACTTATTTATCTTAAGTCTAAACTTGCTTAATTCTTAATTTGAAATGAAGTTGAATACTGATTACTTTACTGAATTCTGAATCTGAACTTATCTTATATTAAAATTGAATACTGATAACAAGACTAATCTGCAACTACTTACTGAATACTGAGCATCTACTAAATTCTAAATCTGAATATGAATCTTTTATTCATAATTGATAAACTGAATATATACAACTAAATGTAAATATGGATCACAATTACTTCATAATTGAGATTGGGTCTAAAACCCTTATCATGTATCTTTATTTAGTATCTGGATACTCACACACTGAGTAATCTAAGTATGAATCTAAATCTGATATTATTATTATCTGGATAAACCTTATTTTGAATCTCTGATTTGATAGTATAACTTCATTGATATTAAACATACTAACTGAGTCTCAAGGCTTAGGAAGGAGGATCTTATATGAATATATATATACTAAGGATACAAAAATAACTTTAATAAAGTATGCGAGAGTAATTTAAGCATAGAAAATCTATAAACATACCATCTGATAGGATGATTCAATCTCTACAACACTCATTATAATAGATCTTGCCTTGAATCTTAATGTCTTCATACGAACTTATGTATTAAATCTTATGTCTTACAGTAGGAATATTATAAAATCATACCTTGAAACTTAATGATAATTTAATGCATCATAATCTTATATCTATCATCATAAACTCAAATTACAATACACTCTAATAGGGCCCTTCTGTTGAAAATAGATCATGTCTTAATACATTCAAATCTTACTTTGTATTTTTTTCTTCTAGATGTTGCTCTTTCTATGAAATCTGATTAACTCCTTAGTTCTTAAACATATACATATATAAGGAATCTTGATAACATGTTTCTACTTGAAATCTTAATACTCAATTATATGGATAAAAGTGAGGGACCCTAATAGTATGTTCACACTTAAAATCTTAACACATGGTTATATCTCATTACCATGGATGTATGTCAGTCTTAACTTGTATTTCTTGTCTTGTGGTCTTGAACATTCATATAGAACAACATTAATAAACATGAAAGTAATTTAACCTTCTATCCTTGTTAATTCATTACCATCTCATGACACATCTCTAATTAATACATTGAACCTATGAAATATCACACTCATAACGTATAGAAAATCTTACCTACATATCTGATTAGAACATTGGATATGAAGTTCTTATTTAAGATGCATGTAAATGTACTTGATTTGATAAAATGAAATACTCATGGGAATGAACCACTTACCTCTTGTATTGAGGGTATCTATAAGGGAGTCCTGATTGCAAGTTCCATAACTTTAATAACCTGGATATCATCATAGTTCTATTAGTCCAAGTGTATGCTCCCTCTTTCTATTTCTAAATCTCAAAACCCCATCTTCCTAACTTTATATACCAACTTAGGGTTCTTGTTTAGACTAAACACAACTTTAATCTAAAATCACCATAAAATATTGGCATTGAAATTAAATAAAACACTTATTATATAGATAAATAACCTTTATACTCAAATAAGACATAAACCGTCTTATGCACTAATATGAGTATATACTTCATATAATGAGAACATTTCTTAAACATAGTCACATATTCTAAACTTATTGACTCAATTAGGAAATCAAGGTAGAATACCATCACTTACTAATATCAGACCTAATTAGGCATACAGATATCACTTATTGTGTCAAGATAATCATCTATTATTCTTTCATAATGGCCACTCAGGAATAGAACTAAATACTAATATAATAAATTAGAAACTCCATCAAATCTCTATAAAAGTAATCATACAATGTAGTAAGATCATGTATTTAGATCATTTCATAATCAGATAATGGGTGAAATACCCAAAATACCCTTATTAGGGTTTAAATCTAAAACCTTAATAAAACTTCATATAAGAAAGATTAGGCTTTGAAATCATGTGAAGAATATCAAGATACTCATTTAGTAAATTTTGCATGAATTTCTAAAGTTGTTTGCTATTTTTAATTGACAAATCATCAAAATCATATAGTTTGGAATTCCTAACATATAAAAAATAGAAGACATCAAAATCATACTCTAAAACTATTTTTATGGGATAGTACTCTCGAAGAGCTTTCCATAGGTACCTTGTTTGTCCTAAACCAAGCTTTATATCTCAAGATATGCATTTTTGAAAATAACCTTAATGTTGATGAATTTCCGTTGCCAATCTGGAATCCAACGGTCCCGATCTATTGGCCCGTCGCCCTTCATCTTCTTCGGATGACCTGTGCTCCTCTATTCTAGACCAGAAATAGAGTAGGTGGTGCACAGGTCCAACGGCTGCATCCCCGCAGTGCCCCAAACTGTCTTCTCATGGGAAAAAGGCCTAGATGGCTTCACCCTTCAGCTACCATCGCTGGTAGTTGGATCCGTGTAGAAGACAATATTTAGAACAAGAGTTCTTCAAGTCTCCATGGCCGCCCGAGTGAACTACATGACTGCCAGGTGAACTGCACAGTTTTCCAACTTTATCCCTCAATTCTCTTCCCTCTCCATTCCAGTCGCTTGCCAAACCCTAATACTAGATCTATGAGACACCACACACAAACCCCTCACGATTTTATGGTCTTACTTCCAAGGATTCATGTATCGGATCCTCCCTGAAAGGGGACTCTATTTTGAGTTTACGAACTCTCCAGTCCGTGACGAACTGGAAATCTGTAACATCCCTAACCCGGGTTATGACTTAACTCTAGAAGTTTTGCTTAAGTAATTTGTTTACAAACTTGTTTTAATCTTTTTAAAAGTAATCAAGACTCTTGTAGAGTTTAAATTTCAAGTTTGAGCTTAATTGCAAACTGTTTGTGCATTATATGATAGTTTGAGCATAAAGTGCAATTTACCCAAGATGAGGGGCTAGATTGCAAAATGTCACATGTTTAATGTACCTCATGTGTTTTGGCATCATAAGAGAGAGAATGATGTTAAAGGAAGGCTTGTGGAAAGCCTAAATTTCAAGTTGCAGCCTGTTTGAATAATGTTAGTGCATTGTGCACCAATTTTGGTACAAATTGTAATTTACCAAAAATGTGGGGTTAATATGCAAATTACCACCTCTAGAGTGTCCCTACTCCCTCCTAGTATTATATAGATGAGAGAGAAAGGAGGATACACCATGGTTGAATCAATTGTGAATGATGGTACTTTTGGTAATGAAATGGCCAAGAAAAGGGGTTGAATATGAAACCCTAACTTGAGTTGTATCAAGTTGAAAAGCTTATATACGAGTGCCTATCAGCCAAGGAGACAAAGGAGGAGCCTCATATCGTTTTGTGGACTCTTGGAAAAGGCCATGTCGTGCAAAGCACCTCAAGGAGGTTAGGTGTGTCAGGTTACAACTTCCTTAGAAAAGTTGTATCGGGTTGTGGATAAAGTGGTGATTTAGTTGATATATTTTATTCAAAGGGATAAGTAATGGAAGAAAATTCATCCCTAGCTTATCCTCAACTATTTTTCATGTAAAGATAAATGTTTATGCATGCATGTACACGTGTCATCCATGCATGGACACGTGGCACCTACTAGCTCAAATTGATGACACCTCATTTTTACCTTCCTTCATGAGCAACAAGTATATATACCCCTAGTTTCACCCCTTAGTGAACGTTTTCGACTCTTATGACCCTAATTTCATAAGGTATCCTGCACAGATCTCTTTTATCTTGCAGGAGTGCAAATATATTGTGCATAGGTCCTTGGATATCGCCCATATCAAAAGCATATCGTCCAAGTAGGTGATATTGGCCATATAGGGTGATATCGGCCATAGAGTGAAGTGTTTTGATTCCAAGTGAGTGACATATCGTGAAAGTGAGTGTCATGTCATGCAATAGGAGTGGCATATCGTGCAAGAGCACAAGGGTATCGTGAAAAGGTGTTAAGGAGAAAGAAGGATCTCATACTTAACCTTAAGGTGAGGATATGATCATCTTCAACCTTGGATTGAA
The DNA here is from genome assembly GCA_963693085.1 of Alisma plantago-aquatica. Lineage (NCBI taxonomy): Eukaryota > Viridiplantae > Streptophyta > Magnoliopsida > Alismatales > Alismataceae > Alisma > Alisma plantago-aquatica. Next base: position 454,470,117 of record OY856413.1, on the reverse strand, counting down.
GTATGATTTTAGGGTTTTGATCTTCGTTTCTTTTCTTCTTCACCAATTGCTTATACATGGTGATTCTTTGCATATAGAGGAGTTTTGAAGTCCATATTCAACCTTAGGTCTAGAGGTTGATGGTGATGACATCATCAAAGGTAAAGTGATATTAGGTTCAAGCACACAAGCAAGCACCTCTAACTCGATATGGTGATGCACCTACTCCACTAAAATGATATGGATATGATTTTATACCTTCTTTCACAATATGGTGGTGTAGTATACACCTCGTGCATGATAGGAGGTTAAGAAACCACCTCAAAACCAAAATCGGGTTAAGCATACACCTCAAACCCGATACGGTGATGTAACCCTATACGAAAGGAAAACCGATATACTTTGTAACCTCACACGCTTATTGATTTGTATAATGGGTTGACAAAGGTTCAACCAGTTGTCTATCTTGTCACTTAATCCATGGTGAAGAGTAGGTCAAATCCATGAAGGTTTGAACGGGCATGAGCATAAGGATCTACCCGATATGATGTGGCAAGCACACACACACCTTAAAACTGATATGGTGTGGCAAGCACACACACACCTTAAAACCGATATGGTGTGGCAAGCACACACTCACCTTAAAACCAATATGGTGTGGCAAGCACACACACACACACACCTTAAAACGGATATGGTGTGGCAAGTGCACACACCTTAAAACCGATATGGTGTGGTAAGCACACACACACCTTAAAACCGATATGGTGTGGAAAGCACACATACACCTTAAAACCGATATGGTGTGGCAAGCACACACACACCTTAAAACTGATATGGTGTGGCAAGCACACATACACCTTAAAACTGATATGGTGTAGAAAGCACACACACACCTCATACCCGATATGGTGAAAGCACCTTAAATGTAATGTACTTTTTTTTTGAGATAATAAATGTAATGTACTTGATGGAGTAACACATGGAGTATTTTATATCAAGTTATACATTAGGAGGTATGGAGTTTAATGAATAATGATTATGTAGGTTAATGTTACTTGAAGGAAAGGTTGATCCAACTTAATAAAGTATGGAGTAATCAACATCCTTGAGAGGATGAGAGAGAACTCATACTTGTGCAATAAACATGTAATGTGCTTATATTAATGATTATAATATGTGTAGAATATGAATTAGGGTTTGATCCTTGATAATGTGATCTTGAAACCCTAATCAATAAAGAATGGGAAACCCTAACTCTAATATAGGGTAATGGTATGTGAAACCCTAATCGATAATGAATGGGAAACCCTAACCCTAATGAGGGAATAGTTGTATTACCCTGTATTGCATGGTGTTGATATGTATTTGATATGGCTGTTATCATGTATACTGACCATGCATGTATCATGAGATGATGAGAATAGCCAAGTATGAGCTATGATGTTTATTTGGTAAAGATGCTTAATGGTCCTTGTGAGCCATGTGAGATGCTTGTGTAACAAGTATCATGTATACCTTGGTCAGATGACCTAGAGGTATTAGTTACCTGATAAGTGGTAACTATATTCTGTAATGAACTAAGGGTTTGAATACCCATATCTAGTTATCATGATGATGATAATGTTGAAGGATGAGAATTCCTGGTAATAAGATAAGGGATTGAGATCCTAATGTTATATAAAGTTTTGGAAAGTACTTGATAGATGTATTACACTTTTCTTTGTAGCATTTGTCATAATAATTAATGTTTGAAAACTTGACTGATGCTAAAAGAATATGGTAATGCACTTAATTAATCAAGTAGAATCTTATCATGTAGAGCCATGACCATAGATCCATCAACATCAGTAAACTACTGAACGGTGAAACCAGTTTTCCCATGGGATCTCCTGATGAACGCATATTTTTGAATATGTGGGGGTGATGGGCGCAAATATCCCTACGCCCTAATGTTGGATTGACGTGAGATAAACATGAGATCTCTCAATCCTTCATTATATGTGTTGGGATGGATGTATCACAAATATCCCGATGTTGATGAATGCCAGATTCGTGTGGAGATAAACATGAAATCTCTTGATTCCGATGAGAGTGCAGCTGCCGCTGTAACTCTGTAGTGAAGTTTCCAGTATACCCTGGAAAGCTATGATAAGCCATTGACATAGTCCTTCTTGTGGTCTTGTACTGACCGAGATGAGGGAGGTCATGGCAGCTGGATCTTCCATTGACCTTGTATGGTATCGATTTTGACTTCGTAGTGGTCGGTTGGAGTATGAGCGGTATACCTCATCTCCTCAGGGCATAAGTGTGATTGTAAAATGTAATCAACCGTGTAGCGTACTTGCTTAAGGATGGAATATGGAAATCATTGGTTGATGTTACATTTCTCAATGCATATTAAATGGATATATGTTATACATGTTCTTCATATTCCTTATAAAATGAATAGATGATTTACTGCTTTATCATATATAGCTGCAAGGTTTCAGAAGATGATATTGCTCTATTATGCTTAAACATTGATTAAATCCTACTTATTAATATAAAAGAATCCTCTGCTCAGTTTTATTACTGTTTAAATGAAATAATAATATTGTTGGTAGAGAGTTATATCTCTCACTGGGACATGAGTCTCACTCTGTTGGTCACTAACATTTTTAGGTGGACGCGGATGAGGAGGTAGGGACCACACAACAGAGGGAGGACAACAACATCAGGGGCAACAGTAACATCTCAGGTTGAGTGTGCTATCTGTCGTGTCTTGTAGATATAAGTCCTATGTGTCGTGTCTGTACTCTCAGGTCCTTGGAGTCAGTACGTAACGATTTTTATGAACGATCTGAGATTTTGGCTTGTATGCCTCGAGTTTTAATGTTGCTTATGTATAGTTTGGCAAAACATATGTTATATGTAATCCTCAAGATGAGATGGTAACATGGTATGTACAATATGAACCATGATGTATGTAGTACTTTGGTTATTTTCTTAAGAGTTTCCTAAAAGAGGATCTCTTTGCAAATGGTTTTAATTTTTAGTGATTTTTGTTAATCCACTGCTTATGGTTATTCCACAATTATTTACTGGTGACGGTTTGATTTGTTGTCGGATTGTCACAAAATCACTCTTTTTTATTTTTATTTTTATTTTTATTTTGCAAAAAAGTCCAATCTATAAAAATAATTCCACAAACCACCACATGACCCCGTGAACTCAAATTTTGGGATACTTGATATATTACCATTATCTTGTTATGGAAAATATTTCGGGTCCAAATTAATTAAATAGACACTCCAAAAATAGCTTTTAATTAAAAACTAGATAATTACTAATTTAATCACCTAGGCCACTAGATAAATCAAAACATCTAAATTTTCTCTCTTGATCTTATATATCAAATCTACCAAAATTACGTTGAGTATTTATTATGAACATGAAATGCTAAATCCTCAAATTTATACTCCAAGGACCCATATGTGAATTCTCATTGGCCCAATCATTGAATAAGATTCTAGGGCCCCCAAACCACTCCTTGATCTTTCAAAAGGTCCATTATCTATTCTCGGTTATGGAACTAAAACATGAATCCCTATTCCCTAAACATAAGCTTTCATATGATACATTAGGTCAACATTACTTTACTTCCTTAATAATGATACTTAAGTTGGTCTGGAGCTCAAAATAGTAACTAAAGCCATCACATTATGTATTTGTCACATTGTTGTTCACATGAATTATTCATGTATATTCATCTACGCCTAGCTACAATCATACACATTTAAGCCATTAGGTGTGCATTGCTTGACCAGATGGCTTGTATTATAAATTTTGTAAACTTAATTACATACCTAGCCATGGTTAGGTTTATTAGGTCCCATGACATACACTTACCAGAAAACCCCACACTAAAAGCTTACAATATCTATGAAATTGAGGATGTTACAATACATGTGTGTGGTGATAAGTCCTTGTTTGTGTCTTACCAGGCCTCTCAAGGCCGGTCTGTGACTTTGGGCTATTCCAGATCTACAAAAGTCAAAGGTGAAGGATGGGTGGACTTGAAGTTCCCTTCAGTGAAAGTGTTAACTCTTCATAGGGTCAGACATGTTCCAACCATTCGATGCAATATCCTTAGTGGAGTAATTTTAGTTAGGGAAGGTTATAGAGTAGACTGTAAATGTAATAAGGCTATTATTACACGCCTTTGTGATTCTTTATTTTTTGGCAAGGGGTATTTATGTGATGTGGAGAACTTATTTAAGATTCATGTTGAACCTGTTTCAAATTCCATTTTAAATTTGAATGATTATAGTTTTGTATGCATGAATCTTGTATCATTCGACGTTTGACATTCACGTTTGGGGCATGTTCATGTTGCCTCAATGGAGCATATGATGAATCTAAATTTAATCCCTAAATCTAAAATTAGCAATAATAAATGTGAAATATGTGTGCAAGCTAAACTACCTAGTAAGCCTTTTCATTCTGTGAATAGGAATTCATAAATTTTAGATTTAGTGCATACATATATCTGTCAATTTAATGGAATCGCTACTAGGGATCAAAAAATATTATTTTATAACTTTTATTGACGATGCGAGTAGATACTGTTATGTCTTTTTACTTAGAAGTAAAGATGAGGCATTGGATAAATTTAAAATTTATAAGAAAGAAGTTGAAACTCAAACTGGAAAAATACTTAAACGATTAAGGTTTGATAGCGGAGGATAATACACTTCAAACTTATTTTTGGAATTTTTCCAACCACATGGTATAGTTCATGAGGTTATCACTCCCCATTCACCACAGTCTAATGGGATAGCTGAATATACAAATTGAACCCTAATAGATGTGGTTAATTCTTTTAATCTAGACCTCAGGTCTACCCAACTTCATGTGGGGGGAAGCTTTGAATACGGCTTGCCATATTCTGAATAGAGTTCATCATAAATATGTAGAGAGTAGTCCATTTGTGTTATGGAGAGGAAGAAAACCGAGTCTTAAATATCTTCGAGTGTGGGGGTGCCTTGCTAAGGTACTTGTCCCTGAACACGAAAGGAAGAAATTGGGACCGAAAACGGTTGATGCCATATTCTTGGGGTATGTAGAGACAAGTTATGCCTATAAAATTTTGATAGTAAAATTTGATATCTCATGCATTGAGGTGAATAAGATTGTGGAATTATGTGATGCGACATTCTTTGAGGATGTGTTTCCCATGAAAACTGGTGTGCCCAATGAAGTATCTTAAGAATATTCATTCACCACAGGTTCCATTCCCGAGCCTGTGGAAAGGATGAAAAATGCGGGGGACAACTCAGAACAAGCTATTTCTGAATCTGATGATTCTAAAGAAATAGTTGAACCAAGGAGAAGTAAACGGTCTAGGACATCCAAATACTTTGGAAGTGAGTTTCACACTTACAATGTTGAGGATGATCATGTCACTTTCAAACAAGCTATGGAATTTCCAGAAGCTAAGTTTTGGAAAGAAGCCGTTAATGATGAAATCCAATCAATTCTCTCAAATGGAACTTGGAAATTGGTGCATTTGCCTCCTGGTTGTTCTGTAGTTGGTTGCAAATGGATTTTTAAGAAGAAACTTAATGCATACGGGACAATCAATAAGTATAAGTCTAGGTTAGTTGCTAAGGGTTATACACAAAGGGAAGGAATAGATGTATCAAATTCACCTGTTTCCCGTATGACCACAATCCGAGTGCTTATAGCATTGGCTTCCATTTACAATCTCTATATCCATTATATGGATGTGAAGACCGCATTCTTACACGGTGATCTTTAGGAAGAGATATATATGGAACAACCTGAGGGATTTGTGGGTCGTGGGAATGAGTCCAAAGTGTGTAAACTTGTTAAGTCATTATATGGCTTGAAACAAGCCCCTGAGTAATGGCATGAGAAGTTTGATTCTGTGATATCATCATTCATCTTTGTTTCTAATGAATTTGATAAGTGTCTCTACTACAAAATTGTCAATGATGGATTCATTTTTTTATGCTTATACGTCGATGATATCCTACTTTTTGGTTATGATATGAAAGTAGTAAATGAGACAAAGTCATTCTTGTGTAGAAAGTTTGAGATGAAGGATATGGGTGTCGCTAATGTGATTTGAGGGCTTAAAATCATTAGGTCTACTAATGGTATAACTCTCTCACAGTCTCACTATGTTGAGAAGATACTAGAGAGGCTTGAGTACAGATCATGTAAACCTATTAAGACTCCATATGATTCATCCAAGGCCTTATTCAACAATGAGACTGGGGTTCCAGTGTCTCAATTATGATACTCACATATTATCAGAAGTTTGATGTATCTCATGAACTGCACATGTCCAGACATTGCATTTGTCATGAGAAAGTTAAGTAGATACAATGTTGTCCCGACAAGACCCATTGGGAAGCTCTTGACAGAGTTCTTAGGTATATCAAGGGAACTTGTTCTCTTGGGATACATTATGGTAACATCCTTCTATAGTCGAAGGATATAGTGATGCAAGCTGGATTGTCATGATTCTGGGAGTAATGGTGTCTCAGGATATGAATTCCAATTGAGAGGAGGAGTTGTTTCCTGGAGGTCTAAGAAACAGACCATATTATCTCGGTCTACTTTTGAAGTAGAGTTGTGTGCTTTAGATGAAACTGGATTGGAAGCTAAATGGCTACATGGACTTATGCCCAATTTACCTATGGTAATGAAGCCGCTTCCTATAATTTTAGTTCACTATTACAACACTACAACTATTGCTAAGATAAAGAGTTCCAAGTACAATCAAAAATAGCATAGACACATCCAAGTCAGATTGAAATCTGTAAGGGAGTTAGTGTCTATTGGGGTCCTGGTTGTGGACTACATCGGTACCAAAGATAATACAACTGATCCTTTCACTAAAAGTATTAATTTGGCTTTAGTGGAAAAATACAGGTTGGGGATGGGACTGAAACCCCTATAGATTTACAAGTAGTAGCAACCCAACCTAAAAGAGTGGAGATCCCACAAATTGGGTTCAATGTGGTAATAACAAGTTGCCAGGTGAATCAGATGACACTATGTATTCTTATTTGATGCTTCTAGCATGTGTGTGTCTATCCCCTAGGAAACATGTTAGTGTCATGACTGCAAGTTAGTAAGAGATTAGTCTCTGAATAGTGTCAAGTCTTAGGACAGGATGTTAGCAGTACATCCTTGGAGACTCCAACTAAGTGATTGATGTTGTGTAGGCTACAACAGGAGAATTGGGTTGTTCTCTGTATTCAATCATGACATAAAATTTTGTATGCATGGCCTTAATGCATTGTTTTCTTTTCTACCATGTATTTATTGTGTTGTTACCAACCTATACTTTTGTACCCAAGGTTCAGGTTCAAGACTTTTATTCACCTAGTTCCTGCGGGGGTCACAGTTGGATAATTCAGGTAGATTCAAACTGAAAGGTATCTACTGAAAGCACAATATGGAGGACTAAAGGGTAGACCACACTATACATTAGACTTTGTGGGGGTTTGTTAGATATATGGCTATAGCAGCAATGTATATAGCATGGGTTAAGCCCAATGTAGTGCAGTTAGTACATGTGAGAAAAATAATTTTGTCTCTTGTGCAAATGCCAAAGAAGTTTTATCCTATATTGCTCACTCCTAGAACTTTTGTGGTCCTTATATGTAGGATCACATGGGGAACTAGAGTCCAAGGGGTCCTAGGAGGAGGGTATGCTCACCACCTTGGTGGGTGGGATGACCACAACACGCACACAAGTGCACGCACACACACCACGCCATGCCTCGCCTGGCCTGGCCTGGCTTGGCATGGGCTCGAGCTTGTGGCTTGTGGATTGTGGAGAATGTCTTCTGTCTTCTGTCTTCTTTTTGCACTAGGATACAACTACGTAATTAATTACTCATTTAATTAATTATTTCTTTCCTATTCAGATTTATTAATCCTAACTGGAAAGTGTCTATTTTTTGGAATTTTTCGCAATATGTACAAGAGTAACCGAGTGGTCGTGTTTGAATGAGAATAGGATTTGTGGGGTGTGTAAGGCTATAAATAGACTTCCGGTCATTAGGGTTAAACATATCTCTTTCGAACACAGCCATCATCCGTTCGTGTCAGTGTTTAGCATGCCCTAGTCCCAGAGTCTGCCGTTGTCGCTCTTGGTTGTCGCTTGGAGATCTCTCTCTCTCTCTTGGAAGTGACAAAGTCATTCATTCTCTTCCTTCAAGATGCATCATGTCAGACGGTGGTTCCTACAGTTGCTGGGTTTCACTGGTGGTAGTGTAAACGTGATGCTTCTCTTCAGTTTCATGACCGGGTACACTGGGAGAATGACGCCAGTCTTGGAGGACTGTACAACACTGATTTCTTTAAGTAAAACGTGCTCGTTTTTCAATGAACGATCTGGTCAGGTTCCTAACTCAGTTTATATTCTTCTGCATTGTTTATTCTTCTGCTTCTTATATGGATTTGGCCTGTAATCATTAATTCATTGCATTCGTCACTGTTGCATGTAATGATGTAAAATCCTAAATTTTAAATTCAACAATTGCATCTATCGTTGTTACGTGTACCTACGTAATTCAAAATTAACAACAATCATATCCTCTGACTCCACCCTCACCGACCTAATCAAGACCATTGTCGTGGGGTATGCCAAGGAAGGGAGGAGGTCGCTGCTTGCCAATGCAGCAGGTCTAGCTGGGTAGGAGTTGTACTACTCACAGTTCAGTCTCGAAAGCCCGATCAACATGTTCTGATGCTAGTTGTTAATTTGATTCTTGGCCAATCTTTGGCCTTTGTGTTCCTCCACACACCCCACCCCATCCATCAACATTGCTTCACTTCATTTCAGAGTGGACAATCTTTTTTATAGTGATTTATGTTGATCAATTCCCAAACCTCATCCTCCAGGTCTGCACCCCAAGGAGAATCTCATCAATCTCGGCTCTCGCAATGTCTTCCTCTACTCCAAACAAACCGCTGCCATCGTGGCAACACCCGTCAGTGTCCCATCCGACTATCGGTGTGATGTCGGGCATAAGAAGAGGGCACTGCTGCCAAGGTTCATAGATTCTTTCATCAGGCATTAGGCCCCTGTTTGGTTCAGGACCTGATTCATATTCTGGGTCGTCGTTTGGCGCCACATCTGCTTAACCTGTTCCAGGTTGGCCAAGAGTCATGTTTGGTTCGTAATTGCAATCCACCTCTATTTTGGGATAGCGAAATCCCATAATGCGGACTAAGCGGGTCCCGGTAGAGGTGGGATTTCAATTCTTAGTCTGGGTTAGGGTAGCAAGTCCTGACCCCGACTCCCAACTCCCTCGCCCCCACTCCTCTCCCAAACATTGTCCACCCTTAACCCTCTCCTTCGGCCCTCTCCCCTCTCCTTCGACCCTCTCTCTCTACCTCTTCTATTACTGCTATGTTCTCCTCCAACAGTGCGTCTATGAATTAAAAGTGAGGCACGATTCTAATGTCTGCCACCTCGAGCAGTTCACAGATGGAGTCCAACCAGCGTCTGGAGTCAAAGTGTAGGTGGAGGGAATCAATGTGGTCTTGTACAACTTCCAGGATAGAAGGGAGACATAATCCTTGAAAAGCAAGGTAAGCCATGTCCTATCCCTTCTAGTTATCAAGCATTGTCACTCTCCATTAACACCCCTTCTCTTGTTTGAGCATCGTCCCATCTTGTCGACGAACAGTTCAAACCCTAGCCAGGGCAACAACTATCCATCAACCTACATATTGCTCGCATTGTTAATCAACCTCCTTCCCATCCAGCTCTGCATCCTTGACCAAGTGTTCTCTGAAGTTGCTGTTGATCCCTGCTATTCCGAAGTTTGTTGGTTTGTGAAGAGGTGGGTGAGCTTGATTCATGTTTTCTTCATTTCATTTCTTATTTTGGTCCAAAAATTCTGAAGCTGTAATTTTTTCCTCCTTTGTGGCATGTGCTGCTTCATTTGGGTCATTTTGGTGATGTCTCTTCTCCCCAAGTCTTCCTTCTAATATCAGGTATTTTGTTATTTTCATCCGCCATTAAATGTTATATGATTTAATGCCTCGAGCTTCTTATTTTTTGGAGTACATGTTGTACGAGTAAGAACGGAGTTGGTTTTGAGTAAGCATTAAATTGGATTTCAGTACCAAAGGAAATCCCACAGACCTCAAAATGGGAATCAGGTGAATGATCCTCCCAAATACCACTAGAAAGAGACTCTTTTCTCCAAGAAACATAATTATGTTACTAGAAATGGTTCCTCAAGTCTCACCCCACTACTGCATTCCTTTTGTACTTCAAACAACACCATTCTACATAAAAAACCCTCCCTTGATGTAATGACAATTTCTATGTTTCTTATAATGTGTCTTGCAAAACATAATTATCTCGTTGCATTCATTCAAAGATGATTTCTATTTTACCTTAATTGGACACTCTAAAATATATTTCTCTTGATTGGATGCACTTTTGTACCCCCCCACAGTCATGTTAGCTTTTCCCGCTTATCTACAAAGTTCAATTATAAGAACATCCACAATCTCACAATCTATGTCTTAACTCTTTGTTAACTTTATGATAATACTTTACATTCCATATATAGAACCTTACAGAAGTGCAATTAAAAAATTTAAAATATACATATTTATATTACTATGATATAATGAGTTTGTTTTATTAATAAAATTAAAGTAACCAAACACCTTATTTATGATATCCAAATTAATTATACGCAAATAATTCATTATTCACTAACCTTAACTAGATAGAAACCGTAATTATATTTAGTAACACTATTTATTTAGTAACACAATTGCCAAAAGTTATTTAGTAACAAAATTAATTGATTAGACCTAATGTTATTATCCCAAACCCTAATTACATAACAACCCTCCTTATATTCATTAACCCTAATGTATAGTAACCATGGATTATTTTGTATTACCCCTAACTTATCCTCCCTAATTATTCATTCACTCTATTTATTTAGTAATACTAACTTAGTACACCCAATTGTCCCATATTTATATGTAACCTTATATTATTTGCTAACCCTAGTTACATAGTAACTCTAATTATATAGGAACCATGCCTTCTGTTCACTAACCCTACTTAGATAGTAACACTAATTAGAGTTACTTCTCTATTAGATCTATGCTCATTAACAACATGCCTTCTGTTCTTCTTACTGAAAGTTTCCTTCTATTATTACTAAAGCAAGTGACATGCATGCTTTTCTTCCTTTTTATGACGTGAATGATATCAATGTTTGAATTGAAGTTAGGTCGGTTCCAAACATAGAATTTTTCAATAAATACTCATTCAAGGTTGACAAATTTTGACAACCTAGGTTCTAAAATAAATGCTATTTGAATATGTATTGAATAATATATAATATGGGTTTATTCCCAGGTTAGGCATTTCAAAACTAAGTCTAACTTTGGATTTGATGCTATGCAAAAAGATCTAGATATGGATGGCTTCTATTGGAGGTTAGGAATATTTTGTTGGCAACAGTCAAAATTCTATCTATACCTACCTCTCATGGGTGACATGTCTACTTTTTTCATATATAGTAACCATGTATTATTCGCTAACCCTAGTTACATAGTAACCCTATATTATTCGCTAACCCTAGTTACATATAAGCCTAGTTATATAAAAACCATGTGTGTTTAGTTAGCAAATTGTTTTGTATTAGACCTAACTTATCTTCTCTAATTATTTAGTAACTCTATTTATTTATTAATATTGACTTAGTACGTCCAATTGTTATATAACAAAAACGAATTTAGAACTCTTCTATCAATACTGATTATTTATTCATACCCATTTATTAATACTGATTATTTATTAAACTAACTTAGTACATCCAATTGTCCCATATTTATATGTAACTCTATTTATTTATTAATATTGATTATTTTTAGTAACCATATTTATACAGTTACCCTAATCAGTTGGTATATATAATTGATTTATATCACAACATTAACTAGTAACAAAATTGATTGTTAACCCTTATTATATACAAAATGAATTTATTCAGTAAGAAAATACAATATATAACTGCAATTCCCAAGAAAAACTCTCCCATTCCTCTCTCTACAAATTATGAATTATCAAAGAAGTAAGAAATGTTTTGTGTTTATCATGTATAGTTAGGAGATCTTCAGAACACATTGGACTGGCCACAATGCTTCTGAAAGTGGTCCCAAATCTTATAACTACAATTAAAAACATGTGATCACTAGACTCCTCATTTTGAAAACAGAATGGTCATCTAGATATAAACTGAAGACCCATACTATTTAAATAATCCACAACTGGTAATTTCCCCAAAAATAACTTCCACAAAGTGATAGAGCACTTGCAAGGTATAACAGTCGACCATATCCACTTCCCCCAAGCTACTGCTTGCCATTTCCTCCTACAAATGTTCCAACCATCCCTAGCTGACCTCCTTTATATAAAATTCTATCTTCACTGTGAACAGGAGATTCTTGAGTATCTAATACATCTTGTATAGCCTCACTTCTTCTAAACTTAGGACATTCCCAAGCACCATCAATAATACATCACTTTACTTTGCAGTTGAAATTTAGACCAAGCATGAAGACCAATTGAGAATCCACAAGATCTAACAACTTCTGTTTATTTCTAAAGAAGAAATTCTAATGCAGTATGTACATGGATCTGAGAATGACTTTTGTATTTCTAAAACTATACAAGGTATACTATTACCTATTTCTTAATCTGTATGTGAATGGGTTGTTTATTTGTGTTTGTGGTTATGTTCATGAAAATGGTGTATGTTTTTGTGGTGATGTGATGTGGCATGTATATAGACCAATCTTACATAATTTGCACAGAAAATATATGGTATTCAGGTATTTGCTAGGATTTTTTGTCTTTATTTATGTTATACAAAAACAATTATTGAATCTGAAATCCAATTCTTGCAATTTAACAATTCTTCATAATGAAAACCAGCTTTGGCATGAAAAGTCTAGAATAAACTGAATTGAAATGAAACCTAGGAAAGTTGAACCTGATTTTCCACAGGAAATTTATGCTATTAGGTGTGTGAATTTTATGTTATATGAAAATATTCTTTAGTCTGAATTCCAACTATTGCAAATATGCTAATGTTCAGTATGAAATCCAACTTGAACTGACTTTTATAAAGAAAATATATGCTTCTATGATATATTGTTCAGTCTAAAATCCAACTCTTGCACATAAAATACTCCTCAGTCTAACCACTTTATGTCATCAATAAAATTTGGGCCCATCAAGTACATTGGTATCATCTGACTTTTGACTGTTCACGTAGTTGTACCCAACTTTCCCTATATTAACATGATTGACTGGATTTGAAATTATGTTACATTGATATCGTGTTCTATTGTAGCAAATGTGCTACTATGATGCACACCTAAGCTTGCATTAACACCTAGGTTGACAACTTTTCATCTAAAAACCCTACTGTCATGTTGTATTGCAGCACTTGTGATAGTATGTCTTCCACAGACCCCAAGCTCCGTATTGTATGGTCGAGGGAGTTTGATGAGACTCTAGTTTCAGCATTGAGGAGGAAGTATGACATAGGTAGGAGTATAGATGAGCAGTTTACTAAAGAGGCTTGGAGGGAGACACTCCATGATTGGCATAATAGGATGGCAAACCCACACTGTACATTGGACCAAGTGAAAACTTGGTGGAAGAACCCGAAAAAGGAATTTTTAAAGTTGAAGCTTGTGACCAATAAGAACGATGTCATATGGGATGAGACCAAGAACAAGTCGATACTTCCAGACACCCTAGAGTGGAGGGAGAAACTTTAGGTATGTAGAATAACACACTGACATAACATTCATATTTTGCAATTAAATTTATCCTCCTAATTGAAACTATTTGACAATAGGGAAACAAGGAACTAGGAAGGATGATTAACCGACCATTCTACCATTAACATGACATCAACTTAATGGGGGGAAGGAACATTGCTAGAGGCCATCACGCAATGTCTTCAGTAGACAGACAACTTCCATCAGACGTCGCCTCTGAGGATGATGTCATTGTTGACTTGGATGCTTCCAACACTCCTATCAATATAGATAGCCCCGGTGTTGCAGTAGACACAACCTTTTTTGGCACTCAGAGTGAGGGAGACAATGTCGAAATGGATAACCAAGGCATTGGTACAAGGACTCCTACCCACAAGCGTAGGAAGTGAGCATCAATGACACCTGAGCGATGTTCACTATCCAGTGATGTGGTTTCTGAATTCACAAAGGTGTATGCAAAGGTACTCGAGTTAGGGACCGGTGTAGCCACCCGAGCCATTGAAAAGGAAGAATTTACAATGATTTTGCAACATTTACATGAGACTTTCCCAGATGCCCCTACCTAAGTTTTTACTACTCTTGTTAATTCCATGAAGGAGTCAACCAACTGTAGTATCTACCTCAGCCTCTGACATACCCCGCACAAAGTTATGATCTGATTGCAAGACCTTTGCAAAAGGTCCCGCATTGCTAATGCAACACTTCCACCTTCCATGACCCCCTCTTTTGGGCCGTATCCATACAGATTTCCTACACAGTCCCCCCCGCCTTGGGCTTTTAGCAACACATCAAGTATGCCATACATGCATCATACTACTAGTGATGATGTTGGCAGAAGCGGGACTAGTAGATATGACGCACCATAGTTAGACTCAACATCATCAGTTAGATGTTTCTTGAATTATTTGATAGTTTGAGAACATTATCTACATTTGGTTGTTGTTGTGCTTATTGTTGTATTATTTAATTCTGTAGCGAACATGTTAATTTGATATGCATAAATAATTGAGTTGTAGTTTTGTTTATGCACACCATGAATTGTTATCTTGTTCTTGTTATAGAAATCATATCTTAGTTTTGTCTACCTTATAATTGTAGGCAGCATGTCTGGTACTGACCACACACATGCACTAGACCAAGTTATAGAAATTTTAGATATCGCGTCTGGGCGAGAAAATCATATTGCTAAAAAAATAACTGACTCAATAGCGACCGTTGTCCTGGCTGATGATGACATAATACATCCGTTACCTAGGTCAGTTAGCATTAGGAGCGGTCACCAAAATTGTTTAGAAATCATATATGGACATGAGCAAAGAGCATATGACCTATACTGAATGCATCCACATACATTTTTAGCCCTCTTAGACAAGCTTGAGAGTTGTGGCTTATTATGTAGTAGTAGAGGTGTCTCATCAGTCGAGGTTGTATGCTACTTCCTTCAGATGGTTGGCCATGTCGATACCAATTGTGTTTTAGCTGAGGACTACATTCACTCTGGTGAGACCATAAGCAGAAAATTCAACGAAGTATTGAATGGGGTGTGTGGCTTGTGTCACAAATATATTGTGATGCAAACCACAACCACAACACCGCACCGTCGCATCTTAGAGAGCCCAAGGTTCTACCCTTACTTCAAGGTAATATTTTTTTTCTTAAAAAAATGGCGATTCATTGTAACATTAGAATGTAAGACGAACAACTCATTGTATTGTTTTAGGATGTCATTGGTGCAATTGATGGGACACACACCCTAGTTTTGTTTAGATGCGATAAGAAAAACTAGTATCGAAATAGAAAAGGGTTTGTATCATTGAATGTAATGGCTGCAGTAGACTTCTCAATGGAGTTTATGTACGTCCTCACAGGATGGGATGGTTCTACAATAGACCATAGGATCCTACAATCTGCATGGACCAAAGGTAGTTTCAAAGTACCCACCGGAAAGTATTACCTGGTTGATGCAGGCTACGCCAATACCTGTCAATTCCTAGCATCTTATCGCAACACAACTTACCATATAACTGAGTATCGGGGAAACATACACATGTACAACAAAAAGAGGGAGATGTTCAACCACCAACATGCACAATTATGCAAAATACAATTGAAAGAGATTTTAGTGTGTTGAATTGGAGGTTTGCTTACTTAAAAAAAGGTATGGTGTATTATGTGCATTCACAATGTTACCTAATATTAGTGTGTTTTATTCTACACAATTTCATACGATGCCAAAATTATGGTGACTTTATTATGGATGAATTTGTAGAAGACAGTTTTCCAATTAACCTCCCAGGAACTAGGGTTGACCAGAGTTCCCTCCAATAAATAACTCAAGCCGATGCTCGGGAGGGTGATGTATTGCGTGAAAACATTTCTAGTTTAATTTGGGAAAATTGATGACCTTCCTTTGTATTTGTTGTAATTTCTATAGTATTTTTAAACTCATTTATCACTTGACATGTGCTCTAATCCTCGTTAGATTTGTTTCGTACAATGTTTCTATGGCTCCTAATTATAAATGTCACATTACGCTTCATTATATTGTCTTAAAACAGAGAATGGAATGTCATCGTGTCCATATGGCCTTCATTTCATCATATGAGTCTACATGGATGCCACATATATGACAAATGGATGGTTTGAAGACAACAACCCCCATAGGCCATATTTTACATGTGGTAGGGGTCTTGTTCCAAACATATGTCGTATGATGTTGGCCGCATAGCGAGTACAACCTACCATGGCCACCCTTAATGCAATTAGGGATGCACTGGTAACACAACTTACTTATACACACAACAACCGCAAGCACTGGTCTACACAATGTGACTTTGTCTGTTCGACAAGGGAAGACACCGATAGGATAATAGCAGAAATTTCAACTCTGAGTAAGAGGCACCTATATCTTCGTGAACTACTTAACCTACAGAACAATATTAACTTTTCAACGGAGAAAGAGGGCTACAATACATCATAATTGTAATACAATATGATCTATCCAAATAAACTTCACTTGTATGTCAGAACAGTCAACTTGTCCAATCAAAATACTCTTCAAATTAGATTTGAAAACTATGTATTGAACCCAAAATTATGTTACTAATCAACAATCACATTTTAGATATCGATGAATCCATCTAAACTTCCAAGGTGTCATTGTGGTTTAGTTGCAGCCTTGAGGATTAACACAGAGGATGCAGGATTATATGACTGTGGCATTTTGAGTGAAAGGTCAGGCAAAATGTATAACATATGTCCTACTAGTTAGGTGTGATAGTAAATCCATAAACAATCAATCACCCTTGTGTAGGTTGTGCATTTGTTGTCATTAACTTGAACTTGGGAATACATTTTAGGGAAAGACCAATCCGGATACTTCCATTGGGAAGTTGATCTCCGCCCATCAACTGATTCTTTGAAGGCTAAGATTATGTTATTAACTAGCGAGTGTATGTTAGTGTGGGGCCAGACAATGAACATGAAGGACTTTGTTGAAATCCATCACAACTCTAAAGATATATACACCTCTACAAAGTACGAGTATGAGATTCTACAAACCTCTGTTGACAAGATGGAGGAAACTTATAGTCTTCTTTTGGACATTCCTTCACCTCGATGATGCCATAACATTGAATGGAAGAGTTAGGTTTAGGTTTGTCCTATCGATTTAGATTGTCTATCGTTGGATGTTATCAACATTATAAACTTTCTTAATTTCATCGTAATGTTGTTTGAATGGCATTATAAGGTTGCTGATTTTTATCGTAATGTTGATGAATGTTTTATGTCTAGACCAGATAGAAGGGTGTATGCTACTTAGATTGTCTATCATTGGATGTTATTAACATTATAAACTTTCTTAATTTCATCATAATGTTGTTTGAATTGATTTATAAGGTTGCTGATTTTTATCGTAATGTTGTTGAATGTTTTATGTCTAGACCAGATAGAAGGGTGTATGTTATTTAAATCTGAATAACATATTATATCCGCATAATTGTGATATACACCCTTACATCTAACATATATTACATACATAATCTGCAATATGGATGGGCAACCAACGAGCGTGTTTGCTTTATGGCGTCCAAAGCATGATCAGATCCTACTTGATGCCATGAGAAGTCAGTATGACATGGGGAGATGTGTTTGTGGATTTTATACTTGAGAGGCTTGGATGGAGACATGGCATGATATTCGAAACATGACGGGGATGCATTTCATATCTTTGCACCAATTGAAAACCCTTTAGAAGAAATTAAAGAAAGACTTTATCAGACAAAATTGTTTCCTTTTGGCACATTTATTGCCTCCTCATCCCCTAGCACAATATGTGATCCGCCCAGGATTTTTAGAATACTTAAAAAATGTTGAAAACAACAACAATGGAGTTGCAAGAGTAGGTCGTGAGGGAAATGAATGAAGTTGCAAGAATACCTATTTGTACTACTTTATGTATGCTTTGGTTTTACTTTCTACAATTGGACCCCTGAGTTTGGTTGTTGTTAAAGCTACATCATAAGCTGTGATACTTTATGTATCATCTTTTTATCATAATGTTGGTTTTTTATGGCTTCAGCAGATATATGCACATTAAATCTTTATATTTGAATTATCATATTGTGTCCACACCATTGCAAAATGAACTTACCATTGCAATATATAATATATAGAATTTGTAATTATGTCTAGGCAAGGTACGGCGTCGTATGTCATATGGTGTACAGAGAATGATATGGTCCTCAAAGGTTTGATGAGAAACCAATATGACCTGAGGAGATGTGTGAATGGAGTATATACTGTATAGGCTTGGAGGGAGGCATGGCGTGACTTTCAAAACATAATGGGAGTGCCTTACATATCTCTTAGTGAGGTACAAATTTGATGGCAGTAACTCAGGAGAGAGTTCATTAGAGAAAACTATTTCATTTTGGGAGCTTTTGTACCTCCTCAATCATTGGTCGTGCAACACATCATTCCTTGCAATTTTACGACGACTCGGTGCATTTACCCCCCAGGAGTTGCAGAATACCTAAACAATGTTGAAAATAACAATGATGCAGTTGCAGGATTAGGTGGTGAAGGCAGCGAATGAAGTTGCAAGAAATTGTTCACCACCTAAGGCACGTTAATTTTTTTTTATTTTGTATGCATTTAAAAACGCACCTGATCTGATGATTATGAACACTAATTGCAAATTATTGTGACCTTTAGTTTGTTACTATCAGTATTTGGTCAAATGAGTACTTGTTTATATTTGTTTGCCAACTTTTATTTTTGTAATGATTATGAACCATTACCTGTTGAAGTTTACATCAAATACACTAACTATTTATTTCAATTTCTCTTAACAGTTTTCCTAGTTTGTGTAACTTATTGTCAGCCTTACTTTGTTGTTATCATAATTTTCTTGTACTTGTACTTATTTATAATGTTTAGATGTTGAAGTCATTTTCAAAGTCGCATTCAAAGTTCAAAAAAATATTGATGTCGCATGCAAGGATAGAGAAATATGGATATAGAAATATGTGAATGAAAAAATCATGTACAAGCATAATTGTTGCGAGCCTTCCCAGTCTCATTTCCCAAATGTGAGCCCAGAACAAAGCAACGATGGTTTCACTCACCCAGTTTTCCATCTGCCAATGTTGTTTGATTGGCCGAAAGACAACGTCAAAGAACAAGACAAGGTAGCGCTGCAGGAAGAGTGTCATGTGTCATGGGATGAGTACCACAAGGCCCTAAGCTGGGGCAACTGGGATGGTCCCACCTGGGATCAACAACAACCTGCATCCGCACTAAAAAATGTGCAGCACAGTGGCTGGTCGTCATCTTAGACTACTGAGTTTCTAGATCTAGGCAACTACAGGGCACACCGTTCCTTTTTTTGTCTCCTCTTCGTTGGACCATGCCACATTTGCCTAGTATTTAGACATGATATTATCTTTTTTTTAATTTAAGTTTTGATGTAAGATATGTCCTCTCAATTTCTATGGAACAATTACTTTTATATTTCTATAGAACAGTTACTTCGTATTTCAATTAGAATATGAATCTGATGTGTTTGGTTTACGTTAATTCCATTGGTTGAACAAAGTTCCTTGTACCTTACATCTAATTACATGTTATTTTTTCCTTTATTGCGCATGTATCAAGCATCTATATTATTTTAAAGCCATTTTTCTCACCTACTTTTTAGTTA
Organism: Alisma plantago-aquatica; assembly: GCA_963693085.1. NCBI lineage: Eukaryota > Viridiplantae > Streptophyta > Magnoliopsida > Alismatales > Alismataceae > Alisma > Alisma plantago-aquatica. Next base: position 454,450,070 of record OY856413.1, on the reverse strand, counting down.
TTGAATACATTGGCTCCACTTATGGCACCTATTTTATTATCAAATACATTGGTTTGATAGTTATTAATCTATACTATAGACACTCTCACACACAATGAATCATTTTCAATGGGATGATGAGTCAGATGCCGCACTCGGCACAGTGTTGGGTCGTTAGTACTACTTGTGGCGCTTGCGTAGGCCTCATGTACATCAAGGTTGGCGTGATGCCCTTACATAATTCCATACATTAACTGGGAGGACTGACATAAACATGGCTGCATTTAAAGCAAGGTGGAAAGTGCTAAAAATTGTAGATGTAGTTATGTGCACATTCTGGACAAGTCCTCGTACTTACCCATTGACAATACAACAACAACTTGATCAAGTGGGAAGCTCTCAACCATGCACAACAATCGAAAATCAGAGATACAAATAAACAACCTAATGTTGCTCGAGCCAATAATGACTGCATAAAATGAGTGCAGGGAATCCATATTAGCATCTAACGTCATTTGACCTTTTTATATTTCAAATTGAGATGACACTTGTGTGCAATTTATGTTGTATTATGTAATCCAATATTTTGTATTATGACAAATTTAAGTTCTCTATCGCCAATTATTTTGTTACTTACCTATTTATACAAAAATGCACAAGTATACATACATACAACAAGACATGTGCCATGCATTCACACAGCAGTGGTTAAAGTAATATTTACTTTTAATATGCATATAAAAGTAATAATACTGAACTCATATTCAGAAAAGAAATCAACAAACAGAATCAATCTTGTATAAAATTATCTCTTTAGTGTAAATTTTAATCTTGTATTACACAGTCAACATGGTTCTGTGGTCATTATTTTTAAAATTATTCTATAAGAATAGGAAAAATGTTCTCTAAGAACAGGGCAGGATAGCCATATCCTGACTATGTTGCCAAACAGAATCAGACTAAATCCTAACTCAATCCGGACCGCCTGACCAGAATCAGAATGGGTTATCAAACAGAATTAGACTAGATCCAGACTACCCCAATCCAGATCTATTGACTAACCCCGACTATCCTAGTCCAGACTACAGAATCCCAGTCCCCAACCAAACAGGGGCTAGAAGTTAAAGGCTTAAAGCTGATGTCTCGTAAGCAACTGGGTCCAGGTTCCTTGCGGTTAGGTGGTTGCTTTCCCATTCGGTGGTTGTTGGTGTTATCTCATAGTAGAAACTATTACCCATTGTCTATCAGATATATGGCTGCAAATTCCATGTATATAGCATGGGTTAAGCCCAATGTAGTGCAGCTAGTACATGTGAGAATGGTAGTTTTGTCTCTAGTGCAAATGGAAAAGAAGTTTTATCCCACATTCATCACTCCTATAACTTTTGGGGTCCTTATATGTAGGATCACATATGACACTAGTGTCTAAGGGTCCTAGGATGAGAGTATGCTCACCTCCTTGATGGGTAAGGTGGCCACAACACACATGCACGTACGCGCACGTACCCCACCACATCTCACCTCGCCTCACCGGGCTGAGCACGGGATCGGGCTTGTGGCTTGTAGATTTTGGATTGTGGATTGTGAATTGTGGAGAATGTCTTCTTTCTTCTTTTTGTACTAGGATACAACTACATAATTAATTATTGATTTAATTAATTATTTCTTTTCTAATCAGATTTATTAATCCGAACGGGAAAGTGTCTCTTTTGCGGAATTTTCTGCAATCTGTACAAGAGCAACGAAGTGGTTGCGTCTTAATAGAAATAAGATTACTGGGGCGTGTAAGGCTATAAATATGTCTCCGATCATTAGAGTTAAACACATCTTTTGTATACACAATCGTCATTCGTTCAAGTGCATTTTTGCAAACCCTAAAGCTGGAGTTTGTCATCATTGCTTTCGTGGTGTTATGTGGAGACCTTCTCCTAGATGTAGCACATTTGTTCATCCTCTTCCTTCCAAGACACAACCTTTTAGGTAGTGGTTCCTACAGTTGTTGTGCTATACTAGTAGTACAACTAGTTTGTCTGCATCATTCATCGTCAACACGAACGAGACATCTCTTCTTCAGGTTTGTGACTGAGTCGACTAGAAGAACGACGCCTATCCTTCCAGATTGCGGGCCACTGATTTCTTTAAATGACACGTTCATTTTTCAACAAACAATCTGGTCTTATTCCTAACTCATTTTTTTATTTTCTCCTACACTATTTATTCTTCTTCTTCTTATCTGGATCAGACATGAATCTGTTAATTTATTGCACCTGTCGTTGTTGCATGTAACGAGGTAAATCTAAAATTTACAACAGTCTTAAGGAAATCAATTTCTGTCATTAATTAACTATGATCGGTCATGCTGGTTCTGGGAATAAAATTGATACGAGTAGTATGCCTTAGAAATTGATTGTTACCAACTTTGTCCGTTGGCAGAGTCGGATGCAAATTTGGCTTAATATTGCGGGTTATGATCAGTACTTAGAAGAGATTGAACCTAAATCTGATGACACTATCCCTGATAATGCAAATATAATTTCTAACTCAAAGAAGGGTGATAAGACATGCCAAGGTTTGAATCTAATTGGTTTAAATAACAAACTGTATGATTCTTATTTGAAGCCGCCTGTAACTACTTCTAAAGTTCTGTGGGAAGTGTTAGTTAAAAATTTAGTATTGAAAACCAAGGTGCTGAAAAGTATCGTGTGTCTAAGTTTCAAAAATTTCAGATGGTTGAGGGTAAGTTTGTCTCTGATCAAACACACGACCTTCAACTTGTGTGTCATAAACTCTTAGATGCAAATACATAATTTACTAAGAAGTTCATTCTTATGTCTATCATAGAAAAGTTCCCTAAGTCATAAGAATCATTTGGCATGTCTCTTAAGCATCGCAAAGGAGACGAGTCAATGGATGATCTAATGAGAGATATTAACATACAAGAAGAACACTTAAAGGGAAGACTATCAAGGTGCCTACTAATGCAAACCCGAGTGTCAATTTTACTACTTCTAAAACCAAAGATATGAAAACTAAGAATGCACATAAACCTAAGGCCAAGATCCAGAAGAAACCAAAGAACGAACCTTGTTGGACTTGTAGACAGGTTGACCACTGGAACAAGGATTGTCCTTCAAAGAAGGCAAAGAAAGTTGCCGCATATGCAACTGAGGAGGTTGTGGTCAATATGATGATTACATCCTTACACCTCAATGATGGGTATGTTTCTATTAAACCTAAAATCCTTTCTATTTTTGAACCACTTCATTGGATAATCTACACTGGAACTAATGTACATGTTTGTGCTGATAAGTCCCTATTTGTGTCTTACCAGGTCTCAAGAGGTCATTCTGTGACTTTGGATGATTCCAGCTCTGTAGAAGTCAAAAGCAAAGGATGGGTGGACTTGAAGTTCCCTTTAGGGAAGGTTTTGATGCTTCATAGAGTCAAATGTGTTCCAACCATTGGACGCAATATCCTTAGTGGTGTAATTTTAGTTTGGGAAGGTTTTAGAGTAGATTGCAAATGTAATAAGGCTATTATTACATGCCTTCATGATTCTTTATTCTTTTGGCAAGGGGTATCTATGTGATGTGGAGAACTTTTTAAAATTCTTATTGAACCTATTTCAAATTCCATGTTAAATTTGAATGATAATAGTTCTATATTCATGAATCTTGTATCATCTGATATATAGCATTCACATTTAGGACATGTTAATGTTGCCTCAATGAAGTGTATGATGAATCTTAATTTAATCCCTAAATATGATTTTAGCAATAATAAATGTGAAATCTATCTGCAAGCTAAATTGCCTAGGAAACATTTTCATTCTGTGAATAGGAATTCAGAAATATTGGATTTAGTGCATACTGATATCTATGAATTTAATGATATTTCTATAAGGGATCAAAAGTATTATTTCATAACTTTCATTGACGATGCTAAGATACTACTATGTCTTTTTACTTAGAGGTAAAGATGAGGCATTGGATAAATTTAAAATTTATAAGAAAGAAGCTGAAACTCAAACCAGCAAAATACTTAAACGATTAAGGTCTAATAGGGGAGGAGAGTACACCTCAAACTTGTTTTTAGAATTTTGCCAAGTACACAATAAAGTTCATCAGGTTACCGCTCCATATTCAGCACAGTCTAATGGGATAGCTGAATGTAAAAACTGAACCCTTATAGATATGGTAAATTCTTTACTCCAAACTATAGGTCTACCCAACTTCATGTAGGGGGAAGCTTTGAATACGACTTGCCATATTCTGAATAGAGTTCCCCATAAACATGTAGAAAGTAGTCCATTTGAGTTATGGAGAGGAAGAAAACTGAGTCTCAAATATCTTTGAGTGTAAGGGTGCCTTGTTAGGGTACTTATTCCTGAACACAAGAGGAAGAAATTGGGACTGAAAATGCTTGATGCCATTTTCTTGGGGTATGTCGAGACAAGTTATGCCTATAGATTCCTGATTGTAAAATGTGATATATCAGACATTGAGGCCAATACAATTGTGGAATTAGGTGATGCTACGTTCTTTGAGGATGTGTTTCCCATGAAATCTGGTGTACCCAATGAAGTATCTCAAGAAGATTCATTCACCATAGGTTCTATTCCCGAGCATGTAGAAAGGATGAAAAATGTGGGGGTGACTCACAACAAGCTATTTCTGAATCTGATGATTCTGAAAAAATAGTTGAACCAAGGAGAAGTAAACGGCCTAGGACATCTAAAGACTTTGGAAGTGAGTTTCTCACATACAATGTTGAGGATGATCCTGTGACTTTCAAACAAGCTATGGAATCTTCAGAAGCTAAGTTTTGGAAAAAAGTCATTAATGATAAAATCCAATCAATTCTCTGGAATGGAACTTGGGAATTGGTGGATTTGCCTCCTATCTATTCTGCATTTGGATGCAAATGGATCTTTAAGAAGAAACTTGATGCATACGGGATAATCAATAAGTATAAGGCTAGGTTAGTTGTTAAGGATTACACACAGAGGGAAGGAATATATAATTTTGATACCTATTCCCCTATTTCCCATATGACCACAATCAGAGTGGTTGTAGCATTGACTTCCATTTATAATCTCTATATCCATCAGCTGGATGTGAAGACTGAGTTCTTACACAGTGATCTTCGGGAAGAGATATATATGTAACAACCTTAGGATTTGTGGGTCGAGGCAATGAATCCAAAATGTGTAAACTTGTTAAGTCATTATATGGCTTGAAAAAAGCCCCTAAGCAATGGCATGATAAGTTTGATTCTGTGATATTATTGTTTGGCTCTGTTTCTAATGAATTTGATAAATTTCTCTACTAGAAAATCGTCAATGATGGATTCATTTTGTTATGCTTATATGTCGATGATATCATGCCTCTTTGTTCGGATATAAAAGTAGTAAATGAGGCAAAGTCATTCTTGTGTACCAAGTTTGAGATGAAGGATATGGGTGTCACTGATGTGATTTTAGGGCTTAAAATCTTAAGGTATACTGATGGTATAACTCTCTCTCAGTCTCACTATGTTGAGAAGATACTAGAGAGGTTTGAGTACACATCATGTATACTTGTTAAGATTCTATATGATTCATCCAAGGCCTTATTCAAGAATGAGACTGGAGTTCCAGTGTCTCAATTATGATACTCTCAGATTATAAGAAGTTTGATGTATCTTATGAACTGCACACGTCTAGACATTGTGTTTGTTGTGAGCAAGTTAAGTAGATACACCAGTTGTCCCGACAAGACCCATTGGGAAGCTCTTGATAGAGTTTTGAGGTATATCAAGGGAACTTGTTCCCTTGTGCTCCATTATGGTAAACATCCTTTTGTAGTCGAAGGATATAGTGATGCATACTGGATTGTTTTGAACTCTAGGAGAAATGGTGTCTTAGGATATGTATTCCTATTAGGAGGAGGAGATGTTTCCTGGAGGTCTAAGAAAAGACCATATTGTCTCAGTCTATTTTTTAGGCAGACTTGTGTCCTTTAGATTGTGAGAACCCATTACACTAAACGAGATTACTCAAAACATAAAACCCAATCGATCATTAATTAATCACATACCCAAAAATATAGGTAAATCAAAACCAATTTCTACATCAACACTCGCTCAAAAATGTTTGCATAAGAGCCCAACATCTTTCTTGTATCCATACTATGTGAGGAAAATTGATACAAATTGTTTTATCACCTTAGCCAAAACATATATACACAGGAGAACAATATTTGTATATGCCACAAAAATAAGCATTAACATGCTAACAAAATTCTGATTCATTTGAAAAACCATATACAAACTTTTCCTGCTTGGACCTGAGAGTACAGGGACGACTCTAGGACACACTAGCCATCTAATCAACTTTCTCAAAGATTCATTACTATAGCTCCTCCTTGCTGCCACATGTTTGTTTCTGTCACTTCCTATTACCTAAAAAGACATGGCAAACCACATGGGTGAGACCCATGTCCAAGCAAGAGATATAACCTCCAACAATGCTTATTGATTACAACATTTTAAACAGTAGATAAATGAGCAGTTGGAGTATCTAATAATCAATTGAATAAATTGAATAGTTCAAGTATGCTAAACAAGGTCGGCGAGCAGTAGCCCATCTGGTCGTAGCTTGGGGCCCCTCACGAAGGGTCACGGGTTCGACTCTCGCTAGAAGCGCTGCTCGGAAATGAATTTCCCGCAGCGTCAGCAGGCCTCTGATGCGACTTATTGAGATGCCACCGTGCGGGCGCACGGGTCTCCCGGGTTTACCATCCTGCTATCTGGGCCTCCTCCTAGGGGGGTGGGTTTCCCCCGGCAATCAAAAAAAGTATGCTAAACAAATTAAGTAAATAATCTTAGCAACAAATATGATTATCAATGTAAATATAGGTAACAAATAAATTGATTTCTCTGGATAGATATCTACTCAAATTTTATCAAATTGCACCTAATAACAATCATCATCATTAATCTGACTATCATCATATTCCTTGCTAACAACACTAGCAATCTGGTAGCATAAGCATCCCTCACATCATGATAATATCTAGTAACATAACATGGCTATCAATATTGGTGTCTCAAATAAAGGGAACAGATCTATATCATAAGTAGAACTAACATCATAGCACAATTAGCTGCATAGGCATGATTAGTAGTTTAAGCATTTATAATTACATAGGCATGGCTAGCAATATTAAACATAGCTAGTAACATCATCTTAACCATCAATGTCAGTATATTTGACAACATAAGCAAGTTTACAACATGATCATAACTACAACATAAGCATATCTATTATCTCTTATTGTGCTATACATGATCTCAGTGAAAAGAAAGCAAACAAGGGTTACCATCCAATATGAAGCGTTATGTATAACCCTAAACAGATATGCTACACAGCTGTGTGACATTTTTTATTATGCCTGGGGAGTTTGAGTCATACCACACAAAGTCCAACCGACCTTTGCGAAGGGCTATTTGGTTTTGTACAAGATCTAGGAGTGTCGGTATCCTAAGATCTCTTCCCCTCGGTCAGTACGAGTAAACAGACAGTGACATATCAATCAAAGTTTCCACTACAATGACATATATTCAAGCTGCTAACCTCTAATCCGCCCTTAGTATAGGTCAAGACACTAGAAACTAGGGTGTACAAAACCCTCTAATCCGAGGTACAACCGCAGTTGTCCTCAATCACATCAAATGTATGAGGCATGACCATAGCCATCCTCCATAACCTTTACTTTGGATGACAAGGATATATCCTAAACTTGCCACCCCTACATACTCAACAATATGCGCTCTGAGTTTCCCTTAGGAATTATCATTTCACCATCCAACAAGTTCTAACACTGAAGATGGCTCTACAGTGTAGGGAACTACATGATTAGAGTTGCACTTGATTAGTTATGCCAATTGGGTGAATTAAGGCTGTATCAAATAAGTGGACATACAAACCCTAATTCACTTCTAGCAAGCATATAAATATCACAACTTCAAAATATATAAAATGTGTGAAACATAATTTCTCATCTCATCATCACATGGTATTATTCACTTGCCATTCATGAGACTACATTAGTCATCATACTATCACAAGATATAAATCCTTTTCACAATATCACAGGGTATCGGTCCTTATCAAAACAAGAGGATTACACATCATTTAGGGCTCAACCATGCCCAAAGGTCATTAAGGCCATCATACTATTCCCTACAAGATCATCATTAGCTTTTCATGCCTTATAACAAGGCTCAACAACATCACTTACATATAATACACTAGATCAATATAATATTGCATTAATGAGCTAGGAGATATTCATAAACAATCATACCAGGGTTATGTTAACATTAATAACATTCCTTTATTGCATCAACATGCAAGGAATCTAGATATGATTAACCCTCATCATATTCATAATGCACATGTTTAGCATAAGAAAGTATCAACCATGTGGCTATGATAACCACCAAACATAATAAGCTTATGATCATAATAAGGAGGTTATTTCACCATGATTCCATCATATAAGAATGTTAAACATGAATACTCATCTTTATCTATTTACATTAGAGTTAGGTTCAACAAGATAAATTATATTAATGTTACTAATTAGCACTTATACCCAAACCCTAACTCACATCATCCTCATTGGATCATGGATGCATAAGGTGAAGTATCACCATCACATTCCATACTATTCCGAAGTATGAATCCATACATAAATCAAGGAGTAACCATCGGGTTATAGCATACTAGGGTTTCAACAACAATAAGATAGTACTCCATGATTGTATTAATCATTCAAGGACTATTCATGCCCAATTACCATCATTTAGTTATATTAAAGCTAGGTATAACAAGCTATACCTCATTACGGTTACCAATTAATTCATTATGGTGATGATCAATCATAATCATACGAGGGTAAGGGTAAGCCTACAAGTTTAAGCCATTCAACCATCAAATTATCATCATTAGAATCATAACATTACACTATAGGCTTCACCCAAAACAATGGGAATATTGAGGCATCAACTTCTAACCATTAAATGTTGAAAAGGTAAATCCATTGGTTTTTTACATAAGTAAACATCTTGAACAAACCACCTATGAATTCATTGAGTTATTCTCTAGAAAGTCACCATCTAACCCTAGACATCCCTTTATTAACAACATAAAAAGTTCCATTGAGAGTAGGATAAAACCCAGCCATCAATAAACGAGCTTCTTAAGTTGATATCATAAAGGAGACCATATAAATCACTTTATTAGGAACAACATATTACATTAGGAATCATTCCAATTTAATGGATGAAGACTCATTAGATCTTAACCATTGGGTGAAGTTCATATATTAAAACCATCAATTGGAGTATAGGTCCAATCATTGCATCAAATGACCCAAGAAACTATTGGTTTAAGGCTTAATTGATGCTACAACTACATGCTTAACTCACCATTGGTTGTGGAGACCTGATTCACCATCAGTAGTGACCATTAAGTCACCATAGGTTGTTAGATCAACACTATATTCATTAATCACCATCGAATATCAAACTAATATCACCATTGATTAATAGCATCATTAGGGTACTTAGTTGTTATTCACTAGGCTTCTAATTAGGCCAACACCTGACCTAAGGGGTGAATTTTAGTTGACACCCTTGGTCGCCACCATCCGTTATCATGAAGACACCACCATAGGGTTGTTGCTATGGTACCACCATCGGGTCATGGGTTTATAGAAGAAATCAGCTTTAAACCCTAAAATTGACCATTGGTTGATAGGTGCTTAGCAGCATAGGTTGTCAAACCAACCTGATCCAAGTCATATTATACCTTAGGAATAACATACACATGATCACAGTTTCATATAGAACTGAAATCAGAATAGGGAACATTATAAAAATCGAAATCCAAGTCAAGCATAGCATTTTAGTGCATGGATCATCATTTAAAAGCAAGAACATGAGCTAGCAAGCTTATGGTAAGAAATAAATATGGATCAAGTTATAAAACTTGCCCCTAATGAGAAGGTAAAATCCCAAACAGAAGAATACATGAGCAGGTATGGTAAAAAATTAAAGCATAAGTTGTGAACTCGTCCATCTAGCACCTTTTTTCATCAAATGAGCAAACCCTAAGCTTAAGGAGCAAGAAAGGTAGGGTTATAGAGCTTTAGAGAAATTTCTACCATGGAACAACAAGGTTCCAACCTGGAGAAAGATAGGAGGAAGGATAGAAAAGAAATAAATAGAGGAAAGAAGGATATTCTTACTCTTTTAGGTCAAGATCACTAGAAGGAAGCTTTTTAAACCCTAAAAGGAAGTCAATTGCAACCCTAGATTCTTTTTCCAAGAAGATACCCTCTTTCTTCTTCGTTGGATAGGAAATTCATAGAAGCACAGAGGGAGAATGAAGTTCATAGAAGGAGGAAAGTGGTGGAGAGAAAATGGCTCGTTCGGGTGCTTAGGGATAAGTATATGAAATTTTAAGATAAAGAAAAAGAAAAAGTTGAAGTTCTAGTATCTTTCCAAGTGTCCATGGCCTTGAACTATGAAGAATATACACGTACGCACACAAGAATCTCCCCCACTATCCATATAGATCTGAGTATCTTTATTTTGTCGAATTTTCAAGCCAATCAAATAATTAATTAGTTGATAGCTACTAAAGGTAGCTCATCCATGAATGGGTAAACCCTAAAATACCCTTGAGGAAAACACCTTCAAACCAAGGTTTAAATAGGTGCCCCATGGATCAACAAGTTCAAGTATGATGCGAGCATATCCAATGAACATAATTCAAGTAATATATTGCAAATAAGACCTCTCAATTGGGTAAATTTTAGAAAAGTCCAAAATGTGCATAAAATTGCATAACTTGCTCAAACAGTGTCCAAATTGGACCAAATTTGAAACTTAAGCTTGTCTTATGATTTCAAAGCAAATAACAAGGTTATATTAGGGTTATAAGAGCTCAATGATGATAATTAAGCTTTTTCAACACTTTAAGCAAGGTTAAGGGTCTCACAACCATAAACCTCTAACAAGGATTTCACCCCTGAAATCCAAGGTACACATAGATGGACACTTCTCATGCACGTCATACTCAATATTACACATGGTTACTTCCATATTATGGTAATGTCACATCACTCCTTTAGAGGTCATGCTCTTCTCTTTCAATTCATACATATCTTATCTTGGGTCAACACAAAAACCCCCACATAAGAAGACATTTGCAAATATGAAACATAGAAACTTGTTGTGCCACCTGTACAAATATAATAGTAACTTTCAACTCAAAAGTCATACTCCCTAGCTCTTATCAAACATAGAACATTATATATCTCTTATCATATGTAACTTTACAAGGTTTTATCTTTATGCTCCCTTAATGGTTGTTGTAATTAACAACTCAATCAACCATGTAGGTATCCCCTAATTTTCAAGAACTATGAGAAATATGTTTTTAGAGGATTCTCCAATCATCTCAATGGTGGGTTGACCATCTGTTTGGTTGAAGAATCATACACTTGTATGTAATCGTTAACAAATATAACTTCCTGATTGACCTTGTCAGGGGTGGAGCAACGACATTGTCTTCATCTTTATCAGGATTCACATAACATACTTAATAGAGTTATCATAATTCCAAGAGGATACTCTAGTTAACCCCAACTCACTTTTGCTAGAATTGTCACACATAAGTATAGTTGCTTCAACATTCTTAAGGTTTAGCAAAGATGTTAACCATGTTAATGACCATCTCTGAAGTATGTTGAGATTTCATCATTCAAATCTTGCTACAACTTGTAAGACATGACTTGAACACTCTGGTTCTCATATTCATAAATTATATTGGTACATTGGTTAGTCTAAAGGACATAATCCTAAACTCATCATGGTCATGTAACTTGTGTCATCCACTCTAACTCTTATCCATTAATATTCTGATCCTAGGTTTATCTTAAAGGAACACGGTAACACATGTCTACTGATCAACAAACTATCTATCCTTGATAGTGGTCTTTTCCACCTATCACTAAACCATACACAACATTATAGAATCACTTTTGTTTTTCCTTACAAACAACATTTAGAGGGTCATCATTAACTCTCTCTCTCTAAGGGAGAGGAATACTTGGTATGTTTATTTAATAAACATCTCCAACCTTCACATACTTCCCATACTGTTGATACATCTTGGATACTAGGTTTCATTACCTTAGTATCGACCTCATGTGATAAGGAACTCACATCCTTATCTCATCTACTCCTACCAGAATAACACATTTTAAGACATATAAGAGGAGTCTTGCTAATTATTGGAAGGCTCAAAAGCAAACTCATTACAAACTTTATGATCTTGGAACTGTAGTCCAATCAACCTTATGCTATAATAAGCTATCCACCTTCATGTTTACAAAAATGACACACATACCAAGTGGCAATGATCCACTTGAAAATGGTGCCCAATAAAGGAAAGAAACAAAGGGAAACACACTTCCCATGTCATAGAAGAATTGTTAAAGGGTCACTTGCAAAAAGGTAACCACTTCTATTTTCATTATGCAGGTTACAACTTCTTATGTATCATTTTACCTTTTTTATTTCGGGTTCCTTGCCATTAGCATAGGAATCATCATGATTAACATATCTCATTACTCCTTCCTTTATGACAATTTATCACATTTGGATATGTTCTCTTGTTTTATTATATTTTTCAACCACTTATCAACAGGTAAATCATCATATTCTTCATTTTCTTCATTAAACAGGGATCATCTCCCTTAATTTATTTCACATGCCATGCTAATTTTACATTAACACTTTCTTACACACATAGGTTGGTCTGAGAATAACTCAAGTTCCACCTTATTCCTTTGTCATTGTTCTCATTCATCTTCTCATTTTATACTTATCATAGGAGTTCTCTCCATCTTATGTGGATTTCATACCTTGATTCACTTTATAAGCATAGACTTATCTGTCTTTTACTTTATTATCTTATTGAATCACATCTTTAAGAACTCATCTTTTTCTTATTTGTATTTAGATTTAGATTTCATGGTGTTGTATCTTTCTCTTATAGTTACCAAACATTCAAGTTTTGATAGATAATAATGTAATTCTCATCTTCTCTTGAGGTAATATTGAGTTATTTGCCCCATGATTTCTGATTCATTATGATCTTTAGATTATTTCAAAATGACTACTTGATTAGAGTAATAAAAAAGATAACAATCTTAGAGTTCCATACTTACCTTTTCTTCAATAATTGAATACCTAGCCAAGGCACCCAAATACAGAGATTAGGCAGTATGCACCATATTTTTATGTCATATTCCTAATTTTGACATCATCCTTATCCTAAATCCTAGTGTCCTTATAGACTCAGTGAACCTAAAGCTCTGATACCAACTTTTGAGAACCCATTATACTAAATGAGATTACTCAAAACATAAAAACCCAATCAACCATTAATTAATCACATACCCAAAAATATGGGTAAATTAAAACCAATTTCTACATCAGCACCCGCTCAGAAATGTTTGCATAAGAGCCCAACATCTTTCTTGTATCCATACTATGCCAAGAATTTGATACTAATTATTTTATCACCTTAGCCACAACATATATATATAGGAGACCAATTTTCATATATGCCACACAAACAAGCATTAACATGCTAACAAAATTCTGATTCATTTGAAATACCATATATAAACTTTTCCTACCCTGACCTGAGAGTACAAGGATGACTCTAGGACACACTAGACATCTAATCAACTTTCTCAAAGATTTATTACTATAGCTCCTCTTTGCTGCCACATGTTTGTTTTCGTCACTTCCAATTACCTAAAAAGATGTGGCGAACCACAAGGGTGAGACCCATGTCCCAGCAAGAGATATTACCTCAAACAACACTTATTGATTACAACATTTTAAATAGTAGATAACTGAGCAGATAGAGTATTTAATAGTCAATTGAATAAATTGAACAATTCAAGTATGATAAACAAATCAAGCAAATAATCTTAGCAACAAGTATGATTATCAATGTAAATATAGGTAACAAATAAATCAATTTCTCTAGATAGATATCTATTCAAATTTCATTAAATTGCATCTAATAACAATCATCATCATTGATCTAACTATCATCATATTCCTTTCTAAAAACACTAGCAATCTAGTAGCATAAGCATCCCTGACATCATGAATATGTCTAGTAACATAACATGGCTATCAATATTGGCATCTCAAATAAAGGGACCAGATCTATATCATAAGTAGAACTAACGTCATATCACAATTAACTGCATAGTCATGATTAGTAGTTTAAGCATTTATAATTACATAGGCATGGCTAGAAATATTATACATATCTAGCATCATCATCTTAACCATCAGTATCAGTATATTTGACAACATAAGCAAATTTACAACATGAGCATAACTACAACATAAGCATATCTATTATCTCTTATTGTACTATACATGATCTAAGTGAAAAGAAAGCAAACAAGGGTTATCATCCAATATGAAGCATTATGTATAACCCTAAACAGATATGCTACACGGCTATCTTACATCTTTTATTATGCCCTGGGGAGTTTGAGTTGTACCACCCAAAGTCCAACCGACCCCTACGAATGGCAATTCGGTTCTGAACAAGATCTAGGAGTGTCAGTATCCTGAGATCTCTTTCCCTTAGTCAGTATGAGTAAATAGGCAGTGACATATCAATCAAAGTTTCCACTACAGTGACATATAATCAAGCTACTAACCAGTAGTCTGCCCTTAGTATAAGTCACGACACTAGAAACCATGGTATACAAAACTAGTTGTGACGACCCCAATTTCTATATACTTTCCATAATGACATAAACAGATATGCGTGCACTCATATCTTATAAATGTCAAAAGGGAAAATACAAGAAATTAGTGAAGTCAACTAAAACCAGGAATATGCCAAGATCTAGTTCACAAACAACATTTAATAGCCACAATAACCACCATTCATTAAGGATAAATAAAGTCATACATAACTTATTCGAATGGAGAGAAGAGATATAAATAGTTCTAAAGAAATAATAGAGATACATAGGATATTATCATCCTCAAAGTACTGGAAAGGGGAAAAACTACATCTATCATGAAATAGATAAGAAGAACAGAAATCTATTCTAATATATCCTCCTTGCTCATTTATTATGCCTTCGGGTACTTTGATTATCTCTTTTACTCCATTGTTTCACAAGTTCTTTGTACCTAAAAATACAGGAAACAAAACACGAGTCAAAAGAGTACGTGGTAGAAAAAGATACTATAGTATGGTTGCATAAGAAAAATAACTTTTGAAATCAAAACGAGATAAGCAGAATTCGTATTCTTTAAGCAAAGCGATAATCAAGTAAACATTTCTTTTTAACATGTCATTTAATGCGATTGTACTACTTCAAGCACCTTTTCAACATACATCTAATGTGGGCCATAGAGAGAAAAGAGAGGGATACATACATCTAACATGGGCCAGATTTCATACATCCATGTTAGGCACATACATCCAACATTAGGTAGTGCATGTAGCTACAATCCATCTAACCTTTCATTTTATATTTAGAGTTGTTGTCGGCAAAAGAAAATACACTATAGTATTTCATCCAAGCACATTTATAAAGTAGTTGCATCCAAGTACAATACTTTTAACAACCATAGAAAACTAGTCATATACTTATAACCACGTACCTGCTTGTTCAAACAAAAGTCCACAGATCTAGATTCAAACAGGAGTTTAGTCACCCTGCAAAGAAAGCAAGGGTACAATATTACTATTGATCCATGTGACCAGGGCTAAGATATGTTCTTAGTTATTATTCCTTTTATGTTAACATAATTTAGATCAGGGTTTTCCTCTCGTTCTAATCAGGTTCATAATCATTATTAGGTCTGATCTATTATAAATTATTTGGATTAAAGATAATAACTAATAGATTAATTAGAAGATTTTCTCAAAATTAGGGTTTCTAAGATGATTACGGAAAAAGGAGGGTAATGTTAACCATTCATAACATCATGGTTCGTTTTAAGGATTCAGACCTACTAATAATCACTAAATATCATTTAATGATATTAATTTTGTCATAAGAAATATATATATACATGTAGGAAGAGAAAGCTAAATTAGGGTTTCTTCTAATTCTTTGACCACTTATCAACATAGAACAGTATTTCGATTCATTTAGGAACAGAGTTCTATCTAGGGTTAAATACACCTCAGAAGGTCAGATATCATCAAGGGAGCTATTATCAAAGATTAATTAGAATTAAGGGGTCATTAAGGCTTTAAGCAACTATTTTTAGAAAAGGCAACGGATCTAGGTTCTGGTAGCATTCTATGTGGATAGAGAATAATTTTCTGATGAAAATGGTATATTGGTTCGCTATTTTCGGATAATCCTAGCATTTTCTAGGATTTTACTAAGAAAATAAGTATCTTGGATAAAGTAAAACAAAAGAAAATATGTATATACCTTGATCTACGGCCGGATCCGGTTGGATCGACGGCTCAGGTATATCCCGGCTTCGCGAGCTCCAAACAGGATTGCTGATGTGGCGTTCCTCGATTGGGGGAGGTCTGGGCGGGTTAGCTCTCCCTGGTCTTTGTTGACCAGCGATCTCGGCCGATGTGGCGATCGACCAGTGTCCACCTGGCACCCTGGGTCTCGGTCTGGGTAGTGCTCCCTCGCGCGAGCAGGCTTCAGCTCGAGAAAAACGACGGAGGAGCTCACCGGAGCCGAGGAGGAGAATGGGCAGTAGGCTCCCACGAGGGCGGAGAAGATGCCGCTCAGATTCTACCGTCGCTCCCGAGTCAAGGGAGGTAGGTAAATGAGAGGGAGGAGACGAGAGGGGAAAACGCCTGACCGAGTCAGTGCGGCGGCGTCGTAGGGTAGCTCTAGGGGTAACTGGAGGTCCTGGGGAAAGATAGAGCTCCGTAGGAACTGGATCGAGGTAAAGGGAGGTGGCAGAGATGCCGAGAGGCCTTTTATAGGCCCTCGAGTAGGGTTAGGGTTGGTTGGGGATCCTGGGATTCACAGTCGCCGCCGGAGTGAGGGCAACGAAAAAAGGGGGAGATCGTTCTCCCCGTTCCAAGGGTGAGGGGAGCTGAGTGTAGGTTTGTTGAGTTCGTCTCGGTGAGGGGAGCGCGTCCTCCAAAAATCTCGTGCAGTTGACGCGGGAGTCAGGCGCCCGAGGTCTCGTTGGGTCGGGGGTTCTGTTGAGGTCAAGACCGGGAAAGGCGGGAGGTAGGTGACGAGTCCAGGACCCTTGGATCCCTGGGCGGATCTGAGGCCGTTAGATCGAGCCGCTGGAGATAAGCCTTAGCTAAGTGGTCCGCGCTCAGGCTTAATGGGCCGCGTGACCAATTACAAGCCCATTAAATCAGAACTTAGGTCCTAAAAATTGAGAACAAAACAAGTATAGACCTTATTTCCAATGTGAATAACTCCCAAATGGTACATCCAAATGGAATAAAATTTTAGGGGTAGCTTAAAGATGTAAATATGTGACTATGGTATAATTTTGAAACCCAAATTCAAAAGTTTGATGTGTTCATTAAACTAAATACATTCTCATATGTATTCTATCATAAAAGCATACTAGGGTTTGCATATTTTTGCCCAAAAGTGCTATATTAAGCTTAGTCGTGCAATGATTAAGTTGAGGGTAGTTTTGTCAACAATAATTTGGGAAAAGAAATAACAAGAGAGAGAAAAATAAAGTAAAAACTCACTCCATCACATTCTCCCCTCCTTAAAAGAATTTTGTCCTCAAAATTCAAGAAGCCTGAAAGAGATGTGGATACTTCCGCTCCACTTCAGACTTGAGCTCCCAGGTAGCATCGGTTGGATCATGGTGGCTCCAGAGAACTTTCACCATATCTATACTCCGATTGTTGCGAAGCTCCTTTGTCTTTAGATCGAGAATTCTGACTGGTGACTCAACATATGATAGATCATCTTTCAGTTCGAGGGGCTCATGATTCAGAATGTGACTAGGATCTTGGACGTACGGCTTCAGATTGGATACGTGGAAGACATTGTGCATGGCACTGTACTGGGGGGGCAAAGCAAGACGATAGGCGCATTCTCCAACCCTTTCAAGGATCTCAAAGGGTCCCACATAACGAGGACTGAGCTTTCCCTTATTCTTGGCCAAAGCTCGAATAGGTCGGATTTTCAGGAATACGTGATCACCTTCCTTGAACTGTCGTTCACGTCGGTGCGCATCTGCATAAGATTTCTGCCTATCCTGTGCTCGCTTCATTCTTTGCTTAATCAGTGCAACTTTATCTACATACAGCTGCATCTCCTCAGATTTCATCAAGGTGTTTTCCCCGACATCGTCCCAATGTAACGGAGATCTACACGGTCGTCCATAGAGAGCTTCGTATGGTGGCATCCCAATACTTGCCTGATAACTATTATTATAGGCGAACTCAGCTAAAGGCAGGTAATGGTCCCACGAGCCTTCCCAGTCAAGCACACAAGCTCGTAGAAGATCCTCCAGAATCTGTACTGTTCGTTCGGACTGTCCATCTGTCTGTGGATGATAAGCTGTACTGAAATTCAGTTTAGTGCCCAATTCTTCTTGAACCTGCTTCCACAGCTTTGAGGTGAACTTCGGGTCCCGGTCCGAGACAATGGATGCGGGAACCCCATGCAGACGTACAATCTCCCGAATATAAAGGTCGGCCAACTCAGAAACTTTCGCAGTAGTCTTCACAGGTAGAAAATGAGCTGACTTGGTGAGACGATCCACGATGACCCAAGCAGCGTCGTACCCCTTCCTGGTCCTGGGTAATCCCACCACAAAATCCATAGTGATATGTTCCCATTTCCATTCCGGAATCTCGAGGGGTTGCAGTAGACCACCTGGTCTTTGATGCTCGGCCTTGATTCGTTGACATGTCAGACACCTGGATACAAAGGCTGCAATATCGTGCTTCATGCCTCTCCACCAGAACTGTCTTTGTAGGTCTTTGTACATCTTGGTCGTGCCGGGATGAACTGTGTACTTGGACCCATGTGCCTCGCTAAGAATGGTTGTCTTTACAGCTGACTGCTCAGGGACCCACATGCGGTTCTTGTATCGAAGACCACCATCAAGACCCACTGACAGATGTGTATGAGGTTTAGCCAGAATGGAGGAGAGCTCTGCAAGCTCGTGACTAACTTTCTGTGCCTCCAGAAGTTCAGAATGCAAGTTGGATGTGATAGAGATGTTGTTGACATGCACACGATCAGCCAGGAATTGTGGCTTCCAACTGGCCAAGTCCTCCATGTTCCTCCATTCGGGTACAGACAGGGATGCACAAACAGCTCTTTTCCTACTAAGGGCGTCTGCAACCACATTGGCCTTACCTGGATGGTAGCCAATGGTGAAGTCGTAGTCCTTTAGGTACTCAATCCATCGTCGTTGTCGAAGATTCAAATCTTTCTGCGTCAGAATGTACTTGAGGCTTTTATGATCAGTGAAGATATCGAACGTTGCTCCGTACAAGTAGTGCCTCCAGATTTTTAGAGCATGGATGATAGCAGCTAACTCCAAATCATGTGTAGGGTAATTCAACTCATTGGGTTTTAGCTGTCTAGAAGAGAAGGCCACTACTTTTCCGTTCTGCTGCAGGACACAACCTAGACCATGCCGGGAAGCATCAGTGAATATCACAAATCCTTCATTACCAGAGGGTAGAACAAGGACAGGTGCTGATGTCAACTTCTGTTTAAGCTCTTGGAAGCTAGACTCACAGGCAGCTGACCAGATGAAATGCTCGTCCTTCCGAGTAAGCTTCGTGAGAGGGAGTGCCACTTTGGAGAAATTCGAAATAAAACGACGATAATATCCAGCCAGACCTAAGAAACTTCGGATTTCTGAAGGATTGCGAGGAGGTTGCCAATCAAGTACTGCAGAAACTTTGGCGGGATCAACAGAAATAGTGCCTCCAGAGATGACGTGTCCCAAAAACATGACTTTATCGATCCAGAACTCACATTTAGATAGCTTGCCATAGAACTTCTGGGTTCGTAAAATCTCGAGAACTATCCTCAAGTGTTCCCGGTGCTTCTCCACAGAATCAGAAAAGATCAAAATATCATCAATGAAGACAACCACAAAATCATCAAGATAGGGCTGGAAGACTTTGTTCATCAGATTCATGAAGACACCAGGTGCATTGGTCAACCCGAATGGCATTACTAGAAACTCATAGTGTCCATACCGAGTTCGGAAGGCTGTTTTGGAAATGTCGGAGTCTTTGACCTTCAGTTGATGGTAGCCAGAACGGAGATCAATTTTTGAGAAAACTTTAGCAGTACGGAGTTGATCAAAGAGGTCGTCAATACGAGGGAGAGGATACTTGTTTTTAATGGTAGCTTGGTTCAACATGCGATAGTCAATACACATCCGCATCGAACCATCTTTCTTTTTAACAAAAAGGACAGGTGCACCCCAAGGGGAAACGCTAGGCCGGATAAAACCTTTATCAAGAAGTTCTTGTAATTGTTTCTTCAGCTCCATAAGCTCAGCAGGTGCCATCCTATACGGTGCCCTAGAAATCGGAGTGGTTCCAGGAAGGAGATCTATGGAGAACTCAATGTCTCGGTTTGGAGGCAGCCCAGGAAGCTCCTCCGGGAATATGTCAAGAAAATCACGTACCACTTCCAGTCTTTCTACCGACCCGCTGTCAGGACTGGTCTCTGAGACGAATGCGAGGAAGACTTTACATCCTCTAGATATGAGCTTTTTAGCTTTAAGAGAGGAAATTATTATATTATTACAGAATCCGCTTCCCCGGGAGATCACTACAGGAGAGGAATGAGGTTGAGAGAGAACTACCATCTTGCTTCTACAGTCAATATAAGCATGATATGTGTACAGCCAATCCATGCCAAGAATAACATCAAAGTCTTCCATGGTTAAGAGAATAAATTCAAACGGCATGTCATGATTTTCAAATTTTAGAGGGAGAACATCAGTTTTCTGCAATGTGGTGAATATTTTTCCACTTGGGGTTGACACATCCAGAATGTATCCCAAGTCCCTGATATGTAAGTGTAACATTGAGGCTAGATTGCGAGAAATGAATGTGTTTGTGGATCCAGAATCAAACAATGCTTTAACAGGATGTCCATTCAAGAAAACAATGCCTACACATGATAATTACATTATAAATAATTGAAGGCATTGAATAAGATATTAGATATATGAAAAAGATTTAAGGTTACCTTCGACAAGCTGGTTCGGATTTGCCCTGGCCTCCTCTGCTGTTACTGCGAACACCCTGGCATTGCGGTGTCCCTGAGGGGGTGGAGCACCTACTGGAGGTTTTCCAAGGATAGATGCATTGGGGCACTTGGCAAGGAAATGTCCCTCTTTCTTGCAGTTGTAGCAGACGGGCTTGGTGTAGCGACAAGGTCCATCGTGTCCTCGTCCGCAGGTTTTGCACTTGTTGCGATAGTCCATCAGCTTGTTGTTTCTTGGACCTTTCCTTCCTGAACCTCCTCCCTTTCCTGATCCTTTATTGTGGCCGGGGTGGAACTTCTTGAACTTCTCCTCTTCAGTGGTGGTTAACCCTAGGTACCCCATGCTAGGTGGCTTCTGTAAACCCTGCTCTCTCTCCTGCTTAAGGGCCATATCTAGGGCTTCATCCAGGTTTCGAGGACGGGAGGCTATGACTAGGGTTTTTAACTGTGTGGTAAGACGGTCAACAAAGTGCTCAGTGAGACGCTCTTCCGTACGGATGGGGGCATAGCGCTCCAAAAGCCTGAACTGTCTAGTGTAGTCGGCCACTGACAGCTTGCCTTGCTTGAGCTCCATGTACATCACCTCCTTCCTCTTCCTTTCAGCTATGGGCATGAAACGGTCGGTGAATAGGGTTTTGAAGGCTTCCCAACCCATGGCATCCACCTCTCCTCCCCTATTCCCTCCATAATTCTCCCACCAAATCCTAGCCCCTCCCTTAAGCATATGGGCTGCAAAGGTGACCTTCTTCTCTTCAGAGACTCCTAGGGTACGGAATCCGTTTTCCATGGACAGAAGCCAGGCTTCGGCCTTATCCATCACTTCGGGTTGGTCTTCCCCCCAGAAGGAATCAGGGTTTAACTTGATGAAATCTATCACCGTTACTTCTCTGGCCCTAGGGTTACTGGTTTCTGGGATGGCTCGGTTGACTAGGGCTTCCATGAAGTCAAAAAGAGCCTTCTTCTGTTCTTCCCATCTCGCTTGGCCCGTAGGATCAGGATTTTCGGAGGTTTCAGGGCCCTTCCTTTTGTGAGAGTGTGATTCCTCAGAGGATCTGGAGTTTCTGGTTTTTGGAGGCATCCTGAAATTAATTTAAATAAATCAGGGTTTATCTCTCAAAAGTTTCATTATTATCATCATCATCATGATTATCCTTTCAATTATCATTTCCATTCATATATATATATATATATATATATATTTTTTTTCATTATTAAAGTTCTTAATGTTACAATTTGCGGAGGATATCCTAAGGCGGTCCTTATAAGTCAGTCCTTAAGACTTGTCTAAATAGAGAGACATTTTCTTAGCCTTATAAGGTGAGAAGGAGATTTCAAAGTCGAGATGAGAGGGAAATATTCCTAGAGAAAGAGGTAAGAGGGAATTTTCTAGAGGTGAGAGGATCCTAAATAGGATAATCCCAAAAGTAGGGGAACTTAGAGTATCGGCCAGGTAGACTCACACTGCCTTATAGGTAGCCTCGTGATTGCCAAGCAAAGTGGCTCGGAGACTTTAGCCAGACCTTAGGCAGATGCTATCCTAGTCACCTCAACCCTTCGTATCCCAAACTCAAGGACTACCCTAGACTCACAATAGAGTGAATGGGTTCATGTGACTATGTTGTGTGAACCTTGGCTCTGATACCAACTGTGACGACCCCAATTTCTATATACTTTCCATAATGACATAAAAAGATATGCGTGCACTCATATCTTATAAATGTCAAAAGGGAAAATACAAGAAATTAGTGAAGTCAACTAAAACCAGGAATATGCCAAGATCTAGTTCACAAACAACATTTAATAGCCACAATAACCACCATTCATTAAGGATAAATAAAGTCATACATAACTTATTCGAATGGAGAGAAGAGATATAAATAGTTCTAAAGAAATAATAGAGATACATAGGATATTATCATCCTCAAAGTACTGGAAAGGGGAAAAACTACATCTATCATGAAATAGATAAGAAGAACAGAAATCTATTCTAATATATCCTCCTTGCTCATTTATTATGCCTTCGGGTACTTTGATTATCTCTTTTACTCCATTGTTTCACAAGTTCTTTGTACCTAAAAATACGGGAAACAAAACACGAGTCAAAAGAGTACGTGGTAGAAAAAGATACTATAGTATGGTTGCATAAGAAAAATAACTTTTGAAATCAAAACGAGATAAGCAGAATTCGTATTCTTTAAGCAAAGCGATAATCAAGTAAACATTTCTTTTTAACATGTCATTTAATGCGATTGTACTACTTCAAGCACCTTTTCAACATACATCTAATGTGGGCCATAGAGAGAAAAGAGAGGGATACATACATCTAACATGGGCCAGATTTCATACATCCATGTTAGGCACATACATCCAACATTAGGTAGTGCATGTAGCTACAATCCATCTAACCTTTCATTTTATATTTAGAGTTGTTGTCGGCAAAAGAAAATACACTATAGTATTTCATCCAAGCACATTTATAAAGTAGTTGCATCCAAGTACAATACTTTTAACAACCATAGAAAACTAGTCATATACTTATAACCACGTACCTGCTTGTTCAAACAAAAGTCCACAGATCTAGATTCAAACAGGAGTTTAGTCACCCTGCAAAGAAAGCAAGGGTACAATATTACTATTGATCCATGTGACCAGGGCTAAGATATGTTCTTAGTTATTATTCCTTTTATGTTAACATAATTTAGATCAGGGTTTTCCTCTCGTTCTAATCAGGTTCATAATCATTATTAGGTCTGATCTATTATAAATTATTTGGATTAAAGATAATAACTAATAGATTAATTAGAAGATTTTCTCAAAATTAGGGTTTCTAAGATGATTACGGAAAAAGGAGGGTAATGTTAACCATTCATAACATCATGGTTCGTTTTAAGGATTCAGACCTACTAATAATCACTAAATATCATTTAATGATATTAATTTTGTCATAAGAAATATATATATACATGTAGGAAGAGAAAGCTAAATTAGGGTTTCTTCTAATTCTTTGACCACTTATCAACATAGAACAGTATTTCGATTCATTTAGGAACAGAGTTCTATCTAGGGTTAAATACACCTCAGAAGGTCAGATATCATCAAGGGAGCTATTATCAAAGATTAATTAGAATTAAGGGGTCATTAAGGCTTTAAGCAACTATTTTTAGAAAAGGCAACGGATCTAGGTTCTGGTAGCATTCTATGTGGATAGAGAATAATTTTCTGATGAAAATGGTATATTGGTTCGCTATTTTCGGATAATCCTAGCATTTTCTAGGATTTTACTAAGAAAATAAGTATCTTGGATAAAGTAAAACAAAAGAAAATATGTATATACCTTGATCTACGGCCGGATCCGGTTGGATCGACGGCTCAGGTAGATCCCGGCTTCGCGAGCTCCAAACAGGATTGCTGATGTGGCGTTCCTCGATTGGGGGAGGTCTGGGCGGGTTAGCTCTCCCTGGTCTTTGTTGACCAGCGATCTCGGCCGATGTGGCGATCGACCAGTGTCCACCTGGCACCCTGGGTCTCGGTCTGGGTAGTGCTCCCTCGCGCGAGCAGGCTTCAGCTCGAGAAAAACGACGGAGGAGCTCACCGGAGCCGAGGAGGAGAATGGGCAGTAGGCTCCCACGAGGGCGGAGAAGATGCCGCTCAGATTCTACCGTCGCTCCCGAGTCAAGGGAGGTAGGTAAATGAGAGGGAGGAGACGAGAGGGGAAAACACCTGACCGAGTCAGTGCGGCGGCGTCGTAGGGTAGCTCTAGGGGTAACTGGAGGTCCTGGGGAAAGATAGAGCTCCGGAGGAACTGGATCGAGGTAAAGGGAGGTGGCAGAGATGCCGAGAGGCCTTTTATAGGCCCTCGAGTAGGGTTAGGGTTGGTTGGGGATCCTGGGATTCACAGTCGCCGCCGGAGTGAGGGCAACGAAAAAAGGGGGAGATCGTTCTCCCCGTTCCAAGGGTGAGGGGAGCTGAGTGTAGGTTTGTTGAGTTCGTCTCGGTGAGGGGAGCGCGTCCTCCAAAAATCTCGTGCAGTTGACGCGGGAGTCAGGCGCCCGAGGTCTCGTTGGGTCGGGGGTTCTGTTGAGGTCAAGACCGGGAAAGGCGGGAGGTAGGTGACGAGTCCAGGACCCTTGGATCCCTGGGCGGATCTGAGGCCGTTAGATCGAGCCGCTGGAGATAAGCCTTAGCTAAGTGGTCCGCGCTCAGGCTTAATGGGCCACGTGACCAATTACAAGCCCATTAAATCAGAACTTAGGTCCTAAAAATTGAGAACAAAACAAGTATAGACCTTATTTCCAATGTGAATAACTCCCAAATGGTACATCCAAATGGAATAAAATTTTAGGGGTAGCTTAAAGATGTAAATATGTGACTATGGTATAATTTTGAAACCCAAATTCAAAAGTTTGATGTGTTCATTAAACTAAATACATTCTCATATGTATTCTATCATAAAAGCATACTAGGGTTTGCATATTTTTGCCCAAAAGTGCTATATTAAGCTTAGTCGTGCAATGATTAAGTTGAGGGTAGTTTTGTCAACAATAATTTGGGAAAAGAAATAACAAGAGAGAGAAAAATAAAGTAAAAACTCACTCCATCACACTAGTTGTCCTCAATCACATCAAACGTATGAGGCATGACCATAGACATCCTCCATAACTGCATTTTGGATGACAAGGATATATCATCAACTTGTCACCCCCACATACTCAACAGTATGTGCTCTGAGTTTCCCTTAGGAATACTCGTTTTACCATCCAGCTGAAGATAACTCTATGGCGCATGGCACTACATGATTAGATTTGCACTACATGATTAGACCATCATACTATTCCCTACAAGATTATCATTATCTTTGCATGCCTTATAACAAGGCTCAACAACATCACTTACATATAATACACTGGATCAGCAAAATATTGCATTAATGAGCTAGGAGATATTCATAAAAAATCATACTAGGGTTATATTAACATTAAGAACATTCCTTTATTACATCAACATGCAAGGAATCTAGATATGATTAACCCTCATCATATTCATAATGCACATGTTTAGCATAAGAAAGTATCAACCATGTGGCTATGAAAACCACCAATCAACATATTAAGCTTATGATCATATTAAGGAGGTTATTTCACCATCAGTCCATCACATAAGAATGTTAAACATGAATACTCATCTTTATATATTTACATTATAGTTAAGTTCAACAAGATAACTTATATTAATGTTACTAATCAGTAGTTATACCCAAACCCTAACTCACGACATCCCCATTGGATCATGGATGCATAAGGTGAAGCATCACCATCACATTCCATACTATTCTTAAGTATGAATCCACACATAAATGAAGGTGTAACCATCGGGTTATAGCATACTAATGTTTCAACAACAATAAGAGAGTACTCCATGATTATATTAATCATTCAAGGACTATTCATACCCAATTACCATCATTTAGTTATATTACAACTAGGTATAACAAGATGTACCTCTTACGGTTACCCATTAATTCATTATGGTGATTATAAATCATAATAATACATGGGTAAGGGTAAAACTACAAGTTCAAGGCATTGAACCATCAAATTCTCATCATTAGAATCATAACATTACACTATAGGCTTCACTAAAAATAATGGGAATATTGAGGCATCAACTTCTAACCATTGAATGTTGAAAAGGTAAAGCCATTGGTCATTTACATAAGTAGACATCTTGAACAAACCACCTATGAAGTCATTGAGTTGTGCTCTATAAAGAGTCACCATCTAACCCTAGACATCCCTTTATTAACAACATAAAAAGTTCCATTGAGAGTAGGGTAAAACCCACAAGTGATTGTTTATTTAAAAAAATCCATCAGTAAATGAGCTTCTTAAGTTGATCTCATAAAGGAGACCATATAAATCACTTTATTAGGACCAACATATCACATTAGGCATCATTCCAATTTATTGGATGAAGACTTGTTAGATCTTAACCATTTGGGGAAGTCCATATATTAAAACCATCAGTTGGAGTATAGTTCCAATCATTGCATCAAATGACCCAAGAAACCATTGGTTTAAGGCTTAATTAATGATACAACTACATGCTTAAGTCACCATAGGTTGTGGAGACTTGATTCACCATCAGTAGTTACGATTAAGTCACCATAGGTTGTTAGATCAGCACTATATTCATTAATCACCATCGAATATCAAACTAATATCACCATTGATTAATAGCATCATTAGGGTACTTAGTTGTTAATCACTAGGCTTCTAACCAGGACAACACCTGACATAAGGGGTGAATGTCAGTTGACACCCTTGGACACCACCATCAGTTGTCATGAAGACAACACCATAGGGTTATTGCAATGGTAGAAGAAATCTGGTTTAAACCCTAAAATTGACCATTGGTTGATAGGTGTTTAGCACCATCGGTTATCAAACCAACCTGATCCAAGTCATATTATACCTTAGGAATAAGGTACAGATTATCACAGGTTCATCTAGAACTGAAATCAGAATAGGGAACATTATAAAAATCGAAATCCAAGTCAAGCATAGCTTTTTAGTGCACGAATCATCATTTAAAAGCAAGAACATGAGCTAGCAAACTTATGGTAAGCAGTAAACGTGGGGTAAGTTACTAAACTTGGCTCTATTTAGAAGATAAAATCTGAAACAGAAGAATACATGAGCAGGTAGGGTAGAAAATCCAAGCATAAATTGTGAACTCGTCCATCTAGCACCTTTCTTCATCAAATGAGCAAACCCTAAGCATAAGGAGCAAGAAAGGTAGGGTTTTTGAGCTTTAGAGCAATTTCTACCATGAAACAACAAGTTTTTGACATGGAGAAAGGTAGGAGGAAGGATAAAAAATAAATAAATGGAGGAAAGAAGGGGATTCTTACTCTTTTAGGTTAAGATCACTAGAAGGAAGTTTTTTAAACCCTAAAAGGAAGTCAATTGCAATCCTAGATTCTTTTTCCAAGAAGATCCCCTCTTTCTTCTTCCTTGGATAGGAAATTCACAGAAGCACAGAGGGAGAACAAGGTTCATAGAAGGAGAGAAGTGGTGGAGATAAAATGGCTCGTTTGGGTGCTTAGGGATAAGTATATGAAGCTTTAAGATAAAGAAAAAGAAAAAGGTTGAAGTTCTAGTATCTTTCTAAGTGTCCATGGCCTTAAACTATTAAGAATATACAAGCACACACAAATGCAGATCCCCCACTATCCATATAGACCTGATTAGCTTTATTTTGTCTAATTTCCAAGCCAATCAAATAATTCATCAGTTGATAGCTACTAAAGGTAGCTCATCCATGAAGGAGTAAACCCTAAAATACCCTTGAGGAAAACACCTTCAAACCAAGGTTTAAATAGGCGCCCCATGGCTCAAAAAGTTCAAGTATGATGAGAAAATATCCAAGGAACATAATGCAAGTGATAAATTGCAAATACAACCTCTCAATTGGGTAAATTGTAGAAAAGTCCGAAATGTGCATAAAATTGCATAACTTGCTCAAACAGTGTCCAAATTGGACCAAATTTGAAAATTAAGCTCGTATTATGATTTCAAAGAATATAACAAGGTTATATTAGGGTTATAAGAGTTAAAATATGATAATTAAGCGTGTCCAACACTTTAAACAAGGTTAGGGGTCCCACATAGATGAAACTGGATTGGAAGTTGAATGGCTACATGGACTTATCTTCAATTTACCTATGGTAAAGAAGTCACTTCTTGCAATTTCAATTCACTGTGATAGCACTACAACTATTGCTAAGATAAAGATTTCCAAGTACAATCAAAAATAGTGTAGACATATCCAAGTCAGACTCAAGTCTATAAGGGAGTTAGTGTCTAATGGGGTCGTGGCTGTGGACTACGTCGGTACAAAAGATAATACAGGTGATCCTTTCACTAAAGGGCATCCCTTGGCTTTAGTGGAGAAATCCAGGCTGGGGATGGGACCAAAACCCCCTTATATTTGCAGGTAGTAGCAACCCTACCCAATAGAGTGGAGATCCCACAAATTGGGTTCAATGTGGTAATAACAAGTTGTCGGGTGAATTAGATGATACTATGTAATCACTTTGATGCTTCATGCATCTGTGTGTCTATCCCTTGGGGAACCTGTTACTATCATGACTACACGTTAGTAAGAGATTAGTCTCTAAATGGTGTCAAGTCTTAGGATAAGATGTTAGTAGTACATCCTTGGAGACTCCAACTAAATGATGTTGTGTAGGCTGCAATAGGAGAATTGGGTTATTGTTTGATATCAATCATGACATATATTTTGTATGCATGGCATTAATGCATTGCTTTCTTTTCTACCATGTCTTTATTGTATTGTTACTAACTTATAATCTTGCACCCAAGGTTCAGGTTCAAGACTTTTGTTCACCTAGTTCTTGTCGGGGGGTAGATTCAAACCGAAAGTATCTATTGAAAGCACAATATGGAGGACTGAATGGTAGATCATACTACACATTAGATTTTGTGGGGGATTGTTAGATATATGTCTGCAAATGCCATGTATATAGCATGGGTTAAGCCCAATGTAGTGCAGCTAGTACGTGTGAGAATGGTAGTTTTGTCTCTAGTGCAAATGGAAAAGAAAATTTATCCCACATTGCTCACTCCTAGAAATTTTTTGGTCCTTATATGTAGGATCACATGTGACACTAGTGTCCAAGGGTCCTAGGAGGAGGGTATTCTCACCTCCTTGGTGGGTATGGTGATCACAAAACACATGCATGCACGCACCTGCATGCTCGCCACGCCACACCTCGCCTCACCTCACCTGGTCGAGTCAGGCCGGGCCAGGCCAGGTCGGGCACATGCTCGAGCTTGTGGCTTGTGGATTGTAGAGAATGTCTTATGTCTTCTTTTTGTACTAGGATACAACTATATATTTAATTATCAATTTAATTAATTGTTTCTTTCCTAATCAGATTTATTAATTCTAAATGAAAAGTGTCTCTTTTATGGAATTTTCTGCAATGTGTATAAGAGAAACTGAGTTGTTATAACCCCAATTTTTGGGTCCATATAGTTGGAAATGCAATTTCCCCAATAAATGTATGATTATGGGAATTGTATTATTTATGCGTATTGAATGGATTTCCTTTACAATATTTCCTTTGTGCATGTGATTTTGTGGATCATAATATGTTAATGAGTCCAATATGATTAAAAGAAAAAGATGAAATCAAATAAAGCATTATTAAGAAGGAAATTTGAGATAATGATGAAAATATGAGAAATATGTGGAAAGATGTATAATTGACTCATCATGGATGAGATTTTGAATCCACACGGTTTCTAATGGTAAAAGGAATCAAAATAAAAGAAATAAAAGAATGAGAGAGAGAAACAAAGAATAATATATGAGTTTTCCCAAATATATTAATGATCAACTATCTAATGTGTGTCGCATGTTGATGTACTCCCAAATTGGCCTTTAGCAATTCGATAGTACCCTTTAGGGGAGAGTTAGTACCGAGAAACAAGTGCTTAATTGTGGAAAGTTATTAACATTATCTATCGTAAATAGATGTCAGAGTTTGGATGGGAAACATTTTTAATAACCTACTTAAACCTTTACTGACGAAACCATCCCATTACTCTATGTATAAGAGAGGGGAAACGAACCTCAGAATAGCCACCCATATCTCCCTATCCTCATCTGTTGTTCTCCTATAAACTCTGAAAGTTGTTGCACTGGTAATATACGGGAACATCATGGGGATATTTCCCTTCAACCGAGACCCAACCCTCCTGCATGATGGCAAGTCATCAGGTGTTTCTGGCATGGACATCGCTGGCGGACATGAGGGCGGGCTCCAAGGCAGTTGAGGACAGGTGCTACCATGGTCTCGTCTGATGCACACCGGCGTATAGGATGAAGATGAGAGCAGGAGTCCTGAGGGAAGTTGAAGGTGCAAGACAATCTCTTAGCAAGTGCAACTCGCCACCGGTCACAGACCCAGAACACCCACCCTCACCGAAGACCCTTCTTCCTCTGGAGTATGAGCACACTGTGTTATGGAGTCCTACCTACAGGCTCAGCGTCATCCGTGATTCCACCGAGGGGTTCGGGGAGGAGCTGCAGAGGTTTTCTCACCCTCAACCGACCCTCGCACGCCTAGGATGCCAGGGGAAATGGTCGAGTTGATCGGACACGGAGCAGAGCTTGCTGGAGCGGGTGGAGCAGAGGGAGGTTGTATCACCCCATCTACCTATTAGAGAACACCATGTCAAGGGCCGAGCTGGGTCCGACGAGGATCTGTAAAGGTGCAACTACCCTCTTTCTACCTCGTGACGCCAGCACCCCGAAGAATGAAGGCACACGTGCGGCAGACGATGATGCAACCCATTCGATTGTGAGGTTGGGAATGAATAGGAGCAAAAAGACGTGAGTGCCCCCAGGGCAGAAACGTTACCCATAAGGACAAAAAGGTAAAATGATTCTTTTATTTAACCAGTCACTGATAAATGAAATATGCACTTAGAGTGATGTGTCAGCCTGTGATCGGTCTCTTAGTATTTAACTTGCAAATAATGCAGTAAATAAACCATAACTCAGAACTAGGCAAATAATGTATGGTTTTTTATCATAAAAATGAAAACAATTCAATGAAAATAGTTTTAAAGTCTGAATCTGATCCTAGTTCAAAAAGTATCTAAAGTTTCTAACCTTAATGCTTTATAATGAGGAAAAACCCTAACTTGATGATTCTATGGAATTGAGATGATTAATATGGATAATCTATGAGCATATTAACATGTTTTTAATAAAAAGATGTTTTGATGTCTAAATAGATGATCCATGTGCTTAATAGCTTAATTTAGGTTTTTTATCATTAAGCGTGCTACCTTCTATTCATATACAAAATTTTGTACAAGTGGGGGAGCCGAGCTCATTTGTTGTCCTATCTATACATGGCAATGTAATCACTATCTAGTCTCCTCCACACATTAATAATGGAAGGAGTTACATTATCAAAAATAATCTGATTCCTGCCAGTCTAGATATGGTAAATGATAAGAATGCTTATAAGTTTACTATTTCTTTCGAAAATCTTCACCAGATCTTCAATTGAACTAGGTAGGAAAGGAAGCCTAGGTTTAGCTCTTTCCCAAAGATTCTCTATAAGTTCACATGTCTAAAGGATATGCTGGGGATTCTATATATGTTTAGCACATAGACAACATCTTGAGGCAAGGTGGAAGCCCCTTCCCTGCAAGAAATTATCAGTAACTATATGACTATGAAAAATCTTCCAGCGGATGACTTTGATGCGGTTGGACGCAAGTCACTTCCAAAGCCAACATGCCCAATCCACCTTATTGAACTTCTTCCTGCACAACTGCCAAGCTCCCTTCAAAGAGAAGGATTCCAGTCTAAAATAGAAACACTGGTCTTTATCTTTCAGTTTGAAGGAGTCACAGACTGCACACAACTCAGCACAACCTCTTACATTAGGAATGTTCCAGTTGCCATCAGTAATGATAGAGCATACCTTAGCATTAGCAGTTAAGTTTGTTCTCAGTTTTAGGGGTTTAGGATCCGTGATTACATCATCCATAAACTTCCCATGTATCTAAGGATCATTCCAAAGGGAGATGTTTGAGACATCCCCAACGGTGAACCTTACAGGATGTAAAACAACATCCCTCAACTTTAAGAGAGACTTCCACATCCAGTTATTCGTTTGCCTACTAGCACAAGACCAGATCACATCATCTTTTAGATACTTTATGTGAACCCATCTAATCCATAGGGTTTTTTTGTTATTTGAGATGTCCCAAAGGATCCTGAGCATTCCAGCTTTACTCCAATCTTCTACCTTGGGGATGGACAAGCCACCCTCTTGTTTTGGTCTGCAGATGTCGTCCCCCGCAATGGTGTGGAAGTGTTTGCTATATTCCTTATCTCCCCAAAGGAAGTTTCGGTAGAGTCTCTCAATCTGTTCCATTGTGGTTCTAGGTAGGGGAAAAACTCCTGTCTAGAACAAGTGGTAAGTCGAAAGAGTTGATATAGTCAACTCCAACCTGCCAGCCATTGAAAGGAAGATCATTTTCCAAGAATCGATCTTGGTTTTGATTCTGTCTATTAGAGGAGTGCACTTAGCTTTTGTGAGTCTACCTACAAACAAAGGGAGCCCCAAGTATCTGATAGGAAATTCACTCTCTTCAACCTTTAGTTACAGCTTTTGGAAGTGTACTGCTAAGAAACAATTGACTTTTGGCAAGATTCATCTGCAGACTTGAGATTCTCTTGAACTTATCCATGCATGACATAATGCCATCTACCATTTTGCTCATTTGCTTCAAAAAAGAGTAGGTGGTCATCCACAAAGATAAGGTGGGGGACTTTAACATCGCCTGCAACTAGAGGAATAATGGAACCTTCAGTTACAACATCATTTAGAATGGTGGAAAGTCCATGCATCCCTATTACAAACAAGTAGGGGGCCAAAGGATCACCATGTCGGATCCCCCTAGTTGCCTGAATAATATCTGAGGGTGTACCATTTATGATAATGTGAAAAGAGGCAGTGTCAAGGCATTCTCTGACCCACTACAACCACCACTCATGGAAGTTCATACCCCTCATAACATTAAGGATATAACCCCTCCCTATGGAATCATACGCTTTGCTCAGGTCCGCTTTAAGGCAGAGTTTCTTCTTTACATTCTATTTTTTTGAATCGTGAATGAGTTCATTTGCCAATAAGACATCATCAGAAATATGCCTTCCTTTCACAAAGGCACATTAGCTGGTGTCAATCAAAGAGGGGAGGATGTCTCTCAGTCTGTTATCTAAAATCTTTGATATAACTTTGTAAGAAAATTTATTATAAAGAAATAGACCACCATTCACCAATTCTTTGAGGCTGTTTGATCTTTGGGATCAATGCAATATAGGTCTTATTTACCTCCTTTAGGAGCTTTCCCTTTGTAGAAAATATATTTAATAGCAAGGTAGAAATCTTCTTTGATAACCTCCCAAGAGGTCTTATAAAAACAAGAATTCATCCCATCTGGACCTGAGGATTTGTCTTCATTTGCATTCTTCACCACCTCATATATCTCCTCATCAGTCACTAGGGCACACATGCTCTGCATATGATGACTTTGGAGTTTTGGGAGGTTCTTCCAATTTAGTTTCTACTTCAAGCTTCTTGTATTAAATAGATTTCTATAGTGTTGGTCAAAGGCAGATTTGATTTCTAGTTCATTGCTGATTTGGCAGCCATTATGCTCGATGACTCTAATCTGGTTCCTACTCCTCCTTGTTTTCAAAGAAACATAGAAAAAGTGGGTGTTTGAGTCGCCATTTTTGAGACAAAAGATCCTAGATTTTTGTCTCAACATGGATTCCTCTATAGCTTTAGCTGAAATAGCCTAGTCTTTCTTGATTTTGGCAATCTCCCAAAGCAAATGGTCATGCGGAACTGCATCAGAATTGGCTTGTGCGTCTAATGCATCTTTATCCTTATTTGTCGTAGAATCAGACAAATCGCCCATTCTTTCCCAGTTCTAGGTTTGGAGACATCTCTTGGTACATTTTAACTTCTATAGGAACATGTACATAGGATTCCCACTAGTCTGAGCATCCCAAGATTTCTTGACAGTATCATGATACCCCTCTAATCCAGTCCATGCATTGAAGAAGCGAGTGGGGTATTTAACTTTTGGTTTCTCCTCATCAAAATGGATTACTTGTGCATAATGATCACTATAAATTGTTGGCATGATCTCAAGCCAGAGAGTAGGCAGCACCGCTTGAGTCTGAATATTAAAGAAAGACCTATCAATCTTGCTTCTGGTATTATTTGTCCCCAGTTACTAATTATTCCTGGTATAGTAGGGACCTTTTGCTTCGACCTCCAGGAGCTCAGTGTCAGGGATGCACTTATTAAAGTCAAGCATTGAGCGAGCAGATGGTGTCAACCTCCCTTTTCTTTCTTCAGTGAGCCTTATAGGATTAAAGTCACTAGTTACTAACTAGGGGGCTTGTAGTAGTGATTTGATGTGATAGAGCTCATTCCAGAGCAGCTCTCTTTTGCTATCATCATTGTCAGTGTACACTGTAGTTATCTCCAACTTTGTATCACCAAAACTCAACCCAAAATGGATGCGTTGTCTGGATTGGCCGATTAGAGTTACCTGGTAGTCATCCCGCTCCTAGATAAGTAGAATACAAATTTTGTTGCAACTGGACAAATTATCAATCCATCTGGCCCCAGGCCAAGTGTGGTTCATCAACCTCACAATTTTATTTCTTCTTATCTTCACTTCAGTCAGAATGGCAATGTCAGACCTTTCCCTTCTGAGTTCTTCCCGGATGACACATTGCTTATCCCAATTGGACAAGCCCCTTATGTTCCAAGCAGTGATGATTGGTGCTTCAACCATTGGGGGGTGGGGGTGGGGGGTTGGCTTGTTTCCACCCTCATCCTCTGAGGTTGTGTCTAGATTTTCGAGTGACTGGTATCTATTACTTATCTCCTTGCCATTCTTCTCTGAGATATTTTTATTTCTAGCAGATCTCCTCTTTGGACTCTTGGTTCTATGAGGTTTCTCAAAACCATCCTTATCAGGAACAAATTCAGTATCCCTATTAGTCTGCCCATTTGTAGGGAGCGTTTTCTCTGTGTTGTTGCTTGGCTCTTTTTCAGCTGCATTTGGTCGAGCATCTGCGGGTTGGTCAATAGTAGACTCCGAAGGCTTCGAGCACAGAGACTTATCGGGACCAAAATTACCGCAGTGTAGGCATTTCTCAGGGGCCCATTCATACTCAATCTTAACAGAGTATGCCGAACCTTTATCATTCTTAAGTTTGACAGTGGTTGGGAAGGAGGCTGAAGAACTCATCAGCACATTTATTCTTGCAAAGTCAATTTTGCTCCTTGCCTTAGTCTGCCTATCCAGACACTGAGGTTTTCCAAGGAATGAGGCAATGCGTGCTAGAATCCGCTCCCTCCATAGCTCCAGTGGTAGATCCAATATCTTGAGCCAGACTGGAATTGAGGAGAGCTTCTCCTGTTCAAGGAGCTCCCCTTTCTCCCACTTTTTAAGAATCATATGTTTCCTTTCACGTGCCATGGCCCACCTTCTAGAGCATTTGCCAAATCTGTTCCATTCTGGAAATTGATAACAAAGCTTCCACAGGCTCTTCCCATAACTTCTATCACCCCCGCCGGCTGCCATTCGTTGAAGGTGATCCTGAAGAGTTGGGATATGGGGTCTGAAACCAATGATATATCCTGCCGTAGTGTTTTTCCACAAAGCAGCATTCACATCGACTTCATCATGTGGTATGATGATCGTATCCTCTTCAAGTTGAGATCTGTCTTTCCCAGCCTTGTGTCCACGTCGCCGACAAGGTTTTTGAAGACCGTTGTCCACTCCTTCGGGCTCTCAGCAACCTTGAGGACCTCTGCAGACGTACGATTCTTTGGCTGGGTGTGCTTGTTCCCATGCTGCGGAGGCCGACAGGCATCGCCTCCAGTGTCGCCGCTGCAAGAATCCATTTCTTTAAATTAGGGTTTTGATGTGTTAATATGCATTAATGAGCTTAGAAACCCTAATCTAGGTGTTAATGGTTTCTAATGAGATGAACTTTGAAATCCTTTGTATAAAAGGGATTTTAAGTTAAACCTAAGTCAAATTGATGAAAAGAAGGCTTTAATACGAATAATTGGATAGTTAGGGTTTTGAACTCAAGATATCTATTTTAGGGTTTTATGGGTATAAAATAGGAAAGTGGTAAATAGATCAAAAGAACCCTAATGAAACCCTAATTCAGATTAGAAACCCTAGAAAGTAATTCCAAGTAAATAAAGTAAGTTCTTGATGAGTATGTAGTAAATAGGTTGTACATGCTTTTCAGGATTCTATGCTTTTGTGTGGTTGACTTGCTTGCTTGGATTTGATTGCTTGATTGATTGGATTGTACTTAATTCTTGTGAAATCTCCTAATCAGGTATGTGGTTAATTATGAGTACACACTTTATGTTTTGTGGTGTTTCATGATGATTTATCGATTGTAATGAAATTGAACTGTTTGGATGTTTCATTACTAAAATCTTTAAAGTGACTATGGATATCACAATTTAAGTACATATGTGACTATCTCAAACCTACATACCATCTCTAGATGTATGATGTAAGACCAAGCCCCAGAGGGAAAGTATGAAGTGGTCAAGCCCCGGAGGGAAGACCATTGGGCACCCAGAGAGGTGACCCCAGGTACCAAGCTCAGGATGAAGAAGGTAGCCTTAATGTTCCTTGTGAGGAGTAAGCCCTAAGAGAGGGTATCCCAGAGTATGAGTAA
This sequence comes from Alisma plantago-aquatica, assembly GCA_963693085.1. Taxonomy (NCBI): domain Eukaryota; kingdom Viridiplantae; phylum Streptophyta; class Magnoliopsida; order Alismatales; family Alismataceae; genus Alisma; species Alisma plantago-aquatica. Next base: position 454,412,409 of record OY856413.1, on the reverse strand, counting down.
AAGTGGTTGGAAAGTCACATTGAAAACGTAATTGTGCATTGTTAAAAACCACTGATCCTATCTTGGGATAACACCTCTAACTTCTTGGTATCCTTTAATTGGGGGTTACTGGGAAGCAAGGTCATTACACGAGTGGTTGTGTCTTAACAGGAATAGGATTACTGGGGTGTGTGCCTCTGGTCATTAGGGTTAAACACATCTTTCATACACACAACAGTCAGCCATTCAAGTGCGTGTTTGCAAACCCTAAAGCCAGAGTCTACCATCGTCGCTTTTGTGGTGTTACTTGGATACCTTCTCCTTGACGTAGCACGTTCATTCATCCTCTTCCTTCCAAGACGCAACATGTCAGACGGTGGTTCCTATGGTTTCTGAGTTGCATAACTGGGTTTGCATCATTTGTCATCAACACCAACGAGACGTCTCTTATTCAGGTTCATGGTCAGGTCGACTAGAAGAACGATGCCTATCCTTCTGGATTACGGGCCGCTGATTTCTTTAAGTAACACGTTCATTTTCAACGAATGATCTGGTGTGGTTCCTAACTTAGTTTTAATTTTCTCCTGCACTATTTATTGTTCTACTTCGTTTATGGATCTGGCCTAAATCCATTAATTTATTACACATGTCGTTGTTGCATGTAAGGACATAAATCTAAAATTTACAACATTGTCATTACTAATTTTTGCTCCCCGTTGTCATTATTATTAGTAGAAGGGTTAACAACTTTTGTGATGGGCACAATGTACCCAGTGAATCTAAAACGCACACTCCCCTGTAGGTCTCACAAGCCAATGAATGAGATATCTCAGTCATATAGAATGGTCACAAAAGATTTGATTCCTTATTAGAATTTGGTATTGAGGTTGAAGATATCATATTTGGAGATATCATATTATTATTAGAATTTGGTATTGATTGATGGTGTGACGAAGGGCACAAAAGGAGAAACCTGCTGCTACCGCCAAGGTTTCTGGATTCTTTCGCCAGGTACTAGATTCTAAAACTGGTGTGTTGTAACCCGATCATGTGCCTCTTTTCTTTTCCTTTTTTAAGGCCAACTTTGATGCTGGTTAGGCGGTTGCTTGCCCACTCAATGGTTGTTGGTGTTCTTCTATTATGTGGTAGGCAGAAACTACTGAATGGCTGCTATTGGTTTCTCCTCTCTTTTGTCGTTATATTTTTATTATCATCAATTTCATATTGAGGTTGGCGACATTTTATCTGGTTGGATTGTATGATTATGTTGGTGGCGTACTGTATAGGGGGAGGAGAGGACCCCCTGATTCATAACGATACCTATCCTTTTTCAGCATTTAAACACTTTTAAGAGGCCAGTTTGACAGGGTGTAAATAAATTGAAAATACTCTTTTCTCTTTTGAGAGGCCAGTTTGATACGGTGTAAATAAAATAGAATGATGGTATTCTAATGCCAGGAACACATATAAAGTAACTCTCCTTTTTTCTCTTTTGTTTGATTAGCATATGGAAAAGAAACTCTGAAAGTTTCGACAGCAGCGACAAATGCTGCATTTGTAAGAATGTTCAACTATAGATACATAAAGATTGAGCAGAAACCTCCTCGACTCTTGTATTGCATGTATGGACTGCCTTTACTTTCTTGTAAATGACACTATGTCATAATTCTCCCACTGCCCTATGCATTTGTATGTCCTATAAATACCCTCTACTAAGACAATGTAAGCAGGAAGCCAATGGCTCCATTTTGTATCCCATTCCTAAATCTAAGATGGTATGAGAGCCTCATAAGCCTTAACCGACATCTCCGATCCGACCCCAAAGCCCTTTCCCTTCCGTTTTTCCCTCTTCTCCTCCTATCCCTTTCCTAAGCCAAAGCAAAGCATACATACCAAAATATTGTAGCACTCCTGCCGCAGTGACACCCACAACTACACCACAATCATGGTGTCCCATGCTGCTATCCTGCCAGTTATCCATCACCACCTCACTCAGATCCTCCATGATCTCAACCTCCATTGTCGGATCCATCTCCAGTGTATCAAACGTGCTCGGGTGCTTAATCAACACTGACTCCCACGACATCCCATGAGAATCCAGCATGGCTCCTCCACCACCTCGTCCGGAGTTGGTATACAGCAGCATGTCCCTGCTCCTCCGGCGTATATTCGTAGTCTATCTTGATGTGATCAAGGCACACTGACATCATCACAGCTTGTTCCTTCTTCCTGAGGGATAACACGAACCCGCTGTTGCTTGCTTTCCCTGACCGCAACCCTCACCGCCAACGATGGCATGCTCCTTCCCGCCCGCTGCCGGTTCTGCCGCCGTCACAGCCGTCTGGTCCACTGTGCCGCAAAAATTATGTCGATGATCTACCAGCACCCTCCTCCACCGCTGACCCAATCTGGGCCACCATCAAACACACAGACGGCTAACCTTCCTCCTCCTAGATCATCCAGCATCCCTCGTCTTCCCCCAAGATGCCACCACCAATGTCCTTGCCTCCAACACTACAACCATGCCTCCACCGTCGAAGCTACCGCCATACCTCCTAACTACTGGCCACCCCCGCCAAGTCGTGCGCTTTGTCACTGACGCGTACGACCCACTATCCTTCTTCCCGACAAACTCGTCCGCCCAATGTGTCTCCTGATCACCATCTCCAACCCACAGAAGAATGGTGGCGCCCTGCAACCAAAACCAACAGCCGCTAGAAAAGCCTTTCTCCCAGACTCTCTTCTCCTCCTACCCACTGTCGTTTAGGCTTCCATACATGATCATGCCCTCCCACTCGTCTCACCTCTCTGTCCTCTTTCACTTTCTCAAACCCCTCCCTCCCGACTCACAACCACTCCTCATACTTCTTCCCTTCTTCCACTCTAATCCCCAACGACACAAAACACAACCCTTCAAACAAGTACCCAAAGTGAAAGACTAAAAAAAAAGAGTTCTAATTTCAACAAACTACAGTCATCGTTCCTCTCCCCAAAGTGAAAGACTCAAATATCAATCCTTCCTCCTCAACACATCAAGTTGCTCTTTCTTTAAACAACACAGGCACAAGCCTCGACTTCCCTCATCCCCTATCTCATATTGTCCCAAAAAATAATCTTCCTCTCCATAAAACCATAATGTGACTCCTCTCTCAAGTCCCTCCCTCCAACAAATGACGCCTATAAAATAACCTTCTCCAAATATCAACGTGCGTGTCAACCTCAAGCATGGTATAAAACCATACCAATCAACCAAAGATATGTCCTCTTTCCTCTCTTATAACATTCCCAGAGATCTACAAAATAACCTTCCTCACCCTGACGTCCTCTTGATGCATCCTACTCAAAGAACCTACTTCCCTCATTTCTTCTCTTTTACTTCCCCAAAGATTACCCATCCTCTCCAACAAATCAAATCAAAATTATTCTTTCCAATTGTCCAACAACTAATGTCAAGCGGAACAATCCATTGGTGGCCACACAACACCTACAATGAAAGAATACAAAGAACATCCACAAGGTATAACAAGCGACCTGTCTTCATGGCTCTGTAGACAAGAGCACATGCTATGTCAATGCAACGGACAACTTGCCACAAGGCACCTCACAAAGCTTCGCTCTGGTTTCTCTTCTCAAGTTGGGCCTTTGATTATCTTCGGCTCAACTTGCGGGGGGCTGTAAGAATGTTCAACTATAGATACATAAAGATTGAGCAGCAGCCTCCTCGACTCCTGTATTGCATGTATGGACTGCCTTTACTTTCTTGTAAATGACACTATGTCATAATTCTCTCACTGCCCTATGTATTTGTATGTCCTATAAATACCCTCTACTAAGACAATGTAAGCAGGCAGCCAATGGCTCCATTTTGTATCCCATTCCTAAATCTAAGAGCATTCACCAGCTGTGTCAAGCTTGCATAAAACCAAAAACAACTTCTAAAAGACTCTTGACCTTGCAACCAATCAAACAACACATTGTCTACTCGATGTCGGTCTTCCTGGACGTGTTGCGTCTAAGACCAGCCAAAGTTGTTGATTCATGTACACAATAAAAAGATGGTGCGTGCGCGTGCCAACCTAAGTCACCAAATTAACAAAGAAGACGTCACATGCCGCAGAATTAGGTTGATTTAATATGTTCTTATCTCTGCCCTTTAGAAAGCTTTATGCAAATGGGGACGTCAAGAATTAAAAAAAAGACCCGCGAAGGGCGCCAACCTCCCACGCACTAACCTATGTCGGTCGAGGGCATCAATGGCAAATGCGGTATAAGGCGAAAGAAGTGAGACAAGGAAATGACCTATTGGTGGGGGGGGGGGGGGGGGTTGCATATCTCTTGCAATGGCCGATTTAGAGTGGTCGGTGGAGAAAGGGAATATAATAGGTCTCAATATTTAAGTTTCAAAAAAATTCCGTCGTGTGACCTCACTCAATATAAGACTTAATGTGGCGTTTCACAAGAGAGTTTCTTTTAAAATCCAGATGACCGCATTAAAAGCCGAATGAATATAGATCAGGGCACACGAGTGTGCACCCCGTTACCTGTTTTGTAAGTCAGCTCTGGTGTTTCTCGTTTGGGAAAGCAGCAAGTGAAAGAACGATTTCATTGCAATTCTTCTCCTCTTACTTTTCTCCAGCGAAACGTGGTCTCTGATAAAATTTTCGTTCGTTTTCTCGTGTTTCTTGTTTCGGAATGAAGGCTATGAAGCCGAGGGATGGGTCGATTTCTCTTACGGACATTTCAGCAAACATGGACCCGAGATCCAGTCTTAGTCCTTTCAATGTATCCATTGCTTGCACATCCCAGGTCAACAACTTGTGGAGGGTGTCCAGGATCAGGCGTGAGGTTGTTAAAGATGAAGCAAGGAAGGTTGTGAGATAAGGTGAGGTTGGCCTCCGAGTTTACCTTGTCCATGATTAGTGCAAGAAATGACTGAACAAGACGACTGATGCAACTGCATGCGCCAATGCTGCAGCATGAACTAGCCGACACCACCATCCCTAGGGTTTCTAATAACCAAGAGTGTAACGCTTCATTATCTTGCTTATGTTCATCCTACTAAACTGATGACCCATTTTCTATGTATCTTTTCTTTCTATTTGTGTTCTCATTCACTTATGTTTAACATTGACTCTATCTACAGCTCCGTCCAACTCTAGCCTTTACATGCGGTTCAAATCTCAATCACAAACACAAACTCACAAACCAATTAGGTATAACTACAGATTTAATTCATAGATTACAAGTTTCAATATGAATTTAACACAAGGAGTTTATCAAAGTGCTACTCGTCCAAAATTTCATACACCGCTAAATATATGCCGCGTGTGTCTATATAATCGACCTCAAATGTACTTACACATTCAATGAAAACCAAAAGCAACCGGCAATGACGGACAAATATGAAGTTGCCACCAAGAGTTTTACCAGATTTGCGACTACCCAAAGTATCATACACCGAAGCAAGTTAAAGAAATGTGACGTGTGTGTCTGTATAATCGACCTCAAATGTACTTTACGTGTTCATTGAAAACCAAAAGCGATTGCCAATGGCGAATTGTGGAGTCAATAGGACTTTTTTTTTAGGTTATCTATTTCTATTTGAATATTCTTCCTCTTTTCTTTACTATTTGTACAAAATGTGTATGAAAATGTACAAAATTCTGATTTTTACCGAGGTAGGAGATCCCAATCTGCAAATAAAAATGTTAGGGTAGGCATATATCAGACATACACCTCTATAGACATTTTTAAATGTATCGCCGCAACATCATTGACCATGTCTGTACTGTTTTTGTTTTGATCTTAAAATCAAGTAGTATATGTATTAGATATGTTTTTAGATAATTCTTCGAAATTCTTAACTCTAAAGAGAGTGATTGAAACACATTTAATGTTCAAATGTCAGCATCATAGCCTCAGTGCTACCCACATTCATGTACTAATATCTATACATACATATCTTCTACGACATTTTGAAATTTTGGTCCCTTGACTATTAGAGAACATTGCATCCACCTACCCTAAAAATGTGCACAAATTAACTTTGGTGATCCAACAAAAGCTCGATATCCCACTAGTTCCCTTTTCACATTCTAAAATTTTACTCCCTTAACTATTAGGGAACCTTAGATCCACATACCCTAAAAACGTGCACATATTAACTTTGGCGGTCCAATAAAGGCTTTATATCCCAATAGTTCCCTTTTGACATTTCAAATTTTTACTCCCTTAATTATTAAGGAACCTTCGATCCACATACCTAAAAATGTGCAAGATTAACTTTGGCAGTCCAATAAAAGCTCGATATCCCAATAGTTTCCTTTTGTCTTCCTCACTACCAACAACAGTGAGGATGTCGAAAATAGTCTCACGTACATCAAATCCAAGTCGATGCAACAATTTTTCATCTTAAGAGTTTTCCTCTCTTTACCTTTGATCCAATGATGGTTCAAGGGATTATGCACCATATGGTTCTTTGTGATAGTGTTCGTCTCCCTTTGTATGTTTTCCTACCATCATATAGTAAATCCAAATTCAGGCAAAAAATTCATGTTTCAATATGTTTCCATTTAAAAAAATGAATACACACAATGGATAAATCATTACTTGAGGAAGAAGCATGTGCTCTACCAATCTTGTAGTAAAAGCATGTCACAAATAATATTATCATTTATCATCTTTGAAGAAGATGAAAATGAGAAAGGCATGTAGACCAACCAATATTCTCATTGATGTAAGGAAGAGTGATGAAAGACCTAAATGGTTAATAACATTCTTTAATAAGATTACGAAGATTAAGAAGATGTCGATAAGTGGACAAATAGTACGATAATCTTATATACAAGAACAAAAGTGAGTCTAGCACTGCAAAAATTGCAGAGGTATCAAGTTGATGAGACACATCATGAAGCTTTGTGAGATGATTACTGAGCATAGGCTAAGATTTATAACATAACTATCAAAGAACCAAGTCAGTTTTCTGTGTAGAAGAACAACAACAGATGTTATTCTTCTAATAAGAAGGCTAATGGATGAGTATATGGAAAGAAAAAGAGATCCTCAATTTTGGTAATGGTTTATGATTGAGTACTTAGGGAAGTGTTCTGGATGGTTTTGGAGAAGAAGGATATGCCAATCTAATACATTAATCGGATTGAAACATGTACAATAGTGAAAACTCCAGAGGACAACCACCAACATTGATGTCAAAGATTTCACAAGCAATGAGCGGTATCACATCATTGCTACCCAAAATTGAAATGAGTTGGAAAACAACTTCAACCGGTAAGTGACAAATGTTATCGCGATCGTATGATCCTTTTGTTGCAGATATCCAAATTGTACTGAAGGCATGTAACAGTCATCTGCTTAATATTCAAATTATGTTTGTTGATCTATAGTCAATTATTAAGTTTCGATGAACACAATATCTTATATTGACTCACATGATCATAGCAATGCATGCCATCATATCACTTATTAAGTATCCAAAACATCACTCTGTCACAATTGGGGTACATCAAGGATCAACCTCAGTCCATATCTAGTTTTTCTTGTCATGTATGAGTTGACAAAGCGTGTTCATAATAATTTCTTTGTTGTGTGTTATTTTGATGATATTGTGTTAATTGACAAAACTAAGGATGGATTGAATGGTAGAGTTGAACTTTGGAGAAGTGTATTGGAATAAAATGTATTGATGATTCTTAGGAGCAAAATTGTAAGACCCCTGACCTTGATTAATGCCTAATCATGCTTAATTATCTTAAATAGGTACTTATATTCCTAATTAAACTCTATCTTTTTCTTTGATATTAGTTAATTAAGCTATGTTTCAAGTTTAGTCCAGCTTGGACACTGTTTGAGTAAGTTATACAATTTTGTGTACGTTTTGGACTTTTATACAATTTACCCACATCTAATTTTGTTTATAATTTGTCACACACTTGTTGTGCCTCACATGTTTTTATATCATTATGGAGTTAGTCATGACATGGGACTCCTAGTTGCACCTTGGTTTTGTGCATGACATCTACTTAGGATTTTCTCTCATAGATGGGTTACCTTGTATGATATATTTAGATTGGATTCTTTATGAATGGGGCCAACAGCTATTTTGGGAGCCAAGTTTCGGTGGGTCTCTTAATTCCCACTTTCTATGGGATTTTGGTCTGCATGCAAGTGATGCTCTTGACAATGGACACTTGGCAATATTGGTTAGACACCTTACCTCTTCCTTCTCTCTCCCTTTTAGCTTTTATACTTCCCTCCTTACTTACACAATGATTTTTTACACTCCTAGCATGCCCTCTCTTCTTCCCCTACTGCTGGAGCTCATCCATCTCTGTTTAGGAAGGAAAAGAATTTCAAGATAGGAGGAGCTTGGGGCGATCTACTTGCATATGATCATGGGATTCAGATTAAGTCTTTTTTTAAGATTTTAAAGCTTCCTTAGTTGTTATTAACCCAATCAAGTGAGATCTTATCTGTTAGATTCATTTCCTTGCTGATCCTACCCTCCTTTATCTTCTTCTTGGCCAGATCCCTAGTCCCCACGGTTGAGTTTGTGCTCGAAACTTGAAAGACACTCCTCTTCTTGCTCCTTTGATCTAGGGATTCTCATTCTTGGATATGGAACTAGTTTGTACATATGGAGAAGCACAAAGCTAGGATTTTCTTCCTTCTTCCTTGAGTTTCCTGTTGTTTGGAGCTACAACTTTGTTCTGGAGGCAAGTTATATAACTTGCTCCACTATTATAGCTTACCATTCAAGTTGCCATGCTAAATCTTGCTCTAAAACCTAGTAATGAGTAGCAATTTTGAATCCTTAGCTAAGTTGTGTACATATGTGATGGTCTTTGTAGCGACTGATAAACAAATCATTACTGATTAAGCAGAATTAAACATTAGCAGCGGATTGCTGAAAATCATGAAAAATTAAAACCATTTACAAAGAGATCCAAACATAGGAAAACTCTTTCATCAAGAACCAATGTATAACATTTACATCCTGGTTCATAAGTACATAACTCGTACCATCTCTTCTCGAGGATTACAAACATCAACAACCCTATTAACATTATATACAGACAGCATAAGAACCTCGAGGCATCAAGCCAAAATCTCAGATCGATTCATTAAAAGCACTAACTACTAACTCTAAGGACCTGAGAGTACAGAGACGACACATAGGACTACTATTTATATGACTTGACAAACAATATCTCCACCTGAGATCTTGTGACAAAGTGAGTTTTTATTATATTTTCTCTCTCTTAAAAGTTTTTCTTATCAAATTTGTTGACCAAAATACCCTCATATATTTTCCTCACTCAATTGAACAAAGATGTGTCACAATTGCAAAGAAAATGCAAACCTTAGTATGCTATGATGATAAAATACATGTGTTAATGTATTTAGTAAATGAACATATCAAGTATTCGAATTTGAACCCCAAAATTATACCATAGTTACTCAATAAGGTCATGAAGCTCTCCTCAAAATTTCAATTTAGTTGGATTAACCAATTGGGAGATATGACCAATTGAATTTGGTACATATTCCATTCATTTTTTGGATCTAGGACCTTAGTTGTTGATTTAATTAACGAAATAATGTGTCACGCAGCCCTTTAAAGCCTGGGCACGGACCTTGGTTTAGGCTGAGGTTTTCTGGTCGTTGATCAGTGATCCAACGGGGGAGAATTCATCTCCTACCTCCCGCAAAGGGCGGGGAGATATAAGGCAACCTGAGCCTCAACCAGGCTCTACCTCATCCACTTTCTCAGATATCTATCTGTGTAAATATCTTAGTCTCGTGATTTTGTGGTAAATCATACCAACTTTGAATGAGTTTCATGTGCCATTGCGCCAACCCAACAACCTATTCCTCGCACTTCTCACCCAGCGGCGGCTGAGTTTAGGGCTTCCTCGCCTAGCCTCCCTCATGCCTATATAAGGCCACCACTAGCTCCGCCTCTCCCCCTTTAACCATCCCGCAGCCTCATTTTCACCTGAGACACCCCGAGCATACACCCCCTTTCCACCTTCTTCAACCTCCAGCCACCACCACCAATCGAGCTTCTCAGCACCTCCCACTCCCTTCTACCCTCACCATCACCTTCACCTCACCTCTACGCTTCCCCCCGTCACAACCCCAAGATCCCAGACCGCCTCCCACTCCATTTTGATTCCAACTCCGACGACCTTGCCTGCCCACACGGCAGCGACAAGCTACACAAGGTCTTACACCCTGTTTTGACCATTGCTGGCTTCAAACTGATCCCCTGAATCCTTCCCAACCTTCTCCCGCTCGAGGATATCAACTGAGCACAAGATAGCTCTCGCCAAGGGCTCTCCTCTCGCTGCTCGAGCAAGCAACAAGCCAAAGAAGTGCTGCCCGTGTGGAGCTGACAGGTTACTAGCTGGACCAATCCCAGGATGCCCGATCAGCAAACTAGCCCCACCTCTCGCAATTGTGTGATCAATCTAAGCCGTAGATCCAGACGGATCCGGCCATTGATCAAGGTTCTTTTCTTTTCTTTTCTTTTTAATTATTTTACTCAAGATGATAGCTTAACTTAGAAAATTCATAGTAAATGCTATGAATACCAGAATATATCAAACTTATATACTATTTTGATCAGAAAATATTATGTATCCAAATAAAATGATATCAGGACCTAGATCTGTCTCCTATTTCAAAAATAGTTGCCTAAAGCCTTAATGACCTCCTTAATTATAATTAATTATTGATAATAGTTTTCCTTGATGATATCTGACCTTCCAAAATGTATTTAACCTTAGATGTAACCCTACTTCCAATATAACTCGAAACACTAATCTAAGTAGATAAATGATGAAATTATTAGAAGAAACCCTAAATTTAATTTTCTCTCTCCACATGTAATTGTATATACATCTTTTTATCAAATCTAGTATTATTAGATGATGATTAGTGATCATGAATGGTCCTGAACTCTAATTCAAACCCTGATCTTTTGGAACCATTAATATCTTAAGGGTTGCTTCCTTTTATCTGACCATCCTAGAAACCCTAGTTTATGAAAATCTTCTTTTCGAGTAATTAAATATTATCTTTTAATCAAACTTTTTATGATGAATCAGACCTGATAATATCTCTAAACTCAATTAAAATATGGGAAATCCCTGATCTGAATTAGATAACATAAAAGGAATAATAACTAAGGACATATCTTAGTCTTGGTCACATGGACCAATAGTAATGTTGTACCCTTGCTTTCCTTGCAGGGTGACTTCATTCTTGTTGATTCTAAATTCTTGGATATCTGATCTAAACAAGCAGGTACGTGGTCTTATAAGTATAAGACTAGATTTCTGGTTGCCTATGATATGTAATACCTTGAATGCTCGTATTTGAATATGATTGCTTGGTTGACTAGTATGAGTTATACTTCGCCAAACCTAATAGAACATAAATGGTTATGATGGGTTGTAGCTACTAGAGCACATAGCCTGGTGTGGATGTATGTTTCCTAACATGGATGTATGATTCCTTGGCCCATGTTAGATGTATGATGATATTATATTGCCCACACTAGATGTAAGTCAAGTGCAATATGTGTAGTGCAACCGCATAAAAATGATCTTAATTAAAAGGATGTTTACCTTATTTTCATTTTAAGAAATGGTTTTATCTCTCTTTTCTTCTTGTTCGAATATTTTCCTTTATGCAACCTTATTAGTGTAACTTTTACCACGTACCAACTTTGTTGATGTTTTGTTTCTCGTATTTTCTAGGTACAAGGAATAATTGACAACCAAAATGAAATACATGCTCAAAGTACCTGAAGGCACACATAATAAGCATGGAGGATATATTAGATAGAACTATTCCTCTTATCTCATTCCTTCTAGATGCTAGTTTATTCTTTTTCTAGTTGATGTTGAGGATGACTGAGATCCTATGTAATAATGTTATCTTTTCCTAGAACAATATTTTCTCTCCTTATGTAATGACTTTATTTTATCTATATGAATGAATGTTTGTGTGGCATTTTATGATGATGTGGACTTGATCATGGCTAAATATCTATTTTTAGTTGACTACCCTAATCTCTTATATTTTCCCTTTTGACATCTATAGATATGAGTGCTCGCATATCTCTGAATGTCACTATGGAAAGTATATAGAAATTGGGGTCGTCACAGTTGGTATCAGAGCCAATGTTCACACATCAAGTCACATGAACTTCATTCACCCTATTTGAGTTTAGGGTAGTCCTTGAGTTAGGGATATGAAGGGTGGAGGTGTCTAGGATAGCATCTGCCATGGGTCTGACTAAAGTCTCCGAGCCACTTAGCTTGGCAATCATGAGGCTACCTTTATGGAAGTATAAGTCTACCTGGATGATACCCTAAGTGTCCCCTATTCTTGGGTGTACCTTAATTTAGGAACCTCCTCATCTATAGATTTTCCCTCTCACCTCTTCTATAGGAAAAATTTCTCCCTCTCATCTATATTTTAAAATAAATCTTCCCTCTTACCTTTGTTATAAGGTTAGGAAGGAGTCTCTCTATTTAGAAAGTCCTAAGGATCGACTGATAAGGATTTAGGGTATCCTCCACTAATCATGACATTAAGGTCATTAATAATTAATAAAAGAGAATATGATGTATTACGTGATAAAATAATTATGATGACAAGAATAATTGTTGAATTAATAAATCTAATATGTCCAAATTAATTTCAGGATGCCTCCTAAGACTTGCAACTCTAAGGTCTTGGAGGAATCGTCCTCTAAGAAGAGAAAAAAGCCTGAAACCTCCAAAGTACCTGATCCTGAAACTATGGCCAAAGAAAGGTGGGAGGAACAAAAGAAAATCCTACTAGACTTCATGGAGACCCTTGCCACAAAAGGAACCCCTGAACCTAGCTCCTCTAGGAAAAAGGAGGTGACGGTGATAGACTTCATTAAGCTCAACCCTGACTCCTTTTGGGGGGAAGATCAGCCTGAGGTCATGGACAAGGTTGAGGCCTGGATCCTTTCCTTAGAGAATGCCTTTCGTACCCTAGAAGTACCCAAGGAAAAGAAGGTTAAATTCACCACCCATTTGCTTAAGGGAGGGGCGAAGATCTGGTGGGAGAAGTATGGTGGGAATTGGGGAGAGGAAGTAGACAAATTGGGGTGGAAAGCCTTCAAGACCCTCTTCACTGACTGTTTCATGCCCATAACTGAGAGGAAGAGGAAAGAGAAGATGTACATGGAGCTTAGGCAGGGCAGTCTCTCAGTGGCCGATTATACCTGAAAGTTTAGGCTTCTAGAATGCTATGCCCCTATCTGGACTGAGGACCGCCTCACTGAGCATTATGTATACTGTCTCTCCGCACACATGAAAACCCTAGTTATAGCCTCCCGTCCCCGAAGCATTGATGAAGCCCTAGACATGGCCCTTAAGCAAGAAAGGGAGCCGGGATTGCAGAAGCCTTCTAGCATGGGATATCTAGGGTTGACCACCACTGAGGAAGAGAAGTTCAAGAAGTTCCACCCCGGCCATAATAAAGGATCAAGAAAAGGAGGAGGTTCAGGGAAGAAAGGACAGAAGAACAACAAGTTGATGGATTACCGCAACAAATGTAAGACTTGTGGACGAGGACATGATGGGCCTTGTCTCTACACCAAGCCGGTCTGCTACAACTACAAGAAGGAGGGACATTTCCTTGCCAAGTGCCCCAATGCGTCTATCCTTGGAAAACCTCTAGTGGGTGCTCCACCCCCTCAGGGACACCGCAATGCTAGGGTGTTCGCAGTAACAACAGAAGAGGCTAGGGAAAATCTAAACCAGTTTGTCGAAGGTAACCTTAAATCTTTTTCATATATCTAATGTCTTGTTCAATGCTTTCAATTATTTAAAATGTAATTATCATGTGTAGGCATTGTTTTCTTGAATGGACATCCTGTTAAAGCATTGTTTGACTCTAGATCCACAAATACTTTTATCTCTCAAAATCTAGCCTCAATGTTGCACTTACATATAAGGGACTTGGGATATATTCTAGATGTGTCAACTCCTAGTGGAAAAATATTCACTACGTTGCAGAAAACTGATGTCCTCCCTATAAAATTTGAAGATCATGACATGCCCTTTGAATTCATTCTCTTAACCATGGAAGACTTTGATATTATTCTTGGCATAGATTGGCTATACACATATCATGCTCACATTGACTATAGAAACAAGATGGTAGTTCTCTCTCAGCCTCATTCCTCTCCTGTGGTGATCCCTCGGGGAAGCAGATTTTGTAATAATGTAATAATTTCCTCTCTTAAAGCTAAAAAGCTCCCATCTAAAGGATGTAAAGTCTTCCTCGCATTTGTCTCAGAGACCAATCCTGACAACGGGTCTGTAGAAAGACTGGAGGTGGTACGTGATTTCCTAGACATATTTCCAGAGGAGCTTCCTGGGCTGCCTCCAAACAGAGACATTGAGTTCTCCATAGACCTTCTTCCTGGAACCACTCTGATTTCTAGGGCACCGTATAGGATGGCACCTGCTGAGCTTATGGAGTTGAAGAAACAATTACAAGAACTTCTTGATAAGGGTTTTATCCACCCTAGTGTTTCCCCTTGGGGTGCACCTATCCTTTTTGTTAAAAAGAAAGATGGTTTAATACAAATGTGTATTGACTATCGCATGTTGAACCAAGCTACCATTAAAAACAAGTATCCTCTCCCTCGTATTGATGACCTCTTTGATCAATTTCGTACTGCTAAAGTCTTCTCCAAAATTGATCTTCGTTCTGGCTACCATCAACTTAAGGTCAAGGATTCAGATATATCTAAGACTTCTTTTTGAACTTGTTACGGGCACTACGAATTTCTGGTGATGTCGTTCGGGTTGACCAAGACACCTGGCGTATTCATGAACTTGATGAACAAAGTCTTCCAACCTTATCTTGATGAGTTTGTGGTTGTCTTCATTGATGATATTCTGAGAGATCAGACTCCATGGAGAAACACTGAGAGCATCTGAAGTCTGTCCTTGAGATTCTTTGAGCCCAGAAATTCTATGGCAAGCTTTCTAAATGTGAATTCTAGATTGACAAAGTTATGTTTCTTGGTCATGCCATCTCTGGGGGCAATATATCTGTCGATCCCTCCAAAGTTTTTGTTGTACTTGATTGGCAACCTCCCAGGAATCCTTCTGAAATCCGGAGTTTCTTAGGTTTGGCTGGATATTATCGTCATTTTATTCTTAATTTCTCCAAAGTGACACTTCCTCTCACTAAGCTTACTCGGAAGGATGAGCATTTCATCTGGTCAGCTTCTTGTGAGTCTAGCTTCCAAGAGCTCAAGCAGAAGTTGACATCAACACCTGTCCTTATCCTACCATCTGGCAATGAAGGATTTGTGATATTCATCGATGCTTCCTGACATGGGCTAGGGTGTGTCCTATAGAAGAACGGGAAAGTAGTGGCCTTTGCTTCCAGACAGCTAAAACCTAATGAGCTGAATTATCCTACGCATGATTTGGAGTTAGCTGCTATTATCCATGCTCTCAAAATCTGGAGGCACTACTTGTACGGGGCAACATTTGATATCTTCACTGATCACAAAAGCCTCAAGTACATTCTGACGCAAAAGGATCTGAATATGTGGTAACGACGGTGGATTGAGTACTTGAAGGACTACGATTTCACTATTGGATACCATCCAGGTAAGGCCAATGTAGTTGTAGATGCTCTTAGCAGGAAAAGAGTTATGGGTGCATCTCTTTCTATACCCAAATGGAGGAACATGGAGGACCTAGAAAGCTGGAAACCACAATTCCTGGTTGATCGTATGCATGTCAATAACATCTCTATCATGCCCAACTTGCATTCTGAACATCTGGAGGCACAGAAAGCTAGTCCCAAGCTTGCAGAGCTCTCATCTCTCCTGTCAAAGCCTCAAACACATCTATCTGTGGGTCTTGATGGTAGTCTTCGATATAAGAACCGTATGTGGGTTCTAGAGCAGTCAGCCGAAAAGACAAAGATTATCAGTGAGGAACATGGGTCAAAGTACACAGTCCATCCTGGTACGACAAAGATGTACAAAGACCTGCAACGTCAGTTTTGGTGGAGAGGCATGAAGCGTGATATTACTGAATTTGTGTCCAGATGCCTAACATGCCAGATGATCAAGGACGAGCACCAGAGACCAGGCAGTCTACTACAACCCCTTGAAATTCCGGAATGGAAATGGGAGCACATCACCATGGATTTCGTGGTAGGGCTACCCAGAACCAGGAAGGGATACGATGCTGCATGGGTCATCGGGGATCATCTCACCAAGTCAGCTCATTTCCTCCCTGTGAAGACCACTGCAAAAGTTTCTGAGTTGGCCGACCTTTATATACGGGAGATTGTACGTCTGCATGGAGTTCCAACATCCATTGTCTCGGACTGGGACCCAAAGTTCACTTCAAAGCTATGGAAACAAGTTCAAGAAGAATTGGAAACCAAGTTGAACTTCAGTATAGCTTATCATCCACAGATAGATGGACAGTCAGAATGAACAGTGCAGATTCTGGAGGATCTTCTATGAGCTTGTGTGCTTGACTGGGAAGGCTCGTGGGACCATTACCTGCCTTTAGCTGAGTTCACCTATAATAATAGCTATCAGGCGAGTATTGGGATGCCACCATACGATGCTCTCTATGGCCGACCGTGCAGATCTCCATTACATTGGGACGATGTCAGAGAACACACCTTGATGAAATCCAAGGAGATGCAGCTGTATGCAGATAAAGTTGCAATGATTAGGCAGAGAATGAAGTGAGCACAAGATAGGCAGAAATCATATGTAGATGCTCACTGACAGGAACGTCAGTTCAAGGAAGGTGATCATGTCTTTCTGAAGATCCGACCTATTCGAGCATTAGCCAAAAATAAAGGGAAGCTCAGTCCTCACTATGTGGGACCCTTCGAGATCCTTGAAAGGGTTGGAGAATGTGCCTATCGTCTTGCTTTGCCACCTCAATATAGTGCTATGCATAATGTCTTTCATGTATCTAATCTAAAGCCTTATGTAAAGGACCCCAGTCACATTATGAATCATGAGCCTCTTGAGATGAAAGATGATCTGTCGTATGCTGAGTCACTAGTCAAAATTCTTGATTTCAAGACAAAGGAGCTTCACAGTAATCGACATATAGATATGGTGAAAGTTCTCTAGAGCCACCATGATCAAACTGATGCCACATGGGAGCTAAAGTCAGAGGTCGAGCAGAAATATCCACATCTCTTTCAGGCTGCTTGAATTTTGAGGGCAAAATTCTTAAAAGGAGGGGAGAATGTGACAAAGTGAGTTTTTATTATATTTTCTCTCTCTTAAAAGTTTTTCTTATCAAATTTGTTGACCAAAATACCCTCATATATTTTCCTCACTCAATTGAACAAAGATGTGTCACAATTGCAAAGAAAACGCAAACCCTAGTATGCTATGATGATAAAATACATGTGTTAATGTATTTAGTAAATGAACATATCAAATATTTGAATTTGAACTCCAAAATTATACCATAGTTACTCAATAAGGTCATGAAGCTCTCCTCAAAATTTCAATTTAGTTGGATTAAGCAATTGGGAGATATGACCAATTGAATTTGGTACATATTCCATTCATTTTTTGGATCTAGGACTTTAGTTGTTGATTTAATTAACGAAATAATGTGTCACGCAACCCTTTAAAGCCGGGGTGCGGACCTTGGTTTAGGCCGAGGTTTTCCGGCTGTTGATCAGTGATCCAACGGGGGAGACTTCGTCTCCTACCTCCTACAAAGGGTGGGGAGATAGAAGGCAACCCGAGCCTCATCCGGGCTCTACCTCATCCACTTTCTCGGATATCTATCCGCATAAATATCTTAGTCTCGCGATTTCGTGGTCAATCATACCAACTTTGAACGAGTTTCATGTGCCGTTGTGCCAACCCAAAAACATGTTCTTCGCACTTCTCACTCAGTGGCGGCTGAGTTTAGGGCTTCCTCGCCTAGCCTCCCTCACGCCTATATAAGGCTTCCACTAGCTCCGCTTCTCCCCCTTTAACCATCCCGCAACCTCATTTTCACCCGAGGCACCCCAAGAATACACCCCCTTTACACCTTCTTCAACCTCCAGCCACCACCACCAACTGAGCTCCTCAGCACCTCCCGCTCCCTTCTAGCCTCACCATCACCTTCACCTCACCTCTATGCTTCCCCCTATCACAACCCCGAGATCCCAGACCGCCTCCCACTCCGTTTCGATTCCAACTTCGGTGACCTTGCCTGCCCACGCGATGGCGACGAGCTATGCAGGGTATTACACCCTGTTTTGACCCTTTCTGGCTTTAGACCGATCCCTTGAATCCTTCCCAACCTTCTCCCACTCGAGGATATCAACTGCGCACAAGATAGCTCTCGCCAAGGGCTCTCCTCTCGCTGCTCGAGCAAGCAGCAAGCCAAAGAAGTGTTGCCCGCGTAGAGCTGACATGCTACTAGCTGGACCAATCCCAGGATGCCTGATAAGCAAACTAGCCCCACCTCTCATGATTGTGTGATCAATCTGAGCCATAGATCCAGACGGATCCGACCATTGATCAAGGTTCTTTTCTTTTCCTTTTTTTTAATTATTTTACTCAAGATGATAGCTTAACTTAGAAAATTCATAGTAAATGCTACGAATATCAGAATATATCAAACATATATACTATTTTGATCAGAAAAATATTCTCTATCCAAATAAAATGATATCAGGACCTAGATCCTTCTCACATTTCAAAAATAGTTGCCTAAAGCCTTAATGACCTCCTTAATTATAATATTGATAATAGTTTTCCTTGATGATATCTGACCTTCCAAAATGTATTTAACCTTAGATGTAACCCTGCTTCCAATACAACTTGAAACACTAATCTAAGTAGATAAATGATGAAATGATTAGAAGAAACCCTAAATCTAATTTTCTCTCTCTACATGTAATTGGATATACATCTACTTATCAAATCTAGTATTATTAGATGATGGTTAGTGATCATGGATGGTCCTGAACTCTAATTCAAACCCTGATCTTTTGGAACCATTAATATCTTAAGGGTTGCTTCCTTTTATCCGACCATCCTAGAAACCCTAGTTTATGAAAATTTTCTTTTCAAGTAAATAAATATTATCTTTTAATCAAACTTTTTATGATGGATCAGACCTGATAATATCTCTAAACTCAATTAAAATATGGGAAATCCCTGATCTGAATTAGATAACATAAAAGGAATAATAACTAAGGACATATATTAGTCTTGGTCACATGGACCAATAGTAATGTTGTACCCTTACTTTCCTTGCAGGGTGACTTCATTCTTGTTGATTCTAAATTCTTGGATATCAGATCTAAACAAGCAGGTATGTGGTCTTATAAGTATAAGACTAGATTTCTGGTTTCCTATGATATGTAATACCTTGAATGCTCATATTTGAGTATGATTGCTTGGTTGACTAGTATGAGTTATACTTCACCAAACCTAATAGAACATAAATGGTTATGATGGGTTGTAGCTACTAGAGCACATAGCCTGGTGTGGATGTATGTTTCCTAACATGGATGTATGATTCCTTGGCCCATGTTAGATGTATGATGATATTATATTGCCCACACTAGCTGTAAGTCAAGTGCAATATGTGTAGTGCAACCACATCAAAATGATTGTAATTAAAAGGATGTTTACCTGATTTTCATCTTAAGAAATGGTTTTATCTCTCTTTTCTTCTTGTTCAAATATTTTCCTTTATGCAACCTTATTAGTGTAACTTTTACCACGTACCGACTTTGTTGATGTTTTGTTTCTCATATTTTCTAGGTACAAGGAACAATTGACAACCAAAATGAAATACATGCTCAAAGTACCTGAAGGCACAAATAATAAGCATGGAGGATATATTAGATATAACTATTCCTCTTATCTCATTCCTTCTAGATGCTAGTTTATTTTTTTTCTAGTTGATGTTGAGGATGACTGAGATCCTATGTAATAATGTTATCTTTTCCTAGAATAATATTTTCTCTCCTTATGTAATGACTTTATTTTATCTATATGAATGAATATTCGTGTGGCATTTTATGATGATGTGGACTTTATCTTGGCTAAATCTATATTTTTAGTTGACTACCCTAATCTCTTATATTTTCCCTTTTGACATCTATAGATATGAATGCACACATATCTGTGAATGTCACTATGGAAAGTATATAGAAATTGGGGTCGTCACAGATCTCAATGCTTTCCCTACTGATACTGTCCTTTCACTGCTATGGGGATTCTGTTTCCTTGTCCGCGTCCACCTAAAAATGTCGGATACTACGGGGGCGAGACAATTGAAAATTTCCCTAGCGAGAGATATAACTCTTCGCCAAAACATTATTATTGCAATTTTTTAAAATAAAACTAAGCAGAAGGATTTTATATATATTTAATAGTAGATAAATCACTGTATGAACAGAGTGAAGTAATCTCCTTTCCTAAGGAGAACATTGCATCTACCCATGGTAGAGTCGTAATTCATCCATCTACTTGCAATGAATGTAAAGAGATATAAATAACATCTATCAACTAAAGATGCATAAAAGAAATGTAACATCAGCCAGTAAATTTCCATATTCAATCCTTAAGCAAACATGCTATACGGATGATTACATTTTACAATCACACTTATGCTCTGAGGAGATGAGGTATACCGCTCATACTCCAACCGACCATTGCGAAGTTGAAATCAGTACCATACAAGATCAATGGAAGAGTCGACTTCCATGACCTCCCACATCTCAGTCAGTGCGAGACCACATGCAGGACATCTTGTGTCTCTGCTATATAGCTTTCCAGGGTATACTGGCAACTGCACTATAGAGCTACAGCGGCGGCTGCACTCTCTTCACAATTGAGAGATTTCATGTTTACCTCCATCGATCCGAGATTAATATTATTGGGAGATTTGTGATACATCTATCCCAATCTTCGGGAGATTCATGATACATCCATCCCGGTACAAATAATGAAGGATTGAGAGGTTTAATGTTTACCTTCCATCAATTCCCTCATTAGGACGTAAGGATATGTTCGCCGATCAACCCCCACATATTCAAAAATATGCATTCTGGGTTTTGCCGCGGAGCAACCTGTTTCACCATCAGTAATTACTGACACTGATGAATCTATGGTTAGGGCTCTACATGATATGATTTCACTTGATTAATTAAGTACATTAGCATATTCTTTTAGCATCATTCAAGTTCTCAAACAGGAATTATTATGACAATTGCTACAAAGAAACATGTACTATTATCATCAATTACTTCTCAGTCTTTAAAAGACATTGGTATCTCAGTCCCTCAATTCATTACTTGAAAGTTCACATCTCTCAACAACATCAGTATTATACTTATCAAATCTGGGTATTCATACCCTCAGTTCATCACTAATCACTGTTACCAACTATTAGGTAACTATTACCTCTAGGTCCTCAGACCGAGGTATACATTATACTTGTTACACAAGCATCTCACATGACTCCCGAGGCCATAAAGTGTCTTTTCACCTTTCACTAGGCAACAACTTGTTCATATGGCTCACAAGGCCAATCAACATCTATATCAAATAATCATCATAGCTCATATTTGGCTATGCTTATCATATCATGATACCTATACGGTTGATACACATAATAACAGCCATAAAAATCACTTATCACATCATGTGGTACAACAGTAACACCACCATTCCTTTATCAGGATTAGGGTTTACTATCAAATAGGATTTTCCATTGCATTGCTCAATTTGGGTTAGGATTTCCCATTTCACATTAGTTAGGGTTTCATGTTCACATTATTAGTCCAACCCTAATATATTGCTCCACACCTCTAGGAGCATCCATTGACATCTCAAGTATTCACTTAAACTTATTACTTTCATCATATATCATTAATGATTATCAATACAAGGTATGAGATCATTTCTCATCCTTTCCATGGTATGATTATATCATATTCATTAGTTTGGCTTATCCTTTTCTCAAGGTATATAGCCCATGCTTATCAAAATACATCAAACTCATTACATCTTATTGTAACAGTTTACTTAACACTCTTCATGTGTTTCTTATCCAAAAATATTGGATTAGAGGTTCATCAAGGTATATCTACCCTGAAATGCTAAATGTAATAACTATCATGTCTTGATGTATCACTTCTCTCTTCACTTCTAATTTGCCTGAGTTTATCAACTTATTTGGTATTAAGGCATTTCACTCTTAATACTTTTAACCACTAACCTATCACCTTTATCATGTAGTGCATAGGTCACACATTAGAATTGTCCAACTATCTTTAATGATATGGACTTATCTAGTGATAAGGACATTGCTTACTATAAGGTTGCCTATAATCAGCCACTTGAAATATTTCACCTTTATACGATATTTCCTTCTATTTCATCATTAGGGTTTTCTTATACTCACTACTACAGAAACAACATTCTGTGTCGCTTTTCTGGGCGTCGGTTATTTAGGAAAACCGAAGCCTATAATATTAGACGTCGGTTATTTATGCAAACCGACGCCTATATTCGAAGACCAGCCAAACACGTGTACCACTTTGTATTCAGCGTCGGCTGGTTATAACAGACCGAAGCCTAAAATCACCCGCGAAATCCAATTTTAGAGCGAAAACATTTTAGGTCACCTACAACGTCGGTTTTTTAACTACTCACCGACGCCCATTTAAAATGAAAATTTGCACGAAAAGTCCCACTTTCAGTGTCGTTTATCCTTCAATAACCGACGCTGATAATGGTTCCCACCAAATAATTTAGGGTAAAGGTTGTCTAGTTGGGCGTCAATTGTTTTCTATCAACCGACGCTAAATCATAATAGGCGTCAGTTTTGTAGATAACCGACGCCGTTGACCAACTTAATAAACCTGATCACCCGGCTCTTCCCCCTTTCTTCCTGTTTCATCGCGATATTGCTGTGCTGCTGCTCGCCGCCGCTCTCCTGAAATCGCCCGACGACCCCGCTGCTGCTCGCTGCCGCTACTGCTTGCTGCCGCTACTACTCGCTGCCGCTACTGCTTGCTGCCGCTACTACTCGCTGCCGCTACTGCTGGTGCTTCTCCGCTCACCGCCGCCACTGCTGCTGGTGCACCGCTGCTGCTGGTGCACCTCTACTCGTCGCCGCTGCTGTTGGTGTGCCACGCGCTGCTCTGCTCATTCCTGGTGCCACTGTTGTTCACCGCCCGCCGCTCTACTCTCTCTTCTTCCGCCGCCACTACTGCCGACACTCGCCGCCGTGCTTTCCACGCTAGCTCTAGGTAGCCCTACCTCTTTGCTTCCTTCTCCCTAGCTATTTACCAACAGCAAACACGGACATGGATGTGTTGGCCTACCACGGCCGTGCTGGACAGCACGACCGTGCTTGCTGTTGGTAAGGATATGAACACATTTTTATGTAATGCTTTATGTAAATCCTAGGATATGAACAATTTTTTTGCTTGCATATATTTGTGCTTCTAATCCTAATGTTTGACTTAATTCAGTGAATTTTGATGCATGTTGAAATAATATTTAAACTTGTCAATTCTAGCATCCTAATTTGATTTGATTAAACCTAACATTGATGAAACCCTAACATCAATTGTGATGAAACCCTAACATTAATTGTGATGAAACCCTAACATGTACATATCTATTATTGTGTTTGTTGGCCTAGAAACCCATCCAAGATTTACTCATTAGGAGTAAATCTTGGATAGTCCCCGGTTTGGGACTGTTCTTGAACACCTAATCTCACTTAGGATGTAAGTGTATAAGGTGTATTGGCTTGCTGAATCAACCCCATCAGATATTGCTTTTCAGACAGGAGATGTCATAGTCCTGGCAGATGAGCTAAGGGACATGGTGAAGGAAGGAGGGTGCTTGAATGTAACAGTTGCATCCGCTTACATCCAATATATACAGCCAAAGCTAGAACATGCATTTATAGCCCATCCTTTGCTTTTCAACGATATCTGCCTCGCCAATGAAACAGGAGCGAAGAAGATGTTCCTGCAAGAATTGAAGGATGGCGTCGCAAGCACTATCTTCCTGCCTATTGTGCATTACAATCATTGGACACTTCTAGCGATGTATACTCAGCAACGAGCAGACATTTTCTACAACAGCTCGGATAGCAACAAGAACCATCCCATGCCGTGTACATCAGAACCTTTGACACCTGTCGAACGCTTCGTTCGAAAATATTACGACGAAGTGTCAAAGATGATTGAACCGTTCCTAGACATACATGGAGGCAAATGGCACAAACTCCAGTTTTGCCACCGCAGTCCGCAGCAAATTCCTTTATCCAACGACTGTGGCATCTTCGTCCTGGAATGGATGGCTAGTGAAGCGACGCCTGACAAACTCCACCACACAGGATATCACAGCAAACGAGGAGAATATGTGTGGGAACTCCTATATAATGCAGGCGCAACCTCACTGGATTAAACATTACCTCACCTTATTTACTTCACAACTCTGGGGACAGAGTGTGGAGTAAGTTTGGGGGGGTACCATGTACCAGTGAGGGAGGTACAAAAATCTTCTGATCTCTCTGACTTAAATTCCTTATCCTTTTGTTCTTTATCCTTTTGTTCTTTCCTATATCACGTGTACATACATATGTTTATACCAAAACTTTTTTTGAAAATTTTGAAAACTTTGCTTATTTCTGTCTCCATGCATATGTACAAAGTTGCTATAATAATAATAAAAACCTGATACGACTTCTTACAAAGTTTGCTTTCTGTACTGAATGAGTTACAAGTTCTGTTATATCTTTTTGATAATGCTGCTTCAAACAAATAAAAGAATATGTTTTTCCATGTCAAAAATTTTCAAAAAAAAAAAATATATATAATCTCGCAAAGAGCTAAGAGACAAGTATGGAGAAGGAAAAAGCTGCCCAAACAGCAGGAATCTCTTTTGTTCCCCCTTACCCAACAAAAATCCCAAAAAGAGAGAAAAGCCTCATGAGCGTGAATAAAAGCATGAGAGTTGTGCCCAATAAAAGAAAAAGAAAAAATATATATATACACCACTTGTTTTTCCAAAAGTACCCATCTTTAGGCATGGTAGATCCGGGGCAGTGGTATGTAGGATGTGAAATCACTGCTCTAAAGCCAACTGGCTTGGACTGCAGGGACCACTTGCCCGTTAACGGACCCTTACCTGGATGGACTGATGGGAGACAAGAATGAAAAACCCAAAAAGCCTTAGGCTACCCTATACACAACTTTCTGCCCCAAAAATAAAGCTGTTTGGTGTGTAAGCTAACTTCGGAATCATACAACTAAGTCTCGCCGAAGCTGTGGAGAAAAATCTTACTTAACAATAAGGTAGGGAAAACTGAGTCTTTTGTTCGTATTGATACATCATTATCCTTAAGGCATTACAATCTTCGTTTCACCCTTTTGAACAAGAAGTTATACCAAGCAAGAAGAAACATCACAAAATATAGTTTAAATATTGATTGAGGACAATCAAAACGCTAAGTTTGGGGGAGTTGATAACACCAAATTTTGTGATATTTTAGACTATTTTTCTGTTATCAAAACTGCCCTTTTCTGCTATTTTCCTCTCTTTTATATGCACTTTCGCAATAATTGGCCAAGCAATGCTCTTAATCCAATTTTTCCTATCTTTTGCAGAGTTTTCCTCATTTTGGGCAATAAGGCCGCTCCGGCCCATGAATAAGTCCAAGTCTGTCTCGGCCTCCCTGACGACCGATACAACCCCTGTCCGACAGGGCTGGGCGACACAAAGACGCTCGACAAAGAAAGGGGCCACGTGAGAAGAAGCTGATGGACGACACTCCTCCTACCCGACAGGGAGCCCGGCCCGCCCTGACAACCCATCTTGTCGGGCGACACAGCCACCCACCGGCAGGCGTGCCGCCCGTCATGACCAATAGCCGACACCATCTACTTCGAGCGACACCTCTGTACCGGCCCATCCAACGACTGGCGCATAAGGGAGACACATGGCGCTTCAAGCACCATGTCTTCTCCCCAACTAGCTGACTATAAATAGCAGCTACAGGGAGCCGAAAAGATAGTCCACAGTTCGGAATTCACAGTTCTAGAATTCAGACAGTTGGGAGTTGAGCCATCTTCCGAGGAGACTACGAGAGCATACGTGTTGTACCCCGGTGCTTGTCTCGGGCGACACTAGGTGAGCTTCTCCTCATCACGAGAGGGAGGGTACAGTTCACTTAGGACCGTCCCGGGTGACATTGCGGGCCGATATCGGCCGACGTAGATGAGCGACACAAGTGCCTGACATCAGCAATGCGTAGCTCTTAGCCCGACACGATATCAACCCGATACGCTTAGCTTGTCGAGCGTGCCGCCCGAGAGGGTGTGCCGCCCGACATGAGCGTATCGGCTAGGGTCCTTGAGCGATACGGTCGAAAGTCGGTGCGTGCCGCTCGAGAGGGTGTGCCGCCCGACACCTCTATATCAGGCTAGGCCTCTAACCGATATCGGGAAGGGGAGCTACAACACCTTGTCGTCCTTCTACATTAAGGAGGTGACACCTATCTTTACTTTCTGTCATTTAATTCCTTACTTACGCATTGTAATTAAGACCCTTTATTTGTTTATGGAAATAGAAGATGCTTAATTACTTGTTGCTCTATGCTTGGTGCACAATGTTGGATGACTGCTATGTTTGATATCCGAACTCTAGCTTGCATGTTTGGATTGCATTTCGCTTAGCTAACGAATCGTGTTTTCCCATCGCAACAACTTCGAGAGTTGTGTTGTGGCTCTAGTATTTGGTCCGATTCTGGAGTACGAGACTGCCTGGAACGGAGTTGCTTTAGTGACCTTTCCACTCTAATTTTAGTCCAGTGACCTCGAGAGGGGCGCTGATGCCTTGTTAGAGGTACCTGCTTCGAGAGGAGGGGTACAGGACTGGTTCTACCGCCGCTTGTTTACCACTGTTTTATCCTTCGTACCTCACTTTTGCTCAAGCAGTATCTTTCTGTCTCTGTTGCATGAAAACCCCTAAAAACTGCTAAATGACTAAAACCTTAAATCTCTCTTGTAAATCCACTTGGAGATAGTTTTCTTTGTTTTATTCGTGACATCTTACTGCTTCTTTTCTTGGGAATTTATCTCTTTATATACCTGCCGGAGTGTAGCGTGTCGATTTCGTGTTCTCAACACTACCCCCTTGTCCCTGTGTTCGACCCCGTATGTCTACTTCGACCCCATAAACAAAGTTGTGGGGGCGTAGAAGGATTCGGGTTTATAAATGTAAAAGCTCGACTACCTCAAATCCGCCTCCAATTTTAGGACGCGCGATTTAGGCCGGTCAACTTGTTGGCGTCGTTGCCGGGGACAAGAAAAAAGTGGTATTGTAGATGAACCCGAATCCACTAACTACATTCTTGTGCCTCAAGCTTAGAAATGAGCTTGACAGCACTCTTTTTCTTTTTCTTTTTCTTTTTCTTTTTCTTGTAGTCATTCTTGCACAAAAGTAATAATTCAATTTTCTAACTTGGTTCTTCGTGTCGTTTCAGGTACCTCATAAGTAAGGGGCATCCCATTCCACTGAGCACCTACTCCAGCCGTCATGCCACCTTGCATTGAACCACCCCATTCTGAAGGCAAACACCAAGGGAGGAGGCCTAATTCACTCCCGCCTGAAGAAAACGACAGGTATAACGGTGACCATCAACAAGAAGATCCAGACTCAGGGGAGTATGAAGAGGGCCATCACCGACACAGACGCCGTCACCGTCAGAGGCAAAGAAGAAACCAGAACGATCAGGAACAACACTGGGGAGAGAGCGATAGTGACGACTCGGAAGAGGAGGAAAAGATGCTTAGGGAGTTGGCATCCTCAAAAGCCAACAACTCCAGATGTCCTGTCGTCACTCCGCAGTTCAATGCGGCCAACTTCGAGCTTAAGCCTTCTGACATTTCTATGATCTAAAATAAGAGTTTTAGAGGGAGCTCCAAGAATGACAATCCCTATCATCACCTGGATGCTTTTGAGAATATCTGTGACATGATTAAGATGAGAGGTGTTCCCCAGGAGGTGATATACTGTAAGGGCTTCATCTTCTCCCTAGAAGACAAGGCCCAGTCCTGGTATCTTGGGTTACCCCACCAGTCTTTGAATGGATGGGGAGCTTTGGCCGATGTGTTTGTAAACAAGTTCTACCCCACCGAAAGAACAGTCGGGAATCGGAAGAAGATAACATCCTTCATGCAAAAGCCGAATGAAAGCCTCCACGACACCTGGGAGCGGTTCTAGGAGTATCTGAGGGATTGCCCCCATCACAATTACAAGAAGGGCTTTCTGATCACCACCTTCTATAATGGCTTGACTCCTGAAGACAGGGTGTCGCTGAACGCGGCCGCGGGCAGTGACTTCCTGGGAAAGAAGGCGAAGAAGTCCGAAAAGATTATCAAGAATATGGCCGAGTTGATGGTAGGTGCTGAGTTCGACCGGTCCGATAGAGGACAGATAAAGAAGGTAGGAGAAGGTTCCACCCTTGAATCTAAGGCGCTGGAGGCAATCACCTTGCAGATCCAGAGGATTGCTACGGATGTAAAATAGTTGCGAGAAGCTGGTGGTAAGGGGAAGAAGCAGGTAGAAAAAGTAATGAAATGTGTAACATGCGGAGAAGGCGGCCATGGGGTAGATAACTGCATCTACACCCGGCCAGAAGCATCAAGCGATACTGAGTCCGAGGCAGAAGAGACTGAAAATGTCTCTTTTGTAAACTTCAGAAGACCGGACCACCCTGGCTTCAACTATGGGAACAAGGATGCAGCTAAAAATTCTCATCAGCTGCACAACTCCACTAAGCCACCCCAAGCTTTCGAAAAGAGGGGAGGAACCGGTCAGTATGCTAGAAATGCCCCCTTCCAACAGAACAAAGGTAATTTCCAAGGTCAAGGCAAGTACCAGGGATCAGATAAAGAACAAGGACAGAACCAGGCTTCGAACTGAGCAGATGTGGTGGGACAGTTGTTTGATTTTGCGAAAAAGCAGGACACTATCAACAATCAATTGGCGCAGAGTGCGCTATCAAATTCGGGTGTGTTGAACTCATTACAGGTCCAGCTGGTGGATATGCAGACACATCAACGCCAGATTAACCAACAATTAGCTCAAATGGCCAAACTGATGAAGAACCCCTCAGGAAAGATATCGTCAAACACCGAACCTGCGAAGAGGCCAGGGATGTGACAGATGGAAGGCCGAGATCAAGTTGTGGAAAAGGGATGATGCTGGAAGATAAGGAGTAAACCGGAGCCGTCAAGCTGGAGACGATAACTGCAGTGCTTCTCGGGAGGCAACCCAAGCTTTATTTTATTTCTTAGTATAGGATTGCAATTTACTTTCCTGCAGAACAAACATTACGAACATTTGGTATGTAATAAGGCCCGAGGCGGTGCATGCGCCACATGCACTGACTCTTATGTTTTGTGGGCCACCGCCTTAGTTTTATTAACCGGGATGGGTAATACTATCTGAGGCCAGGAGCTTAGTCCTAGGCCAATGATGTTTTACTCATCAGCCGCAGCTTAACCCGTTTTGTTTTCACGATTCACGGGGGGAGGCACTCCAACCAGCACTTGAGTGCACCCTTATCAGGCGGTGGGGCTTCGTGGAGCGCAACAGTCGTGCCGACGGAGGGGCTTACCGGCTTACGCGTTGGACTGACGGTCGACGGGCGCCCGGGTTTTACTGTTTAGTCGCTATATAAGGAAAGCAAGTTTTACCGTGTCGGGTTCCTTACCTTGCTGTTTTTACGATCCCGTGTCGAGCGAGAGAACTTGTGCTTCTGCTCCCGTGTCGTGCGAGACTGCACTTCTCTTGTGTCGCCCGATAGCCCATGTCACAGCGAGGTATAGCCCGACAGATCGTATCGGCCGACACACTTCTTTTCTTGTTACAAGTAGGTATCGGTCTCAAGTTTCCTTCGTTGGGCAGTGGTGTCACCCGATATGGGTGTCGTGCGGAGTATCTTTGATTCGCGTCACCCAATGTCGGGCGATAGCCGTGTCGCCCGATGTTGCATCGCATCACCTGTTTTTGTTATCGGACGACACACGACTTTTCTTTAAAAAAAAGAGAGAGAGAAGAATGTATTGGGCACCTCGTCTTGTCACCCTCGTATCGCCCCTCACGCCTATCTTTATCGCGCGGTTGAATCTTTCGACGTATCGAGCGATACCAATCTCTTATATCGGGCACAGGGCTTCGCTGCTGAAACCAGTGTGTCGCCCGATACAAGAGTGTCGGGCAGTTTTGTACTGGATAATACAGAGTCACACGTCTATTCTTTATTATATTTCTTCCAAGGGCCAACATAATTAATCAAGATATCTCTTTTGTTGACTTACAAAGATGGCCCGCATTAAGATGACCGCTGTCCCAGTCGACGAGCAAGGTAGGAGGGTCTACCCTGAGACTGCTGCTGAAGGGCAGGCTGCCAGACCCAAGCGCCCGAACCCAGGACAGGTTGGGACGTCGGGGACAAAGAAGAAGGCAAGGGTTGGAGAATCTGTGACCCCAGCACCAGCACCAACACCACTTGCTACAGTGCCAACACCAGCAGCAGAACTCCCGGAATCCTTTTCAGGGAGCTTCGAGCCAAGAGACGACGAGCATGCTCGCTGCTATGCTGAGCTGGTACCCAAGATGTACAAGCCAAGCAGGTTCTGCCATAGAGCCTCGTTTGATGAGCTTGGGATCATGAAGAGGCTGAAGAGCGTCCTTGTGGCGGCAGGACTAAAGAAGATCTGCTTCAGCCGAACCTCTTCGTACACCAAGCTAACCATGGAGTTCATGTCCTCTCTCCGCCGGGTGAGGAATTTGGCAACGGAGAAAGAAAAATTTGGCGGGCCAGACAGACTACAGGCCCGACTGTACAATTCGGAGCACGCCATCTCCGAGAAGCTCTTAAATGAGATCTTCTCTTCCAGCGAGGAAGAGAAGAATCGGATGGACAACGGTGAAAGGATCACTGAGGAAGACGTGTTCAATCTTGTGGAGTTTTGGGGCAGGCTTACCGGCGAGTCTTCGTTCAAGCCGGGAGCAAAGGTCGTGGCAATGCACTCCTGCTTCTGGAGGATCGTGCACAAGCTAGTGGCATGCTTGCTGTTCAGCAAGAACGAATCTAGCAGCATCTACACGGAGGAGCTCCACGTCATGTGGCATATTATGGAGGGCCGAGTAATCAACCTCGGTCGGTTCTTGCTGAACAGGTTGCATCAAATGAAGGAGGCCACTAAGGAGTACTGCATGGGCGGCATTGTCAACCTCATCGCGGCAGGACTCGGGTACCCGTTCGAGCCGCGCAGCCATACTAGAACGCAAGGCGATGAGGTGTTTGACACCAAATATCTGATGAGGACCAACATCATCAGGAAGGAGAGGGGAAGTTTCTTCTACAAGTTTTCAAGGACGCACATACTCCTTCCCCTTCCTCGCTGCGCCAACTACGACAAGGAGAAGTTGGTCTTCACCACCGCCGAGATCGAAGCTATAGCTAATAATATGACTACCGCCACCACAATCAGGGCCACAGAGAGGCCAGCCCCAGAACTGCCGACGACAACTACTGATCAAGTTGTCATCGCTCCAACCATACCAGCCACCGCACCAACAACGACAGTGGTGGCTGAGAAAGAGCCGGTGATTGTTGAGGTCACTGGGATGGAAACTTCGGGATCTGCCGCGGAAGAGACGGCTGTAGTTCCCATCCGTGTTTCTAAAACTGCAGAGGCAGGAGAGGAGTTTCAGCAGGGCAACGACAACGTGATGTTCGATGAGATCATGAGAGAACTCGAAAGAACATCATCCCTGCCGCCAAAGTCCCTACCTGCGGCAGTGGAGGAGATCGCCGACAGTGCAGAGGTGGGGCAAAGTCCGCCCTCACCATGACCATCCCCAATCAGAAGAGAAGGCAAGGCGGCAGCACCTGAAAAAGCGCCGACTCCCCGCCTGGCGACATCTGGTTCGCGAAC
Organism: Alisma plantago-aquatica; assembly: GCA_963693085.1. Classification (NCBI taxonomy): domain Eukaryota; kingdom Viridiplantae; phylum Streptophyta; class Magnoliopsida; order Alismatales; family Alismataceae; genus Alisma; species Alisma plantago-aquatica. The sequence continues at coordinate 454,380,351 of OY856413.1, read as the reverse complement.
GATTTTCATAGATTCTACCTCTCCGGATGGACCTTCACGCGGGCTAGATATCGCGAGGATGGAAGGGAGATCCACCGGACCCCCTCCGTCACTTGGAAAGATGCTCAGAAATGAACTCGATGATCTGCAGGAGGTAACAACCATCAACTCTGCTACTTGTACTTCCCTGGCCCGCAAACTTGCATCTTTTCAAGACAAGCAGGACAACCACGAGGTCAGGTTGAACAGCCAAGAGAGCGAGCTGCTGGCTCTAGCAAGCATACCCGGCGGACTAGAGGCCTTAAATGCAATAATGCAGCAAGTTCTCCAACGGCTTGAGTGGCTCGAGGAGAGGATGGACAGAAGTGATGACCATCCACGCCGAAGGCAGCCGAGACCATCGTCGTCACCTCCCAGCCAGAGCCCTAGTCCTTCTCCTTCAGGTTCCCCCTCGGGAACGGCATCCCCATCCTCCTCCTCTAGCGGGCGATCATCAATGCCCGAGGACGAGACACAACGAGGATCTGCCGAAGGGTCTCCCAGCAGATAGGAGAGTTCTTTGGGTTTGGGAGACACTAACGTCTCCATCCCCTTGAATGAAATTGAAGACGATGGTGCAGACATCAGCATCGAGGAAGACTCATCTGATGAGTCTGAGGGAGAGGTGGGGGATGTCTACACAGTGAATAACAGACATCCACCCCGAGGAAGGTGCTCGTTTGCGGACAAATTCCGCGATCCGTCCGAAATACCCTCCTTCGAGATGGTCGACTTCGATAGAAGAGCCGTCGGGAACCTGACGATTAGAGACCATAAGCTGCTGAATAAGGTCTTGAGGTCGCAGGCCAATGAAGAAGACGTCGTCTAGAGCGACTGCTACCTCTCCCTACGACGGGGAGATCTTCGGAAAATGTTCCGCACGCCGGCTGTGGTCGGCAAACGAGTGTTCAGGGTCCTGGAGAACGCAATAATAGAGAAGATTGACAACAGGACAGGTCGGAGACAAATATACACAACCACCCCGACCTTAGCAAGAAGGTTGATGAAGGGAGATCTAGACTCCCGTGCGGTGGTCGACATGCTGCAACACGTTGAAAAGCATAGACCAAATCTGGTGTTGGCCCCATACAAGCATCGCAACGTGTGGTTTCTCTGTATGGCGGACATCAGAAACCGCAACGTCCAACTACTGTGTTGCAGCAATGATGAAGTACCACACTCCGGGGGTATTTTCTGCCGCCCGGAGGACGGACAGTTGAAACGCCTGCCAATACGCCTGCTACGAGCTTTAAAGCAAGAAATCCAACGTCTTCAAGGACCTTGGAACTACTTCGCTATCAGAAACCTCCCCGAACAGGCAGAAGAGGTGAGCGGAAACAGCGCTATCGCCGTCTTGGGTGCCATTGAAGCACTCAACTCAATCGGAAACTTAGGATTCCTCAGAGGCATGTCCTTTTATCAGCGCAGGGGCATCTACGCCATGCTCCTAATCAAGGACAAGCACTATTTCCGGGACGCAGGTGTGCCGGAGCAGCTGCTGGACAGTGGTGTAGAGGAAGATTCTTCTCGATCCAGCAGCCCAGAAGGAAAATAAGAAGAGATAGCAACCAAAATTCATGGGGCGAGCAAATAGCTAGCAGTTCTGAAGAAAGTGCATGGGGAGGAAAACACTGCTTTGCCTGAAGCTTCTGAAGGGCAGATCAAAAATTTCGACCGCTTTTCGTGTTCAACTCTCACACAAGAGCAGGTCAACATCATCCAGAAGAAGCTTGCTGACTCAACCCCATCAGATGTTGCTTTTCAGACATGAGATGTCATAGTCCTAGTAGATGAGCTAAGGGACATGGTGAAGGAAGGAGGGTGCTTGACTGTAACATTTGCAGCCGCTTACATCCAATATATACAGCCAAAGCTAGAACATGCATTTATAGCCCATCCTTTGCTTTTCAATGATATCTGCCTCGCCGACGAAACAGGAGCGAAGAAAATGTTCCTGCAAGAATTGAAGGACGGCGTCGCAGGCACTATCTTCCTGCCTATTGTGCATTACAATCATTGGATGCTTCTAGCGATGTATACTCGGCAACGAGCAAGCATTTTCTACAACAGCTCGGACAGCAACAAGAACCATCCCGTGCCATGTACATCAGAACCTTTGACACCCGTCGAACACTTAGTTCGAAAATATTACGACGAAGTGTCAAAGATGATTGAACCGTTCCTAGACATACAGGGAGGCAAATGGCATGAACTCCAGTTCTGCCACCGCAGTCCGCATCAAATTCCTTTATCCAACGACTGTGACATCTTCATCCTGGAATGGATGGCTAGTGAAGCGACGCCTGACCAGCTCCACCACATAGGATATCACAGCAAATGAGGAGAATATGTGTGGGAACTCCTATATAATGCAGGCGCAACCTCACTGGATTAAACATTACCTCACCTTATTTACTTCACAACTCTGGGGACAGAGTGTGGAGTAAGTTTTGGGGGGGGGGTACCATGTACCAGTGAGGGAGGTACAAAAATCTTCTGATCTCTCTGACTTAAATTCCTTATCCTTTTGTTCTTTATCCTTTTGTTCTTTCCTATATCACGTGTACATACATATGTTTATACCAAAACTTTTTTGAAAATTTTGAAAACTTAGCTTATTTCTGTCCCCATGCATATGTACAAAGTTGCTGTAATAATAATAAAAACTTGATGCGACTTCTTGCAAAGTTTGCTTTCTGTACTGAACGATTTACAAGTTCTGTTATATCTTTTTGATAATGCTGCTTCAAACAAACAAAAGAATATGTTTTGCCATGTCAAAAATTTTCAAAAAAAAATATATATAATCTCGCAAACAGCTAAGAGACAAGTATGGAGAAGGAAAAAGCTGCCCAAACAACAGGAATATCTTTTGTTCCCCCTTACCCAACAAAAATCCCAAAAAGAGAGAAAAGCCTCATGAGCGTGAATAAAATCATAAGAGTTGTTCCCAATAAAAGAAAAAGAAAAATATATATATATACACCACTTGTTTTTCCAAAAGTACCCATCTTTAGGCATGGTAGATCCGGGGCAGTGGTACGTAGGATGTGAAATCACTGCTCTAAAGCCAACTGGCTTGGACTGCAGGGAGCACTTGCCCGTTAACGGACCCTTACCTGGATGGACTGATGGGAGACAAGAATGAAAAACCCAAAAAGCCTTAGCCTACCCTATACACAACTTTCTGCCCCAAAAATAAAGCTGTTTGGTGTGTAAGCTAACTTCGGAATCATACAACTAAGTCTCGCCGAAGCTGTGGAGAAAAATCTTACTTAACAATAAGGTAGGGAAAACTGAGTCTTTTGTTCGTATTGATACATCATTATCCTTAAGGCATTACAATCTTCGTTTCACCCTTTTGAACAAGAAGTTATACCAAGCAAGAAGAAACATCACAAAATATAGTTTAAATATTGATTGAGGACAATCAAAACGCTAAGTTTGGGGGAGTTGATAACACCAAATTTTGTGATATTTTAGACTATTTTTCTGTTATCAAAACTGCCCTTTTCTGCTATTTTCCTCTCTTTTATATGCACTTTCGCAATAATTGGCCAAGCAATGCTCTTAATCCAATTTTTCCTATCTTTTGCAGAGTTTTCCTCGTTTTGGGCAATAAGGCCGCTCCGGCCCATGAATAAGTCCAAGTCTGTCTCGGCCTCCCTGACGACCGATACAACCCCTGTCCGACAGGGCTGGGCGACACAAAGACGCTTGACAAAGAAAGGGGCCACGTGAGAAGAAGCTGATGGACGACACTCCTCCTACCCGACAGGGAGCCCGGCCCGCCCTGACAACCCATCTTGTCGGGCGACACAGCCACCCACCGGCAGGCGTGCCGCCCGTCATGACCAATAGCCGACACCATCTACTTCGAGCGACACCTCTGTACCGGCCCATCCAACGACTGGCGCATAAGGGAGCCACATGGCGCTTCGAGCACCATGTCTTCTCCCCAACTAGCTGACTATAAATAGCAGCTACAGGGAGCCGAAAAGATAGTCCACAGTTCGGAATTCACAGTTCTAGAATTCAGACAGTTGGGAGTTGAGCCATCTTCCGAGGAGACTACGAGAGCATACGTGTTGTACCCCGGTGCTTGTCTCGGGCGACACTAGGTGAGCTTCTCCTCATCCCGAGAGGGAGGGTACAGTTCACTTAGGACTGTCCCGGGCGACACTGCGGGCCGATATCGGCCGACGTAGATGAGCGACACAAGTGCCCGACATCAGCAATGCGTAGCTCTTAGCCCGACACGATATCAACCCAATACGCTTAGCTTGTCGAGTGTGCCGCCCGAGAGGGTGTGCCGCCCGACATGAGCGTATCGGCCAGGGTCCTTGAGCGATACTGTCGGCACTCGGTGCGTTCCACTCGAGAGGGTGTGCCGCCCGACACCTCTGTATCGGGCTAGGCCTCTGATCGATATCGGGTAGGGGAGCTACATCACCTTGTCGTCCTTCTACATCAAGGAGACGACACCTATCTTTACTTTATGTCATTTAATTCCTTACTTACGCATTGTAATTAAGACCCTTTATTTGTTTATGGAAATAGAAGATGCTTAATTACTTGTTGTTCTATACTTGGTGCACAATGTTGGATGACTGCTATGTTTGATATCCGAACTCTAGCTTGCATGTTTGGATCGCGTTTCGCTTAGCTAACGAATCGTGTTTTCCCGTCGCAACAACTTCGAGAGTTGTGTTGTGGCTCTAGTGTTTGGTCTGATTCTGGAGTACGAGAGTGCCTGGAACGGAGTTGCTTTAGTGACCTTTCCACTCTAATTTTAGTCCAGTGACCTCGAGAGGGGCGCTGATGCCTTGTTAGAGGTACCCACTTTGAGAGGAGGGGTACATGACTGGTTCTACCGCCGCTTGTTTACCATAGTTTTATCCTTCGTACCTCGCTTTTGCTCAAGCAGTATCCTTATGTCTCTGTTGCATGAAAACCCCTAAAAACTGCTAAATGACTAAAACCTTAAATCTCTCTTGTAACTCCACTTGGAGATAGTTTTCTTTGTTTTATTCGTGACATCTTACTTCTTCCTTTCTTGGGAATTTATCTCTTTATATACCTGCCGGAGTGTAGCGTGTCGATTCCGTGTTCTCAACACTACCCCCTTGTCCCTGTGTTTGACCCCGTATGTCTACTTCGACCCCGTAAACAAAGTTGTGGGGGCCTAGAAGGATTTGGGTTTATAAATGTAAAAGCTCGACTACCTCAAATCCGCCTCCAATTTTAGGACGCGCGATTTAGGCCGGTCAAGGGATACGTTTGTGTGAGCCCGATATGTGAATTACCCGATTGGAGGGAAGTTGCATTGCCATATGCCCACCCAGATATTGATACACTTGGTGAGGCAGAAGGCGGGGTGATATTGTGGCCCAAAGCAGATGTCGTCTACACTACTGAAATTGTAAGATAAATTTACATTACTTTAGATTGTTAATGTGTATATATGAGTTCAACTGATCTGAAATTATATATACAGGTTAAAAAGAAGACACCCAGAGCACCTAGGCCTCCACCTCCACTTCCTGCATTACCAAGTTGGGTTCCAACTGACCTAAAATACCCGTTAGGTCCTGCTTGTAGGGGAATGGCATGTTGGCTACGGGCACATAATATACATTGCCCTATAATTTTTTCTTTAGAAGCAGATTATGTAGGTCAATCATACGATACCTCTTTATTTATACAAGATATTATTGAGCTGTTTATGTATGATTGGCTGAATACATCAATGATAGAGACATGGATAAGGTGGGATCTTATTTATACATCCATATACCTTGTGTAAGATCTGGTGATAAGGTTTCTTATATATTAATGCATACATAATACATGTTTTGCAGCTACTTAGTCGAAGATCAATGCAAACAATTTGCATTTGATCATGTGGGTTTTTTGATTCCATCATTGATTAGTATGGTAGCTAAAGACCCTGATAGTGTTCAACAATACTGTATAGATGCTTTTACAATTTTCAGTCAGCAAAAGAAGACGATAATAATAGCTCCATTCAATGTCAAGTAAGTTTACTTTATTTATAATTTGGACTTAACAAAATTCCATTTTTATTGTGCATTTTGAGTTATTAATTTTTAACTTTTTTACCTCTAGCGGTATACATTGGGAGTTACTAGTTATTGTCCCCGGAACGTTCACTGTTTATTATCTAGATCCTTCGGGAAGTACATTGAACACTAAAATTGGACACATATTGAGAATGCCATTATTCTAGTGAGAAATATTTCATTTTTATATCCGTTAACATATGTTATTACATTACTATTTAATTATGCAATTTACTGTGTTACATTAACATGTAGGGGTTTAGATGCATTCAAAAATGTTGGAGGAAATGTCCCAAGGAGAAAGAGCCATCCAATAATTTGGGAGAATGTAAAAGTAAGTTCCCGACTCCAATGTATATATTATTTATGTGAACTGTGCTTAGTTGTATTTTTTAATATTTTGTATGTTTCAATTTATAGTGCGCTACACAAGACAACGGCTGAGCATGCACATACTATGTGATGTGATTTATGCAGATGATTACCCGACATGCGGCATTGGATATTAATACCATACATGAGGTATTATATATAGTCTCATTAGTTAGTATGAAATATATCAATCTTATTTTTATATTATTACTTATATATATACATCATTCTCTTTGCAGGTGTTTAAAACTGACCACACTATATGTAAACGCTTAAAAAATGTACATGCTCCATATACGATGGAAGCATTAAATGAAGTAAGAGAAGAATGGGCAAAAGCCATACAAGCAGTGGTGATTGTAAGATATAATTGGGATGCTGATAGCGATGCTAAATGATATTTTGTAAATGAATATTTCTGAATGTTTATACATGTCTGAATGTTTCTATGTGTATTTGAAAATTTCTACATGTGTGAATGTGAGAATTGAATTGATGTCTGAATGTATCTACTTGTGTGAAAAAATATTTGTTGATTTTGTAGGTTTGTGGCCTGTTTGTAGGCTGATATCAATGGATGTCGTAAACCTGCAGTTTAGAAAACTGAACTGCAGGTTCTCATCCTGCTGACCAGCCATAGCAGGCCTGCAAACTGATAACAAAAAAAACAAAGTATAGGCATCGGTTATTTATAAAACACCGTCATCAAAGGCCTACAACGTCGGTTATTAGATAAAAACTGACGCCTAATATGACAAACAACCCGACTGTGCAGGAAAGCACGACCGTGGTGGAAAAGGCGTCGCTTATTCGTATAAAACCGACGCCTATAGTACTAAACACGGCCGTGCAGTGAAGCACGGCTGTGTCGTCTGGGAGTATGGCATCGGTTGTTCAGTTGTTAACCGACGCAGAAAGTGTCCTAGGTGGTGCCCTTCTTTGTGGCATGAACCCTATAGACGTCGGCCAACTATATATAACCGATGCCTATAGATCATATAGCCGTCGGTTAGAAAACTGACGTCGAAGAGTTCGACCTTTAGCGGTGCCCACATAGGCGTCGCTTTAAAACCATCACCAAAGGGGGTTAAACAACCGACGCCAAAGGCGTATTCTGTAGTAGTGACCATTACCTAGAAAGTAGGGTTATGGTTTATTGTCATATTGCCCAGGATTAGGGCTTATGTATTATAACTTCAATTTAGGGTTCCACATATTGTCACCCTTATTAGGGTATCTCATCACAACATTACATTATGGCTTCACATGGCATCATCTTCAGTTAGGATTTCTCATGGAATCACCCTCAATTAGGGTTCCTCATGGAATCACCCCTTGATTAGGTTTTCTCATGAAGCATTTCTTTAATTTAGGGTTTTTCATTATATTTCCCCAAATTGGGATCTCCCATATTATTACCCTAGATTAGGGTTACACCATTACCCTAAATTAGGGTTTCATCTGACATTGCCCTAAATTAGGGTTAGGGCTCAACAACCTTCTTGATTGGGGTTTCATGATCTCTTTATTAAGGATCATACCATAACTACATAATTATTCATGTTGAAGGTGTTAGGGCTTAACTTTTACATGATTATTACAAATGTATGAATTCCACTCTCTTTCATCCTCTCTAGAATGTTGACTATTTCAAATATGGATATATTAGGTCAACCAACCCTTCAATTAAGTACGTTCAATTAGGATAGACATAGTATATTAAAGTATTGCATATTTAAGCTTCAAGGATTAATTCACCTAAGGTTACCAATCACTTGGTACCTTAAAGGTACAACCCTAGTGATTATCTTTGAGATAAATCAGTAACAATTATAGGGTCAATTTATCCTTCATCATAATAAGTTTTCAATTGATACGATCATATTCAATTACTAAATGTTCTTGACCCTTTACTCTCTAAATGGTTTGAAACCGTTTAGGCAAGAAGTGTGTTGAAACCGATTGGACTTGGGTCTCCAAAGGGTTTGAGACTGTTTGGACCCAAACGGTCTTGAGACCGTTTGGACTCAAATGGTCTTGAGACCGTTTGGACTCAAACAGTCTTAAGACCGTTTGGTCCAAACCCTCTCAAAATTGAATGGACCAAAAAGGTCTTTCAACACTTGAACTGACTATCAATTGAATCCTTGATTCATTCATCAATTGAACTATTGAATGATCCTTCAATTAGACCATCAATTAGGGTTTTGAACCCAATTGAACTAGGATTTATAATCAAGAAACCTTCAATTAGGGTTTTGAAATTGAGGAACCTTCAATGATTAATGTTGTGGAACTGATTCAATTGAAATCAGTGAATCATCATCAAATTATGATATGACCTGACCTCAAACGGTCTTGAGGTCGTTTGGATGACCTCCAAATGGTCTTGAGATCATTTTCCCCATCCATCATTGAAATTTTGTGAAATTCAATTAGGATTTAGATCATTAGATTGATCACCAATTGAACTCTTGATTGCATTTCAATTTGCTATCTCTGGTCCTTCAATTACTCAACCATACTCAACCCTAGACCTCCAAACGGTCTTGGTTGACCTACAAATGGTCTTGAGACCGTTTGGGTGACCTTCAAATGGTCTTGAGACCGTTGGGGTGAATCAACCCAAAATTTTAAATCAACCAATTGAAACTTCAGCACTGAACCCAATTAGGGTTTGATAATTGATTAACCTTCAACTGATGTACCCTTTGGAACTAATAAATTGAATTTGATGGGTGATCAACCATCAACATCAGCCTATGAGCTCCAAATGGTCAACCATTGCAAACGGTCAACCACTCCAAACGGTTTGAAACCATTTGGTTTCTAACGGTTTGTTGAAACCGTTTAACCAAATTCAATGAAACTGATTGGTTTCCAACTTTTGAAACCGTTTGCCTAGGATATTTTTGAGGTGTGTGCTTAGGATGATGTCATCATCATCAAGCTATGATACTTCATATTTTTCTGTAATTTTCATGATGGTTCTATTGATTTGATCAAGTGAATTTCGAGAAGAATAAATGATCAACAATTGATAAGGAATTGAATGCAATAACAATAGTAAGGGTTCAAGTTATAAAACCCGCCTCCAATTGAGCTTCAAAGCTTCAAACTCACGTCAACAATGGTGGATGCAACTCCTTTCACTATCATAAGGCTCATCCTCAAGCTTTGAGTGAAAAGGAATGGTTAGAATTGAAGATGGGATCGAGATAAGAAGAAATCATACATTGATTTTCGATTTCCACCATGGAATCAAGGTGAAAAAGGGCCATGGAGCTTACCTACAGGTTGGGAGTCGTCCTCCTGTTGCTCCTAAGCTCCCTTGGCCATTTTTCAAGTAAGAAGTGAAAGTGGCTTCGAAATTACTCATTCAAGCTATGGATAAATGAGTATATATGAATTTTATTGAAAATTCATTTAAGAGAGAGAAAGTAGGAATTATCTCCTCCATTTTCCTTGCCACTTACCCCATTCCCTTCCTTAGATACGAGGATATATTCTTTTCCTCTTATTCCTCTCAATTATCCATGATTTAAAGAAAAGCAAATTAAGCACCTTAAATCATATAATAATAATATCCATAAGTTAGTGGATATTTCTTTTTCTTTTCTTAATGTGAGTGGGTTCTCCACTCACGTAGATATTTCCATTTCCTTTCCAAGGCACAAGGACGTCCACACTTATTGATTTTCAACCAACACAATTTTGGTTGAAGGACAATCCGATTAATATAATTATTTTTGCATTAAATTGAATTAGGGTTCCAATTATGCTTAAATCTTGATTATTTTAATATCAAGATTCTCTCTCATTCAAAGTGATACAAATGAGATGCCCCTCTCATTTTATTTGCTCTACATGATGCCAAGAAACATTAAGGACTATTTTTAAGTGGTAATTTGCATATTGAACCCTAGTTTTTGGGTAAATTGCATATTATACCAAAACTAGGTTTTAATACACAAACATTGCTTTATCAACTCTTTCTTGGTACCCAAGCTTTTCCCAAGCCATACCTTTGCATAATCTTCATTATCATAATGGTTCAACACATGAGGAACATTTTATCATGTAAAATTTGCTAGTTAACCCCTCAACTTGGGTAATTTGCACTTTAGTCCAAAATAAGCAAACATTGCTTCAATATTATTCAAACATAACCAAAATTGAAACATAGGTTTCTCTTGGGCCTTAATTACTTTTCACAAGATAAAATTAAGGATATAATTAACTTGCTTAAGCAAAAATCCCAGGGTTAAGGCATAACCCAGGTCAGGGATGTTACAAATTATAAAACCCTAACAAGGATTTCGTCCCCGAAATCCCAGATGAAGGAAGACAAATATTATTCATTCATAATACTATCTAGTCTCCACATAACATTTCATTTTTATGGAGACACCGTAAAGCTTTGATCAACACAAAGTTCTTCCACACAAGTTTATCATAGAATGGTTCACACGGGACACATACTCCAGTATCCTTTTTATTATTAACTGTGGAATTAATTCTGTGTCAGGTAACACTTTTTGTTAATTTACAGTTTCATTGTCAGATTCTTGTTTCTGAGGAGTCTCCCATGCTCCTTATTTAATTCATCATTTCACTTTCATGATCACAATTATGTTTTGTCACCCTCTTGGGACTATAAGTCTTTTCATACCTCGGTTGTGCCTTCTAATCTGCTGACATAATACTAGGATTCCTTGTTACTTGTACCAACTATCTCATTAGTTGTATATTTTCTCATCATAAAGAGAAGTTACTTATCAATTAAAAATTTTATTTTAAAGATATCTTTAATTGTTATGTTTATGCAAAGCATAAACCCCTAACATATGATGTTCATATTATTTTATGTATAATTAAACAGATTTCATGGTTGACCATTCCAGGTAGCCAACATAAACCATTTGATATTTTTTAGATACAAGAATCTCTTACCTTGGTATCTATCACATGTGTTGAAAACACATTACATATTTATCTTCCTTTCATCTTGGGACATTACTTGTTACATATATCTTCACCTTGGAACCAAAGTCCAAGATAAATTGATACTTTTCTAAGTATCCATCACATGAAAATTTTTATCTTATGCACAACAAGTATCTTAAGACTTACTTGATTGACATGTCCCCGAAAGAAAAGAAAGCAAGGGATCATATTCTTTTTATTATTTCATGAGTTTTCAACTATTCATGAATCATTTACTCTTTGTCTCATCCTAGGTTCCTTGCCCTCTGTACAGGAATTTTTAAGGATGATCACATGACATTATTCCTTTCTTTGTTATTATCTAACATGTTCATGAGCATCTTATGATCTCATCACATTTCTCATTTCCTCATTATGGGAAAAGATCTTTATTATATACACAAACTTTATCGAACATGGATCACCTCCCTTGTTCTCATTCTTATCTTATGAGGAGTATACTTTTTACTTCCTCATACACACATACTGATCTGGGATAATTTCATATTTCTCTTTCTTATTCTTAGGATATGACACATTTTTCCATTCTATATTTCTAATTTCATGATACTCATTGGATTGTCTCAGAATGACTACTTGATCAGAGCAATAAAAAAGATAATAATCTAAGAGTTTCTATACTCACTTTATCATCAATAGTTGTATACCTGGCCATGGCATATAAATAATGAGATTAAGTAGTATGCACTTTGTATACTATCATATTCCTTCCTTTTCATATTATCACAAGCATAAGATTTAACATTCCTGGATTTTATCCAGGCATCTCTTCTATACCTCATCCTTTTTTTTATAGAGGTAAGAACAATATGAAACATCTATAATGTTACTATACAAAATATAAGTCCTCACAGGACCATTCAAGGAAAACTCAATCAATTACTTTCTCAATTTAACTCAGGAAATCATAAAATGACATATTGGAATGACATTATTTTGTCTAACCTCTCATGATTCGTGGATAGTTCACTGCCTCAGGTTGATTCTGCCTCAGGGGTTGATTCACCATAACATTTGTGGCTGAGCAATCTCTTGCCAAATGTCCTACCTGTCTACATTGGTAGCAAATTCTAGGCTTTACATGTGGTCTAGAAGGTTCTTTACCCTTTCCAAGTAGCCATTGCCTTGGTGCACTAGGCTCTAGTTGTACTGGTGGTACCAAAAACATCTTCCTTTTGGAACTACTAGGCCTTTGTTCCTGAGTTTGGATAGGCCTTTTCTCAATAATCACCTTATTTTTCTTCTCTAGAAAATACCTTATGATATGTCTAGGTTTCCTACACTTGTGACAGACCCTGATTTCAGGTTGTATCCTATTCCTTCCATTACTACTTATTATTTCAACAGGATGAGGTTGAGCACAAATTCGGTCTAAATCCAGAATTTCATCATTGGGGGCTGGTAATCTAGGTTGTATTGCCAATGCTTGATCCACTAATTGCATCATAGTTGCCCTAATTTGCCCAACTGTGATACCTAAAGAAGGATTTCTTATCATAGTTGGATCATCTTGAGGGTTCTCAGGCAGGTGTTCCTCTCTTACCTGATCCCATGCACCTCTTCCAGGTGCAGCATTGCTGCTTTTTGCAGCATATTCTTCGTGTGACTCAACCATCTTCAAGCTTTACTTCTTTCTCCTATGAGCAGAAGTCACTATCAGATAGATTGTAAGACACTTAGAATAGACTCTACTACCTTAGTCCTATGTCTCTGTAGACTCAGCGAACCTAGAGCTATGATACCAAACTTATAGCGACCGATAAACAAATTGTTACTGATTAAGCAGAATTAAACATTAGCAGCGGATTGCTGAAAATCACAAAAAATTAAAACCATTTACAAAGAGATCCAAACATAGGAAAACTCTTTCATCAAGAACCAATGTATAACATTTACATCCTGGTTCATAAGTACATAACTCGTACCATCTCTCCTCAAGGATTACAAACATTAATTTCCCTATTAACATTATATACAGACAACATAAGAACCTCGAGGCATCAAGCCAAAATCTCAAATCGATTCATTAAATGCACTAATTACTAACTCCGAGGACCTGAGAGTACAGAGATGGCACATAGGACTACTATTTATATGACTTGACAGACAGTATCTCCACCTGAGATCTCAATGTTGTCCCTACTGATACTGTCATTTCTCTGTTGTGGGGATTATGTTTCCTTGTCCGCATCCACCTAAAAATGTGGGATCCCATGGGGGTGAGACAATTGAAAATTTCCCCAGCGAGAGATATAACTCTTTGCCAAAACATTATTATTGCAGTTTATTAAAATAAAACGGAGCAGAAGGATTGTATATATATTTAACAACAGATAAATCACTGTATGAACAGAGTGAAGTAATCTCCTTTCCTAAGGAGAACATTGCATCTACCCATGGTAGAGTCGTAATTCATCCATCTACTTGCAATGAATGTAAAGAGATATAAATAACATCTATCAACTAGAGATGCATAAAAGAAATGTAACATCAGCCAATAAATTTCCATATTCAATCCTTAAGAAAACATGCTATATGGCTGATTACATTTTACAATCACACTTATGCCCTGAGGAGATGAGGTATACCGCTCATACTCCAACCGACCATTGCGAAGTTGAAATCGGTACCATACAAGATCAATGGAAGAGCCGGCTTCCATGACCTCCCACATCTCGGTCAGTGTGAGACCACATGCAGGACATCTTGTGTCTCTACTATATAGCTTTCCAGGGTATACTGGCAACTTCACTATAGAGCTACAACGGCAGCTGCACTCTCTTCGCAATCGAGAGATTTCATGTTTACCTCCATCGATCTGGCATTAATATTATAGGGAGATTCATTAAACATCTATCCCAATCTTCGGGAGATTCATGATACATCCATCCCGATACAAATAATGAAGGATTGAGAGGTTTAATGTTTACCTTCCATCAATTCCCTCATTAGACGTAAGGATATGTTTTCCCATCAACCCCCACATATTCAAAAATATGCATTCTGGGTTTTTCTACGGAGCAACCCGTTTCACCATCAGTAATTACTGACACTGATGGATCTATGGTTATGGCTCTACATGATATGATTTTACTTGATTAATTAGGTACATTAGCATATTCTTTTAGCATCAGTCAAGTTCTCAAATAGGAATTATTATGACAATTGATACAAAGAAACATGTACTATTATCATCAATTACTTTTCAGTCTTTAAAAGACATTGGGATCTCAGTCCCTCAATTCATTACTTGAAAGTTCACATCTCTCAACAACATCATCATTATACTTATCAAATCTGGGTATTCATACCCTCAGTTCATCACTAATCACTGTTACCAACTATTAGGTAACTATTACCTCTAGGTCCGCAGACCGAGGTATACATTATACTTATTACACAAGCATCTCACATGACTCCCGAGGCCATAAAGTGTCTTTTCACCTTTCACTAGGCAACAACTTGTTCATATGGCTCACAAGGCCAATCAACATCTATATCAAATATTCATCATAGCTCATATTTGGCTATGCTTATGATATCATGATACCTGTATGGTTGATACACATAATAACAACCATAAAAATCACTTATCACATCATGTGGTACAATAGTAACACCACCATTCCTTTATCAGGATTAGGGTTTACTATCAAATAGGATTTTCCATTCCATTGCTCAATTTAGGGTTAGGATTTCCTATTTCACATTAGTTAGGGTTTCATGTTCACATTATTAGTCCAACCCTAATATATTGCTCCACACCTCTAGGATCATTCATTTACATCTCAAGTATTCACTTAAACTTATTACTTTCATCATATATCATTAATGATTATCAATACAAGGTATGAGATCATTTCTCATCCTTTCCATGGTATGATTATATCATATTCATTAGTTTGGCTTATCCTTTTCTCAATGTATATAGCCCATGCTTATCAAAATACATCAAACTCATTACATCTTATTGTAAAAGTTTACATAAAACTCTTCATGTGTTTCTTATCCAAAAATATTAGATTAGAGGTTCATCAAGGTATATCTACCCTGAAATGCTAAATGTAATAACTATCATGTCTTGATGTATCACTTCTCTCATCACTTCTAACTTACCTGAGTTTATCAACTTATTTGGTATTAAGGTATTTCCCTCTTCATACTTTTAACCACTAACCTATCACCTTTATCATGTAGTGCATAGGTCACACATTAGAATTGTCCAACTATCTTTAATGATATGGACTTATCTAGTGATAAGGGCATTTCTTACTATAAGGTTGCCTATAATCAGCCACTTGAAATATTTCACCTTTATACGGTATTTCCTTCTATTTCATCATTAGGGTTTTCTTATACTATTACCTAGAAAGTAGGGTTATGGTTTATTATCATATTGCCCAGGATTAGGGCTTATGTATTATAACTTCAATTTAGGGTTCTGCATATCTTCACCCTTATTAGGGTATCTCATCACAACATTACATTATGGCTTCACATGGCATCATCCTCAGTTAGGATTTCTCCTGGAATCACCCTCAATTAGGGTTCCTCATGGAATCACCCCTTGATTAGGTTTTCTCATGAAGCATTTCTTTAATTTAGGATTTTTCATTTTATTTCCCCGAATTGGGATCTCCCATATTATTACCCTAGATTAGGGTTACACCATTACCCTAAATTAGGGTTTCATCTAACATTGCCCTAAATTAGGGTTAGGGCTCAACAACCTTCTTGATTAGGGTTTCATTATCTCTTTATTAAGGATCATACCCTAACTACATAATTATTCATGTTGAAGGTGTTAGGGCTTAACTTTTACATGATTATTATAAATGTATGAATTCCTCTCTCTTTCATCCTCTCTAGAATGTTGACTATTTCAAATCTGGTTAGATTAGGTCAACCAACCCTTCAATTAAGTACGTTCAATTAGGATAGACATAGTATATTGAAGTATTGCTTATTTAAGCTTCAAGGATTAATTCACCTAAGGTTACCAATCACTTGGTACCTTAAAGGTACAACCCTAGTGATTATCTTTGAGATAAATCAGTAACAATTATAGGGCCAATTGATCCTTCATCATAATAAGTTTTCAATTGATATGATCATATTAAATTACTAAACGTTCTTGACCCTTTACTCTCTAAATGGTTTGAAACCATTTAGGCAAGAAGTGTGTTGAAACCGATTGGACTTGGGTCTCCAAATGGTTTGAGACCGTTTGGTCCAAACCCTCTCAAAACTGAATGGACCAAAAATGTCTTTCAACACTTAAACAATTCAAGGTTTCAATCAATGAACCGACTATCAATTGAATCCTTGATTCATTCATCAATTGAACTATTGAATCATCCTTCAATTAGACCATCAATTAGGGTTTTGAACCCAATTGAACTAGGATTTATAATCAAGAAACCTTCAATTAGGGTTTTGAAATCGAGGAACCTTCAATGATTAACATTGTGGAACTGATTCAATTGAAATCAATGAATCATCATCAAATTATGATATGACCTGACCTCAAACGGTATTGAGGTCATTTGGAAGACCTACAAATGGTCTTTAGACCGTTTTCCCCATCCATCACTGAAATTTTGTGAAATTAAATTAGGATTTAGATCATTAGATTGATCACCAATTGAACTATTGATTGCATTTCAATTTGCTATCTCTGGTCCTTCAATTACTCAACCATACTCAACCCTAGACCTCGAAACAGTCTTGGTTGACCTCCAAATGGTCTTGAGACCGTTTGGGTGACCTTAAAATGGTCTTGAGACTGTTTGGGTTAATCAACCCAAAATTTTAAATCAACCAATTGAAATTTCAGCACATAACCCGATTAGGGTTTGATAATTGATTAACCTTCAACTGATGAACCCTTTGGAACTAATCAATTGAATTTAATGGGTCATCAACCATCAACATAATCCTATGAGCTCCAAATGGTCAACCATTGCAAATGGTCAACCACTCCAAATGGTTTGAAACCGTTTGGTTTCTAACGGTTTGTTGAAATCGTTTAACCAATTTCAATGAAACCGATTGGTTTCCAACTTTTGTAACTATTTGCCTAGGATTTTTTTGAGGTGTGTGCTTAGGATGATGTAATCATCATCAAGATACGATCCTTCATATTTTTCTCTAATTTTCATGGTGGTTCTATTGATTTGATCAAGTGAATTTCAAGAAGAACAAATGATCAACAATTGATAAAGAATTGAATGCAATAACAATAGTAAGGGAATTCAAGTTATAAAACCCACCTCCAATTGGGATTCAAAGCTTCAAGATCACGTCAACAATGGTGGATGAAAATCCTTTCACTATCCCAAGGCTCGTCCTCAATCTTTGAGTGAAAAGGAATGGTTAGAATTGAAGATGGGATCGAGATAAGAAGAAATCATACATTGATTTTCGATTTCCATTATGGAATCAAGGTGAAAAAGGGCCATGGAGCTTTCCTATAGGTTGGGAGTCGTCCTCCTATTTCTCCTAAGCTCCCTTGGCCGTTTTTCAAGTAAGAAGTGAAAGTGGCTTCGCAATTACTCATTCAAGCTATGGATAAATGAGTATATATGAATTTTATTGAAAATTCATTTAAGAGAGAGAAAGTAGGAATTATCTCCTCTGTTTTCCTCACCACTTGCCCCCTTCTATTCCTTAGATACGAGGCTATCTTATTTGCCTCTTATTCCTCTCAATTATCCGTGATTTAAGGAAAAGCAAATTAAGCACCTTAAATCATATAATACTAATATCCATAAGTTAGTGGATATTTCTTTTTCTTTTCTTAATGTGAGTGGGTTCTCCACTCACGTAGATATTTCCATTGCCTTTGCAAGGCACAAGGACGTCCATAATTGTTTATTTTCAACCAATACAATTTTGGTTGAAGGGCAATCCAATTAATATAATTATTTTTGCATTAAATTGAATTAGGGTTCCAATTATGATTAAATCTTGATTATTTTAATATCAAGATTCTCTCTCATTCAAAGTGATACAAATGAGATGCCCCTCTTATTTTCTTTGTTCTAAATGATGGAAAGAAACATTAGGGCCTATTTTGAAGTGGTAATTTGCATATTGAACCCTAGGTTTTGGGTAAATTGCATATTATACCAAAACTAGGTTTTAATGCACAAACATTGTTTTATCAGCTCTTTCTTGGTACTCAGGCTTTTCCCAAGCCATACCTTTGCATCATATTCATTCTCATGATTCTTCAACACATGAGGAACATTTAATCATGTAACATTTGCAATTTAACCCCTCAACTTGGGTAATTGTACTTTAGTAAAAAATAAGCAAACATTGCTTTAATATTATTCAAACAGAACCAAAATTGAAACATAGGTTTCTCTTGGGCCTCAATTACTTTTCACAAGATAAAATTAAGGATCTAATTAACTTGCTTAAGAAAAACTCCCAGGGTTAAGGCATAACCTAGGTTAGGGATGTTACAGTTTTTGAGTATATAACTCTCTGGTTTCTCTCCTTAATCTTGTGCATGTTCTCTGTGTTGGAAGATGAGCTTCATACCTTGCTTGTCCACGAATTGATGGATTTGTTTTGGTGGAAATTGATGGTTGTCCTTGACCTAATTGAGCTAATTTCTACCTTGTCTCATGATCTGAACGACTAGTCTTTTATGTAGAACTATGGTGGTGTGTTTATACTATTTTGATGACCTTATTAGATGCCCAATAACCCATGGTCATAATATTCTCATCTCTTGTTGGTTGATGGCTTCCATAATCATAATAATCTATGGTGTTTAAATGGTTGAAACTAGCTATGATTTATTTGGTGCCTTGAAAATGTTTTTCTATTTGCTGGATGATCCAATGGGTTGGCCTATAGGAAGGAATGATTTTGGTACTTTAGTTACTATTTTGATGACTTTAGTGAGTTGAATAAATGATAATTATATTTTCTTCATCATTGTACGATCGAGGATTATCTTAAGCCCCATCAACGATGGTTCTTCCTAGGGTTTTAAGTAGATTCTTCCCTCCTTGTATTTCAATCTAATAGTTCATTTCGATACTATTTGGTTCAACCATTTTGTGCCAATCAATGGTTTGGATTTACTTTTATTTTTTATTTTCTTATGTTGGAGAAATGATGGTCATGATGCCTTCCCAAGTGGTTCAAGTCGACGGTCTTATTTCTTTCACAAACGATGGTTTCTCTCTAATGGTTTGAGATGATTTTCTCTTGTTTCCATAACCTGATGGTTGAGCTCCTTGTGCCCACCGATGGAGGTTACTTATTTGCTGATTTGGATCTTCTTTTGTGCTTAAAAATGATGGATTTGTTTCCTCTCACATACCATGGTTTTGATGCTCTCGAAATGGTTGATTCGACGATCTCACTAGATTTACAATTGATGGCTATCCTAATTGCTGATTTGCTGATTTCTCTAAGTGTTAGATCGATGGTATTCTTTAGTGGAACAACTCATGGTCATCCTAAGAGACATGGACCATTTTCTCATAACTATTAGATCGACGATTCACTTAGTTGCTTAATCGATAGTTTGCTTGGCTAAGATAAATGATGGTTTCACGAATATCTAGTTTGATGGTTTCCTTGCTCATGAAATCGATGGTGAGCTCAAACCCGATGGTGATACGTGGTTTTTCTAAGTCATAACTCGATGGTTTTCCTAGATGATTGTCTCAAGGTTTTACATGTTTTGTATCCAATGATTATCTTTTATGCAATTGTTATTCAATGATGGTGAGTCATATACACGATGCAAAGGTTTTTATTGCCTTGAATCTGATGGTCTGATGTGTGATCTATGATTCAATAGGTTATGTTTTTTGCACATGATGTTGGGGATTGGATGAGTTAGGGTTAATGGTGTTGATCCCATGAGTTGGTAATATTACCTTTTTCCCTCAAATGAATATAAACCTAAGATTGTTGTAAAGTGTTGATTCACGATGTTAAGCTAAATTGCTTTGTTAACTCTAATCCTAATACAACTAAAATATGGTGGTAAATTATACCTAGTTCCCTTGCATATTGTTATAATAACGGAATGCCCTTACTTCTAAGATTTGTTGGAATTAATAAGAAATAGGGATTACATACAATTGTTGTTTTGGAAACCTAAATTGGTTAAGTTGTTCAACCTTAATCCAATTCAAGAACATAAAGATGTTGCTTAGTTTCCTTGTTTATTTAATATAATGATGGAGTACTTTCTCTATCTACATTGTTGTAACTCTAATTTGTTGTTATGTGCAATGTTAAGTAGAACATTATATGTTACATATATGTGATGGTGGTTGAGCCTTGATGAGGCATGGAAAGATAATGATATTCTTGCAGGAGATAATGTAATGGTTTTAATGATATTTGGGCATGGTTGAGCCCTAATGGAGGCTTGATCCTCTTCATAATGTGATAAGGTTGGAACCCTGGGATAATGTGGTAAAAAATCTATATCCTATGTTGGTGTGATGACGAGTGAAGTCATGAATGGCCATGAAATATATCATGTAGTGTTTTAATAAGGAATATGTCATATACTTTTTCTGGAATTGTTACATATTAAATGCTTGCTAGAAATGAATTAGAATGTGCATGTCCACTTGTTTGATTGAGCCTTAGTTCACTCAATCGACTTAACTAATCAAAGTGAAACCTTAATCATGTAGTTGTCTTGGACATAGATCCATTCTAGTGTCAATATTTTGTTGGATGGTAAAATGAGTATTCCCAAGGGAAACCTGGAGCGCATACTGTTGAATATGTGGGGTTCTTGTCATCCAGATTCCAAGCATTTTGGGAGGATGATTGTCATCATACCTATCCCTCAATTTGAGACGGTCATGTGTGAGTTGTTCTCTAAATTGTGATGTGTGAAAGGAAGCAATATAACACTATAACTGCAGGATGCCCCTTATAGAACGACCATGCATGAGTTGTTCTAGAACAACCATGTGTGAGTTGTTCTCTAGCGTCGTGACTTGTACCAAGGTGGGCTAGTTGTTTATAGGACTATATGTCATTGTTTTATAGTTTGACTGATATGTCACTGTGGTGCAGACTCGATCTAGCCTAGTAGTGTGGGGAAGATCATGGATTCTGGGTCTTCCATAGATCTTGTACGACACTAATTTTGACTTAGCAGTGGTCACTTAGATTTGGGTGGTACGACTCATATCCTCAGGGCATTAATAAAATACATACTTAGTCTTGTAGCATATTTGATTAGGATTATACACAACGCTTCACGTTGGATGATAACCCTTATTTATTTTCTCACATATAGATGATGTGTAGTGCATTAAGAAAGAAAAATGTGCTAATGCTTTAAACATGTTTACACTATTGGCAATGATTATGTTATTAGAATTACTTATGATGTTAGTCATGCCTATGTAGTTAGATATGCCCAAACTACTAATCATGCTCATTCCAATAGTTATGATTATGTTGTTAGATCTATTTATGGTGTAGGTATGCTTACATGTTATATTGTTAGAGATTCTTATATTGTTGTAGATGCTTATACTATCAGATATGATTATGTTGTCAGCAATGCTATGCTATTAGACATGCCTTCCAACTGTTAGACATACTTTTGTTGTTATATTTGATCATCATATTGGATATTCCTATGTTGTTATATGTGAAATATTTTTAGATATGCTTATGTTGTTAGTTTTTTTTGTGACTGTAGACATGCTAGATTGTTAGACATGCTCCTACTTTTCAAATATGCACATGTGGCTATCAATATTTATGATGCTAGTAAGACTCACGATGATGGCTATGTTCATGATAATATCTACATCTGGTAATTGAGATTTGTGCTAGATTCTAAGACTCTGATTAGAATTTCTTTTAATAAAGTCACTAAGTTTGATAATTCCATTTTGTTGCTTAATCTATCTATATGCTTAATCAGCTTAATCTACTTAACATGTTTAATAGCATAACCTATTGTAAACAATATGCGTTGTTGTGAGTTATATCTCTTGCTGGGACATGGGTCTCACCCATGGGTCACCACAATCTTTTTAGGTGATCCTCAGTAGCAGTAGAGGACATGTGGCAGTGAAGAGGAGCTAATGTGATGGATCATAGATGGATAGTTGTTTAGATGTCTAGTATGTCCTACAGTCATCCTTGTACTCTCAGGTTCGAACGGGAATGTTTTGAACATAGAGTTTTATTGACTCAATCTTTCTTAGTATTCTAATTTTGTACATGTGGATGCTATCAATTGTGTATATGTTGTGGATGAGAACACAGAGTCTTTGTAAGATATTTTTGGTATGATTTGTGAAATAATTTGAGATGGTGGGCTTTTATGCAAAAGTTGTTGAGTAAGTTTGTGTAAATTTAATCTATTTTAATTAACCCACTTTTTAGTGATGTGTTTTATTAGCAGTTGATTGTGTTTAGGTTTTGAGTAATCTCACTTTGTGTGACCGGTTGTCACATTTGGTGGCATCAAAGCTCTAGGTTTGTTGAGTCCATAGGGACACTAGGAGTTAGGATTAGTATGATAATTAAGTAATGAAAATTGCATGAACATAATGCATACTCCCTAAATTTAGTACTTGGATGCCCTGACCAGGTATTCATTTACTGAAGGAAAGGCAAGTGTGAAACTCCTTGATTGTTATCTTTTTTATTACCCTGATTAAGTAGTCAGTTGGAATCAATCAAAAGAGCATAATAATAAAGAAATTATGGAAAACATATCTTAATGATACCTAAGGAAAGGTGAAAATCATATTGTAACTCATTAAAGTTTGGAAAGTTTGATGATTAAAGAAAGATATATGAGACCATGAAGGTTAAATACAAATTAAATAAGCTAAGAAGGAGTTCCTAAAACTATGATTCTGGAAAATAATGGAATAAAAGAAAAATGAATCTATATTAGTGTAATAACTTGAGATGTGAAACTCATATAAGAATATGAGAATTCCAATTATAATTGTGATATGAGATAATAAAAGTGGATAAAGATGGATGAACAAAGAGGAACCTGAGTTAATCTCAGACCCACTCCATGTTCAAAAGATGCTAATGTAAATTATCATGATATGTAAAAGATATTAAAGGGAATGATCCATATTGAATGTATAAGAATGAGGAATGTGATGAACTAACCCCTAAAATAAGTGAATAAGAAACATGATAAATGAGAAGATACACATGAGCATGATAAATGACTAACATGAACGAGTAATGAGGTACAATAATCATGATTATTCCTATGTAGTTGTCAAGGAATCCAAGTGAAAAAGTGAATAAAACATAACAAGTTGTAACGTGTATGCTAACGGTAGGACTAATAACCCCTTCGTTAGAAACTCTTGGGATGCATCGTTGTGTTATGAGAGGAATACATTTCCCCTTGTGCTCTTTCTTCTCAGGATATTGCATTCAAGTGGA
The DNA here is from genome assembly GCA_963693085.1 of Alisma plantago-aquatica. NCBI lineage: Eukaryota > Viridiplantae > Streptophyta > Magnoliopsida > Alismatales > Alismataceae > Alisma > Alisma plantago-aquatica. Next base: position 454,356,430 of record OY856413.1, on the reverse strand, counting down.
TCTCGTGCCACTCAGTATGAGAGGATTCAATGTAATCCTAGGGATGGATATCTTGGTGTAATATGTGGTTGTTTTGGATTATAGTTCTAAGATTGTAATGTTTGTGATAGGGACACCTTTTGAGTTTTCTAAGAGGTTAAGAAGATCCTTCTAACATGTTGGGTTCCGACCATGGTGATAGAGAAGCTGATAAGGCAAGGATGTGAAGTTTTCTTGACACATGTAATGGATACCAAGGTTATGAGTTGTAGAATCCAGGGTGTATCAGTGGTACTGAGTTGGAGATGTTTAGATGAGTTCTTGATGTTTCTTTCCACTAGAGAGAGTTATATGTTCAAGTGATCTAGTGACTTTTTGAGAAGAAGAAGAATGATTAATAATAATATAGCTAATGATAGTGGGGTAAGGTGTATAGACATGTGACATCATGACACGTGACAACAGATCAGAGTGGCGCAGTAGAAGTGTGGTGGGCTCATAACCCATAGGTTGAGGAAGAAGGTCTGAGATTTAATGGATATGATGTGACATCAAAATTATATGGCATAACCTTGGGGTATTTAGAAGATGAGATGCATGGGAGGTAACCATCCTTGTTTGTTTTGGATTTTAAGGGCAAAATCCATGTTAGGGATTTATGGTTGTAAAACCCCTGACCTGGATTAATGCCTAATCATGATTTATTATCTTAAATAGGTTCATATATGCCTAATTAAAATTTTTCTTATGCTTTGATATTAGTTAATTAAGCTATGTTTCAAGTTTGGTCTAGTTTGGACACTATTTGAGCAATTCATGCAATTTTGTACATGTTTTGGACTTTTATTCAATTTACCCACATATGATGTTTTTCTTGAAATTTTTTATGTGCTTATTGTGCCTGACATGTTTTTATATAATTATGGAGTTAATAATGACATGGAGCTCCTAGTTGCACCTTGGTTTTGTGCATGACATCTATCTACTTAGGATTTTCCTCTCACATATGGGCTACCTTGTATGATATATTTAGATTGGATTCTTTGTGAGTGGGGCCAACAAGTATTTTGGGAGACAAGTTTTGGTGGGCCTCTTGATTCCCACTATCTATGGGCTGATGGGTTGCATGCAAGTGATTCTCTTGACCATGGACACTTGGCAATATTGGCTAGACACCATGCCTCTTCCTTCTCTCTCCCTTTTAGCTTTTATACCCCCTCCTTGCTTACAAAATGCTTTCTTACACTCCTAGCACGCCCTCTCTTCTTCCACTACTTCTATAGCTCGTCCTTCTCTCTTGAGGAAGGAAAAGAAGCTCAAGATAGGAGGAGCTTGAGGCGATCTCCTTGCATATGATAATGGGATTTAGATTTAGTCTTCTTTCAAGATTTCAAGGCTTCCTTAGTTGTTCTTGACCCAAACAAGTAAGCTCTTATCTCTTAGCTTCATTTCCTTTCTGATCCTACCCTCCTTTATCTTTTTCTTGGTCGGATCCCTGGTCCCCATGGCTGAGTTTGTGCTCAAAACATGTAAGACACTCCTCTTCTTGCTCCTTTGATCTAGGGTTTCTCATTCTTGGAGATGGAACTGGTTTGGACATATGGAGAAGCTCAAATCTAGGATTTTCTTCTTTTTACTCAAGTTTCCTACTGTTTGGAGCTGCAACTTCATTCTGAAGGTAGGTTATATGACTTGCTCCACTTATATTGCTTACCATTCATCTTGCCATGCTAAATCTTGCTCTAAAACCTAGTAATGAGTAGCGATTTCGAATCCTTAGCTAAGTTGTGTATATATGTGATGATTTTTTAGTAGATACTCTCTGGTTTCTCTCCTTAATCTCATGCACGTTCTCTGTGTTGGGATATAAGCTTCATACCCTCCTTGTCCACGAATGGATGGAGTTGTTGTGGTGGAAATTTATGGTTGTTCTTGACCTAGTTGAGTTGATTTCTACCTTGTCTCATGATCCGACGACTAGTCTTTTGTGTAGAACTATGGTGGTGTGTTTCTACTATTTTGATGAACTTATTAGATGCCCAAGAACACATGGTCATAATATTCTTATCTCTTGTTGGTTGATGGCTTCCATATTCATAATAATCTATGGTGTTCAAATGGTTGAAACTAGCTATGATTTATTTGGTGCCTTGAAAATGTTTTTATACTTGTCGGGTGACCCGATCAGTTACCTATAAGAAGAAACAATGTTGATACTTAGTTACTATTTTGATGAGTTTAGTGAGCTCAAGAAATGATAATTATATTTTCTTCATAACTATATGATCGATGATTATCTTAAGCCTCATGAATGATGGTTCTTCCTAGGGCTTTGAGTAGATTTTCCCTCCTTGTATTTCAATCTAGTAGTTGGTTTTGATGCTATTTGGTTCGACCATTTTGTGCCAATCAATGGTTTGAATTTACATCTATTTTGGATTTTTTTAAGTTGGGGAAATGATGGTCATGATACCCTCCCAAGTGGTTCAATTCAATCAACTTATTTCTTTCTCAAACGATGGTTTCTCTCTAATTTTTTAACCTAATTTTATCTTGTTTGCATAACTCTATGGTTGGGCTCACTATGCCAACCAATGTAGGTTACCTAGTTGTTGTTTTGGATCTTCTTTTGTGCTTAAAATGATGGCTTTGTTTCCTCTCACATCTGATGGTTTTGATGCTCTCACAATTGTTGATTTGATGGTCTCACTAGATTTTTAAGAACCCGTTACACTAAGTGAGATTACTCAAAACATAAAACACAATCAATCACTACTTCATCACATACCCAAAAATATGGGTAAATTAAAACTAATTTCAATGTCAGTACTCGCTCAAAAAGATTTGCATAACAACCCAACATCTTTCTTATATCCATACTATGCCTAGAATTTGATACAAATTGTTCTATTACCTTAGCCACACCATATATACATAGGAGAACAATATTCATATATGCCACACAAACAAGCATTAATATGCTAACAAAAGTCTGATTCATTTGAAACACCATATACAAACTTTTCCTACCCAGACCTGAGAGTACATGGATGACTCTAGGACATACTAGACATCTAATCAACTTTCTCAAAGATACATTACTATAGCTCCTCTTTGCTTCCACAAGTTTGTTTTCGTAACTTTCCGATTACCTAAAAAAATGTGGCGAACAACAAGGGTGAGACCCAGGTCCCAGCAAGAGATACATCCTCCAACAATGTTTATTGATTACAACATTTTTAAATAATTAAATAGTTAAGCAGTTTAATCAGATATAACAAATAATATCAGAAGTACGGATGATTAACAAAATACATAAAGGAGCAGATAATAACTATCATTATTAGCCAGACTATCATCCTTTATCTTGTTTCCAATATAAGCAATTCAGTAGCATATGCATATCTAGCATCATGAGCAAGTCTAGTAACACAACATATCTAACAACATCAGCATGTCTAATTGGTTGAACATATCAACATCATAAGAAGAGCTAACAACACAAGCACAACTATCTGGATAAGCATGATTAGTAGTATATGCATCTCTAGTTACAAAGGCAAGACTAGAAATATTAAACATAGCTAGCAACATCATCTTAACCATCTGTGTTAGTATATTTGACAACATAAGTATGTTTACAACATGATCACAACTACAACATAAGCATATCTATTATCTCTTATTGTACTATACATGATCTTAGTGAAAAGAAAGCAAACAAGGGTTTTCATCCAATATGAAGCATTGTGTATAACCCTAAATGGATATGCTACATGGCTGCTTACATCTTTTATTATGCCCTAAGGAAATTGAGGATATTACTCAAAATCAAACTGACCATTGTTAAGTTGAAATCAGTGCCATACAAAATCTAGGAAGAGCCAGACTCCTAAGATCTTCTCCTCCCCCGATCAGTACTGGTCCACCACAACGACACATAAGGTCAAGTTGCTAACAGCCAAGTCCGCGCTTGGTACAGGTCACGGAACTAGTGAAAGGAGGTGGGTATGCATACCCTACCATCTGAGGTACAACCACAGTTGTCCTCCAATCTCGTCACATATATAATCACCGAGACACAACCACAACCATTCTCAAACTAAGGGCTAGGTATGACCACAATCATCCTCCCTAAACACTTGAATTCAGGATGACAAGCACCCCGCATACTCATCAGTATGCGCTCTGAGTTTCCCTTAGAAATACTCGTTTCACTATCTGGCAAGTTCTGACACACAGATGGATCTATGGCATAGGGCACTAGATGATTAGAGTTTCACTTGATGAGTTAGGCCAATTGGGTGAATAAAGGCTGCATCAAACAAGTGAACATACAAACCTTAATTAACTTCTAACAAGCATATAAATATCACAACTTCAAAAGATATAAAATGTGTGAACCATAATTTCTCATCTAATCATCACATGGTACTATTCACTTTCCATTCATGAGGCTACACTAGTCATCATACTATCAAAATATATAAATCCTTTTCAAAATATCACAGGGTATCAACCCTTATCAACACAAGAGGATTACACCTCATTCAGGGCTCAACCATGCCCAAAGGTCATCAAGACCATAATACTATTCCCTACACGATCATCATTATCATTCCATGCCTTATAGCAAGGCTCAACAACATCACTTACATATAATACACCAGATCAACACAATATTGCATTAATGAGCTAGGAGATGTTCATAAACAATCATAGTAGGGTTATATTAAAATTAAGAACATTCCTTTATAACATCAACATGCAAGGAATCTAGATATGATTAACCCTCATCGTATTCATAATGCCCATGTTTAGCATAAGAAAGTACCAACTATGTGGCTATGATAACCACCAATTAGCATATTAAGGTTATGATCATATTAAGGAGGTTATTTCACCATCATTCCATCATATAAGAATGTTAAAAATGAATACTCATATTTATCTATTTACATTAGAGTTAGGTTCAACAAGATAATTATATTAATGTTACTAATTAGCACTTATACCCAAACCCTAACTCACAACATCCCCATTTGATCATGGATGCATAAGGTGAACCATCACCATCACATTCCACACTATTCTCAAGTATAAACCCACACATAAATCAAGGTGTAACCATCGGGTTATAGAATACTAGGGTTTCAACAACAATAATAGAGTACTCCATGATTGTATTAGTCATTCAAGGACTATTCATACCCAATTACCATCATTTACTTATATTAAAGCTAGGTATAACAAGCTATACCTCATTAGGGTTACATATCAACACAATATGATTATCATCCCTTCTATTCATATGAGTGAATAGGTAAGACTACCTTATTAAAGGTAACCCTCCATTTGTTCCATCATCATTCAACTCATATCACCATACCACAATGTCACCCAAAACCATTAGATGTTTAAAAGGTAAGACCATTGGTTGTTTACATAAGTAAACACCTTAGATAATCCACCTATTAAGTCCTTGATTTGTTCTCTAGAAAGAGTCATGATTTAACCCTAGACATCCCTTGATTAACAACACAAAAAGTTCCATTGAGAGTAGGGTAAAACCCACAATCGACTGTTCATTTAAAACAAGCCATCCATTGTCAACAAGTAAGCTCCTTAAGTTGATCATGTAAAGGAAACCATATAAATCACATTACTAGGACCAAAATATTACATTAGCCATCATTCCACTTTATCAGAGGAATAAGTATTAGATCTTGACCTTTGGGTCAAGTTCATATGTTAAAATCATCAATTATAGTATAGGTTCGACCATTGCATCAAGTGACCCAGGAAACCATTGGTCTAAGGCTTAATTGATGCTACAACTACAATGATTAAATCAACATAGGTTGTAGAGACCTGATCAACCATCATTAGTGACCATTAAATCACCATAGGTTGTTAGATCAACACTATATTCATTAATCAGCATCAAATATTAAGCTAATGTCATCATTGATTGATAACATCAGTAGGGTACTTAACGGTTGATCATTAAACTTCCAATTGATCCAAAACTTGACCTAAGGGGATGACCATAGATTGTCACCATCATCTGACCTCTTTGAACTTGACCATCAGTTATCATGAAGACAATGCCATATGGTTGTTGCAATGGTACCATCATCAGGTCATGGGTTTATAGAAGAAATCAGCTTTAAACCCTAAAATTGACCATTGGTTGATAGGTGCTTAGCACCATAGGTTGTAAAACCAACATGATCCAAGTCACATTATACCTTAGGAATAACGTACACATGATCACATGATCATCTAGAACGGAAATCAGAATAGGGAACATTATAAAAAATTGAAATCCAAGTCAAACATAGCTTTTTAGTGCATAAATCATCATTTTCAAGCAAGAACATGAGCTAGCAAGCTTATGGTAAGCAATAAACATGGAGCAAGTTATTAAACTTGCCTCTAATGAGAATATAAACTCCCACACATAAGAAAACATGAGAAGGTAGGTAGAAAATCCAATTATAAGCTGTGAACTCGTCCATCTAGCACCTTTCTTCATCAAATGAGCAAACCCTAAGCATAAGGAGCAAGAAATGTAGGGTTTTAGAGCTTTAGAGCAATTTACACCATGGAACAGTAAGGTTCCGACCTGGAGAAAGGTAGGACGAATGATAACAAAGAAATAAACGGAGGAAAGAGGGGGATTCTTACTCTTTTAGGTCAAGATCACTAGAAGGAAGCTTTTTAAACCCTAAAAGGAAGTCAATTGCAACCCTAGATTCGTTTTCCAAGAAGATCCCCTCTTTCTTCTTCCTTGGATAGGAAATTCACATCATAACAGAGGGAGGACGAGGTTTGTAGAAGGACGAAAGTGGTGGAGAGCAAATGTATCATTTTGGTGCTTAGGGATAAGTATGAAACTTTAAGATAAAGAAAAAGAAAAGGTTGAAGTTCTAGTATCTTTCCAAGTGCCCATGGCCTTACACTATTAAGAATATACAAGCACACACACAAGAAGATCCCCCACAATCCATAGAGACATGCATATCCCTCATTTATTGAATTTCCAAGCAAAACAAATAACTCACTAGTTGATAGCTACTAAAGGTAGCTCATCCATGAAGGGGTAAACCCTAAAATACCCTTGGAGTAAACACATTCAAACCAAAGTTTAAATAGGTGCCACATGTCTCAAAAAGCTCAAAATGATAGAATATCCAAGGAACATAATTCAAGTGATAAATTGCAAAGAAAACCTCTCAATTGGGTAAATTGCATAATAGTCCAAAATGTGCATAAAATTGCATAACTTGCTCAAATAGTGTCCAAATTGGACCAAATTTGAAATTTAAACTTGTATTATGATTTCAAAGCATATTATAAGGTTATATTGGGGTTATAAGACTTCAATTATTATAATTAAGCTTATTCAACTCATTAAGCAAGTTTAGGGGCCTTACAACTATAAACCCCTAACAGGGATTTCGCCCCCGAAATCCAAGGTAAACAAAGATGGGTACTTCCTTTGCACCTAATCCTATTACCTTCACATAGTTACTTGCATATCATGGTAATGCCACATCATTCATACATATCTCCTCTTGGGTCAGCATAAAAAACCCCACCTAAGAAGACATTCTCAATATGGATTGTAGAAACTTGTTGTGTCATATGTATAACTCTAGTAGTAATGTTTAACTTTAAATTCTAGCTATCATCCTAAAATTATATATATTATATAAACATATAACTCAAAAGTTATACTTGCTAGCTTTTTACCAATCATGGCATGTGTCCCATACCATTCCTTGAAGCATAAAAAAAGGCAATGTATCCATCCCTTTTTTTCTCTGACACTGGAACACTTGTCAGTTCTTTTTCAGCATCAAAAGAAATGTTGGCACTAGCACCTGTCATTCCATACAAGGAAACATCATTCCTAGTCAACTTTGTTAGGGGTGAAACAACAACACTATCTTCACCTTACTAGGATTTACACAACCAACTTAGAAGACATATCGAAATCCCATAAAGACACTTAATCAACCCCATCTCACTCTTGTTCAACTTGCCTCATAGCTATTGCTTCTTCGGCAACCCTAAGGTTTTTGAAGAAATATTGATCATATTTTTGACCATATTTAAAATACTTTGACATGTCATCATTCAAAGCTTGATATAACTTGTATGACATGACTGGAACACTTTGTTCCTCCTATTCATAAATTCTATTTGTACATTAGTTAGTCTAAAGGACATAACTCTAAAATCATCATGGTCATGTGAATTATGTCATCCAATCTAACTCTTATGCATTGATATTTGATCATAGGTTTATCTTAAAGGAACATGGTATCACATATCTATTGACCAACAAACCATCTATCATTGATAGTGGTCATTCCCATCTATCATTGAACCATACACAACATTATAGAATCACTTTTGTTTTTCCTCCCAAACAACATTTAGAGGGTCATCATCAACTCTCTCTCCCTCTCTTTAAGGGGGAGGAATGCTTGATATGTTCATTTAGTAAACATCTCCAACCTTCGCATATTTCTCATATTGTTGATACATCTTGGATACTAGGATTCATTACCTTGGTATCCACCTCATGTGCTATAAGGAACTCACATCATTATCTCATCCACTTTTACCAACATAACAAATATCAAGACATATAAGAGGAGTCTTCCTAATTATTGGAAGGCTCAAAAGTAAAATCTTCACAAACTTTATGATCTTAGAACCATAGTCCAATCAACCTTATGCTATAATAAGCTATCCACACTCATGTTTGCAGTGAATCCACACATACCAAGTGGCAATGATCCACTTGAAATTTTTGCCCTAGAAATGAAAGACACAAAGGGAAGCACCCTTCCCATACCATAGTAGTATTTTTCAAGGGTCACTAGCAAAAAGGTAACCAATTCTATTTTCATTATGCAGGTTACAGCTTCTTATGTATCATTTTACCTTTTTCATTTCAGGTTCCTTGCCATTAGCATAGGAATCATCATGATTAACATATCTCATTACTCCTTCCTTAATGACTATTTATCCCACTAGTGCATGTTCTCTTATTTTATTATGTTTTTCAACCACTTATCAACAGATAAATCATCATATTCTTCATTTTCTTCATTAAACATGGATCATCTCCCTTAATTTCTTTCACATGCCATGTTGATTCTACATTAACACTTTATTACACACATAGGTTGGTCTGAGATTAACTCAGGTTCCACCTTATTCCTTTGTCATTGTTCCCATTTATCTTCTCATTTTATACTTGTTATAGGAGTTCGTTCCATCTTATGTGGATTTCATACCTTGATTCACTTTATAAGCATAGACTTATCTATCTTTTCCTTTATTATCTTCTTGAAACACGTCTTCAAGAACTCCTATTTTTCTAATTTGTATTCAGATTTAGATTTCATGGTGTTGTATCTTTCTCGAATAGTTACCAAACATTCACTTTTGATAGATTATTATGCAATTCTCATCTTCTTTAAGGTAGGATTGAGATATTCATACCATGATTTCTTATTCATTATGCTCTTTAGATTGTCTCAAAATGACTACTAGATTAGAGTAATCAGAAAGATAACAATCTAAGAGTTGCATACTTACCTTTCTTCAATAATTCAATACCTGGTCAGGGCACCCAAATACTGAGATTAGGTAGTATGCACCATATTTTTATGTCATATTCCTAATTTTGACATCATCCTAGTCCTAAGTCCTAGTGTCCCTATAGACTCAGTGAACCTAAAGCTCTGATACCAACTTGTAAGAACTCGTTACACTAAACGAGATTACTCAAAACATAAAACACAATCAATCTCTACTTAATCACATACCCAAAAATATGGGTAAATTAAAACCAATTTCAACGTCAACACCCACTCAGAAAGATTTGCATAAGAGCCCAACATCTTTCTTATATCCATACTATGCCAAGAATTTGATACAAATTGTTTTATTGCCTTAGCCAAACCATATATACACAAGAGAAAAATATTCATATATGCCACACAAACAAGCATTAATATGCTAACAAAAGTCTGATTTTTATGAAACACCATATACAAACAGTTCCTGCTCAGACCTGAGAGTACAGGGATGACTCTAGGACACACTAGACATCTAATCAAATTTCTCAAATATTCATTACTATAGCTCCTCTTTGCTACCACATGTTTGTTTTCGTCACTTCCGATTACCTAAAAAAAATGTGGCGAACCACAAGGGTGAGACCCATGTCCCAGCAAGAGATATAACCTCCAATAACATTTATTGATTACAACATGTATAAGTAATTAAATAGTTAAGCAGTTTAATCAGATATAACAAATAAGATCAGAAGTACTAATGATTAACAAATACATAAAGGAGCAGATAATAACTATCATCCTTTATCTTGTTGCTAATAGAAGTAATTCAGTAGCATATGCATATCTAGCATCATGAGCAAGTCTAGTAACATAGCATATCTAATAACATGAGCATGTCTAATTGGTTGAACATATCAACATCATAAGAAGAGCCAACAACATAATCACAACTATCTGGATAAGCATGATTAGCAGTATATGCATCTCTAGTTACAAAGGCATGACTAGTAATATTAAACATAGCTAACAACATCATCTTAACCATCCGTGTCAGTATATTTGACAACATAAGTATGTTTACAGCATGAGCATAACTACAACATAAGCATATCTATTATCTCCTATTGTACTATACATGATCTCAGTGAAAAGAAAGCAAACAAGGGTTTTCATCTAATATAAAGTGTTGTGTATAACCCTAAATGGATATGCTACATGGTTGTCTTATATCTTTTATTATGCCTTGAGGAAATTGAGGATACCACTCAAAATCCAACTGCTAAGTCAAAATCAGTGCCACACAAGATCTAGGAAGAGTCAGACTCCTAATATCTTTGCCGCCCCTGGTCAGTATGAGTCCGCCACAACGACACATAAGGTCAAGCTTCTAACAGCCTAGTCCGTCCTTGGTACAGGTCACGACACTAGTGAAAGGAGGTGGGTATACATACCCTACCATATGAGGTACAACCGCAGTTGTCCTCCAATCTCGTCACATATATAATCACTGAGACATGATCACAACCGTTCTCAAACTGAGGGCTAGGTATGACCACAGTCATCCTCCCTAAACACTTGAATTCAAGATGACAAGCACCCCCCATACTCATCAGTATGCGCTCTGAGATTCCCTTAGGAATACTTGTTTCACCATTTGGCAAGTTCTGACACTCAGATGGATCTATGGCACATGGCACTACATGATTAGAGTTTTAGTTGATTAGTTATGCCGATTGGGTGAATAAAGGTTGCATCAAACAAGTGAACATACAAACCTTAATTAACTTCTAACAAGCATATAAATATCACAACTTCAAAAGATATATAATGTGTGAACCATAATTTCTCATCTAATCATCACATGGTACTATTCACTTTCCATTCATGAGGCTACACTAGTGATCATACTATCACAAGATATAAATCCTTTTCACAATATCACAGGGTATCAACCCTTATCAACACAAGAGGATTACACCTCTTTCAGGGCTCAACCATGCCCAAAGGTCATCAATACCATCATACTATTCCCTGTAAGATCATCATTATCATTCCATGCCTTATAGCAAGGCTCAACATCATCACTTACATATAATACACCAGATCAACACAATATTGCATTAATGAGCTAGGATATGTTCATAAACAATCATAGCAGGGTTATATTAACATTAAGAACATTCCTTCATAACATCAACATGCAAGGAATCTAGATACGATTAACCCTCATCATATTCATAATGCACATGTTTAGCATAAGAAAGTATCAACCATGTGGCTATGATAACCTCCAATTAGCATATTAAGGTTATGATCATATTAAGGAGGTTATTTCACCATCATTCCATCATATAAGAATGTTAAACATGAATACTCATATTTATCTATTTACATTAGAGTTAGGTTCAACAAGATAATTATATTAATGTTACTAATTAGCACTTATACCCAAACCCTAACTCACGACATCCCCATTGGATCATGGATGCATAAGGTGAACCATCACCATCACATTCCATACTATTCTCAAGTATGAACCCACACATAAATCAAGATGTAACCATCCGGTTATAGCATACTAGGGTTTCAACAACAGTAACAGAGTACTCCGTGATTGTATTAGTCATTCAAGGACTATTCATACCCAATTACCATCATTTAGTTATATTAAAGCTAGGTATAACAAGATATACCTCATTAGGGTTACATATCAACACAATATGATTATCATCCCTTCTATTGATATGAGTGAATAGGTAATACTACCTTATTAAGGGTAACCCTCCATTTGTTCCATCATCATTCCACCCATATCACCATACAACAATGTCACCCAAAACCATTGGATGTTTAAAATGTAAGACCATTGGTTGTTTACATAAGTAAACACCTTGGATAAACCACCTATGAAGTCCTTGATTTGTGCTCTAGAAAGATTCAGCATTTAACCCTAGACATCCCTTGATTAACAACACAAAAAATTCCAATGAGAGTAGGGTAAAACCCACAATCGACTGTTCATTTAAAATAAGCCATCCATTGTCTATAAGTAAGCTCCTTAAGTTGATCATATAAAGGAAACCATCTAAATCACATTATTAGGACCAAAATATTTCATTATCCATCATTCCACTTTATTGGAGGAATAAATAGTAGATCTTGGCCATTGGGTCAAGTTCATATGTTAAAACCATCAATTACAATATAGGTCCGACCATTACATCAAGTGACCCAGGAAACCATTGGTCTAAGGCTTAATTGTTGCTAAAACTACAATTCTTAACTCAACATAGGTTGTAGAGACCTGATCCACCATCATTAGTGACCATTAAATCACCATAGGTTGTTAGATCAACACTATATTCATTAATCAGCATCAAATATTAAGCTAATGTCATCATTGATTGATAACATCAGTAGGGTACTTAATGGTTGATCATTAAACTTCTAATTGATCCAAAACCTGACCTAAGGGGGTGACCATAGGTTGTCACCATTATCTGACACCTTTGATCTCAACCATAAATTATCATGAAGACAACACAATAGGGTTGTTGCAATGGTACCATCTTCGGGTCATGGGTTCATAGAAGAAATCAACTTTAAACCCTAAAATTGACCATTGGTTGATAGGTGCTTAGCACCATAGGTTGTCAAACCAACCTGATCCAAGTCATATTATACATTATGAATAACGTACACATGATCATAGGTTCATATAGAACTTAAATTATATTAGGGAACATTATAAAAAATCAAAATCCAAGTCATGCATAGCTTTTTAATGCATGAATCATCATTTTCAAGCAAGAACATGAGCTAGCAAGCTTATGGTAAGAAATAAATGTGGAGAACGTTATAAAACTTGCCTATAATGAGAAGATAAACTCCCACACATAAGAAAACATGAGAAGGTAGGGTAGAAAATCCAATCATAAGTTGTGAACTCGTCCATGTAGCACCTTTCTTCATCAAATGAGCAAACCCTAAGCATAAGGAGCAAGAAAGGTAGGGTTTTAGAGCTTTAGAGCAATTTACACCATGGAAAAGCAAGTTTCCGACCTGGAGAAAGGTAGGAGGAAGGATAACAAAGAAATAAATGGAGGAAAGAAGTGGATTCTTACTCTTTTAGGTCAAGATCACAAGAAGGAAGTTTTTAAACCCTAAAAGGAAGTCAATTGCACCCAAGATTCTTTTTCCAAGAAGCTCCCCTATTTCTTCTTCCTTTGATAGGAAATTTGCAGAAGCACAGAGGGAGGATGAGGTTTGTAGAAGGAGTGAAGTGGTGTAGAGAAAATGGCTCATTTTGGTGCTTAGGGACAAGTATGAAACTTTAAGATAAAGAAAAAGAAAAAGTTGAAGTTCTAATATATTTCCAAGTGTCCATGGCCTTAAACTACTAAGAATATACAAGAACATAAACAATCAGCTCCCCCCACCATCCATAGAGACATGATTATCCCTCATTTCCTGAATTTCCAAGAAAAACAAATAACTCACTAGTTGATAGCTACTAAAGGTAGCTCATCCATGAAGGGGTAAACCCTAAAATACCCTTGGAGAAAACACCTTCAAACCAAGGTTTAAATAGGTGACCCATGTTTCAAAAATCTCAATAATGATGATAGAATATCCAAGGAACATAATTCAAGTGATAAATTGCAAAGAAAACCTCTCAATTGGGTAAATTGCAGAATAGTCCAAAATGTGCATAAAATTGCATAACTTGCTCAAACAGTGTCCAAATTGGACCAAATTTGAAACTTTATTGTCTATGTGCCTTCCACAGTAACAACTGACTAGGGACATAATAAGAATGTACATACTCTTAGTATTTGTAGGATCTCATTGATCAAATCATGTACTTGATGATGTAAGTCATTGAGTCATTCTTTAGACATCCATAATGTTTCCTCATTATCTCACAACTAAGTGAAAACATAATAAATTGGAAGCTTGCCTTTATGATTACTAATCAAATCCTTTATGTTATATGTCATGTCAATCAACATATGGTTGGCTTTCTGGGCATACCTTACCAACATATACTACATTTTTGTGACAACCGTCACACAACTTGAGATTACTCAAAACCTAAACACAATCAACTACAAATAAAACACATCACTAAAAAGAGGGTTAATTACAACCGATTAAATTTTCACAAACTTACTCAACAACATTTGCATAAAAGCCCACCATCTCAAAATATCTCATAAAGCATACCAAAAATCTCTTACAAAGGCTCTATGTTCTCAGTCACAACATATAGACAAGGGATAGCATCTACATGTACAACATTAAAATACTAGGAAATCTTGAGTCAATAAAACACTATATTCAAAACATTCCCACTCGGACCTCAGAGTACAGGGGAAACTCTAGGACATAATAGACATCTAAACAACTATACATCTATGATCCATCAGATCAACTCTTCCTCACTGCCATGGGTCCGCTACTGCTACTGACAATCACCTAAAAAGATTTTGGTGACTCACGGGTGAGACCCATGTCCCAGTAAGAGATATAACTCACAACAACACTTATTGTTTATAAAAGGTTATGTCATTAAACAAGTTTAGTAGATTAAGCATATTATGTATATAGATAGATTAAGCAACAAAATGTAATTATCAAACTATGTGGCTTTACTAAAAGAAATTCTAATCAGAGTCTTAGAAGCTAGCACAAATCCCAATTACCATATGTAGATATTATCATGAACATAACCATCATCATGAGTCTTACTAGCATAATAATTATTTATAACCACATGTGCATGTTTGAAAAGTAGGAGCATGTCTACGATCACAAACAAAACTAACAACATAAGCATATCAAATAGTATACCACATCTAACAACATAGGCATATCCAATATGATGATCAAAGCTATCAACAAAAGCATGTCTAATAGTGTAAGGCATGTATAATAGCATAGCACTACTGACACCATAAGCATCTCTAATAGTATAAGAATCTATAACAATATTAGCATCTCTAATAATATAACATATAAGCATACCTACACTATAAATAGATCTAACACCATAAGCATAACTATTGGCATGAGCATGATAAGTAGCATAGGCATAGCTAACTACATAGGCATGACTAACATCATAAGCAATTATAATAACATAAGACTAGCCAACAGTGTAAGCATGTTTACAACATAAGCATATCTGTCTTTCGTAATGCACTACACATCATCTATATGTGAGAAGAGAAACAAGGGTTATCATCCAATGTGAAGCATTGTGTATAATTCTAATCAGATGTACTACATGGGTGATTATGTATTTTATAAATTCCTTGAGGATTTGAGTCATACCACCCAAATCCAACTGACCACGGCTAAGTCGAAATAAGTGCCATACAAGATCTATGAAAGAGTCGGGCTCCATGATCTTCTCTACACTACTCAGTCAGTTTGAGTCTGCACCACAGTGACATATAAGTCAAACTGCAAAACAATGACATATAGTCATGTAAACAACTAGCCCACCCTTGGTACATGTCATGCTGATAGAGAAAATCTCATGCATGGTCATCCTAGAACAACTCACGCATGGTCATTTTATAAGGGGAATCCTGCAGTTATACTGATGCCTTTCACACATCACAATTTAGAGGTCAACTCACACATGACTGTATCAAACTGAGGGATAGGTATGACGACTGTCATCCTCCCTAAACACTTGGAACCGGGATGACAAGAACCCCGCATACTCAACAATATGTGCTCTGAGTTTTGCTTGAGAATACCCATTTCACCATCCAGTAAGATACTGACATTGGAATAGATCTATGTCTAGGGAAACTACATGTCACATTAGTCATGATACGGCATATCAAACCAAACAGATAGATACATGTTATGGAACAGTGTATCACACTGATTCGCTTTGGGAGTGACAAAATCTCATTAGTCATGATATGGCATATCAAACCAAACAGATAGATACATGTTATGGAACAGTGTATCACACTGATTCGCTTTGGGAGTGACACATAGAAACCATCATTGGTGATCATAGTCATCTCTCATAGTGAAGGTGGTGATTGTGATTCTTAGACCTAAAGTCAGTTGTGAGACCCCTAACCTTGATTAAAAGGTTGAATATGTTTAATTATCATAATTGAGTGTCTTTAACCTTAATTTGAACTTTTGTTATTCTTTGATATCATCTGAAAAGCTTAAGTTTCAAATTTAGTCCAATTTGGACACTGTTTGAGCAAGTTATGCGGTTTTATGTACCTTTTAGACTTTTCTTCAATTTACCCAAATGAAAGTGTGATGGCCCCAATTCTAGGGTTTGATACCCAATATGATATTTGAGGACCGTGAGTGTTCTATAGGTGGTTGAAATTAGTTGAGGAATAGATCACCTAATTTTGAAATATCTTCAACTTAAATAGAGTGATTAATGGTGTAATTGGTGATTATCAAACTGAATTGAGTTCAACTATGATATATGTGCTCATGAGGTCAAGAGGTCCATTTGGTAGTCATAACAAATTCAAGTGTCCATTGATGAGTTTTAATGTATGTTAAGATCATATCAAGTGTTGTTACATGTGTCAGACCAATATTTGATAATTAACTAAATTGAATTCAAGGTTTGTACATAATATAAGGTTGTTATAAGAATCTATTTGCATGACCAAATAATTGTTTTGTGTCTCGAAACTTATATAAGAGACAAAAGATATTGTAAGCCTATGCCTAAAATTGCAGTATGTTTGGGGATTTCTATAGAAAGATGTAGTCGATTGAAGTTGAGGAGATTAATGGTTTAAATGCTATGGAACTTTCATAAAATGAATAAATGGGTGACGAGTTATAAGAGTATGATTTTATAATCTAGCCCGTGACATCAGTGTCATGCTGGTTCAATTTTCCTTCTACTTGGACGTGGCCTAAAGCATGGTAGGGTGGCGTGATCCCAAGCCCTCCGCCAGCTAGATCGGATGGCAGATCCTCATCCTCAACCTCTGACTAAAACGGAGTTGAAGCCTGACCGAGTTGTGATCTTCAGTGGCCTAAGAACGATAGCATAGCAGCCTAGGATAATTATTGAGTGTGGGAAGAGATTCGCAATATCTGGAACTAGCCAACGACCCCTTGAAGTAAGGCAGATGTGGTGGGATGCGAGAGTTTCATCCCTTATCCTTACTACGCACTCCAATCTCCTTCTCATCTCCCCTTAGCGCAGATAGGACGTGTTGGAGGAGCGAAACCCCAAATCCACCATCACGGTAGCGTTTGGAGATGGAACATCCTGACGGGAGCACAGGTCCGTCAGGATGAGATCGTGAGAAAAGGGAGACTCCAGCATCAAGCCACAATGCTCGCGGACGTGACGAAGGTAGGCAGAGCCTCCCCAGCCTTGGCAGCAAGCTACAGCGAGAAGGAGTCTCGACGACATCCATGAAACAGTTGTAGATGAAGGGGAGCGGAGAAGCACTGGTCCCTCACCAGAGACCAGCCTCACAACGGCGACCAGTCGACAAGATTTGTGAGATGTGAGGAACGAATCAGGGTTGTGCTTTGCCACCTAGATACATAGAAGCCCAATGGCGGCGGCTTCTGTTAAAAGACCTAGCACACACGAAGGGCGTCAAGAGAGCAGAACTGGCGAGGAGGAGCAGACGTTCTCTAGTATCTCATTGGCACTCCAGTCCAGTAGCCAGACTTGCAAAGGCATACAGAGGGGGAACCGACGGTAGCGGCTCCTGTTCACGGAAGAATAGGGTCACGCATCTCGTGGAAGCAGAGCCCCAGAGTCTCGAGCGGCAACCCAGCAAGCCGACGAGCTCCATGGGCGATGACTGGTGGGGTGTCGTGAGGCAGAGTAGGCACAACTCCTAAGGACGGTGACCCAGCGGACTAGGAGGAGAGACTGGAGGTGGCGCTCATGCCCTGCGTGAAGCAACAAATCATGATACAAGGGGGCGACGCCTGCTGCTGCCACAACGCCCGACGGCGGCGCTCGCACAGAGCCCAGGCGGGGTCAGAATCACGTGAAACTGAGAAAGAAAGATGGGGGCAGAACTGACTCAGGCTAACGGACCCTTAGATCCGTGGATCTGACCAAAGACTCAGATCGGGTGGGTCCCTGCCCAGCTGTGCAAGTCAGTGGACACATGGAGGCGTATGATAGGCCAAAAAGGTAAATACCCTCTAATATGTATAGATCTTGCATAAATCGCAATAAATAGCTCGATGATCAAAAAAATAGATATAATATACCTAACTTCTCAAAAAAATGAGTAGAACACAGTAGAATGATAATACCAGGCTTTTGATGCACAAGTAACAGTTATATCATGTAAGATATAAAATGCTTGTTTAATGAGTAATAAATATCAACGATTGGCCTAAAATTATGGAAACATGTTAGTAACTCCATAATAATGTTTATAATGCACCTGATGTCAATGATGATCATGTTGATGCACTAAATCTTGTAATTTGCTCCATGTGTCTAATTAGGGCTAATTACCCTAAATAAAATGTAATAAATACATTGGCGATCAATAATTGACAAAATTCACAGATAAAGCTCATATCAGTATATGGAACCTCAGTATTAATTATGAGATCATAATGATGAACATGATCCATGTTATATGAAGATGAATCTTAATACATGTTATAAAACCCTAATCTGGGTTAATGATGTAACCTAAGGTTATATGTGCACAAAAAGGGTATGGAACCTAATGTTCAGATATTGAATCATAATCTGGAAAATGACATCCTTAAGATAATTCTAAGACAAGAATGCAAGTAATGATGAGAATATCCTAATGAGTTAAGAAAACCCTAAAATGGATGCGATTAGGGTTAAGATGAGATGTAAGATGATAAGAATCTGATGATAGTATGTGGTTTTGTTATTAATCAGGTGCTGACCAGTTTGTCTAGATGATCAAAGATATTTATGAATCTCTGAACTCAGGTACGTGGGTTTTATTTAATTATATGACTATGGTTTTCTTGCTTGCAATCATGATATGTATGTATGCTCTCTTCTATTTGCAAATATTGGATGTAGTATTGCTATGTAGTACTCGTTGTTTTGTCACTTGAAAACATAAATTATGAGTAGATGTTTTGTAGTTATTTAAGGTGTTCATTATCCCCCTTATGAGGGAATGGATTAATGTTGGCTAGTACACCTCCCTAGAGCACATGGTGTACGGGGAGTTTCCCTAGAGTACTTGGTACACGGGGATGGGCCCAATATTTATGTTTTGGTACTAGTCCACCTTGATAATGCAATTCATCTAGGAAAATGACTTAAATTGGCATATTTTGCTTAATAAAGAAGTGTTTTCTATGATTTTCTTTCCTTCTGCAAATCTTTTTCAAAATTATGAAAGCCATAAATATATGCATCTTTCTGCCCATGTACACAACACCTTGTGTGTTGATTTGTTGTTTCACGTATGTTTTAGGTTCAAAGATAGCATGGGAGAAAAGTACAAGATGTGAGCAAGTTGTACAGGTTGTACCTTTTGTCTAAGATCCTGTTAGCATACATGTTCATAGACTTATATAAAATTTTCTATTCAATGTGTAAATCTCATCTGTAATAGTTCATGTTATAATTAATATTCATATTGAATGTTGAGTATGTTATGGTTGTATGTTCATGTATGCGTATATTATGCTTCCGCATCGCTTTCTGATATGTTTGGATGATGTTTTCGGATTCTGACACCTCATTCCCAATAGGATTTGGAGATATCTAAATCCGGGGACGTCACAGTTGGTATCAGAGCATGAACAATAGCTACACCTAACAATTGCTCACCATGAAATATTAAACCTAAATCTCACCTTTCACTTTAAACCTTGGAAAGTTAGTAATTTGTGTAATAGGAATAAGGTTTGACTTAGCCTCTAGGTTAGAACCTAGATGTTCAAGAACTAGGTTTAGACAAGTGTCTGAAACCCTTTCCATATAGAGCTCATATGTATTGGGTAGCTACACTAGTCTACACCTTGTTGTCACCAATTCACTAGGTGACATGGCACTAGACTATCTACTGTGTGTGGGACACTCATTTTTATGATTTGGTTTTGTTTTCTAATCGGCTCGAGCCTCGATAGTTTTCTCTGCACTAAATTTAAAGAACCTAAAGGAGCATGAGTCATATATTCTGTCGAACGTCGTTCTTGCCAAGGTTGTATGTCTTTTTTCAGCCTACTCAAGTCCAAACCATTCGGACCCCTTAGAGGTTCCAACCAAGGAGCACGGAGATCCTAAAAATGCATCTATTTGCCTTCTCGGAGAAAAATTATATAATATTTTATTACCTATATGTAAATATAAAAATGTGTCCCTCACACTGGAGAGTAGTTAGTGTTCATGCAATCAAAGTGAAAGGGAGTGACATCAGTCTAGAAGAGAGAATAGATCTAGATTAGATGTCTAGAGCCTCATAAGATTATGTGATAGATAGATAGATAGACAAAAGAAAGATGAAGGAAATAAGCATATAGAATCTTATCAAACTTTGATCTATGATGGTATAAGTTTCCTTATTAAGATTTGAGTTGTATATGAGCTGTGATGATGAAAATACATTCCCTTTTCCCTACTTAAGATAAGCTAAGTTAAGATAGAGATGAGTGTGCATGAGCCTCAAGCTCTTATACAAGGGGGATATCTAGTGGTAGGATGAGATATGTGGTGAACTCCAGAGAGAGTAAGACCCACAAGGAAAAGGTCATATGACCTAGCCTCCAATATATGAGATACGTGTTAACAAAAAAAAATGTCCTACACTAGATTACCCTTGAGTGTTGAGTTGAGTCCTTATGCATGATTCAAATCTATATGTGAGAATTGGGTAAAAGAAAAGGATGGGTAGATGACCCATACGATAAAGTCAATCCTTTGGCTGAGTTAGGTCCTAGCTGGAGTGACATATTTTGTGAATCTCATCATTAGTTGCAAGTGAGGTAATATATGAACTCTAGTTATGAGAGTATGATGCTTTGTGCAAAAGATACTCAAAATACATGTTCTCCCTTCTTCTTCTCTTTCTTAATATACAATGATAAAACCTCACTTGAGCTATATAGATGATTTATGTATGAGGAGTCACTCGTATAAGCTTGACCTATTCTATATTTTCCCCCTATATCATACATGTAGCACCCAAGATTGAAATCATGATAAGATTGACTAAGTATATTCTCTTTCCCTTCATATAATTCATGAAACATATAATTTTGAAATCATGATCTTGAAATGAAGATGTCCTTGGTTCATAGATTATAAGATCAGAAATATAGTTCCTGACCTCAACACTTCTAAATACGTGCTTCTAGTTTGAAGACAAGTCTCTTACAATCAGGTGAAAAACCTAGTATGTAATTATGAAAATCATTTCCCTCTAATGCTGAAATTTTTAGTATGATGTTGATGATAAATCAAATTAAAGATGTTAAGTCTAATAGTTCCAATAAATAATGACAATAAACCTTGATATCACCATGATTGAGATATTTGTTGAATTTCGAGGACGAAATTCCTTTTAAGGTGGGGTGAATGTGATGGCCCCAATTCTAGGGTTTGATACCCAATATGATATTTGAGGACCGTGAGTGTTCTATAGGTGGTTGAAATTAGTTGAGGAATAGATCACCTAATTTTGAAATATCTTCAACTTAAATAGAGTGATTAATGGTGTAATTGGTGATTATCAAACTGAATTGAGTTCAACTATGATATATGTGCTCATGAGGTCAAGAGGTCCATTTGGTAGTCATAACAAATTCAAGTGTCCATTGATGAGTTTTAATGTATGTTAAGATCATATCAAGTGTTGTTACATGTGTCAGACCAATATTTGATAATTAACTAAATTGAATTCAAGGTTTGTACATAATATAAGGTTGTTATAAGAATCTATTTGCATGACCAAATAATTGTTTTGTGTCTCGAAACTTATATAAGAGACAATAAGATATTGTAAGCCTATTCCTAAAATAGTAGGATGTATGGGGATTTCTATAGAAAGATGTATTCGATTGAAGTTGAGGAGATTAATGGTTTAAATGCTATGGAACTTTCATAAAATGAATAAATGGGTGACGAGTTATAAGAGTATGATTTTATAATCTAGCCCGTGACATCAGTGTCATGCTGGTTCAGTTTTCCTTCTACTTGGACGTGGCCTAAAGCATGGCAGGGTGGCGTGATCCCAAGCCCTCCGCTAGCTGGATCAGATGGCAGATCCTCATCCTCAACCTCCGACTAAAACGGAGCTGAAGCCTGACCGAGTTGTGATCTTCAGTGGCCTGAGAACGATAGCATAGCAGCCTAGGATAATTATTGAGTGTGGGAAGAGATCTGAAATATCTAAAACTAGCCAACGACCCCTTGAAGTAAGGCAGATGTGGTGGGATGCGAGAGTTTCATCCCTCGTCCTTACTACGCACTCCAATCTCCTTCTCATCTCCCCTTAGCGCAGATAGGACGGGTTGGAGGAGCGAAACCCCAAATCCACCATCACGGTAGCGTTTGGAGATGGAACATCCTGACGGGAGCACAGGTCCGTCAGGATGAGATCGTGAGAAAAGGGAGACTCTAGCATCAAGCCACCATGCTCGCGGATGTGACGAAGGTAGGCGGAGCCTCCCCAGCCTTGGCAGCAAGCTACAGCGAGAAGGAGTCTCGACGGCATCCATGAAACAGTTGTCGATGAAGGGGAGCGGAGCAGCACTGATCCCTCACCGGAGAACAACCTCACAACGATGACCAGTCGACAAGATTATAGAGATGTGAGGAACAAATCAGGGCTGTGCTTTTCCACCTAGGCACATAGAAGCCCAATGGCGGCGGCTTCTGTTAACAGACCTAGCACACACGAAGGGCGTCAAGAGAGCAGAACTGGCGAGGAGGAGCATACGTTCTCCAGTATCTCATTGGCGCTCCAGTCCAACATCCAGACTTGCAAAGGCAGACGGAGGGGGAACCGACGCCAGCGGCTCCTGTTCACGGAAGAATAGGGTCACGCATCTCGTGGAAGCAGAGCCCCAGAGTCTCGAGCGGCAACCCAGCAAGCCGACGAGCTCCATGGGCGATGACTGGTGGGGTGTCGTGAGGCAGAGCAGGCGCAACTCCTAAGGACGGCGACCCAGCAGAGTAGGAGGAGAGACTGGAGGTGGCGCTCATGCCCTGCGTGAAGCAACAAATCATGATACAAGGGGGTGACGCCTGCTGCTGCCACAACGCCTGACGGCGGCGCTCGCACAGAGCCCAGGCGGGGTCAGAATCGCGTGAAACTGAGAAAGAAAGATGGGGGTAGAACTGACTCAGGCTAACAGACCCTTAGATCCGTGGATCTGACCAAAGACTCAGATCGGGCGGGTCCCTGCCCAACTGTGCAAGTTAGTGGACACATGGAGGCGTCTGATAGGTCAAAAAGCTAAATACCCTCTAATATGTATAGATCTTGCATAAATCGCAATAAATAGCTCGATGATCAGAAAAATAGATATAATATACCTAACTTCTCAGAAAAATGAGTAGAACACTGTAGAATGATAATACCACACTTTTGATGCACAAGTAATAGTGATATCATGTAAGATATAAAATGCTTGTTTAATGAGTAATAAATATCAACGATTGGCCTAAAATTATGGAAACATGTTAGTAACTCCATAATAATGTTTATAATGCACCTGATGTCAATGATGATCATGTTGATGCACGAAATCTTGTAATTTGCTCCATATGCCTAATTAGGGCTAATTACCCTAAATAAAATGCAATAAATACATTGGCGATCAATAAATGACAAAATTCACAGATAAAGCTGATATCAGTATATGGAACCTCAGAATTAATTATGAGATCATAATGATGAACATAATCCATGTTATATGAAGATGAATCTTAATACATGTTATAAAACCCTAATATGGGTTAATGATGTAACCTAGGGTTATATGTGCACAAAAAGGGTATGGAACCTAATGTTCAGATATTGAATCATAATCTAGAAAATGACATCCTTAAGATAATTCTAAGACAAGAATGCAAGTAATGATGAGAATATCCTAATGAGTTAAGAAAACCCTAAAATGGATGCGATTAGGGTTAAGATGAGATGTAAGATGATAAGAATCTGATGATAGTATGTGGTTTTGTTATTAATCAGGTGCTGGCCAGTTTGTCTAGATGATCAAAGGTATTTATGAATCTCTGAACTCAGGTACGTGGGTTTTATTTAATTATATGACTATGGTTTTCTTGCTTGCAATCATGATATGTATGTATGCTCTCTTCTATTTGCAAATATTGGATGTAGTATTGCTATGTAGTACTCGTTGTTTTGTCACTTGAAAACATAAATTATGAGTAGATGTTTTGTAGTTATTTAAGGTGTTCATTATCCCCCTTATGAGGGAATGGATCAATGTTGGCTAGTACACCTCCCTAGAGCACACGGTGTACGGGGAGTTTCCCTAGAGTACTTGGTACACGGGGATGGGCCCAATATTTATGTTTTGGTACTAGTCCACCTTGATAATGCAATCGTCTAGGAAAATGACTTAAATTGGCATATTTTGCTTAATAAATAAGTGTTTTCTATGATTTTCTTTCCTTCTGCAAATCTTTTTCAAAATTATGAAAGCCATAAATATATGTATCTTTCTACCCATGTACACAACACCTTGTGTGTTGATTTGTTGTTTCACGTATGTTTTAGGTTCAGAGATAGCATGGGAGAAAAGTACAGGATGTGAGCAAGTTGTACAGGTTGTACCTTTTGTCTAAGATCCTGTTAGCATACATGTTCATAGACTTATATAAAATTTTCTATTCAATGTGTAAATGTAATCTATAATAGTTCATGTTATAATTAATATTCATATTGAATGTTGAGTATGTTATGGTTGTATGTTCATGTATGCATATATTATGCTTCTGCATCACTTTCTGATATGATTGGATGATGTTTTCGGATTCTGACACCTCATTCCCAATAGGGTTTGGAGATATCAAAATCCGGGGACGTCACAGAAAGGTTTTTTTTGCAATTTTTCAAATGAGAGGTTTTATTTTCAATTAAAGTTAGATGTTTTCTCATCATTCCTGAGCTTGTTGATCCATGGAACAATGTTCCATGTTTGTTGCTTACTACGAGCTTGCTAGCTCATGCTCTTGCCTAAAAGCGATAATCAAAGAACTAAGAAACTTGCTTGCTTAGGGTTTTGCTTTTTATGGTGTTCCATGCTCTGTTTTTAGTTCAACATGAACCTATAACCATGTGTACGTTCTTCCTAAGGTATAAGATGACTTGTGTAACACCCCTCCTTATGATATATAATACAACTGAGCAGAAGATTTCATCTTGAAGGGGGATTATCACATTTATGAAATCATAGAAAATAAACACATAATTCACCATTGAGATTCATACATTGTTCTTTTCATAGGAAACTATAATTGAATTCTATAACATGTCTGAGCATTTCTAAACATGGAAAACTATTCATAAAGGTAAACGTTATTGGATCGCCTAGTATGGTTGGAACCCCACCAGTTAGCTCTTGAAGTTCTTCTAATCCTTGCTTGCTCTTCTTAAGTCCTTACTTGCTCCAACTCTTGGGAACATCGCATCCCCAGCCATGCAAAGGGGAAAAACAACACATCAGTAAATGATGTTGGCACTTTATAATATGGACAAAATAAATTTACTTGACATGTAAGAAAACTTGACATGAATTAACTATAAGCATCCTTGAATAGCATTCTTGAATCATTATTAACATGAAGAATAGAATAGTAATTATATGCATCCCTCTATGATGCCCCCTTGGGAGCACATGATTATTAGGAAAGCCTTTGATTCTAGAAAAGCCCTTGACGACCCCTTGAGGTCCATGATTCGGGAGCATATAAAGACAATTTAAATTCCAATTAACTTGATCATTAACATGACATTAACATTAACATTAACATTATCATGATTCTTGAACTTAACATGATGGGATTTCTCCCTCTTGAACATGATCTCTTAACATGATGGGATTTCTCACTCTTGAATATTAGCATGAATTTCATGAGTCATTAATCATAAACCATGATCATAATGAACATTTTAATCATAGGGCATAACATATAGCAATCATCAATCAATAATATACAAATATCTTGATTAAAATATTAAACTTGCAATGATAATGTCTTCTTGTACTTAGCATGCAATCAACCATAAAACTTGTGCTCAGTAGCATGACCCGTTTACCTTGGAGCAAATTTGAGTCTAAGATGGTCTCTCTTGATCCTTGAGTCAAATACAGGTCAAACTTCCTCTTATCTTGATTAGGTTCTAAACACCTATTCATAAACATCATTAATCAGTACCTTGTATTGATCTTATGTTGAATTAGGGTGAATTAGGGTTTGAGTGCACCAGGGTTAAGTTCACTTGGTTAACTTAGATCATATTAATTGCATGTACACATAATTAGGGTTTCATGGGTCCAAATAGGGCTTCTAATAAAACATCATAATAGAAACGCAAATCATAGCTTGAAAATCATAAAATCGTGTTCCTCTGGAAAAACCCTTTCCAATGACTATTTATTTGCATTTTTTTAATCATCCTATGATTTACTATGAATATTATAGAATTGACCAATCAGAATCAAGAAAACTATAGTGTGACATCATTTAAATCTCAATTAAATATGATGTAAATAAAATGTGAAATATCAAAAATGACCAAAACATGTGTGACACATGAATCAAAATTGCAGGGGCAATCTGGTCATTTAGACCCAATTATAAATCATGTGTGAGAATCAAAATTAAAAGCTAAAATACTGACGTTTCCCTTGCAACATGAATCGATTGATCAAAATTGTGGGGGTCCCATGGTCATTGATTTATCGGGGATCTTCCCCTACGAGCCATGGCTCTTGCACAATAGCTTGGATCTTCAATCTCTAGCTCTAGTGGGTGATGGACAGACACACATGAGGAGTTGGGACCATCTATGACTTCCCTAGACTGAGACGAAGTCAATGATCCAAAAGAAGGGACCTCCAGTGCCCTGGAGCACCACAAAAGGGGCAGAAATAGGGGAAAGGCGCTTGAGGTGCAGATCCATTGAAACCAATCCAAAGCTCAAAGAATAAGGAATGAAAACAATTGTGGGAAGTAGGCAAATCCAAAGCCAACGTTTACGTGGCCAAAAGGGCCCTTAGGAGCCCTGACGGCTAACATTGGCGAGGTGATTAATTCCAGCTATAGGATGTGGCAATTGAGTACACCGCGATCCAAACAACAACAAGGAAAGATGGAGGAAGGTCCCTTGATGCTTACCTGACCTTCAATTTGACCAGAAGCACAACTAAAGGCAAGGGCAAATCCCGGGTCACCAAAGAAGCACCTTGAGCAGGTCAGGGAGTTTGGCGGTACTAGAGGATAAATGGGATGAAGAGGAGCAAAGTGAGATGGGTGTCGACACTTCACAAGGCCTTAAATAGGGAGAAGAGACGCCAGGGTGGTGTCTGTTACATCAGGGTAGAGAGGGGCCACATTGGGTGTTTCATCCACAGATCAAGAGAGAGGGTGAGTGATGGCTTAACGAACTCAGGAAAACAATATGAAGGCAAAGGCAAAACAATCTCATGAAACGGTTGAGAGAGGTGGGAGTAAGGCACTACGAAAGGAGTCATGGTGGAATCATGTTTCAAATTGTGTAATGGCTGGACGTAGGGGATGATAGCGGATCTGTTGGATTGGGTTATGATTAAACCATGGTCATTTGATGGAGCGTAACATAGGAATGAAAATAATGGTAACACGTGACAACACAAACCATAGGGGAAATGAATGTAATTAATGAAATTTAAATTAAACCTAGGTGAAACTATATTCAAATATTTAAAATTCTATTTGTAGGGTCAAATATGGGTTAAATGAGTTCAAATTTGAAACATAGGCTTATTTGAAGGTCTAGAATATTCATATTCAATGGTATTTAATTTTTTTACACATTATTGTCCATAACTCCTATATTGGATATTAATCTTAACATTAATGCATTAAAGGCAAGAAATTTTTGAAAAAGGCTCCTAATATTGAATCCTTAAGTCATGATGTAACGACCCTGGCTTGAATTTCAAGGTAACCCTATTTGCTTTGGCTTAATCATATGCTTATAACCTTGCTCTAATATTTTTATATGTGATTAGGTCTTGTGTGTGCTTAAGTTTCAAGTTTGAGCTTGTTTGGATGATGTTTGTGCTTTCTGTGCTAGTTTTGGGGCAAATTGTAATTTACCCAATATAGGGGGTTGATGTGCAATTTTCCATATATAGAGCGTTCCTTCTCTCTCCTAGATTCATGAGAGATAGTGTGGTGATTTGGGGCACCTTGTTTTACCCTTAATTGAGTGGTGTCACCCTTAGTGGTGATTAGGGTTTTCAAGGGTTGGTGTGCTTTGATCTTGTGACCTTTGTTGGTTCAACCTAGGTCACAACCGAGGGTTTGTTGAGGGGTTGTTGTGGTTGAGACATTTCCCCTTGGTGTGGTGGTCACAACCAAGGTTGTCTTGGGTTGAGACAAAGGTTTAGAGAGGTGTGTTTCGACCTAGGTTGCTTGTGGTGGTCTTAGTGTCACGATCTAGTGGTGTTGTTAGGGTGTCTCATGACCATGGAGCCCTTGGTGTGTCACGGTCATCACATAGGGTATGTAGTTGCTTATGGTGGTCTAGACACTACCTAGAGTGTATCACCATGTCTTGCATGTCATGTTTAAGTGGTTGCGTATGGATGCATGTTGGTCTTTTGCGAGGACAAGTGTCCCTTGGGTTCTGTAGTGTGTTGACACCTCACCCTTTTCTCTCTCTCTCTCATCCTACATCTATATAACCCCTTATCCCTTCTTCCTTGTAACCCTTTCGGCCATCCATCTTCTTCCTCCTTGTTTGCTTGTTCTTGGAGCTTTATGGAGCAAGGAGGTTCGTCCTTGGAGCTTGAGGAACCAATCTGTAACATCCCTGACTTGGGTTATGCTTTAACCCTAGGTGTTTTGTTTAAGAAATATAATTATATGCTTTCTCTTATCTTTTAAAAAGTAATTAAGGTTCAAGAGGAACTTATATTTCAATTTTAGTCCTTTTTGAACAATGTTGAAATAATGTTTTGCCTATTTTGGACTAAAGTGCAAATTACCCAAGTTGAGGGGTTAAATTGCAAATGTTACATGATAAAATGTTCCTAATGTGATGAAGAATCATGAGAATGAAGATGATGCAGAGGTATGGCTTGGGAAAGTCTGAGTATCAAGAAAGAGCTGATAAAGCAATGTTTGTGCATTAAAACCTAGTTTTGGTATAATGTGCAATTTACCCAAAACACAAGGTTCAATATGCAGATTACCACTTCAAAATAGTCCATAATTTTTCTTGGAATCATGTAGAGAAAAGAAAATGAGAGGGGCGTCTCATTTGTATCATTTTGGAGGAAAGAGAATCTTGATATTAAAATAATCAAGATTTAAGCATAATTGGAACAGTACTTCAATTTAATGCAAAAATAAATATATTATTTGAAGAGCCCTTTTACCAAAAGGTGAGGGATGAGTTTGCAAAAGAATGGACGACCAAGTGCCTTGCAAAGGCACGAAAATATCTAAAGGAAGTGGATAACTCACTCACATTATTAAAAGAAAAAGAATTATCCACTAACTTTAGGATATTATTATTATAAGGGTTAAGGTGCTTAATTTGCTTTTCTTTAAATCATTGATAATTGAGAGGAATATGAGGCAAAGGACATAGCCTCGTAAACAAGGAAGGGAATGGGAAATAGGTAAGGAAATGGAGGATATAATCCCTACTTTCTCTCTCCTAAAATGAATTTTAATAAAAATGCATATAAGCTCGTTTATCCATAGCTTGAAAGGGGAACTTCGAATCCACTTTCACTTCTTACTTGAAAACTGACCAAGGGAGGTTGGAGCAACAAGAGGACGACCCCCAACCTGTTGGTAAGCTTCTTGACCTCCTTTCACCTTGATTTCATGGTGGAAATCACAAATCAATGCATGATTTCTTCTTATCTCGATCCCATCTTCAATTCTAACCATTCCTTTTCACTCAAAACTTGAGGACGAGCTTGGGATAGTTGAGAAAGCTTCTTCCACCATTAAATACGTGGAGTTTGGAGCTTTGAAGCTCAATTGGAGATGGGTTATATAACTTGAACCCTTATTCATTGTTATTGAATTCAATTCCTCAATTAGATATGTTCAATTGTCCTTTTTGCAATTCCTTTGAATAATTGATGAAACTACCATGGAAATGGCAGTAGTTTTTGATGGAATAAGGCTTTATGATGATTACATCATCTTCGGCACACATTCCAACAAGTTTCTATTGCAAACGGTTTTAAGACCTTGGTCCAAACGATTTTACCAAACTGTTTGGAGGTATGGATCCCAAACTGTTTGGAAGGGTTGACCGTTTGAATGGGTTGACCATTTGAGGTTAGGACCCTAGTACATGTTGGATGATGATCTAATGGATCCAATTGATTGATTCAATATATGGACAATCCTCCAATTAGAAACCCTAATCGGGTTAAGTGCTGAAATTTCAATTGGTTTATTTAAAACTTTGGGTTGATTAACCCAAACGGTCTCAAGACTGTTTGGAGATCACCCAAACGGTCTCAAGACCATTTGGAGGTCAACCAAGACCATTTGGAGGTCTAGGGTTGAGTATGGTTGAGTATTTGAAGACCCAGAGATATCAAATTGAAATGCAATCAATAGCTAATTTGATGATCAATCCAATGATCTAAACCCTAATTGAATTTCACAAATTTTAATGATGGGATGGGGAAAACGGTCTCAAGACCATTTGGAGGTCATCCTAACGACCTCAAGACCATTTGAGGTCAGGTCATATCATAATTTGATGATGATTCATTGATTTCAATTGAATCAGTTCCACAATGTTAATCATTGAAGGTTCCTCGATTTCAAAACCCTAATTGAAGGTTTCTTGATTATAAATCCTAGTTCAATTGGGTTCAAAACCCTAATTGATGGTCTAATTGAAGGATGATTCAATATTTCAATTGAGGAATGAATCCAGGATCAATTGATAGTTGGTTCATTGATTGAAACCTTGAATTGTTTAAGTGTTGAAAGACCGTTTTGGTCCATTCGGTTTTGAGAAGGTTTGGACCAAACGGTCTTAAGACCGTTTGAGTCAAACGGTCTCAAGACCCTTTGGGTCCAGACGGTCTCAAGACCCTTTGGGTCTAAAAGGTCTCAAACCGTTTGGAGACCCAAGTCCAATCAGTTTCAACACACTTCTTTTCTAAACGGTTTCAAACCGTTTAGAGAGTAAAGGGTCAAGAAACGTTTAGTGATTCAATGTGATCATATCAATTGAAAACTTATTGTGATGAAGGATCAATTGACCCTATAATTGTTACTGATTTATCTCAAAGATAATCACTAGGGTTGTACCTTTAAGGTACCAAGTGATTGGTAACCTTAGGTAAGTTAATCCTTGAAGCTTAAATATGCAATACTTCAATATACTATGTCTATTCTAATTGAATGTAATTAATTGAAGGGTTGGTTGACCTAATATAACCAATCTTGATCTAGTCAACATCCTAGAGAAGATGAAAGAGAGAGGAATTCATACATGTATAATAAGCATGTAAAGGTCAAGCCTTAACACCTTCAATTTGAATAATTATGTAATCAGGGTATGATCCTTAATAAAGAGATTATGAAACCCTAATCAAGAAGGTTGTTGAGCCCTAACCCTAATTTAGGGAAATATCAGATGTAACCCTAATCTAGGGTAATGGTGTAACTCTAAACTAGGATGATAATATGAGAAATCCCAATTCAGGGTAACATCATGAAAAACCCTAATTTGAGAAGATGCTTCATGAAACCCTAATTGAGGATGATTCCATGAGAAACCCTAATTAAGGGTGATGCTATGAGAAACCCTAGTTGGGATGAATAGTAAACCCTAATTTGGGGAAATGTGAGGAGAAAACCTAATGAAGGGTGATGATGTGTGAAATCCAAACCCTAATAAAGGGTGATGGTATGGGAGACCCTAATCCTAATAATGGAATGGTGACAAATACACTGATAAGGGAAATACCTAAAGTGATTGATTATAGATAACCTTATAGCAAGCAATGCCTTAACCTGAGATGAGTCCCTATCATTGAAGATAGTTGGACAATCCTTATGTGTGTTTTATGACCTATGCACTTCACAATAAAGGTGATAGGTTAGTATATGCAAGTATTAAGATAGGGAAATACCTTAATACAATATAAATTGATAAACTCAAGTAAGTTTAAAGTGCTGAGGGAAGTGATATATCAAGATATCATAAATATCACATCCATCACTTTAAGAATGATATCCCTTGATGCATCTCAAATCCAACATACTTGGATAAGTAACATATAAAGAGTGATATCCTAATCATAACATCAAGATGTAATGTGTTATATGAACCATGAGAATAGTTGTTTCCTAGTGAAAGGTGACAAGATGTTAAATGTTCTTTATGAGCCATGAGATTAGTTGTTACCTAGTGAGAGGTAGCAAGATATTATAATAGGCCTTGTAAACCACATGAATAAGTTGATACCTAGTGAAAGGTACTAAGATAATTATAAAAGTCCACTGTAAGAGATGATAATGTTCTTAATAAACCAAGAAAATGGAAATTTAGTAACATAATAACTATAATTAAAGGATACAATAATAATGATGGAACTTTGATTATACAAGTGTGGAGAAGCGAGGAATACTTGTATTACATAATAAATGTGATTGAGCATGATGGCATGGCCAAAGTTTAAATGTCAGTAGATGAATGTGGTACCCAGTGCTGTGTAAACAGACATGGGACGTAATCACAAGATTGGCATAGTCCATTACCTGGAATAGATACATAGGATTGGCATAGTCCACTACCTGGAATAATGTCATAGGATTGGCATAGTCCACTGCCTAGAATAATATCACAGGATTGGTTAAATCCCAATACCTGGAATAATATCACAAGATTGGTTAAATCCCAATACCTGGAATAATATCACATGATTGGTTAAATCCCAATACCTGGAATAATATCACAGGATTGGTTAAATCCCAATACCTGGAATAATATCACAGGATTGGTTAAATCCCAATACCTGGAATAATAACACAGGATTGGTCATAACCCAATACCTAGAATAATATCACAAGATTGGTTAAATGACAATACCTGGAATAATATCACAGGATTGGTTAAATCCCAATACCTGGAATAACAACACAGGATTGGTCATAACCCAATACCTGGAATAATAACACAGGACTGGTAACAACCCAATACCTGGAATAATTGCACAGGTTTGGCATAGTTCACTACCTAGAATGGATGCACAGGGTTGGCATAGTCCAATACCTGGAATAGATGCACAGGTATGGCATAGTCTAATACCTGGAATGGTTGTATGGGATTGATAATGACTTAATCTAAAATGTTTATACAAGATTAGTTAAATCCCAATACCTGGAATAATATCACAGGATTGGTTAAATCCCAATACCTGGAATAATATCACAGGATTGGTTAAATCCCAATACCTAGAATAATAACACAGGATTGGTCATAACCCAATACCTGGAATAATATCATAGGATTGGTTAAATCCCAATACCTGGAATAATATCACAGGATTGGTTAAATCCCAATACCTGGAATAATAACACAGGATTAGTCATAACCCAATACCTGGAATAATAACACAGGATTGGTAACAACCCAATACCTGGAATAATTGCACAGGTTTGGCATAGTCCACTACCTGGAATGGATGCACATGGTTGGCATAGTCCAATACCTAGAATAGATGCACATGTATGGCATAGTCTAATACCTGGAATGGTTGTATGGGATTGATAATGACTTAATCTGAAATGTTTATATAGGATTGGTTAAGTCCAATACCTAGTAAAGACATGGAGTCTATAACTAAGGATTGGCGTAGTCCAATACCTGAATAAGACATGATGAAATATAATCACATGATTGGCATAATTGAATATCTGTTTAGCAGATTGGCTAAGGCCAACGGATGGAAACAAGAATGAATTATGAGTGACCCATCAGATTGATGAGTGTCATAAACAAAGTTTGAGATGTTGAAAGTGAATGATAGACAAATGATATACATGTCCTTCCTATTCCTTTTAAAGGGAATAGATAATTTACTACTCTATTATAGATAGTTGCAATACTATAAAGATGAGAATGATCTAAACTGCTTATCCACTACTCAGTTTTATATTAATTAAATTGCAATAATGATGTTTCTGGAAGAGAGTTATATCTATCGCTGGGGAAATTTTCAATTGTCTCACCCCCGTGGGATCCAACATTTTTAGGTGGACGAGTACGAAGGAGACTGAGAACATCTTGTAGAGGAAGAACTTCAGCAGTAGCAGGTACAACAACAATAGCTCAGGTGGAGTGTGTTGTCTGTCGTGTTTGTAGTTATAAGTCCTATGTGTCGTCTCTGTACTCTCAGGTCCTCGAAGTCAGTAGTTAGTACTTTTAACAAATCAGTTTGAGATTTTGGCTTAATGCCTCGAGGTCCTTATGTTGTCTGTGTTTAGCTTTTAACAAGGTAGTTGATGTTGTAATCCCTCGAGAAGAGATGGTACAAGATATGTACTTATGAACCAGGATGTAAATGTAATACATTGGTTCTTGTTGAAAGAGTCTTCCTACAATTGGATCTCTATGAAAAAGGTTTTAATTTTTAGTGATTTTCAGTAATCCACTGCTTAGTGATCTCTTCCGCTTCGTTAATGACGTATGTTTTGAACGCTTCGCCACAATTTAGTGGTATCAGAGCTCTAGGTTTGCTGAGTCTACAAAGACATAGGACTAAGGTATCGAGTCTGTTCTAAGTGTACTCCAGTGTATCTTATAGTGCCTTCTGCTTATGAAGAAGAAGATATATAACTCCAAGATGTCTGGAGAATATGAGGAGCACATTGTTGAGAGCAATGTTGCTGCACCAGTGGGAGGTGCAAGGGATCAGGCAAGGGAGGAACCAGTGCCTGGAAATCCCCATGTTGATGAATTCATGAGAGGAAAGCCAGATGTTCATAATATTTTTGGGCAACTCATGACCACACTGAGGTATATGGCAGACTGGATGCCAGCACCGGCACCTACTGCACTAGTTTCCAATGAGGGATATGGGTCTGGTAAGACCATTGAACGACTATGCCGTGTAGGAGCCATAGAATATGCTGGAACATCTGACCCAGCAGATGATGATCTCTGGCTCACTAAGTTAGAAAGGCCTTTATGATCCTTAGTATCCCAAAGGCTGACAAAGTTAAACATGCGGTGTACCTTTTGAAGGGTAGTGCTGGACACTGGTGGGATATAGAAGAAATAAAAAGGAATGATGAAGAGGTAGAATGGGAGGAATTTCATCGAGAATTCATCAATAAGTATTTTCCAAAAACATACTTAGATGAAAAGATCTCATAGTTTGAGAAGATTCGACAGGGAGCCATGTTAATAAATGAATATGAGGTTAAGTTTATGGAACTTTTGTGATTTTGTCCTCTAATGACAGCTACTGAGGAGGAGAAGATCTGACATTTTGAGAAGGGATTGAATGCTGAGATGTCCATCCCAACATCTGACCTAGAAAGTACAGAGAGGTTTGCCACATTTGTGGAGTCTGTACAGAGGATAGAAAGGTCTACGATAAAGCAACATGAGACAAACCTTAAAAGGAAGTCTACACAGTCACGGGAACAATGGAGTAGTGGCAACAAACAACCAAAATCTTCACCAGTTCAAGCACAATATAGTGCACCTATGCAGGGGTCATCAAGTTGGGGTTGAGCTTGTCATAAATGTGGATGGCTAGGACATTTTAGACAAAAATGTCCAAGAAGAAATAGTGAGGTGACCCAACAGTCAGGGTACAATTTGCAAAACCTACAAGGACCTCAGTCCAGTGGAGCAGATGGTAGAGGACGAAGACAAGTGTCATAGTTTGGTCCATCTACTTCTGGTAGTAGAGGACAAAGGCAATAACAGATAACAACTAACTCCATGTTTTGTGGTCAGATAAGATGCTAGATAACTTGTAAAATGTAGACTTGTCAAGATAGAACTTTCTATTTTGAAATATCCTCTACTCTCTACTATAAGAAAGGTAGTGTTATTTAGTTCATCTGTATAAACCTTTGAGGATATGAGGAAAAGATAAGTAGGATGAAAACTTGTGTTCAGTTTAATATGCTTTTATATGTTTTGAAATTTCTTTTTCTTCATTAAGGAAGGGAAGAGATGAAAAAGGAACTTAGAGAAAATATGATATATTAAGTATATCAAATTTAAAGAAATGAAAACATAAAATAAAATAAATGCATACTACCTAATTTCAGTTCTTGAATACCCTGGCCAGGTATTCATTTATTGAAGGCAAGGTAAGTATGACATACCTAGATTGTTATCTTTCTGATTACTCTGATCAAGTAATCATTCTGAAACAATCCAAAGAAGCCTAATCAAGAAGGAGATGTGGCATGGATATTTCTACCACATTCTAATTGATATACGGAGGAATTTGATTTAATTATAAATCAACTTATAAACAAAAATGAAGATGAGGATGTGATGTGTTGTTAACATATATGTTAGATACCAAGGTAAGGGATTCTGGTATCTGAGAAATATCAGGCTATTTTATGATGGTTACCTGGAATGGTTAACTGTGGAATCAGTCCAGTTACCTAATGTAGTATGGACATCATATGTTAGGGGTTTATGCTTTGCATAAACATAACATTGATGAGAATGAACTATTTGAAGGAATAATTGTAAAATTATTGCAAGAAAAGTTTATCAAATTAAATTAACAAATAACCTCTATATAAATAAGAAAAGTGTTACCTGACACGGAATTAACTCCACAGTCAATAATGAAAGGACAGTGAAGTATGTATCCTATGTGTTTGATTCTATGGGAATTTTGTGTGGAAGAACTTTGTATTGATCAAAGTTCTATGGTGTCTCCATAACAATGAGATGTTATGTGGAGACTTTATGATATAACAAATGAATAATATTTGTCTCCTTTTATCTGGGATTTCGGGGATGAAATCCTTGTTAGGGGTTTATAATTTGTAACATCCCTGACCTGGGTTATGCTTTAACCCTAGGTGTTTTGTTTAAGAAAGATAATTATATGCTTGCTCTTATCTTTTGAAAAGTGATTAAGGTTCAAGAGGAACTTATATTTCAATTTTAGTCCTTTTTGAACAATGTTGAAATAATGTTTTGCCTGTTTTGGACTAAAGTGCAAATTACCCAAGTTGAGGGGTGAAATTACAAATGTTACATGATAAAATGTTCCTCATGTGTTGAAGCATCATGAGAATGAATATTATGTAGAAGTATGGCTTGGGAAAGCCTGAGTATCAAGAAAGAGCTGATAAAGCAATGTTTGTGCATTAAAACCTAGTTTTGGTATAATGTGTAATTTACCCAAAACCCAGGGTTCAATATGCAGATTAACACTTCAAAATAGTCCCTAATGTTTCTTGGAATCATGTAGAGCAAATAAAATGAGAGGAGTGTCTCATTTGTATCATTTTGGAGGAAAGAGAATCTTGATATTAAAATAATCAAGATTTAAGCATAATTGGAACATTACTTCAATTTAATGCAAAAATAAATATATTAATTGAAGAGCCCTTTTACCAAAAGGTGAGGGATGAGTTTGCAAAAGAATGGACTACCAAGTGCCTTGAAAAGGCACGAAAATATATAAAGTAAGTGGATAACTCACTCACATTATTAAAAGAAAAAGAATTATCCACTAACTTTAGGATATTATTATTATAAGGGTTAAGGTGCGTAATTTGCTTTTCTTTAAATCATGTATAATTGAGAGGAATATGAGGAAAATGAGATAGCCTCATAACCAAGGAAAGGAAGGGGGAAAGATTCAAGGAAATGGAGGAGATAATCCCTACTTTCTCTCTCCTAAAATGAGTTTTAATAAAAATGCATATAAGCTCGTTTATCCATAGCTTGAAAGGGGAATTTCAAATCCACTTTCACTCCTTTCTTGCAAAACGACCAAGGGAGCTTGGAGGAACAGGAGGACGACCCCCAACCTTTTGGTAAGCTTCTTGACCTCCTTTCACCTTGATTTCATGGTGGAAATCACAAATCAATGCATGATTTCTTCTTATCTCGATCTCATCTTCAATTCTAACCATTCCTTTTCACTCAAAGATTGAGGAAGAGCTTGGGATAGTTGAGAAAGCTTCTTCCACCATTAAATACGTGGAGTTTGGAGCTTTGAAGCTCAATTGGAGGTGGGTTATATAACTTGAACCCTTATTCATTGTTATTGAATTCAATTCCTCAATTAGATATGTTCAATTGTCCTTTTTGCAATTCCTTTGAATAATTGATGAAACTACCATGGAAATGGCAATAGTTTTCGATGTACTAAGGCTTGATGATTATTACATCATCTTAGGCACACATTCCAACAAGTTTCTATTGCAAATGGTTTTAAGACCTTGGTCCAAACGATTTCACCAAACCGTTTGGAGACCAAACAGTTTGCAAACCGTTTCGAGGTTTGGATCCCAAACTGTTTGGAAGGGTTGACCGTTTGGATGGGTTGACCATTTGAGGTAAGGACCCTAGTACATGTTGGATGATGATCTAATGGATCCAATTTATTGATTCAATATATGGACAATCCTCCAATTAGAAACCCTAATCGGGTTAAGTGCTGAAATTTCAATTGGTTGATTTAAAACTTTGGGTTGATTAACCCAAACAGTCTCAAGACCATTTGGAGATCACCCAAACGGTCTCAAGACCATTTGGAGGTCAAACAAGACCGTTTGTAGGTCTAGGGTTGAGTATGGTTGAGTATTTGAATACCCAGCGATATCAAATTGAAATGGAATCAATAGCTAATTTGATGATCAATCCAATGATCTAAACCCTAATTGAATTTCACAAATTTTAATGATGGGATGGGGAAAACGGTCTCAAGAAAGTTTGGAGGTCATCCAAATGACCTCAAGACCGTTTGAGGTCAGGTCTTATCATAATTTGATGATGATTCATTGATTTCAATTGAATGAATTCCACAATGTTAATCATTGAAGGTTCCTCGATTTCAAAACCCTAATTGAAGGTTTCTTGATTATAAATCCTAGTTCAATTGGGTTTAAAACCCTAATTGATGGTCTAATTGAAGGGTGATTCAATAGTTCAATTGAGCAATGAATCCAGGATCAATTGATAGTCGGTTCATTGATTGAAACATTGAATTGTTTAAGTGTTGAAAGACCTTTTTGGTCCATTCGGTTTTGAGAAGGTTTGGACCAAACGGTCTTAAGACCGCTTAAGTCCAAATGGTCTCAATACCGTTTGGGTCCAAACGGTATCAAGACCCTTTGGGTCCAAAAGGTCTCAAACCGTTTGGAGACCCAAGTCCAATCAGTTTCAACACACTTCTTGCCTAAACGGTTTCAAACTGTTTAGAGAGTAAAGGGTCAAGAAACGTTTAGTGATTCAATGTGATCATATCAATTGAAAACTTATTGTGATGAAGGATCAATTGACCCTATAATTGTTTCTAATTTATCTCAAAGATAATCACTAGGGTTGTACCTTTAAGGTACCAAGTGATTGGTAACCTTAGGTAAGTTAATCCTTGAAACTTAAATATGCAATACTTCAATATACTATGTTTATTCTAATTGAATGTAATTAATTGAAGGGTTGGTTGACCAAATATAACCAAGCTTGATCTAGTCAACATCCTAGAGAGGATGAAAGAGAGAGGAATTCATACATGTATAATAATCATGAAATGTCAAGCCTTAACACCTTCAATTTGAATAATTATGTAATCAGAGTATGATCCTTAATAAATAGATTATGAAACCCTAATCAAGAAGGTTGCTGAGCCCTAACTCTAATTTAGGACAATATAAGATGTAACCCTAATCTAGGGTAATGGTGTAACTCTAAACTAGGATGATAATATGAGAAATCCTAATTCAGGGTAACATCATGAAAAACCCTAATTTGAGAAGATGCTTCATGAAACCCTAATTGAGGGTGATTCCATGAGAAACCCTAATTAAGGGTGATGCCATGAGAAACCCTAGTTGGGATGAATAGTAAACCCTAATTATGGGCAATGTGATGAGAAACCCTAATGAAGGGTGATGATGTGTGAAATCCAAACCCTAATAAAGGGTGATGGTATGGGAGACCCTAATCCTAATAATGGAATGGTGACTAATACACTGATAAGGGAATACCTAAAGTTATTGATTATAGATAACCTTATAGAAAGTAATGCCTTAACCTGAGATGAGTCCCTATCATTGAAGATAGTTGGACAATCCTTATGTGTGTTTTATGACCTATGCACTTCACAATAAAGGTGATAGGTTAGTATATGGAAGTATTAAGATAGGGAAATACCTTAATACAAGACATCATAAATATCAAGTAAGTTTAAAGTGATGAGGGTAGTGATATATCAAGACATCATAAATATCACATCCATCTATTTAAGAATGACATCCCTTGATGCATCTCAAATCCAACATACTTGGATAAGTAACATATAAAGAGTGCTATCCTAATCATTACATCAATATGTAATGTGTTATATGAACCATGAGAATGGTTGTTTCCTAGTGAAAGGTGATAAGATGTTAAAAGTGCTTTATGATCCATGAGATTAGTTGTTACCTAGTGAGAGTTAACAAGATATTATAATAGGCCTTGTGAACCACATGAGTAAGTTGATACCTAGTGAAAGGTACCAAGATAATTATAAAATTCCACTGTAAGAGATGATAATGTTCTTAATAAACCAAGAAAATGGAAATTTAGTAACATAATAATTATAATTAAAGGATACAATAATAATGATGGAACTTTGATTATACAAGTGTGGAGAAGAGAGGA
The DNA here is from genome assembly GCA_963693085.1 of Alisma plantago-aquatica. Taxonomy (NCBI): domain Eukaryota; kingdom Viridiplantae; phylum Streptophyta; class Magnoliopsida; order Alismatales; family Alismataceae; genus Alisma; species Alisma plantago-aquatica. The sequence goes on along the minus strand of OY856413.1, from coordinate 454,314,747 downwards.
ATACTTGTATTACATAAAGAATGTGATTGAGCATGATGGCATGGCCAAAGTTTAAATGTCAGTAGAAGAATGTGGTACCCAGTGCTATGTAAACAGACATGGGACGTAATCATAGGATTGGCATAGTCCAATACCTGGAATAGATACACAGAATTGGCATAGTCCACTACCTGGAATAATGTCACAGGATTGGCATGCTCCACTACCTAGAATAATATCACAGGATTTGTTAAATCCCAATACCTGGAATAATATCACATGATTGGTTAAATCCCAATACATGGAATAATATCGCAGGATTGGCTAAATCCCAATACCTGGAATAATATCACAGGATTGGTTAAATCCCAAAACCTGGAATAATATCACAGGATTGGTTAAATCCCAATACCTGGAATAATATCACAGGATTGGTTAAATCCCAATACCTAGAATAATAACACATGATTGGTCATAACCCAATACCTGGAATAATATCACAGGATTGATTAAATCCCAATACCTGGAATAATATCACAGGATTGGTTAAATCCCAATACCTGGAATAATATCACAGGATTGGTTAAATCCCAATACCTGGAATAATAACACAGGATTGGTCATAACCCAATACCTAGAATAATAACACATGATTGGTAACAACCCAATACCTGGAATAATTACACAGGTTTGGCATAGTCCACTACCTGGAATGGATGCACAGGATTGGCATAGTCCAATACCTAGAATAGATGCACATGTATGGCATAGTCTAATACCTAGAATGGTTGTATGGGATTGATAATGACTTAATCTGAAATGTTTATACAGGATTGGTTAAAACCCAATACCTAGAATAATATCACATGATTGGTTAAATCCCAATACCTAGAATAATATCACAGGATTGGTTAAATCCCAATACCTAGAATACTAACACAGGATTGGTCATAACCCAATACCTGGAATAATATCACGGGATTGGTTAAATCCCAATACCTGGAATAATATCACAGGATTGGTTAAATCCCAATACCTGGAATAATAACATAAGATTGGTCATAACCCAATACTTGGAATAATAACACAGGATTGGTAACAACCCAATACCTAGAATAATTGCACTGGTTTGGCATAGTCCACTACCTAGAATGGATGCACAGGGTTGGCATAGTCCAATACCTGGAATAGATGCACATGTATGGCATAGTCTAATACCTGGAATGGTTGTATGGGATTGATAATGACTTAATCTGAAATGTTTATACAAGATTGGTTAAGTCCAATACCTAGTAAAGACATGGAGTCTATAACTAAGGATTGGCATAGTCCAATACCTGAATAAGACATGATGATATATAATCACATGACTGGAATAATTGAATATCTATTTAGCAGATTGGCTAAGGCCAATGGATGGAAACAAGAATGAATTATGATTGACCCATCAGATTGATGAGTGTCATAAACAAAGTTTGAGATGTTGAAAATGAATGATAGACAAATGATATACATGTCCTTCCTATTCCTTTTAAAGAGAATAGATGATTTACTATTCTATTATAGATAGTTACAATACTTTAAAGATGAGAATGATCTAAAGTGCTTATCCGCTGCTCAGTTTTATATTAATTAAACGGCAATAATGATGTTTCTGGCAGAGAGTTATATCTCTCACTGGGGCAATTTTTAATTGTCTCACCCCTGTGGGAACCAACAGTTTTAGGTGGACGAGTACGAAGGAGACTGAGAACATCTTGTAGAGGAAGAACTTCAGCAGCAGCAGGTACAACAGTAATAGCTCAAGTGGAGTGTGATGTCTGTCGTGTTTGTAGATAGAAGTCTTATGTGTCGTCTCTGTATTCTCAGGTCCTCGGAGTCAGTAGTTAGTACTTTTAACGAATCAGTTTGATATTTTGGCTTAATGCCTTGAGGTCATTATGTTGTCTGTGTTGAGCTTTTAACAAGGCAGTTGATGTTGTAATCCCTCGAGAAGAGATGGTACAAGACATGTACTTATGAACCAGGATGTAAATGTAATACATTGGTTCTTGTTGAAAGAGTCTTCCTACAATTGGATCTCTCTGAAAAAGGTTTTAATTTTTAGTGATTTTCAGTAATCTTCTGCTTAGTGATCGCTTCCGCTTAGTTAATGATGTATGTTTTGAATGCTTTGCCACACAATCTCCTCTTTCATGTGGAGTTGGTGGTGATCTGAGTTCATGTCCCATATTTGGTAAGTGTTTACCTTCTAAGTTGAGGTTCCTTTGATCTCCTACCATCATCTCCTTCACTTTTTGTAGCCTTAAACCATGGTTCTCCCATGGTGGTCATTTGGGAGAGAGACTCCTCATCACAAGAGTCATAGACCATGTCTTGACAAGGTAGACCTAAGTGTGAAGAGGATTTCTCCTCTCTTTTCCCCTTTCTCTTTGGATTGGCCAAGAGCTTCTTTTCTTCTTTCATTAGGCTACCCTTTGACCTTGGTGTTTCCCCTTTTATTGAGGTGCTCTTGAGGCCGAGTGTGGAGCTTTTGGTGGATCTTTTCCAACCCTTAGATCGTGTTCTTGGATATCTTGATCTTGGAGTTTGGATCTCTTAGTGGTGATCATCTTAAGGCGGGTAATATAACACTAAACCTTCTCTATTATTGCACTTCTCATTATGTTTTGTTGTTGTCTTCTCTCTCTAAGATGCTTCTCCATCATGCTAGTATATCATTCTAAATCCTATAACTCGTTTGGTTGAGTCATCATGCTTAGTTTGTATGTAATCTGAAACCCTAACCTTTTGTACCCCTTTTGGTAGATGGTGTTATGAAGGTATTTCTCCATGTTTTGCTATTTACCTTGCCCTCGTGCATGATTTTCATGTATTTAGAGGTTGGAGGGATGTTAGGTCCAGTTTTAGTTACCTTTTGTATGTTTTCTCTTCCTTGGATAAGGTTCTTCCTTGGTAGTTTCTTGACCCATGACTTAGGGTTTTGGTGACTGGTTGTATATGACCTTTTCTTCATGGTAACTATGTGTTCACGTTCAGTTTTGGGTCATGGCATAGGTTGGTGTTGCGACATAGGTTGAACGTCTTGGGTCGTGACATAGGTTGGGGCCGTTAGATAGGTTGAGGTCGAGACACCTCCTGGTTGGGATGCTTTGGTGAAACCCTAACCCCAAGTGTCATAGGTGCCACATGTCTAGGGATTGAAGGTCGCAACATGTGATAGATGGTTGTAACACATGAGGGTTGTAGTCACAACATGGACCCTAGTGGGTGTTCAAGACGTATGAGGTTATGTGGCCAACATATGGTGATGGTAGGTGGATGAGAAACACATGTAAACACCTAATAGAAACCTTATATGTATGATACACAAGCCATATACAATGTTGTTTAGAATGTTATGTGATCAACTCTAATTGTGCTTTCTAAACCTTATGCACTCCAAGATGAGGGAAGATGATGGTTCTCAGGTTGATGGTATAACCTACTCTTGTAAACCCTAATCAGATAAAAGGAAACCCTAACCCTAATAATAATGAATGATGATTTTTCTTATTTCTCCATCATGGAATGGTTATGATGTTATGTGGTTACCTCTCCTATTTATGAGCTTCTAACCATGCAGGTGTTATGAGTTTGATGATCATAGATAGTGTATGCTATGGTGATGAGACATGATATAGGTTGAATGAGTGTGGAGAGGCATGTTAAGGCACTTGTGATACAGAAATGAGGAGCTAAGGGATTGATATCCCATAGCATGTGATGGTATTGATGATGTGATAAATGGCAGTAATACAAGCATCAAGTGGTAATAGTGTGACAAGTTCACACCCTATATGTTTATATTTGCTGGAAAAGTACTATGCCCTTATCTTTGTAGAATTCATTATGCTTTTATACATTTTAACTTGATTGATGCTAAAAAACATTTAATTGACTTAACTAATTAAGTGGAACTTAATAATGTAGCTTTTCCCTATTCCATAGATCTATCTCAATGTCAGCACTTGTTGGATGGTGAAATGGGTTTTCCCTTAAGAGGAAGTATGGATTCATATATTGTTGAGTATATGAATTCACAGGATTGGTTGTGGGCCATACCCTGGCAGGAGTGTGGCTGCGAGTCATAGCTTAGTGATATGTTGCTAATGAGGTTTCACAAGATTGGCTGTGGGCCATACCCTGGCAGGAGTGCGGTTGTGGGATGTAGCTCAGTGATATGTTGCTTATGAGGTTTCACAAGATTGGTTGCAGGCCATACCCTGGAAGGAGTGCAGCTGTGGGCCATAGCTCAATTTTACCAGCATCCTAACCTATACCAAGGCAGGTTGGGACTTTCACTGTTGACTATATGTCACAGGTTACAACTGACTCGTATGCCTCTACTATGTACTCATGTACTAACCACGAGGTTTGGGGAGGTCGTGGACTCTGGCTCTTCCATAGACCTTGTATGGCACCGATTTTGACTTAGCAGTGATCAGTTGGATTTGGGTGGTATGACTCAAATCCTCGGGGCACAATAGAATATGTAATATGTCGTGTAGTATCTTGCTTAGGTTAAAATATGAAAATATTGGATGAAGCCTTGCTTGCTTTTATATAGTATAGTTGGTAGTGAATATACATGTTCTTCATATTCCTTTTATGATGATAAGATGTTTCATAATCTAATTACAATTGTTAATTATGTTGGTGATGATTACATGCTTATCATAGATCTAGCTTTACTGTTGTTCTTAATTATCTTATATGTGCTAATAGTATTGTTGGTGGAGAGTTATATCTCCTGTTGAGATTTGGAATCTCACCCTGTGGGTTTCCTACATATTTTAGGTGGGTGTGCACGAGGAGGTAGAGATCTTCAGCAAAGGTTGAGAAACAACAAGAAGGATAGTATTTGACAAGGTTGGAAGTGTTGCTTATGTGTCATGCCCCAATCTAACAATTTCCACAAATCATGAGATTAGGGCATGACTATGAGGATTACACTTAATACAAAGAACACCCTTAACTTTTTCCTTTCTTAATCACTTAAATTTAACTTAAAGGAAAATCTTATAACTTGGATAACACTGAATCGTATTAACTACAGAAGCAACTACCATTTACCTTACTAGGAAAATAAAATAGAGTTTCATGATATATTACAATTTTTCTTGTAGAATATAAAACACAATAGATAACTTAAAACTAATCTACTGGTTACATTACATTCTCTCTCTACCACACCACATGTCCAAGTATTGAGGGGAAAGGACTAAGATACCTCTATCTAACTATGAACTACCTTCTAAGAACTTGGGTGGTATGATGCTTCAGCTTCCTCGTACTGACGCTGACTTGAAAAAAATGTTTTAGTAGGTTGGTGAGCTACTAGCTCAGTGAATTGAATTTCACCCAACCATCACAAATAACTCATTTTATGTTTATTAATTGGAATAAAATACAAGATAATACTATACTGAGCAGATCTAAACAATATAATTTAAACAATAGGAGATGTCAACATTTCATTAAGATAACAACTGTTGCAAGGCTGTAGATACGATTAAATAACAAAGAATACTAAAATTTCATTTAAAGGACAACTTCTGTGAAACTAACTCAAATCTTTCTTAACTCTTTAACTTATAAGAAACTCTATGAACCTATATGAACATATTTTATGTTATTCCCTAATCATATGCAGTGTACTCTACATATGAAGACTCATAGTGAACTACAATCCTACCATACAAGACTTAGCCGACACCCCAGGATAGCTAAGTCTAACTACTCTCCTAGTCTACAATAGGGAAGCTGGCTCTCTGGCCTCAGCACTCCTATGGTGCCATAAACTGGACACCTCCTCTAACCTGAGCACACAGGCAGAGAGTCAAGCCACCTATTGGCTTTTCTGTACTCTAGTGCCACCAAGACTTATGGTTGATGTTGGACACTACAAAATATAATTTAAGGAGACTTCCACTAGGGCTTCATCCCCCGTACCACATGTTGGTACGTTTTGACCCCCGTATACTGGACGCACCGCCAGGGTTAGGTCATTTTACCCCTAAGGCGCAGACCTCACATAGGGGTTCTATGGTGTCAGGGCCCTTAAATCTATAATTTTATTATTTCCTAGGAAACTCTTACTATGTTGAACCTTTTTCTTACTTATGCTCGACTCTGGTATTTCTATGGAATCTCATCTATTTAATTGCAGTTCAAATCACAACATGAATATCATTCTAGACCTGATAGAACAGTATACTCAAAAACATTATTATTACTAAGTAATCCATATACCATGCATGCAGACAGATTGAAATTTCTTAAATAAACTAAACTCATATCCACTTGGCTCATATACGCTGGAATTATGCAATTGATCATCGTAACACACTAACAAGAGTTAATTACTCAATATATTAGAAATTGTCAGTAGCACTTTGTAAATTATTTGTAATTCCTTGAAAATCATGCGCATCAACCCCAAATATTGAGTTATGCATCACATAACTTAATTAGAAGTCAATTACTTGTCATGGAACGAATTATTAATATTAATTGAGAATTTCAAATGATTTCTTTGAGAAATGTGTCGATTCGTATAATTATTAATACACTCACATTAAATATAACCGGGGGTGTGCAACTAGGTTTCTATTGAACCCTTTTCATGGCATTGTCATTTCTTTGAAATCGAGAATCTATTAACTTACTAAAAACGTACAACCTGGGTTTATACCCAAACTGTGTCATTACTGGTCATGTGCTACTGAGTTTAACATTTAATCAAGCAATTTAAGTTTTGATCAATCGTGTATTTACACTAATCCAAATCACACATATCAATTAACTAATTAGCGTCGTGCAAACGTTAATAAATAAAACGTGCAATTAGAAATCGAGCGGCGCCGGCACTGCCAGCCATCTAGGTAAACACTGACATCTGCGAATGATACCAATTTCAACCAAAACATCTAATTATTAGAGTTATACTTGCGTTAGAGAGTGAGATTCTACTTATAGTGGGTCAAAGTGACCAAATTTCAACTGAAAATTCATCCAGAGCCTAAATTCGAGCGTCAGCAGGTCTTCTTCTACCTTGGAATTGCTCTAGAACAAACCTGCTTCACGTACAGGTGGAGGAAAGGTTTAGTTGAGCGCTACTCACGGTTAAGAGGTTGTGGTTTCTTGTCGTGGACTCACGGCCAAAGTCAAGAGTTGTTTCCCACACCAACATCCCTGGCTCGGACTTGCTACAGTCAAGCCGTTGCTTCTTCACGTACAGGTTGGAGACGAGCTCGGTTAGGATGCCAAAACATGGATGGGCTACATATTTGAGCCCTAGACTCTTGGCCAGGGTCGATGCTACCTTTCCTTGGTATTTCTTGCGCCCAAGAGGGCCCCTGATTGGTGCCCTGTTGTTGGGCGGCCTGCTACTACTGCTGGTTGGGGCTGCTAGGGTGAGGAAGAAGAAGGGAAAGGATGGAGGAAGAAGAAGGTAAGCAAAGTGGAGGAGGTTGGCGTCGCAGATCGGAGCTAAGGGCTCAAGAAATCGCCCCTCTTTTCCCCCTTTTCTACTGTTCGGTCAAGTAGCTAGATGGGCACCGCTTAGGTGGTGTTCTATCGGGGAAGATGACAGGGAAAAGGGGAAAAGGGGTTATAATGCCAATTAAATAGGAAAATTGCAAATTCAACCCAAGAAATTGAAAACATCATATCTTTTGCCTCGTAGGTCCGAATTGCATGATTTCTTTTGCAAATTTTCAAGAACAGAATCCACTACAACCTCAAGGCATAAAAACACAAAAACTAAACCATCTTAGCTAAGTTAATCATCTTAGGTAATTAACTTAATGATTAACACTGCAGTTAACATTAATTACCTCTAATGAATCAATCTCGACTAATGATTCACATCTTAGCTTATCTTGGTTAACCATGATGTTTAACAAGGTACTTAGATCTAATCAAGGTACTTCATGCTAATCGAGGTACTTACTGACTAACCTCGATGTGGGTTATAACAATCTCCCTCCCTTATAAGAATTTCATCCCAAAATTCCTAAAAGAGAAAAGGAAACTTGTTACACATTTCTAACAAAAGCTCCCACGTAGCTTTCTCTATGTTGTGGTTCCTCCACAAAACTTTCACTAATGGTATTTTGCGATTCTTGAGCTTCTTGATCCTCTGATCAACTATCTAAATAGGTCCTTCAACATAAGACACATCTGATCTGAGTTGTGCAGTATCTGGGTCCACTATCTTCTCTGTACTAGGGTAACACTTCTTCAGCATCGATACATGAAACACATCATGTAAATTAGCTAACTCGGATGGAAAATCCAACCTATAGGCTACATGTGCAATCCTCTCACCGACAGGATATGGGCCCATAAACCTAGGAGTCAGTTTGTGTCACGTCCCGATCTCACAATTTCCATAAATCATGAGATTAGGGCATGACTATGAGGATTACACTTAATACAAATAACATCCTTAACTTTTTCTTTTCTTAATCACTTAAAATTAATTTAAAGGAAAATCTTATGACTTGGAATAAACTAAAATCTTACTAAACTGCGGAAGCAACTACTATTTACATTATTGAATAAGTAAAGTAGATTTACACAAATATATTTCATTTTTCATGCGGAATATAAAGCACAATAGATAGCTTAAAACTAAACTACATATTACATTACATTCTCTCAATAACACACCACATGCCCAAGGACTGAGGGGAAAGGACTAAGAGACCTCTATCTAACTACGAACTACCTTCTAAGAACTTGGGTGATACGATCATTTAGCCTCCTCATGCAGACACTGACCTGAAAAATGTTTCAGTAGGTTGGTGAGCTACTAGCTCAGTGAATAGAATTTCACCAAACCATCACAGATAACTCATTTTATGTTTATTAATTAGAATAAAATACAAGATAATACTATACTGAGAAGATCTAAACAATATAATTTAAACGATAGGAGATGTCAACATTTCATTAAGATAACAACTATTGCAATGATGTAGATATGATTAAATAATAGGGAATACTAAAATCTTATTTAAAGGACATCTGCTGTGAAACAAACTCAAATCTTTATTAACTCTTTAACTTATAAGAAACTATGTGAACCTATATGAACATATTTTATCTTATGCCCTGATCATATGCAGTGTACTCTACATATGAAGACTCGTAGTGAACTACGATCCCACCATACAAGACTTAGCTGACACCCCGGGATAGCTAAGTCTAACTACTCTCCTGGTCTACAACAGGGAAACTGGCTCTCTGGCCTCGACACTCTTATTGTGCCATAAACTGGACTCCTCCTCTAACATGAGCACACAGGTGGAGAATCAAGCCGCCTATTGGCTTTTCTGTAGGTTGATGTTGGACACACTTTTCTGTACTCTAGTGCCACCAGGACTTCTGGTTGATGTTGGACACTACAAGCTATAATTTAAGGAGACTTCCTCTAGGGCTTCATCCCTCGTACCACTTGTTGGTACGTTCCGACCCCCGTATACTAGACGCACCACCAGGGTTAGGTCATTTCACCCCTAAGGCACAGACCTTACATAGGGGTTCTACGGTGTCAGGGCCCTTAAACTATAATTTTATTATTCTTGGAAAGCTCTTACTATATTATACCTTTCTCTTACTTATACTTGACTTTGGTATCTCTTGGGTACCGTGTCTATTTAATTGAACTTTATAATATGACATGAATATCATTCTAAATTTGACGGAGTAGTTTATTCAAACTAGTGAAAAATACTAAATAATCCACATATTGTACTTGTAGGCAGATTAAAATTCTTAAATAAACAGAATACATGTCAACTTGGCACATATACACTGGAATCATGCAATTGAGCTTCTTAATAAACTGATAAGAGTTAATTACTTGACATATGAGTAATCATCAGTAGCATATGGAAATTATCTATAATTCCTCGAAAAACATGCACATCAACCCAAATCCTGAGTTGTGCCTCACAACATTATTAAGGGTTAATTACTTGTCATGGAAAGATTTAATATTAATTATTGGGAATTTCTAATAATATCCTTGAGAAACGTGCCAATTCATGTTAAGACTGAACCACACACATTAAATATAATAGGGAGTATGCAACTAGGTTTCCATTGACATTTTCATGTAATCATCATTTCTTTGAAATCATGCATCTAGTAGACGACAAGAATCGTACAAACTGGATTTATTTCCAAACTATACAGCTACTATAAACCCTAGATTCGTGTGCTACTGTATTCCACTTTTGAACTGAGCAATTTAGGTTTTGATCAACCATATAATTCCACTAGTCCAAATCATACTACTCAGTTAATAAACCAAATCATGCAAAATGTGATGAAGCAAATCTTGCAATAAAAGTCAGGTGACGTCGTCACTTCCTGGCACATGGGTAAGCATTGTTACCCACGAATAACACAGATCGAACCGAAATCATTCATTTATTTGAGTTAGATCGTGCTTGCTGGATGAGATTCTACTCATAGTGGTCCAAGATGACCGAAATCGACTTGAAATGCGTCCAGAGGCCAGTTTCCGAGCGTCAACAAGTCTTCTTCTACCTTGGAATTGTTCTGGAACAACCTACTTCACACAGCAGGTGCACACACTCACACACCAGAAGGAGGGCTTAGCTAAATTGGCGCTGCTCGTGGCTAATTGGCAGCAGAATCAGATACATGCTTAATAGATTAATCCTCCACCAAATTAATAAAAAGCATGTAAATAATATGTCATGGACATAAGCTTAATAGATTAAGCGTAAAAGAATAGATACATGCTTAGGTCATATGACATAAGTTGTCATGCCCTCAGGAGAGACCTGAGGCTTGACCTTCTTGTCAAGAGGATAAGTAGAGAGAGTTAGTCTTGGAGGTAGAGACCTCCATTGTAGGTAGAGACATGGCACATCCTCTGAGGATGATGCTAACCCTAACCCTAAGTGAAGGTTAGAGAGAGAGATGACATGATGGGTTAGACTCATGGTAGACCAGGTGTTTGGATAGACATGCCTTGGATGCCATATGAGCCATGTGAGGTTGGATGACCTAGTACCTTTGGCGGCTCAACCCTGGGAAGGGTCGTGCATGTTAGAACGAAGAATAGCTCCTTCATTGATGAGGTTAGTGAAGAGCCTATAGAAACCCCATGAGATTATATGAGCATGGCATAGTAGGCACCCAGAATACATCAGTAGTGTGAGCAGTAGGTTGAAACCCTGGCCAAGGGAGTATGTTGGATAGCTGATGAGATAAGCATAAAGGGCTAATGATAACCTTGAGCAGACATAAGTTTGAACATAGGCTTCACCCACGTAGAGGTATGCTTGTGAGCTTGATCCATATTCATGGAGAGAGGACCTTTAGTATAAGGCTAGTTGTGGAGTTAGCTCTAGAGAGAGAGAGAAGGACCCAAGCAAGAAGGTTGGAAGCCTAGACTCTGAGATATGAGGAAAAGTGGGGAGTTGAGGATGATGCGACCTAAGTGGATGTTTGTGGTTGCCTCATGCTTGATCCCTGGAGACTGATGATATCTTGGTTGCCTTTAGAGGAACCAAACCCTAGAGAGAGGATGATGCTTCTGGTACCTATGTGCCTATGGTATAGGTGTTTACCTACTGAGACGAGACAAAGAGTGCCTTAGACCCTGAGGAGGGTTGGGTAACCAGTTGTGAGGCTTTATACCTAGTCGGTTGTCCTTGAGGAGGACTAAACTCTGAGGTTTTTCTCAAATAAAAGGATCATGGGAAGCGCATGACATACCTTGGACATACTTGGTTCGTGGTTAAAGGTTGAGAATGCAGTTGGACATCTAAGTGAACCTAGGGTTCCTAGGCCTAAGAGGGGAAGTGGTGTACATGATGCTCATGATGAGATTCGATTTTTTATATATTCGAGCATAGTACTCCTCATGTCTAGAGGAGAGGGAAACCTCTTGAGTTTAAGGTATGTTTGATGAACCCCTCACAGCTAAGTGATGACATGGGAAGGTATGATCTTGATCCAGCATTGAGGAAAGAGAACAAGTATGACCTAGCATGGTTTAGTAGGTGGTCTGCTTGTGCCTTAGTGGCTTGCTAGGGTTAAGCATGATCATGTGGATGTAAACCCTAGACATAAGGCGTTTGTGACCTTTGTTATCAAGAGTTTTAGTTTCCTCCCATCTTGGGAGAGGGACTCATGTATAGGGTGTATACCATTTTGGTTGGTTTTGAGGTAACCTAAAGAGGTCTCATAGGATCTTGAGAAGCTAAGTGAAAAGTACATGGTATGAGAATGAACCTGTAGACCCATAGATAACCATCTCTATGTGCATGTGGATGTGTTACCATGGAGGTAACCGGTATGGGGCCTGACCAAGGTAGGCAGGTCGCCATGACCCCTGTGAATGGATGAAAGTAATCCCATGAATGCAGAGAGAGATGATGAAGGCTTGGGTAAGTTGGACATGTACTATAATAGAATCCTAAGTCTATCCTAGGGGTAGGTAGGGTTAAAACCAATGGAAGTAGGAGTTGCCTAATTCCCTAGTTTCACATGACCATAGGGTCAGGAGGTAACAGCTATCATTGTCTGAGGGCCATGGGTTAGGGGATTGATTACCTTCATGAACTCATGGGACCCAAAGGGCAAATGAGTAGGGCACTCTCTGGATGCATAAGGGAAAAGGGATGACCCCAAAAGTGTCGGCACCCTACAGATCTAGAGGAGATGACCAAGGATTGTGTGTGGACCCCCAGTAGGTCCAAGACCAATTTTCCATGGAAGTAACTTTGATATCGAGATGATTGTGATGTAGAGACATATGTGGCACGTTTCAACTTAGATTTAAAGGTATACTAGCAAGGTGGGATGTACCATCTCTACTCTTGGAACATGAAGAACTTTGTATTCGGACTGCAGCCAAATTCTTATTTCCTCTTGTTATGGGAGTGAGAGATAGGACAATACGCATGCCATATACCAAGGATAAAAGGTGATGTGAAGTGGAATGTTGCCATGAGGTATGATGATAGAGATGATAACATACCCTGGTAGAGTGAATGATACATGGATGGTTTACAAACACTAAGAGAATATGGTAGTCATCTTGGGAGGATGATTCATCATGAACCATGTGGAATTTGCAAGATATACAAGGTTGAGTTGATAACCAAGAAGACGAGCTCAGAGTTTTCTTAATGAAGATACATTTAGAGTTTGGAATGAGGTAATAAGTGGAATACATGGAAGTGTATGTCTTCAGCATTACCTTACATAGAAGGATGTAAGATGGTAATGGATGCTTTGGTTGAGGTGCAGCTGCCTAGTTTAGTTGGGGGCTACAAGAGGTTGTTAGGTCAACCCTAAGTTTGTGAGATATGTTTGGCTAACACTAACATTGAACAAGTTGGTAGTTGTTTGGTTAGCCAACCTAGGCCTTGATGCAAGAAAAGGATGATTTTAGAGCCTCATATACACTTCTCTGGAAAAGAAGGTGATGGAACCCTGATTAGAGTGGTTTAGGGTTTCTGAGGAATCAATCTCGAGGAATCATGACATACAAGAGATCATGATTTTAAGATCACCATACACCGTACTACAAAGATAGTAAGTGACAGTAGTACTATGGATGTTGTGATAAGTCTCCCCTAGACCAAGGAAGGTCAAGATGCAATTTGGGTATGGTAGATTGCCTTATCCAGATGACATGAGAAAGAGAGAATATTGTCAAGGGATAGATCTGATTGAACTACAATGAGAGAGTTGGTTCAACTACACCATGATGTGAGTTCTTGAGTTTAATCTAAAGATTCACTTCCATGTGGTGGAAGTAGGTGCATGAAGAACTCTATGTTAGTACAATTTATCACCCCTAACTAATGGTTAGTGTAATCCAGACTAGAGGGTCTAATGAGAGTATTTGTGCTCGTTCAGGGTGATACCTAGAGACAGTTCTTGTCCTCTGTAAGATGTGATGATAACCACCATAGCCAATATCGGGATGTAAAGAAGCTCTGTAAGGGAGGTTGTGTCGGTCACCACTTCATTGAGATGATGTTGGTGAAGGGGGGCCTCACGAAGGTCAGAAAAGAACCACAGTGTGTGCAGATGAAGTCGCTTTGATCGTGCAATGTCTGAAAGAGAGCCCAGGGGCGACATGAGTCGTGAGCTGATGCAAAGCAAGATTGACATGCAGTTCGCTGTGGGAGAGTATGTGATGTGAAAGTCTGACCCCTCTAAGCTACAGCTGAGAAAGCTGAGTCCCCGATATACAGGTCCATTTGAGATGGATTGGTGGAGATGGTTGTGTTTAGCCTTACCCCTCAGGATAACATGATATATAATGTGTTCCATGAGTCCGAACTAGAGCACTATGTGAGGTACCCAAGCCATGTGCTGAGCCCTGAACCTATTCAACTTTTGAGAGGCTGAAATGTCCTGAGTCACCTATGAGGGTACGATATACCAAGGTAAGAAAGAACTCATATGGAAGAATATGAGATGATGAAGGTTCTTGGGAAGCACCATGGGAAGGGTGAGCCACATGGGAGCCCTGATGGACATAAGAAAGGCTTATCCTGAATTGTTTGTTTTCTTCATGGAATTTTGAGGACAAAATTCTTATAAGAGGGGAAGGATGTTACAACCCCAATTTTTGGGTTCATTTGGTGAGAAATGTAATTTATCATATTAAAGATATTTGAACAAATAATGATATAATTTGTTTTGAATAAATGGATTTTGTTCACAATAGCCTTGATGGTTGTTTTCTGGGCTGTATTGGCTATTGGGCCCAATAACAAGGAAAAGATAAAAGAAACTCCATTAATTGAGTAAATAAGAAAATGGAGAAAAGAAAGGTGTAGAAACCTCTAGAAGGCAAAGGAATATAATCCAAAGTTGGATTTCGTGCCTCTTGGGTTCCTTGAGTTCCAAGGAGTCCAAAGTTGCAAAGATAATGCAACAAGAAAAGAAAAGATCAATTAAATATTTCTTGATTAAGAAAGCAATTGAAAATAATGATAAAATGTAGAAAATAAGTGGAAAGAGGTATAATTGAGTTATCCTTGGTGGATTCTTGTATCCAAAGGATTCCTAATGTTAAATGGAATGCCAATGAGGAAAATAAAAAGAAAGAAAAAGAGAAATCCTCAAAAAGAGATATTTTGATAAGAAATAAACAAGATAATGAATGAATTTTGTAGCATTGCTAAAAAGGAAGTATTTTCTATTAAATGAAAATAGAATTTTGTGCCAATGGGTTAAAAGTCAAGCAATAAAGAGAATAACTGAGAGGATTTTCGAATTCCTAATACCTAAAGAGCAAAGAATATCTAAGAAGGTAATGAGGAGAGAGAAGATTTCTTCTTAGTTAAGGAATATGTTTTCCTATTAGGAAAGGGACTTGTCTCCTCTTGGATGAACGTCTTGGGGCATGGATACCCTCCCCTATATAAGGGGTAGAGCCCTTGTCCGAGTTTAAGTTAATTCCAAGCACCCTTTCTCTCTCCTTCTTCATCGTTTTTGTTCAAAACCCTAACAACGGGTGGTGCTTTCTCTGGAGCAATGGGGAGATGTGGAGTCATCTTGAGGAAGGCTTGATGTTCCCCGATGACCTGTGGATGATCGGCTAACGTCCTCAAGCATCCATCTTCACACGGTTACCTGCGACACACCTGCAGCACGGCTGCATCATGGCTGTGAGCTGTGGAAATGCGGAGCCTGATCCCGGCCGTTACAGCTGTACCCATGGCAGCCTCGCCTATGCGGGGGTACAACGGAGACAGGAGACACCTCCCGGGTGGCCGGCGGGGTCAGTGAGGGAGGGAGGAGACGTGGCCTTTGCAGCTGGAGCGACAACGTAGGGCTACGAGAGGTAGAAGAAAGGAGTAGGCGTCGTTGGATGAGAATACCCCTCTGGGTATTGAAGGAACGGTCAACTTACCGAGGACATTTTTGACAATCCGTTATGTTTCCTAACCCACCGATCAACGTTGCATGGAAATGGCTACGTGGCAGCTTCTGATTGGTCCAAGTAAGATTTTATTGCAAAAATCGTATTTAAATATCGGTAGCTCAGATGGATATGCATAAAATATGAAAATTGCTAAGAAAAATGAGAGGAATTCATTAAAAATAGTTTTAGAGGATAATTCATCTTGCTATTCGAAAAGTAGTGTAAGTTATCAACTTTAATTAATTAAAGATTAAGAAACCCTATTTTGAGATGATTAATGTATTTAGTAGGGTTTAATGGATGATAAAAGTTTATATTAACCTATTAATTGTAAAAAGGTACATTAAGATAAAAAAGGATGAAACTTGCACATAATTAGTTTAATTTAGAGTTTCCTGTGCATAAATATGCTTTAATGGGCCTTGAAACCCTAATATTAGTTTTTGGTGACTCTTAATGGCTTTAATTATTCAAAATCATGAATAAAGCTAAGATATGATGATTCTAAGCTATTTTGAGTATAAAGGTTCTTAATTGTGAATAAATACCCTTAATATGGAAATTAGGGTTTTCTAATGGATTAAGGTAGAATTAATGACAAATAGAGTTCATATGTGAATTAGACCATAATGAACTATGAATTGATGATAAATGGGCATAATGAACTTGTCATGGATTAAATGGATAAAAATGGTAGCTTTAATGTAAAAGAGGCTTAATGAACTTAATTGTGCTTTTTCTAAAATTAGGGTTATATGTTGATTAAAGATAACCTTAATATCTTTTGTGAAGAGTTGATGAGATAATTAGGGTTTAAAATAGTATAATGAAGTGGAACCCTAATTGCAAGGGAACCCCTAAAAGTGGACTAGAAACCCTAGGAAGCGAGCTAGATTTAATAGATCTTGATGGCATGATCAATAATAGGAAATTGTATACATATTTCAGGATCTCATTATGTGCTTGCTTGCCTATTTGGATTTCTTAATTGATTGGATTATTCTGTCTCAAATCATCCTGACAGGTATGTGGTTAATTACGCTTAATCGCATTAGTTTCTCGAAGAGTTTCCCAGATGATTCATCGCATTGAATACAACCTATCAGTTTGGATGTTCATAATTGCAAATTATAAAGTCACTATGATTATCACAATTATAAGTGTGTATTCTCGCACCTACATGCCACCTGGATGGATGATGCAAAAAGTCAAGCCCAGGAGAGAAGACCCATGGGCACCATGAGTGGTGATCCCAGGCACCAAGCTCGGGATTGAGAAGGTGGCCTATGATATTGCATGAGTAAAGGGCACCATGAAGGGTGACCCCAAGCACCAAGCTCGGGATTTCAAAGGTGGCCTTAAGTCATTGGCAAAAGAGAAACCCTAAGGTGGGTATGCCAGGGTTAGGGCAAAAGCGGTGGAGGATGTCACATTGAAAACATAAATTGGCTTGTTAATTAACTTGATTGTGATAATTAGTTTGTTAGCCATATTTGTGAACTTTTGGTTGTCCCCACATACCGGCATATTTCGATATGCTGACCGACATTTTGTTTGTCGGAATTTTAGGTACAAGATTGAAAAGGACAAACAGTAAAGTGGCATATGTGGAATTAAATAAGAGTTAAAGTACAAAGGAGGATTAGTTAGAATAGATGATAAACTCCCATTTTGTGATGTTATCTTATTAGTTTTCCTTAGTTTTCCATACTCTTTCTTACATAAATTAGATAGAATCATTAACTTTTTACCTTATTGCTGACACATCAATAGATTAACATTTCTCTTCTTTATCCTTGCAGAAAAACACACAAAAAATTACAAAAGCCCCAAACGATCTCAAACGGTCCCAAGACCGTTTAAGGCTAAACGGTCCCGAGACCGCATGAAGGCTAAATGGTCCCGAGACTGCATGAAGGCTAAACGGTCCTGAGACCGCATGAAGGCCAAACGGTCCCGAGACCGCATGAAGGCCAAACGGTCCCGAGACCGCATGAAGGCTAAACGGTCCCGAGACCGCATAAGGTCACACGGTCCCAAGACCGTTTGAGGCCAAACGGTCCCGAGACCGCATGAAGGCTAAACGGTCTCAAGACCGCATAAGGTCAAACGGTCTCGAGACTGCATAAAACCAAATGATCCGGAAGACCGCATGGAGGCAAGGGCAAACGGGTTCAGGGCCCAAACGGGTTCAAGACCGTTTGGACCTCACTTAAGGCCTATAAATAAGACCTCAAGGGTCCTCCACCGGGGGGAAGAGTTTTCAGATGTCCAAAGGCTGCCTCAATCACTCCAGATCAAATCCGACTTCCATCCTCCGCCCAGGGGCCGCTGGTCTGAGACCCACACTCCATCTTGAAGCTGCTTTCTCTCTCTCTCCTCCAAAGAAGGTGGGAAGAGGGAGATCTCGTCATCATGCAACCTGTGAAGCTGGTGGATCATTTCTCTCTCTCCAAGGGGTTGACTCTCCTCTTTCCCTTGTGGGGATGATGCTCTCTCTCTTCTTGCCTCCTTCTTTGTCCTAGTCATGAGCGAGTAGTCTCTCTCACTAGGGTGCGGGGAGTAGCCCCGCTACCCATGCTTTCATATCATGTAAATGTAATCCATAGTTTGCAATATAGAGTTTTTATCTTCTCAGTTCAACATCAAACGTTTAATGAATGCTTGTTGCTTGATCACCAACTTGTGTTATCTTTTATCTTTTAGTATGAATTGTCTACGTTTGTACTATTAGATTTGAAACTCGTTTGTATGTTGGTTCTTGGTACATGTATCCACCATGCATCTGTTTCGGTATCTAGAAGTGTATCTCAAGAAGTGGATTAAACTCACTATCATTTGTTGCACTTTCATACTATGAAATGGAATCAGTTGACGTATGAAAGTGCAACCTTGGTAAGTCGAGGAACACACTTCGCGAGGGGAATGATTCAAAGTAAGTGACCATTTGTTCGGGAATGGCTGGCATTGTAACATTCCCGCACTTCTCATAGTTAGCTCTCTGAAAGGAAGCTAAGTCTACAAAGATACTAACTGACTAGACTCTTTTTGCAGGTTATGTTTTGCTTTGCATGTGTTGATCCATGTGTAGTGGCAGTGAAAAACCGATCACACCCTAGTGACTTCTATCATAGTTTAAATCCTTAGATTTACTTGCTTTCTTTACTTTGCATGTTCTTAGTTTAAAACAACAAAACCAAACTTTCGACTTAAGTGCCTACTATTAAGTGACTAAGTGAAATTCCAACGTTTTCCATCTTGTTGCTTGCAACAAGACCGTTGTCCTGAGGATTCGATCCTTAACTATACTACGATAAGACTTCCACGTATCCTAGCATACGTGGGTGGAGTTCTCTATCTAGTATATGCAAGGCTAAACCTAAAGACTTACTATCTTTAGGATTTTTAGTTGGTGCACGCAATTCCACGTAAGTGGAAGCTCCATCAAAAAAATTGGCGCTGTTGCCGGGGACAACATAACATTTTAATTTCATTTACTATCTTGTTAGTTGGTTAGGGTTTTACACCTTCTTTTAATCATTAAACCATATCTTCTTAAATTAATTATATCTCCGCCATCATCTAAAAGGTGTTTTCTTCTCTCTACTTAGGTAGAAAACGTGTATGCAACCAGTGCACAGCCTCGGATTCTCCCCTGATCCAGAGTACGACTCTGAGGTAGAGAGAAGCTTCCACCGTCACATTCGACTTAATCGCCAAAGGGCCAGGAAAATGGCTGAAGATCAACGTCAGGATGCTTTGGTGATGGAGAGGGTCAATGCCACCATCGCTGCTCAAAGGGCACAACTCATCACTGATACTCGTGCCCAGATTCAAATGGAAATTCATGCGGAAGAACATGCCCGCATTAGAGCTGAAAATGAAGCAGCAACCCAAGCTGCTCAGTTGGAATTAAGGAACAAGCAGTTGAGGGACTACGCTGTCCCAAAGAACTATGAGGACAACCATCCGGTCTGACCTCCGATCATCAATATCCCCAACTTTGAGATTCGGACCCAATGGATCCAGATCATGCAGGGCATCTCATTCTCTGGAGGTTCTGGGGATGACTGCATGGATCATCTGAAGAGGTTTAAGGCACTTTGCCGCCTGGTCCCGCAAGCCGGAGTCACTTTTGATGCTATAATGCTTCACCTGTTTCATTTCACTCTGTCTGGGAGAGCCCTGAGTTGGTATAACTCTCTTGACCGGGAACCTATAATAACTACCTGGGCTCCCCTTGAGGAAAAATTCTTAGAGAATTTCTTTCCCCCTTCACTGACTTATGAGATCAGGGGGCAGATCAATCACTTCTCTCAGCTACCTGGAGAATCCCTTGCTGAAGCATGGGAAAGGTTTAAAGAACTTCTGCGCAAGTGCCCGCATCATGGAATCTCCCAGAACCAATTGATAGAAACCTTCTATCGGGGAGTAAGTGATGATATCAAACAGTTCTTGGATTCCTCATCTGGAGGAAACTTTATGAGGAAGAACTATGAGGATGCTTGGAAAATTGTTACACTCGAAGTTGAAAATCAGTCCAACTGGGGACGATCAGCAGGAAAAGGTGTCCTCAAGGTTTACAAAGCTGAAGAATCCATAGAAATGAAGGAGATAGTTGAAGCCTTGAAAACCATAGTTCACAAACAACAAGCTCTCGAGACTTCTTTAGGAGAGATTGATAAGAAGAAAACTCCTCTAGTTCAACAAGTCAAGGCCGTCACAGGATCCTGTGAGGCTTGTCATGCTTCTGACCATCCGACCCTTTTGTGTGGTATGCTTTATACTGTGATGATGGATCTGCATCCACCACCACAACAATATGAACCCATTACTGATCAGTCTGAAGATCAGCTTCCAGAACAAGTCAACTCCATCCACTCTATCCCTGGACAAGTCTACTAAAATCCCAATCAACCAAGGAATCACCCTGGATTCCAATATGGGAACCCTGCTGGAACCGCAAATCCACAGCATCAGACACAGGGGGGGACCTGCTAGTAGGTTACCACATGGATTCCCAAACAATTTTAACTAAAATCAAGGGAACTCCAGGAATAACTTCCCTAGGGCTAACTACCCCAAAAATCAATCGGCTTACTATCAGTATACGCATCCTTCACTCCACCCACAGCTGCACACTCATCAACCTCAACTAACACTGCCTACGCAGCAACCTCAGCAAGGGCAACAACCAATTACTCCAAAAAACGCTCCTGCCCAACCGGAAGATGAAATATCCTTGATAAGGCAGATGTTACAATCGTAGCAAACTATGCTTGCTAACCAATAGGCTCAGTAAAAAGCAGTTGAAGCTCAACTTGCTCAGATCGCTGCACAATTAAAGCCCCCAGCAGGTACGTTTGCTGGGCAGCCTGAATCAAATCCTAAGCATGGACAGAACAGGCATGAATAGTTGAATGTTGTCACCACCAGATCTGGACGCATTCTTCATGAAACTACCAAGATCACTCTGGATAATGATGATCCACCTACTTTTATGATGAATGAAGACTCACAACAAGGATTGGAAAAGCCTACAGAAGGCACAAAGGGCAAAGAAAAAGAACAAGTGTCCGCAGAACCTGAAGTCTTGCAATTTAAACCAAGGATTCCATATCTGGGTAGACTGCGAGAAACGAAGATGGACACCAAGTTTCAAAAGTTCAAGGAGGCGATGAAGAAATTGTACGTTGATATTCCGCTCCTTGATGCTCTTTCTGAGGTGCCGGCCTGGGCAAAATACCTCAAGACCTTGTTATCAAGAAAGTACATCACCGAGGAGCAAGAAACTGTTAAGCTTGCCCAGACCACTTTTGTCATCATCTTAAACAAAATGTCAAAAAAGAAGAAGGACCCAGGTTCCTTCGGAATCCAATGTTGCATTGGAAATGCATCTACTAAAAAGGGATTAGCTGACCTAGGGGCCAGCATATCCATCATGCCTTATTCTATGTGCAAACGTTTGGGTTTCACCGAATTTCTGCCTACAAAAATGACTATTCAATTAGCTGACTCCACCATAACAGCACCTCTGGGAATCATCGAAGATATTCCAGTAAGGATAGGCAAGGATGCCTACGTTCCATGCGACTTTGTTATCATGGATATTAAAGAAGACTTGAGATACCTGATTATTTTCGGCAGACCTTTCCTCGCTACTACCAGGGCACTTATAGACGTCGAAGCTGGCACCATCATTCTTAGGCTCGGAAAAGAAGCAATTCAATTCCGAGTCCTTAATAGAATGAAAGGCCCTAGTATCCAAGAGGAGGTCTTTCTTCTTGACGCAATTCAACAAATGTCACAATTAGAAATATCTGAGCCATCTGACGAACTCGAGAATGCTCTAATCAACCCGGATGCCGAGTTCTCTGCAAATGAATTAGTTCAGCAATGTCTTCAACATCTAGAAAAGGCCGAAGAAGCACCAAAGGCCACTTTTGAAGAACTTAAAGCCATTACCATTATAGAAGCAGCTGAGACACCAAAAGCCCCTAAAATGAAGACTTTACCCACAGGGCTCAATCATGTTTTCTTAGATAAGGAAAAACTTTGCCCAGTTATCATCAGCTCTACCCTTACAGAAGATCAAGAAGAAAGGCTTCTGGATGAGCTGAAGAAGCATAAAAGGGTCATTGGATATAAGATAACCGACCTAACGGGCATAAATCCAGCCCTGTGTATGCACAGACTTCCAATGGTTGAAGAATTCAAGCCTTCTCGTGAACATCAAAGAAAACTGAATCCTAATCTAAAGGAGGTAGTTCGTCTGGAGGTCCTCAAATTACTCAAAGCTGGCATGATCTATCCTATTTCTGACTCCCAGTGGGTCATTCCTATCCAGGTTGTTCCTAAAAAGGGGGGCACTACTGTAGTGCTCAATGACAAAAATGAGTTAGTGCCTACCAGGACTGTAACAGGGTGGCAGATGTTTATTGATTATAGGAAGCTAAACAAAACCACAAGGACAGACCACTACCCCTACCCTTCCTTGATGAAGTCCTGGAACGCCTAGCTCATCAAAAATATTTTTGTTATCTCGATGGTTACTCCGGGTTCTACCAAATACTCATACACCCGGAGGACCAGGAAAAAATTACCTTCACTTGCCCTTTTGGGACATATGCCTTTAGAAGAATGTCGTTTGGGCTGTGCAATGCACCCGCTACGTTCCAACGGTGTATGTCTCCCATCTTTGCCGGTTTAACTAAATCTGTCATGGAAGTGTTTATGGACAATTTCTCAGTTTATGGAGACTCCTTCGACAACTGTTTAATCAATCTTGGTCAAGTTCTACGACGTTGCGAGGAAACGAACCTTATCTTGAATTGGGAGAAATGCCATTTCATGGTAACATAAGGTGTCATCCTCGGAAACAAGGTAAGTGAAAGAGGAATCGAGGTTGATAAAGTGAAGATTGATGTTATCTCAAAGTTGTCACCTCCAAAGGACATAAGAGGAGTTCGAGCTTTCCTGGGTCATGCAGGATTCTATAGAAGATTCATCAAAGATTTCTCGAAGTTAGCTAAACCCATGACCCAGATCCTGACTAAAGATGCTGAATTCATATTCAATCAAGAGTGTATGCAAAGTTTCTCCACCCTCAAGAATGCTTTAATCTCCGCACCTATTCTAAGAATTCTAGATTGGTCGCAGCCCTTCAAAATCATGTGTGACGCAAGTGATTATGCCATAGGGGATGTTTTAGGACAACGGATTGACAAGAAACCCTATGTTATCTGCTATGCATCCAAAACGCTAGACGAAGCACAGAAAAATTACACTACCACAGAGAAAGAGTTTCTGGCTATCATCTACGCGTTTGAAAAATTCCGCTCTTATCTGATTGGTTCTAAAGTCATCATTTATATCGACCATTCTGCCATTCGATACCTGATTCAGAAACAGGATGCCAAACCTAGGCTTATCCACTCGGTGCTAATGCTTCAGGATTTTGACTTGGAGATCAAAGATAAAAGTGGAGTGGAGAACGTTGTGGCCGATCACCTCAGCCGGATCGAGGTTGAAGAGAAAGATAAAATCCCTATCCGGGACTCTCTTCCTGATGATCAGCTTATGAAGGCCACTCATGGTTTTCCTTGGTATGCTGATATCGTCAATTATCTAGCCACAGGGATTATCCACCCATCTGCTTCCTACCAGGATAAAAGGAAGTTCCTTCACGACATAAAACATTATTACTGGGACGAACCCTACTTGTTCCACCTTTGTGCCGACGGACTTTTCCATCGTTGCTTGCCAGAAGAAGAAATCACCCCTGTCCTTGAGCATTGCCATTCAGGACCTACAGGGGGCACATGAGCGCTAAGAAAACCGCTCTAAAAGTTTTACAATCTAGTTTCTTCTGGCCTACTATAGCAAAAGATTCCTACGACTTTGTGAAAGCCTGCAACAAATGCCAATTTACTGGTAACATATCAAAAAGAGACGAAATGCCACTCACTATGTGGCAGGAAATTGAGCTTTTTGATGTGTGGGGGGTAGACTACATGGGCCCTTTCCCTTCATCCTATGGCTTCTCCTACATCTTGGTCGCGGTGGACTACGTCTCAAAGTGGGTCGAAGATGTACCTACTGTGTCCAGCAATTCCAAGCCTGTTATTAAATTGTTCAAAGATATTATTTTCCCAAGATTTGGAGTTCCGAGAACTGTCATATCAGATGGCGGGACCCATTTCTTGGAATGAAGTTTTGAAGCCTTACTGAAAAAGTACGAAGTAAATCACAAAGTTGCCACGCCTTACCATCCACATACTAGTGGTCAGGTAGAGGTATCTAATAGACAATTAAAAGTGATTCTTGAAAAGATGGTGAACAGAAACCGCACTGATTGGTCCACCAAACTTCCTGATGCCCTTTGGGCATACCGAAATGCATATAAAACACCAATCGGAACAACCCCATTTCGTTTGGTGTACGGGAAGTCCTGTCACCTGCCAGTAGAGCTGGAACATAAAGCCTGGTGGGCCATCAAACAATTAAACTTCGATCTTAAAAGTGCAGGAGAGCATAGACAACTCCAGCTACAGGAGTTAGAAGAACTCCGAATGACTGCCTATCACAGTGCCAGAATCTATAAGGAGCAAACAAAAATGTGGCACGATGGTCATCTCAAGAGAAAAGATATCGTCGTTGGCGACAAACTGCTCCTTTTCAACTCCAAGCTCAGGTTATTTCCCGAAAAACTCAGAACAAAATGGTCCGGGCCCTTCACTATAAAACATATTTACCCAACTGGAGCTGCCATTATTATAGACAACAACGGAGGAGAAAGGACGGTCAACGGTCACCGTTTAAAAAGATACTACACTCCGGAAGATAAAAGGTCGAGACATACCATTGAAATTAAAGACCCCACAACATCAACATAACAACATCAAAGATTCATCGAGCCAGCGACGTAAAACCCAGGCGCTACTTGGGAGGCAACCCAAGATCTGAGTTTCTTCTTTTATTTTTTGTCTTTTTAGGTTACTAAAAATATAACAATTCATATAACCAAAACAAACATAAAAAATAATAAAATGAAAATATACAAAAAAATCTCATAATTTTACTTTTGTCCGTTCGACCTTAACCTTACCAAACAGTCCTGAAACCGTTTGGTCTCGAGACCATTTGGGACCAAACGGTCTTCAACCCGTTTGGAACCAAACGGTCTTGAAACCGTTTGAAGCCAACCGGTCTCGAAACCGTTTGGGACCAAACGGCCTTCAACCCGTTTGGAACCAAATGGTCTTGAAACCGTTTGGAGTCCAAACGGTCGCTAAACCGTTTGACCTAGGGTTTTTATCAGGTCAAACCCCCGTTTCCAATAAATACCACCCCAAGCCCTCCTTCCTTTCTTCTAGAATCTCGATTTTTTTCGCTCTGACTGTTTCATTCCAGTTTCTCATCACTCCCGTGCCTACCATCGCTCTCTCGAGCAGACCATCGCCACCTCCGACTCCCACCACCATCTTCGTCACCACCAGAAACCTCGCCGTCGTCTTCGCGCGGCTCCGCTTCTCTACTCGCCCCTCGTCGCTCTCCTCCAGCTTCTCTCCCGCCACCGTCGTTTGGAACCAAACGATATTCAAACCGTTTGGAACCAAACAATCTTGAAACCATTTTGCTTTCCATAATCTCTAAAAATACAAAAAAAATATACACATAAAACCAAATAAACACAAATAAAAATCCAATTCTTTTCTATACATGTTGTTCTTACCCATGATTTTCCACCTTTCAGAAATGGCATCACCAGCAAAGCAACCAACAGGAACCGAAGATGTCCCTTTCTGGAATGAGGAGCAACTCCGAGAAGACTGTGCCAAGATCCAGTAGGTCATTGAAAACTACAACAAGACTGGGAAGGCTCCACAAAATGTCAAGATCATGGAAGTACTATGCGAAATTGACCGGATCAACAAATGCCTAGCAGAGGCACCTGAAGAGGAAGTGGAAGAAATATCTTCCGATGACGATGAAGGCTCAGAATACGAACCTACACCTGAGGCAGAATCCCCTACAACAAAATCAAAGGGAAAGTGAAAGGCTCAGGCAACCACCTCCGCACCACAACCTAAGAAGAGGGGACGAAAGCATGTTCACCCAACCACCGCTAGGGAGCAAACCCTAGCAGGTTTGATTCCATCAACCACCACCAACACTCCGGCCACCATCACCGTCCCTATCTTTCCTCCCATCACCACCATAGCACCACCACCAGAAAACCTTCACATCCATACCCTTCCATCCATCAAACAAACTCTGAAAACAACAAAATATATATGTCCCAGCATACTTATGAAGATGGGGATTTACAATAGAATCCTCACACTGCTTGATAACTCAAATCTATCCCGACTCTGCTTTGTCGCTGAAACCTCCTATGTTGAACCTACAACGGAATTCTTCACATTCCTAGAAAAAGAAGCAGTAAATGCTATGGATAGAACACAGGATGGAGGCGACCGTAGGCTGGTCACCAAGCTTTTTGGCAACAGAGTTGTCATCACAGAACACATGTTGAATGAAATCTTCATTGATAACTAGGAGCAACTAAAGAAAACCACGACTGTTGCCATAGACAACCCCCAGTTCAACAAACACAACTTCTGGAAATCCTTAACGGGTTTACCAATTTATGAGGCAAAAACATGCAAAGCCTCAAACATTCAATCGGGTTTTGTGCGCACACTTCACAAAATCCTTGCTGGTGCACTTTTCCCCAGGTCAGAAGGAGGAAATGTAACCATATCAGACCTCTTTGTTATCTGGTCCATCCTAAATGGGATTCCAGTCAACATTGGACGTCTTATGATCCAAAAACTATCAGCTTTCTCCCTGGGGAAAGAAATTTGCATGGGTGGTCATATCACATCTATTATCAAATACCTTAAGATGGATAGATTTCTACCCAGATGCACACAAACAAAGGGCGACATCCTTACCAACGAACAAACTTTAAAGAACTCCTTCATCATAAAAGAAAAGGATGGCAAGCTACATTATGTCTTCTACCCTGCAGCAAAATCTTTCAGAATGCTGATCCCACTACCAGAACTTGCTGATTATGATAAGAACAAGCTCCTATTCTTAGATGACGAGCTTGCAAAACTCATATCTTCGGTCAAAATCGCCGAAAAGAAAGCAACAGTGGGACAGATAGAGCTTAGCATAACAGCCCCGGTAGCAAAACCAACAAAAATTCCTGCCAAACGACCTTCCAGAAGGCTTTTGCAGGCACAAGAGCTGTCGGGGACGCCAACATCAAAACCCCACCCAGAATCATAACCCACCCCCCCAAGAGGAACAAATCACCACCTCATCACTAGACTCTTTCATAATGAGTCTAAATGTTGAACTTACTTCCACCACCACCCAACCATCCACCACCCCACCATCCTCCATTTTTCAACAATCAACCACTCTTCCACCACCTTCCACATCACCCTTCTCCACAACTATACCATCACCCCCACACTTCTTCACTTTGAGCACCTCATTATCCACTACAACGCCCAAATTCACCTCCTTCACCTCCACCGTCTTTCCATCAACATTCCCGGACACGCCCTTCTCTTTGGGTATGTCACCTCCCTTCTCATCCGCCACCACCCCGACACCGCTGGTGACCCCTTCCACAGTCACCATGCAGTTCACGGGACCGCCAGCAGTGTCTTTTCCGCACGACACTACCACCACCATTCCACCCCGACCCCAGCCGCCCCACCCTTCAATAACTGGGGTCCCTTCTGCTAACGTCGGTGAGGAATTCAGACGTTAATTTGACACCATTTGAAACCTCCTCACTGACCCTTCTAACATATTAAATTCTATTTTTTCTTGTGTGCAGGGTTTAACAAAACAAGTCACCAAGATTGACGAGTAGAACCGTGCCATGCCAAGCATCCTCCAAGGAATCCAGCAATGATAGGACATAGTGGCCAAGCAAGTCGATCATATCAACGACCACTGCACACCCTTGTCCGAGCTGGTCCATGGAGTAAAACGCCAGCATGAAGCGTTGGCGAAGCAGGTCGATAGGATCTCTACGCAGACTCAACCTCTGCCGGAGACCCTCCGTGAGCTCACGAAGCAAAAAAAAGTCTTCAGCACGCGCTTGGATGACATCAGCACAACCCTCACACAGCTCAATAATCACCAAGAGGAGTCATCCAATACTGAACTCAATCAGCTAAGAGCTCAGGTGACTGACCTTACAGCACGACTCCTCTCTGCTGAAGGATGCTACTCCGATCTGAAGGAAACCCACGACGCACTGCTCGAGACACACGAGCATGTGCAAGTGGCATATGACGAACTACAATCCATCCATCGTCTTTGCAAAAAGGAAGCACGCAAGAAAACAACAGACAAATCAACAGCGGATGAAGAAGAAGATGATGAAGATGCGGATGAAGATTCTGATTCCTCGGCTGACTCCAACAACAGTACCTCCTCAGATGATGATTCTGATGGCCCAGACAATGCTGGGGAGGGCCCCATCCGAGGAGCACAACAAGAACAACAGAAAGATCACCAAGAAGGTGATGCAGATCCCAAATCCCCTGCTCACAATGAGCACGTAAACATATCTTATGGGGACCAATTCCTAGACTACTCCGCCATGGGATCTTTGGGGGAGGCTGCAAAAGAAGTTGCTTTTGCTGAGTTCCACCAGTGTCTAATGGGAACCAGCACCAGTCTACCACCAACAATAGCTCAACAAGTTTTTGCACTTGAACCCTCGGTGCCCTCTCCCCCATATCAAGAAGAATCCAAACAAGTACAACTAGATACAGACAAAGACCTAGATACTCCTTCCGATTCTGACAAAGATGAAGCTCTGCAACAATACAGGGATGATTCAGAGCAGCCTTCTTCACCTCCTCCTCAAGAGCTACCCCCACCGCCACCTCTACCTCACAAGATGCGCGACTTAGATATGGAAGCCATCTCCACCTTAGATGCACAGGATATCTTCATCCTAAACACTATAGTAGATGATGCGAAAGAAGGGGGAGATGTTATCTACATCAACACAAAGACTCAACGCAAGTTGACACGTGAAGATTTCCGCTCAATTCTCTGACCTCAATCTACGGTGAAGATGGCAATCTTCCGTGCTCTCCTTTCAAATTCTATTGAGATCTACAGAAGCTCCAAGCGACAGCAACCAATTCTCAACGCCTCACCCGCTCTGGGTTTGTGCTTATTGTACAAAGAACTACAGCACAAATCCATTGAGAGGTTGCACAGGGGGATCGCAAGAAAAGCTAGATATATAACCGTTCCATTCCAAGTTTCTAGTCACTGGTTGCTCATGATTGTGGACACTGTCGCCCGCGATGTCAAAGTGTACAATTTCTTTGCCAGTGATCTAAAGGCCGGTATAATTAACTTCGCTACAATCGAAGTCGGGGAGGCAAGATGCATCCCTTTCCGGCTTCTTAAACTCATCTGGGCCACATGCTCGTCTCTCCGCTAGGGTTGGAGCCAACCCTGGTTCCAAATAATTAACCCACTTGCCCAAGCTGCCGAAGGCTCTGGGGACAGCGCTTTTTACGTCATTCGACACATACTAGCGCTAAATCAACAAGTTCCCTTCACATAGCTCATGAATGAAGATTTTCACTCCCTGCGAGGGCGTTACGCCATGGAACTTATCTGCGATAGAAGGTTCTTCAACGACCCTACTATGGCGACAGATGACGTCCCTCGCTACCTCTTTTCAGCAATCCAACGTCCGAAAAGGAGACCCTTCAGACAAACACTACAGGAGTTGGAAAGAGACAAGCAGCCAGCCAAGGTCCCCGAGAAAAGTAGATGGCATCCTTATGACTTCGATCTGGCCCAAGATAAAGGACAAATAGATTTGATAACGGGGGAAGCCATCAAGAGATCCCCATCACAAATGGTGCCCCTATCTGCCATCGAACCATCATTTCCCAATTTTGATCTAGAAGCCTGCAAGAGTCTTTCAGACAATGAACTTCGACTTATTATGTCAAGGCTCTATGCCAAAAACGAAGATCTTATCTTTATAGATAAAGATATCATAGTTATGGCAGATTGCCTCCGAGAAACCGTGCAACTTAAAGGTTCTCTTTCAGTAAGTTTGATGACTGCTTATCAATACTTACTCGGACGGAGGCATCCCACAGTATACATGGTGTCAGCTTACCTGAAGGATGATCTCTTAGGGTTAAAGAACTTCAGAAAAACGGAGACACTCATCTCCTATCTTCAACATACAACTCCAAAGTTCATCATGCTTCCTTTCCTTCATCAAGAACACTGGATGCTACTGGAAACTAACCTACATGAAGGAACAACAATAATTTACAACAGTTCCGACAGCCAGTACGATCCAGAGCAAAGAGTATACACTACGACACCAAGGACGCCAACGGAGGAGGTGGCAAAGGAGTGTGCTGACAAATTACACGATCTTTTGAGTCGGCACACACGGGCGTATGATAAAGAACACTTCAAACCCCCAGCCTTCAGCCACAAGTGCCCCCAGCAAATTTGCCAATCCAATGAATGTGGCTTCCACGTCCTCTACTGGATGTACACCATTTTGGTCCTCCAGAAACCAGTAGAGGACATGACAGATGTGGATTACCACGCCCTCCGTGGAAAGTTTGCAGCAACTCTTCTACGAACTCATGGAGCGAACAAAGGACTCACAGAAGCCTAATGCCCTTGTCAATGCGCTTCTCAACCTATCACTTTTACACTCTGAGGACAGAGTGAATGATAAGTTAGGGGGGAGTACATTCGACATTAAAATAAATCACGTGCATAATAAGTAACACCCCTTTTGGAAAGGACATCCCCTGCTAACCTAGAATCCAAATTTTCCTCAAAAGCAATAACAAGATTAGCTTATAGGCATATAATGGCGAATTAATAAATTACATTCACTTTTGGTTTTTATGCTTTTATTTCAATTTTACTTTGGACTCTTCACAGGTCAATATCAAGGCAATAAGCCAAGCTCTCAAGGATGAGAGGGGCATCCGGCAACTTCCAAATCAAGAAGTTCCGCAAATGGACCACAAAAAAAAAGTGCATGTTGAAAAACTCTAAGAACAGCTTTCCTCTCTTCAAAATAAAAGAGGCTTGGCCGCCCAAAATAATTTCCCGAACAAAACCCCAAATCCCAAGCCTGCGAGTCTTCGAATAAAAGCCAGAGAGTCGAATAAAATTATGAGAGTTGTGCCATAAATAAGGATCTATATAAAGAACCAATGTAGATCTCACCCGGCCGGCAAATTCAGCTGCCCTCATAAAGGCAGATGTGTCGTGCCTGGTAGTGAAATCCTAAGGTATCTAAATATATGAAAGGCTTATAAAGGACTCACCCGGCCGGTACATTCAGCTGCCCTCACAAAGGCAGATGTGTCGTGCCTGGTAGTGAGATCCTAAAAGCATAGACAACCCCTCCCCCACTTGAAGGGGGAGTTACACTTCAAGCCTTTAGCCAACCCTCATACCCTCTCTAGCTTCCAGTAGGTCCTTCAGAGAGGTATAAAGCTGATTAGAGTCAACAACTTGCACAGAATAAAGGTGGTCCCGATGCGAGCTACGAGATACGGAAGAAACCTGAGACCCAAGCAACTCTTGAAACCTGAAAGAGTCAAGGCAAGCAATAAGACCCGATATGACCTTAGGAGAACTCAGGTTGAGAATTGAAGAAAAAGTATGAAAATCCTAATTAAATAAAATCGCCTCGCCATTACATGCCTCAGCTCTATCTAACTTGAGGACAAGCTAGACTCTAAATTAGGGGGGGTGATAACCTCCCATTTTGTGATGTTATCTTATTAGTTTTCCTTAGTTTTCCATACTCTTTCTTACATAAATTAGATAGAATCATTAACTTTTTACCTTATTGCTGACACATCAATAGATTAACTTTTCTCTTCTTTATCCTTGCAGAAAAACACAAAAAATTACAAAAGCCCCAAACGATCCCAAGACCGTTTGAGGCCAAACGGTCCCAGGACCGTTTAAGAACAAACGGTCCCAAGACCGTTTAAGGCTAAACGGTCCCGAGACCGCATGAAGGCTAAACGGTCCCGAGACCGCATGAAGGCCAAACGGTCCCGAGACCGCATGAAGGCCAAACGGTCCCGAGACCGCATGAAGGCTAAACGGTCCCGAGACCGCATGAAGGCTAAACGGTCTCAAGACCGCATAAGGTCAAACAGTCCCAAGACCGTTTGAGGCCAAACGGTCCCGAGACCGCATGAAGGCTAAACGGTCCCGAGACCGCATGAAGGCTAAACGGTCTCAAGACCGCATAAGGTCAAACGGTCTCGAGACCGCATAAAACCAAATGATCCGAAAGACCGCATGGAGGCAAGGGCAAACGGGTTCAGGGCCCAAACGGGTTCAAGACCGTTTGGACCTCACTTAAGGCCTATAAATAAGACCTCAAGGGTCCTCCACTGGGGGGAAGAGTTTTCAGACGTCCAAAGGCTGCCTCAATCACTCTAGAGCAAATCTGACTTCCATCCTCCGCCCAGGGGCTGCCGGTCTGAGACCCACACTCCATCTCGAAGCTGCTTTCTCTCTCTCCGCCAAAGAAGGTGGGAAGAGGGAGATCTCATCATCATGCAACCTGTGAAGCTGGTGGATCGTTTCTCTCTCTCCAAGGGGTTGACTCTCCTCTTTCCCTTGTGGGGATGACGCTCTCTCTCTCTCTCTTCTTGCCTCCTTCTTTGTCCTAGTCATGAGTGAGTAGTCTCTCTCACTAGGGTGCGGGGAGTAGCCCCGCTACCAATGCTTTCATATCATGTAAATGTAATCCATAGTTTGCAATATAGAGTTTTTATCTTCTCAGTTCAACATCAAACGTTTAATGAATGCTTGTTGCTTGATCACCAACTTGTGTTATCTTTTATCTTTTAGTATGAATTGTCTATGTTTGTACTATTAGATTTGAAACTCGTTTGTATGTTGGTTCTTGGTGCATGTATCCACCATGCATATGTTTCAGTATCTAGAAGTGTATCTCAAGAAGTGGATTAAACTCACTATCATTTGTTGCACTTTCATACTATGAAATGGAATCAGTTGACGTATGAAAGTACAACCTTGGTAAGTCGAGGAACACACTTCGTGTGGGGAATGATGCGAAGTGACCATTTGTTCGGGAATGGCTGGCATTGTAACATTCCCACACTTCTCGTAGTTAGCTCTCTGAATGGAAGCTAAGTCTACAAAGATACTAACTGACTAGACTCTTTTTGCAGGTTATGTTTTGCTTTGCATGTGTTGATCCATGTGTAGTGGCGGTGAAAAACTGATCACACTCTAGTGACTTCTATCATAGTTTAAATCCTTAGATTTACTTGCTTTCTTTACTTTGCATGTTCTTAGTTTAAAACAAAAAAACCAAACTTTCGACTTAAGTGCCTACTATTAAGTGACTAAGTGAAATTCCAACATTTTCCATCTTATTGCTTGCAACAATACCGTTATCCTGAGGATTCGACCCTTTACTATACTACGATAAGACTTCCACGTATCCTAGCATACGTGGGTGGAGTTCTCTATCTAGTATATGCAAGGCTAAACCTAAAGACTTACTATCTTTAGGATTTTTAGTTGGTGCACGCAATTCCACGTAAGTGGAAGCTCCATCAATAGACTCCATATGTGGATAGAAGTAGATATCCAAGTTTTTGAAAAAGGTATGCAAAGTTTTATTTTTTTTACAGCCTTTCAGTTTAGTTGGTAGAATTTGATAATTTTTATTGATTATTTGTCAAACCTTTGATCCTGTTAATTGGGATAATGGCTCTAACCTCTTAGTCTCCCTTAATTGGGGGTTACCGGGAGGCGGGGTCATTACATCAACGCTCCTTTCCATGGTGAAACTTTCAGATACACTTCATCACCAACCTCAAACTCAAGAGGTCTATGCCTCTTCTCAACGTAACTCTTCTGTCTGTCCTGTGCCCCTTTCAACTATTCTCTGGTCATTGTAATCTTTTCTGTAGTCAAATCTACTATCTATGGTCCAAGAATCTCTTTTTCACCCACCTCGTACCAACATACGGGTGATCTACACTTTCTGCCATATAGAGCTTCATATGGGGCCATACCAAGACTAGAATGGTGACTATTGTTGTATGCAAACTCTATAAGGCTCAAGTGTTCTTCCCAAATTCCACTAAAATGCAAGACACATTCTCTCAGCATGTCCTCAAGAGTCTGAATGGTCCTCTCTGACTGACCATCCGTCTACGGGTGAAAAGGTTTCCTGAACCTCAACTTTGTGCCCAAAGTATGATGCAACTGATTCTAAAACATGGAGGTGAACTTACGATCTCTATTTGATATAATTGAAACTGGGATACCATGCATCCTGACTATCTCATTCACGTATATCTTAGCCAACTTTGGGACATCAAAGGTTGACTTAACAGGAAGAAAGTGAGCAGACTTAGTTAATCTATCCACAATCACCCATATTGAGTCACAACCTCTAGATGTCCTGGGCAACCCTATGACAATAATCCATTGTGATATGTTCCCACTTCCACTCTGGTATAGGAAGAGATTGCAAGGTACATGTAGGTTTCTGGTGCTCAGCCTTAACCTACTGGCACACACTACATCTAGCCACGTACTCAGCTACATCCTTTTTCATACCTGAACACCAGTACATCTAGCAATGCGCTTCCTCAAGAATCCTTTCTTTCAAATTACGATCTCCAGGTACACACAACCTGTTATGATGATACAACAAACCATCATTTGAAAACCTGAACTCTGGTCTTTTTCCCCTTGTCCTGTCTTGCATGATCTACAGTAACTCACTGTCACTCTGCTAAAGTTCCTTGATCTGATCATAAAAAGTAGGCTTGACTTGCATCTGTGCAATCAAACCACTCTGCTCTGTCACCCCTAAGTGTAAGTTCAACTTCCGCATCTCTACTAGCAGGTCTCTCTTGAAGCATGTCATAGAGAATACATCAAATGTGTAACTTGACTTCCTGTTGAGGGCATCTGCTACCACATTCGCCTTACCAGGATGATAATCTATCATCACATCATAATCCTTGATCAATTCTAACCATCTTCGCTGTCTAAGATTCAGATCCTTCTAGGTGAAAATATATTTCAAGCTCTTATGATTTGTAAACACTTGGCATGCCTCACCATAAAGATAGTGACACCATGTCTTAAGAGCATGAACTACAATAGCTAACTCCAAATCATGTGTCAGGTAATTCTCCTCATTATTCTTAAGATGTCTAGATGCATAAGCTACTACTTTGCCTTCCTGCATCAACACACAGCCTAAGCCTCTCCTGGAAGCATCACAAAACACTATGTAACCTTTATCTGCCTCAGGGAAGATCAACATTGGTGATGTAGTCAACCTCTTCTTCAAGATCTAAAAACTCTTCTCACAGTTGTCTGACCAGACAAATAGTACATTCTTTCTCGTTAAGCGTGTCAGAGGTGATGCTACAACATTGAAGTTCTGGATGAACCTCCTATAGTAACCTGCCAATCCTAAGAAGCTTCTGATCTCAGTAGGAGTTTTAGGCTGCTCCCACTATAGAAAAGACTCGACTTTCTTAGGATCAACACTTACTCCATCTCCTGAGATGACATGTCCAAGAAAAGACACCTCAGCTAACCAGAACTCACACTTACTGGACTTAGCATATAACTGGTGTTGTCTCAACAACTGTAAGCTACCCTCAGATGCTGCTCATCCTGCTCATCATCTCTGGAATAAATCAGAATGTCATCTATGAAAACTACTATGAACTGATCCAAAAATGGTTTGAAAATCCAGTTCATCATATCCATGAAAGCTGTTGGGGCATTAGTCAGTCCAAATGACATGACCAGAAACTCATAATGCCCATATCTTGTTCTGAAAGCCAACTTAGGAATATCTGAAGCCTTTATCCTCAACTGATGATATCCAGATCTCAAATCTATCTTAGAGAAGATCTTCGCTCCACACAACTAATCAAACAGATCATCTATCCTTGGCAACAAGTACTTATTCTTGATGGTGATCTTATTCAACTGTCTATAGTCTATACGTAACCTCATAGTACCATCTTTCTTTTTCAAAAATAAGATTGGATCTCCCCATGGAAAAGAACTAGGTTGAATGAAACCCTTATCCAGTAACTCCTATAATTGGATCTTGAGTTCCTTCAACTCTGCAGGTGTCATTCTGTAGGCTGGAAGTGGTACAGGGTGACTACCTGGCAACACCTTGATCTCAAAGTATATCTCTCTTTAAGGAGGTAGACTTGGCAACTCATCTGGGAAAACATCTGGAAACTCACAGACCACTGGCACATCCCATACACTGACTGTGCTCTTCTATGCTTTGGTATCTACTACATGCGCCAAGAGTGCCTCACAACCTTTCTATAACATCTTATCAGCTACAGCGGTTGATATGATACACGTAGACAAAACTTTCCTATCTCTAGAAAAGATACAAGAAAATTTACCCTATTGAAAGACAACCTCCTTCTTCCAATAGTTGAGTTGAACTCGATACGTCTCTAGGCAATCCATACCCAAGATAACTTGAAAATAGTTAACATCTAGGGGTATAAGATTAACCACAATGGTGTATCCACCAAAGGTCAACAAACATCCGGGACAAAACTCTATCAACATTGTTAGTTCACCTAACGGAACCCTCAACAAGAACTCAACCGGTAACTCCTAGGTTAATAGGTTAAGCTCACAAGCTAAAGAACTCTGTATAAATGAGTGATTAGCACCCAGATCTATCAAAATTGTAACTAAAATGTTGTTAAAGAAAAGCATTTCTCCTATAATTACTCGAGAAGAAACAATACCTTCTTGTGGTATCAAAGAGAAGAAGTGTCCTGAAGCTCTTCCTCTCCCACGATGTCCTCATTGTCCTTCCCTAGCAATGGGTGTTGCACCACCTCGGGAATCTGAAGCTACTCAAGAACTTGCTCCTCCAGCTAGAGCCTGTCTCAGGGCATTCTGGTACTGTGACTGGGAACTCTATTTTGCCACTTGCTGTAATTGGGGACATTGCCTTCTAAAGTGTCCCACCTGTCTATAGATATAACAACCATGAAAATTTGCACCCCAACACTGACTGGAGTGTGACCTTCCACAGATATCACACATCGGTATCTCTTTCCTTGGAGGACCTGTCACTGAGACCGATGATCCAGAAGACCTTCCTCTTGGCATATTGTTCCATCTCCCTGGACTAGATCTTCCCCTAATATGAGAAGATATCACATCTTCAGATCCTTATTTACTAAAATAGCCAAAACCATGTCCAAGCTTCGAGAAGAACCCACCACCACTTCCTTGGTGACCACTACTAGGTTGTCCTCTGCCAAAATCTCCAGGTCTCTTTCTATTCTCATAATGCTTATCTGCATTAACAAACTCCTCTACCCATCTTGCTGCCTCAAGAAATTCTCTGAAGTTCTCTCTGTCTCTTCGGCCAATGGTTGAAACGGTGTGTCTAATCTCTGATCTTAATCCTTCTTGAAATCTTCTGCACTTTTCTAAAACATTAGGAACAAGTTGCGGACAAAAATTTGTCAACCTTGTGAAATATGCCTTGTATTCGCCAATTGTCATACTTCCTTGTCTGATATTCTGCAATTGTCTTATTTTCTCACTCAGAAAGGTAGGTGGGTAGTACTTAAGATGGAATTCATCAAAGAAATCCTTCCAAGTCAATGATGTATCCCTCCTTTTATCTTCCACTCCATGCCACTGGAGCTCTGCATCACCTTTAAACAAATAAACTACGTGATTGATTTGTCTTTCCTCAGACAGCTCCATCAAACGGAACACTTTCTCTAACTATCTCAGCCATTCCTCTGCCACTGCAGGGTCTGTAGTTCCAACAAACTCAGTACCTCCAAGCTTCTTAACCAGCTCATAGGATCTCATCAGGTCCTTGCTACTCGAGGTAGAAGCTCGCCTCTCCATCTTATACTTTTCCCTGGTCTCAAGAAACATCATGTACATCCTTGATGCCTCATCCACATCATCTCCACCACCTGGACCCATCTCCTGAGGATCATGCCCAATGTGTCTCTCAGCTTGGTCCTCATGACCACATCCTCTTCCTTCCATCTGCAATAGTATAACAGATCACTTCCTGTTAGAAAATTGTAGTTAAAAGGAAGACACCCTAATCCTAATCCTATTGGTCTCTTATCATCCCCTGACCTTGACTTAGAGTATCTACGTACTCAAACTTTGCTCTGATACCAAAAGCTTGTCACGCCCCAATCTCACAATTTCCACAAATCATAAGATTAGGGCATGACTATGAGGATTACACTTAATACAAAGAACACCCTTAACTTTTTCTTTTCTTAATCACTTAAAATTAATATAAAGGAAAATCGTATGACTTGGAATAAACTGAAATCTTACTAAACTGCGGAAGCAACTACTATTTACATTACTGAATAGGTAAAGAAGATTTATAAAGATATATTTCATTTTTCATGCAGCATATAAAGTGCAACAGATAGCTTAAAACTAAAATACATATTACATTACATTCTCTCACTACCACACCACATGCCCAACGACCGAGGGTAAAGGACTAAGAGACCTCTATCTAACTACGAACTACCTGCTAAGAACTTG
Organism: Alisma plantago-aquatica; assembly: GCA_963693085.1. Classification (NCBI taxonomy): domain Eukaryota; kingdom Viridiplantae; phylum Streptophyta; class Magnoliopsida; order Alismatales; family Alismataceae; genus Alisma; species Alisma plantago-aquatica. The sequence goes on along the minus strand of OY856413.1, from coordinate 454,275,608 downwards.
GGTGTATGATCCTTCAGCCTCCTCGTACTAACCCTGACCTGAAAAATGTTTCAGTAGGTTGGTGAGCTACTGGCTCAGTGAATAGAATTTCACCCAACCATCACAGATAACTCATTTTATGTTTATTAATTGGAATAAAATACAAGATAATACTATATTGAGAAGATCTAAACAATATAATTTAAATGACAGGAGATGTCAACATTTCATTAAGATAACAACTGTTGCAATGCTGTAGATATGATTAAATAATAGGGAATACTAAAATTTCATTTAAAGGACATCTGTTGTGAAACTAACTCAAATCTTTCTTGACTCTTTAACTTATAAGAAACTCTGTGAACCTATATGAACATATTTTATCTTATGCGCTGTCATATGCAGTGTACTCTACATATGAAGACTCGTAACGAACTACGATCCCACCGTACAAGACTTAACCGATACCCTGGGATAGCTAAGTCTGACTACTCTCTTGGTCTGCAATAGGGAAACTGACTCTCTAGCCCCGACACTCCTATTGTGTCGTAAGCTGGACTCCTCCTCTAACCTGAGCACACAGGCAAAGAGTCAAGCCACCTATTGGCTTTTTTGTACTTTAGTGCCACCAGGACTTCTGGTTGATGTTGGACACACTTTTCTGTACTCTAGTACCACCAGGACTTCTGGTTGATGTTGGACACTGCAAACTATAATTTAAGGAGACTTCTACTAGGGCTTCGTCCCTCGTACCACCTATTGGTACGTTCTGACCCCCGTATACTGGACGCACTGCCAAGGTTAGGTCGTTTCACCCCTAAGGCACATACCTCACATAGGGGTTCTACGGTCTCTTACTTATACTTTTCTCTGGTATCTCTAGGGTACCACGTCTATTTAATTGAACTTTATAACATGACATGAATATCATTCTAAATTTGACAGAGTAGTTTATTCAAACCAGTGAAAAATACCAAATAATCCACATAATGTATTTGCAGGCATATTAAAATTCTTAAATAAATAGAATACATGTCAACTTGGCACATATGTACTGGAATCATGCAATTGAGGTTCTTAATACACTGATAACAGTTAATTACTTGACATATGAGTAATCATCAGTAGCATATGTAAATTATCTGTAATTCCTCAAAAATGGTGCACATCAACCCAAATCGTGAGTTGTGCCTCACATAACATAATTAAGGGTTAATTACTTGTCATGGTAAGATTTAATATTAATTATTGGAAATTTCTAATAATATCCTTGAGAAATGTGCCAATTCGTGTTAAGACTGAACCACACACATTAAATATAATAGGGAGCGTGCAAATAGGTTTCCATTAACATTTTTATGTCATCGCCATTTCTTTGAAATCATGCATCTAGTAAACTACTAGAATCATACAAATAGGATATATTCCCAAAATGTACAGCTACTATAAACCCTAGATTCGTGTGCTAATGTATTCCACTTTTAAAATGAGCAATTTAGGTTTTGATCAACCATATAATTCCACTAGTCCAAGTCATACTAATTAGTTAATAAACCAAATAATGCAAAACGTGATGAAGCCAATCGTGCAATAAAAGTCAGGCGACGCCCTCACTACCTGGCACCTGGGTAAGCGCTATTACTCGCGAATAACATAGATCGAATCGAAATCATTCATTTATTTGAGTTAAATCGTGCTTGCTGAGTGAGATTCTACTCACAGTGGTCCAAGATGACCGAAATCGACTTGAAATGCATCTAGAGGCCTGTTTTTGGGTGTTAGCAAGTCTTCTTCTACCTTGGAATTGTTCTGGAACAACCTTCTTCACACAATAGGTGCACATGCTCACACACCGTAAGGAGGGCTCAACTAAATGGACGCTGCTCGTGGCTAATTTGCGGAGGAATCATGATCTAGACCCATGGCTGAATTCAAAGGCATCATTTGGTGGTGCTTTGCTACACCAAGATGGCCCCTGGCCATTGTTGCAGTTGTCGCTACTCTTTCTAGATGGGGTGCCGCCCCTTGCTAGTTGGGTTGCAGGTGATTGGAGTCACGTACGCTTGCTAGCTCGAGGGTGCTGTGGAGCCGTCCCTCTCTCCCTTGGTTGTTGGTTGCGCCCAAGGGCTATTTGGTCGAGCCAAAGAAGCTGGTCGTTGTCCACTGCTGCTGTAGGTTGGGCGCCTGCTAGGGCGGGGGAAGAAGAAGGGAAGAAGAGAAAGAAGAAGAAGATGATGGAGGGGGGTTGGGCGCTGCTGGAGACGGGGCTACCAAGCCCTAAATTGGTCGCCCGCTCCACTCCTTTGTTGCAGGTCGATCGACCTGCTTGGGCGCCGCTTGAAGGGGTTCCTAGATCGATCGAGTGAAAGAGATAAGGGAAAGGGGAAAAAGGGTTATAATAAATGGGTAAATTGTTGTTTAGGTCCAAGAAAATTAAAAATTCCATAACTATGGCCTCAGGGGTCCAATTGAAATGATTTCTTTTGCAAAGTTTCAAGCATGAAATTCACTACGACCTCAAGTTGAGAAAACAAGCTAATTACATTGTAACACTAGATCAAATCACTAATTGCATCTATGAGTACTTAACTCAACTTAATCAACATGATGATGCACTAATCATTGTGCTTACTGGTTAATCATGGAGTGGGTCATCACAGTTTTCCTCTCTTACCAAACCTCAACACTCCTTTCCATGGTGAAACATTCAGATACACTTCATCACCAACCTCAAATTCAAGAGGTCTACGTCTCTTCTAAGCGTAACTCTTCTGCTTGTCCTGTGCAGCTTTCAACTCTTCTCTGATCACTGTAATCTTTTCTGTAGTCAAATCCACGATCTCTGGTCCAAGAATCTCTTTTTCACCCACCTCATACCAACATACATGTGATCTACACTTTCTGCCATACAGAGCTTCATATAGGGCCATACCAAGACTAGAATGGTGACTATTGTTGTATGCAAACTCTGTAAGGCTCAAGTGTTCTTCCCAACTTCCACTAAAATACAAGACACATGCTCTCAGCATGTACTCAAGAATCTGAATGGTCCTCTCTGACTGACCATCCATCTGTGGGTGAAAAGTTGTACTAAATCTCAACTTTGTGCCAAAAGCACGATGCAACTGATTCCAAAACCTGGATGTGAACTTAGGATCTCTATTTGATATAATTGAAACTGGGATACCATGCAGCCTGACTATCTCATCCACGTATATCTTAGCCAACTTTGGGACATAAAAGGTTGACTTAATAGGAAGAAAGTGAGCAGACTTAGTCAGTCTATCCACAATCACCCATATTGAGTCACAACCTCTAGATGTCATGGGCAACCCTACCACAAAATCCATTGTGATATGTTCCCACTTCCACTCTGGTATAGGAAGAGATTGCAAGGTACCTACTGGTTTCTAATGCTCAGCCTTAACCTACTGGCACACACTGCATCTAGCCACGTATTCAACTACATCCTTCTTCATACCTGACCACCAGTACAACTCCTTGAGATTCATGTACATCTTAGTATTGTCTAGATGTATAGTGTACATCGATGCATGTGCTTCCTCAAGAATCTTTTCTTTCAAATCACTATCTCCACATACACACAACCTGTCATGTTGATACAACAAACCATCATCTGAATACCTAAACTCTGGCCTCTTTCCCTCTGTCATATTCTGCATTATCTGTTGTAACTCACTGTCACTCTGTTGAAGTTCCTTGATCTGATCATAAATAGTAGGCTTGACTTGCATCTGTGCAATCAAACCACTCTGCTCTGTCACCCCTAAGTCTAAGTTCAACTTCCACATCTCTACTAGCAGGTCTCTCCTAAAACATGCCATAGAGAATACATCAGCTATTGAACTTGACTTCCTATTGAGGGCATCTGCTACAACATTTGCCTTACCAGGATGACAATCTATCATCACACCATAATCCTTGATCAATTCTAACCATCTCCACTTTCTAAGATTCAGATCCTTCTGGGTGAAGATATATTTCAAACTCTTATGATCCGTAAACACCTAGCATGCCTCACCATAAAGATAGTGATGCCATGTATTAAGATCATGAACTACTACAGTTAACTCCAGATCATGTGTTGGGTAATTCTCTTCATTCTTCTTAAGCTGTCTAGATGCATAAGCTACTACTTTGCCTTCCTGCATCAACACACATCCTAAACCTATGGCCAAGCGTTCAGAACATACATCATTAACTAAGCGGAAGAAATTACTAAGCAGCTAATTACTAAAAATCACTAAAAATTAAAACCTTTTTCAGAGAGATCCAATCGTAGGAAAAATCTTTCAACAAGAACCAATGTATTACATTTACATCCTGGTTCATAAGTACATATCTTGTACCATCTCTTCTCAAGGGTTACAACATCAACTGCCTTGTTAAAAGCTAAACACAGTCAGCATAAGGACCTCGAGGCATTAAGCCAAAATCTCAAACTAATTTGTTAAAAGTACTAACTACTGACTCCGAGGACCTGAGAGTACAGAGACGACACATAGGACTTCTATCTACAAACACGATAGACAACACACTCCACCTGAGCTATTGTAGTTGTACCTGCTGCAACTGAAATGCTTCCTCAGCAAGATGTTCTCAGTCTCCTTCATACTCGTCCACCTAAAAATGTTGGTTCCCACGGGGGGTGAGACAATTGAAAATTGTCCCAGCGAGAGATATAACTCTCCGCCAGAAACATCATTATTGCAGTTTCATTAATATAAAATTGAGCAGAGGATAAGTAGTTTAGATCATTCTCATCTTTAAAGTATTGCAACTATCTATAATAGAGTAGTAAATCATCTATACTCTTTATAAGGAATAGGAAGATCATGCATATCATTTGTCTATCATACATCTTCAACATCTCAAACTTTACTTATGACACTCATCATTCTGATGGGTCAGTCATGATTCATTCTTGTTTCCATCTGTTGGCCTTAGCCAATCTGCTAAAGAGATATTCAATTATGCCAGTCATGGGATTATATATCATCATGTCTTATTCAGGTATTGGACTACGCCAATCCTTAGTTATAAACTCCATGTCTTTTCTAGGTATTGGACTTAACCAATCTTGTATAAACATTTCAGATTAAATCATTATCAATCTCATACAACCATTCCAGGTATTAGACTATGCCATACCTGTGCATCTATTCCAGGTATTGGACTATGCCAACCATGTGCATCCATTCCAGGTAGTGGACTATGCCAATCTTGTGCAATTATTCTAGGTATTGGGTTGTTACCAATCATGTGCAGTTATTCCAGGTATTGGGTTATTACCAATCCTGTGTAGTTATTCTAGGTATTGGGTTGTTACCAATCCTGTGCATTGATTCCAGGTATTGGGTTGTTACCAATCCTGTGTTATTATTTCAGGTTTTGGGTTATGACAAATCCTGTGTTATTATTCTAGGTATTGGGATTTAACCAATCTTGTGATATTATTCCAGGTATTGGGATTTAACCAATCCTATGATATTATTCCAGGTATTGGGATTTAACCAATCCTGTAATATTATTCCAGATATTGGGATTTAACCAATCCTATGATATTATTCTAGGTATTGGGATTTAACCAATCTTGTGATATTATTCCAGGTATTGGGATTTAACCAATCCTGTGACATCTATTCCAGGTAGTGGACTATGCCAATCTTGTGTATCTATTCCAGGGACTATGCCAATCTAGTGTATCTATTCTAGGTAATGGACTATGCCAATCATGTGTATCTATTCCAGGTATTGTACTATGCCAATCATGTGATTACGTCCCATGTCTGTTTATCTACTGACTTTTAAACGTTAGCCATGCCATAATGCTCAATCACATTCTTAATGTAATACAAGTATTCCTCTCTTCTCCACACTTGTATAATCAAAGTTCCATCATTATTATTGTATCCTTTAATTACAATTATTATGTTACTAAGTTTCCATTTTCTTGGTTTATTAAGAACATTATCATCTCTTACAATGGACTTTTATAATTATCTTGGTACCTTTCACTAGGTATCAACTTACTCGTGTGGTTCACAAGGCCTATTATAATATCTTGTTACCTCTCACTAGGTAACAACTAATCTCATGGCTCATAAAGCACATTTAACATCTTGTCACCTTTCACTAGGCAACAACCATTCTCATGGTTCATTAAACACATTACATCTTGATGTAATGATTAGGATAGAACACTTATATGTTACTTATCCAAGTATGTTGTATTTGAGATGCATCAAGGGATATCATTCTTAAAAAGCTGGATGTGATATTTATGATGTCTTGATATATCACTTCCCTCAGCACTTTAAACTTACTTGAGTTTATCAATTTTTATTTTATTAAGGTATGTCCCCATCTTAATACTTCCATATACTAACCTATCACTTTTATTGTGAAGTGCATAGGTCATAAAGCACACATAAGGATTGTCCAACTATCTTCAATGATAGGGACTCATCTCAGGTTAAGGCATTGCTTGCTATAAGGTTATCCATAATCAATCACTTTAGGTATTTCCCTTATCAGTGTATTAATCACCATTCCATTATTAGGATTAGGGGCTCCCATACCATCACCCTTTATTAGGGTTAGGGTTTCATATACCATCACCCTTTATTAGGGTTTGGATTTCACACATCATCACCTTTCATTAGGGTTTCTCATCACATTGCCCATAATTAGGGTTTACTATTCATCCCAACTAGGGTTTCTCATGGCATCACCCTTTATTAGGGTTTCTCAAGGAATCACCCTCAATTAGGGTTTCTCATGGAATCAACCTTAATTAGGGTTTCTCATGGAATCACCCTCAATTAGGGTTTCTCATGGAATCAACCTTAATTAGGGTTTCTCATGGAATCAACCTTAATTTGGTTTTCTCATGGAATCACCCTCAATTAGGGTTTCTCATGGAATCAACCTTAATTAGGGTTTCTCATGGAATCAACCTTAATTAGGGTTTCTCATGGAATCACCCTCAATTAGGGTTTCTCATGGAATCAACCTTCATTAGGGTTTCTCATGGAATCAACCTTAATTAGGGTTTCTCATGGAATCACCCTCAATTAGGGTTTCATGAAGCATCTTCTCAAATTAGGGTTTTTCATGATGTTACCCTGAATTGGGATTTCTCATATTATCATCCTAGTTTAGAGTTACACCATTACCCTAGATAAGGGTTACATCTGATATTGCCCTAAATTAGGGTTAGGGCTCAACAACCTTCTTGATTAGGGTTTCATAATCTCTTTATTAAGGATCATACCCTAATTACATAATTATTCAAATTGAAGGTGTTAAGGCTTGACCTTTACATGATTATTATACATGTATCAATTCCTCTCTCTTTCATCCTCTCTAGAATTTTGACTAGATCAAGCTTGGTTATATTAGGTCAACCAACCCTTCAATTAATTACATCAATTAGAATAGACATAGTATATTGAAGTATTGCTTATTTAAGCCTCAAGGATTAACTTACCTAAGGTTACCAATCACTTGGTACCTTAAAGGTACAATCATAGTGATTATCTTTGAGATAAATCAGTAATAATTATAGGGTCATTTGATCCTTCATCACAATAAGTTTTCAATTGATATGATCACATTGAATCACTAAACGTTTCTTGACCCTGTACTCTCTAAATGGGTTGAAACCGTTTAGGCAAGAAGTGTGTTGAAACTGATTGGACTTGGGTCTCCAAATGGTTTGAGACCGTTTGGACCCAAAGGATCTTGAGACCGTTTGGGCTCAAACGGTCTTAATACCGTTTGGTCCAAACCCTCTCAAAACTGAAAGGACCAAAAAGGTCTTTCAACACTTAAACAATTCAAGGTTTCAAACAATGAACCGACTATCAATTGAATCCTTGATTCGTTCCTCAATTGAACTATTGAATCATCCTTCAATTACACCATCAATTAGGGTTTTTAATCCAATTGAACTAGGATTTATAATCAAGAAACCTTCAATTAGGGTTTTGAAATCGAGGAACCTTCAATGATTAACATTGTGGAACCGATTCAATTGAAATCAATGAATCATCATCAAATTATGATATGACCTGACCTCAAATGGTATTTAGGTCATTTGGATGACCTCCAAATGGTCTTGAGACCGTTTGCCCCATCCCATCATTAAAATTTGTGAAATTCAATTAGGGTTTGCATCATTGAATCAATCATCAATTGAGGTATCGATTGTATTTCAATTTGAAATCACTGGATCTTCAACCAACGAATCATACTCAACCATAGACTTACAAACGGTCTTGGTTGACCTCAAAACGGTCTTGAGACCATTTGGGTGACCTCCAAATGGTCTTGGGACTGTTTGGGTTAGTCAACCCAAAAAATATTAAACCAATCAATTGAGAATTTCAGCACTCAACCCGATTAGGGTTTGCATTTGAGGGATCATTCACAATTGAAACCATTAAGATCAAACCAATTGAAACCATTGGATCAATATCCAATTACATCAGCATATTTCCTCAAATGGTCAACCATTGCAAATGGTCAACCACTCCAAACAGTTTGAAAGCGTTTGGTTTCAAACGGTTTGATGAAACCGTTTGGCCAATTCCATTGAAACCGATTGGTCTCAAGATTTTGAAACCGTTTGCTTAGGATATTAATTGAGGTGTGTGCTTGTGATGACATCATCATCTTCAAGCTACAAACCCACGAAACATGCTGTAATATCCATGGTGATTTCATCAATCATTCAAATAGAATTTCGGGAATGAAGAAGGAATCAACAATTGATAAAGATATGGAATCAATAACAAAGTTCAAGGGTTCAAGTTATAAAACCCAACTCCAATTGAGCTTCAAAGCTTCAAGCTCACGTCAACAATGGTGGATGCAACTCCTTTCACTATCCCAAGGCTCGTCCTCAAGCTTTGAGTGAAAAGGGATGGTTAGAATTGAAGATGGGATCGAGATAAAAATAAATCATGCATTGATTTGTGATTTCCACCATGAAATCAAGGTGAAAGGAGGTCAAGAAGCTTACCAATAGGTTGGGGGTCGTCCTCCTGTTGCTCCAAGCTCCCTTGGTCATTTTTTCAAGCAAGAAGTGAAGGTGGGTTCGGAATTACCCATCCAAGCTATGGATAAAGGAGCATATATGCATTTTATTAAAAATTCATTTAAGAGAGAGAAAGTAGGGATTATCTCCTCCATTTCCTTGCCACTTTCCCCCTTCCCTTTCTTTGTTATGAGGATATCTCCTTTGCCTCTTATTCCTCTCAATTATCCATGATTTAAAGAAAAGCAAATTAAGCACCTTAAATCATATTATAATAATATCCATAAGTGAGTGGATATTTCTTTTTCTTATAATAATATCAGTGGGTTCTTCACCTCCTTAAGATATTTTCGTTGCCTTTGCAAGGAACAAAGACGTCCACATATATGGATTTCAACCAACACAATTTTGGTTGAAGAGCACTTCAATTAATATATTCATTTTTGCATTAATTTGAAGTAAAGTTCCCATTATGCTTAAATCTTGATTATTTTAATATCAAGATTCTCTTTCCTCCAAAGTGATTCAAATGAGGTGCCCCTCTCATTTTCTTTTCTCTACATTATGCCAAGAAACATTAAGGACTATTTTGAAGTGGTAATTTTCATATTGAACCCTGGGTTTTGGGTACCTCATTTGAATGCACCATTGCTTTATCAGCTCTTTCTTGGTACTCAAGCTTTCACAAGCCATACCTCTACATCATCTTCATTCTCATGATGCTTCAACACTTGAGGAACATTTTATCATGCAACATTTTCAAGTTAACCCCTCAACTTGGGTAATTTGCACTTTAGTCCAAAACTGGCAAAACATTATTTCAACATTATTCAAAAAGGACTAAATTGAAATATAAGTTCCTCTTGAACCTTAATTACTTTTCAAAAGATAAGAGCAAGCATATACTTATCTTTCTTAAACAAAACACCTAGGGTTAAAAGCAGAACCAAGGTCAGGGATGTTACAAATTATAAACCCCTAACAAGGAGTTCGTCCCCAAAATCCCAGATAAAAGGAAACAGATATTATTCATTCATTATATCATCAAGTCTCCACATAACATCTCATTGTTATGGAGACACCATAGAACTTTGATCAATACAAAGTCCTTCCACACAAAATTCCCATAGAATCAAACACATAGGATACATACTTCACTGTCCTTTCATTATTGACTGTGGAGTTAATTATGTGTCAGGTAACACTTTTCTTATCTAGATAGAGGTTATTTGTTAATTTAATTTGATAAACTTTTCTTGCAATAATTTTACAATTATTCCTTCAAATAGTTCATTCTCATCAATGTTATGTTTATGCAAAGCATAAACCCCTAACATATGATGCCCATACTACATTAGGTAACTGGACTGATTCCATAGTTAACCATTCCAGGTAACCATCATAAAATAGCCTAATATTTCTCAGATACCAGAATCCCTTACCTTGGTATCTAACATATATGTTAACAACACAACACATCCTCATCTTCATTTTTTTGTTTATAAGTTGATTTATGATTAAATCAAATTCCTCCGTATATCAATTAGAATGTGGTAGAAATATCCACGCCACATCTCCTTCTTGATTAGGCTTCTTTGGATTGTTTTAGAATGATTACTTGATCAGAGTAATCAGAAAGATAACAATCTAGATATGTCATACTTACCTTACCTTCAATAAATGAATACCTGGCCAGGGTATTCAAGAACTGAAATTAGGTAGTATGTATTTGTTTTATATTATGATTCATATTCTTAATATCTCTTTAAATTTCACTACTTAGTATCTCAGATTTTCTCTGAGTGTTTCTTTTACATCTTTTCCCTTTCTGCATGAAAAGAGAAATTTTCAAACATATAAGAGAATATTAAACTGAACATAAGTTTTCATCCTTCTTATATCTTCCTCATATCCTTAAAGTATTATATAGATGAACTAAACAACAACTACCTTTCTTATAGTAGGGAACAAAAGATAAGTCAAAATAGAAAGTTCTATCTTGACAAGTCTACCTTTTACAAGTTATCTAGCATCTTATCTGACCCAAAACATGGAGCTAGTTGTTATCTGTTATTGCCTTTGTCCTCTACTACCAAAAGTAGATGGACCAAACTGTGACACTTGTCTTCGTCCTCTACCATTTGCTCCACTAGACTGAGGTCCTTGTGGGTTTTGTAGATTGTACCCTGATTGTTGGGTCACCTCACTGTTTCTTCTTGGACATTGTTGTCTAAAATGTCCTAGTTGTCCACATTTACGACAAGCTCGACCCAACTTGATGACCCCTTCATAGGTGCACTATATTTTGGTTGAACTAGTGAAGATTTTGGTTGTTTGTTGCCACTACTCTACTGTTCTCGTGACTGTGTAGACTTCCTTTTAAGATTTGTCTCATGTTTCTTTATCGTAGACCTTTCTATCCTCCGTATAGACTCCACAAATGCGGCAAACCTCTCTCTACTTTCTAGGGAAGATGCCGGGATGGACATCTCAGCATTCAATCCCTTCTCAAAACGTCAGATCTTCTCCTCCTCAGTAGCTACCATTTGAGGACAAAATCGCAAAAGTTCCATAAATTTAACCTCATATTCATTTATCGACATGGCTCCCTGTCGAATCTTCTCAAACTGTGAGATATTTTCATCTAAGTATGTCTTTGGAAAATACTTATTGATGAATTCTCGACAAAATTCCTCCCATTCAACCTCTTCATCATTCCTTTTTATTTCTTCTATAGCCCACTAGTGTCCAGAACTACCCTTCAAAAGGTACACCGCATGTTTAACTTTGTCAGCCTCTGGGATACTAAGGATCTTAAAGGCTTTTTCTAACTCAGTGAGCCAAAGATCAACATCTACTGGGTCAGATGTTTTAGCATATTCTATGGCTCCTACACGACATAGTCATTCAAAGGTCTTACCAGACCCATATCCCTCATTGGAAATTACTGCCCTAGGTGTCGGTGCTGGCATCCGGTCTGCCATATACCTTAGTGTGGTCATGAGTTGCCCAAAAAGATTATGAACATCTGGGTTTCCTCTCATGACTTCATCAACATGGGGATTTTCAGGCACTGGTTCCTCCCTTGCCTGATCCCTGACACCTTCTACTGGTGCAGCAACATTTCTCTCAGCAACGTGTCCCTCGTGTTCTCCAGACATCTTGGAGCTATATATCTTCTTCTACATAAGCAGAAGGAACTATAATATACACTGGAGTACACTTAGAACAGACTCGATACCTTAGTCCTATGTCTCTGTAGACTCAGCGAACCTAGAGCTCTGATACCACTAAATTGTAGCGAAGCGTTCATAACATACATCATTAACTAAGCGGAAGCAATTACTAAGCAGTCGATTACTGAAAATCACTAAAAATTAAAACCTTTTTAGAGAGATCCAATCGTAGGAAAACTCTTTCAACAAGAACCAATGTATTACATTTACATCTTGGTTCATAAGTACATATCTTGTACCATCTCTTCTCAAGGGTTACAATATCAACTGCCTTGTTAAAAGCTAAACACAGACAGCATAAGGACCTCGAGGCATTAATCCAAAATCTCAAATTGATTTGTTAAAAGTACTAACTACTGACTCTGAGGACCTGAGAGTACAGAGACGACACATATGACTTCTATCTACAAACACGACAGACAGCACACTCCACTTGAGCTATTGATGTTGTACCTGCTACTGCTGAAGTGCTTCCTCTGCAAGTTGTTCTTATTCTCCTTTGTACTCATCCACCTAAAAATGTTGATTCCCACGGGGGTGAGACAATTGAAAATTGTCCCAGCGAGAGACATAACTCTCCGCCAGAAACATCATTATTGCAGTTTAATTAATATAAAACTGAACAGAGGATAAGCAGTTTAGATCATTCTCATCTTTAAAGTATTGCAATTATCTATAACAGAGAAGTAAATCATCTATTCTCTTTATAAGGAATAGGAAGAACATGTATATCATTTGTCTATCATACATCTTCAACATCTCAAACTTTACTTATGACACTCATCATTCTGATGGGTCAGTCATGATTCATTCTTGTTTCCATCTGTTGGCCTTAGCCAATCTTCTAAAGAAATATTCAATTATGCCAGTCATGTGATTATATATCATCATGTCTTATTCAGGTATTGGACTACGTCAATCCTTAGTTATAGACTCCATGTCTTTTCTAGGTATTGGACTTAACCAATCCTATATAAACATTTCATATTAAATCATTATCAATCTCATATATCCATTCCAGGTATTAGACTATGCCATACATGTGCATCTATTCCAGGTATTGGACTATGCCAACCCTGTTCTTCCATTCCAGGTAGTGGACTATGCCAATCCTATGCAATTAATCCAGGTATTAGGTTGTGATAATCTGGATTTTAGGGTTTTCATGGACCATGATGTGTTATACAATCAAATCAAACAAGTGTGAATTATGTTGATTTGGAGGATAATTGATGTGTACCCTAATCCCAATATCTTTATATATGTACCACTTTGGAGTAGTTATGACTTTGGGGTATCAATTAGGGTATATAGGAACCCAAATGGTTTAGTTATGAATACTGGAATGCATGGCGATTAAAATATTGAGATTGAAATTGTTTCATCAAAGTTTGGTGAATAATTGATTTATTGTTGAGGTTTACACACTTAATTATGAGACTAATCGAGGAATTAAGTTACATGAACAATTGTTGCAATATGCATCTCAAACTTAGTAGTGTGAGGCCTTGGGTTGTGAAGGACCTATGGTTCAAGTTTCATGCGAATAAGAGGTTTCTACTAGAAGATATAAGAGTTGAAGTTGTTTCCATTTCATTCTAATGTTCTGCCAAACCTTGGTCAACCGGTTTATTTAAGAAATATTTTGGGACGTGACAATGATATGTCATGCAGCCTTGAGGACTTTAGATGCGTGCTATTTTAGTGGGATGATATTGTAGTACAGAAGCTATGACCGTAGGATGGCGATCATGCGGCCTCTAGTTTATCTTCCACATCCGAAATGGGAGGAACAGTAACCTTTGACTTGGTAGTGGATCATCCCCACCGATCCAATCAAGAATCAGGAACCAAAGTGGCATCTTGAGTACCGGAATAGATCATGAATTCTAGGGGGTGCCCAACGACCCTTTATACATTGCCTGAGATGGTATGTGTCACCATTTCTTCTCGTCGTTTCCCTCTCTCATCTCCACCTACGATCGTAGAGCGTAGGCTAGAATGGGCTATGATGGAGAGCAGATAAGGAGGGGTACAACCCTTACAAAAATGGTCCTCAGGGCTTCGTAGAGTCATCTGAGAGGCTATCGTCTTGCTCCTAGATTCATCTACCCTTTCCTGTCTGCCTGCAACCTCAAACACAATCATTGGAGAAGGGAACCCAGATCCCCATTTCACACCACCGTTTGGAATCCGAACTCTAGAATTAGAGTGGATCTTCAGGGCTCAATTGTCCCTTTGAGATGGCTGGGGATATGCCCAATCAGATGCTTTGGTTGAGTTTTGTAAGTCTTTCTGCAACATTTTGGATCGTTGGGAGAGTCAGATGAGGAGCAGGTCAAGCTTCCCCTTTTCTTCTCCAGGCAGCGATGGGTTGCGGCAGAGCAACACTTTCTACCCTCCCTGGTTCTTGCAGAAGAAACAAGGAAGCACCAACGGCCTGATAGTGCTCGCCCCTCCTTCGATCATCCATAGTCATCAACTCCATGGTGAAGTTCAGGTTCCCCCCCTTTCTAATATTGGTGGCCGCAGAAGCTTCAGGAAAGCTCCATGATTAAGCTCGGGTGCCTAATCTTAGGGCGGAGGTGCTTCCTAGGACCTTTACACACCCGATTCAACACCCAACGCCGTCCTTTTCCCCATTCCGAACCTCACCACGGCGGCGCCCAACTAGCGAGCCGATGACTCCTTCAGGATTGGGAGTGGCAGGTCTCGCAGCACCTACGGTGGCAAGACGCCGACCTCTCTACCACCCTCAAGACGGTGATTCATGGTGGATGGTCAAGGGTGGAACCTTACAAAAGCATGGATCCTCGCCTAAGAACTGCTTGGCTTTGGCGCTCGGCTACGGAAGAAGATCTGAGGCTCGCGCAGGGAGCAGACTGCGGAGTGCTATCGCGGGGTCACAAGGACGATGGGGAGGGCCGGTTCATCCTTACAACCAGTAGAGTGGACCTTGAACCAGCCGTCCCACTTGGAATAGCAATGAGGGAACGTCGTAGAGATCCATAGCTTCAAGAATTCTAGATCAACGACCAATGAAAATTTCCATCCAGGAATATTATCTCCTTATATCCAAAAATTAGCCAATTCTTAGAAAGGTGATTAAAAATAGCTCCACTGTCCTATAAATGCCCCAAAAATATCCCTAGACTCAGAATAATGTCATATACATTACTGGACCCTTAGATCATAACTTTGACGAACAATTAATGATGATATTTAATTTACATGATAATGCTTCATTTAAATGGTATAATTAGAAAATGGTTGAGATTAAATCTGATAAAAATAAATTTGAACCCTGATATAATTTAGAAACTAAATGTGGACTCCTATCTTGATATTATTGAGTAATTTAAGGCCTTTTCTCATTATTACCTAATTACATGTTTAATCCTCGTATTAATTCTAGAAAATAGTTCAAGAATCAGAAAAATATACAATTTGGACCTGACCTCTAAAATGACCGCATGATCAGTAGAAAAATATCAGATACCATCCTAAGATTAGATGGAACCTAGATTTGGTCAAAATCCTAATATGGACCTAAATACCAAGAATATGGTGTACCTATATTAATGATGATTAATTTCTTTAAATCCGGTGTTGACCAGTGTATCTATATGATCATGGATATGATTAGAATTCTCTGAAGTCAGGTATGTGGGTTTTATTTAAGTATATGACTATGGTTTTCTTGCTTGAAATCATGATATGTATGTATGCTCTCTTCTATTTGCAAATATTAGATGTAGTAGCACTATATAGTACTCTATGTTTTATCACTTGTAAACATAAATGATAAGTAGATGCTTTGTAGTTATTTAAGGTGTTCATTATCCCCCTTACGAGGGAATGGATTAATGTTGGCTAGTACACCTCCCTAGAGCACACAGTGTACGGGGAGTTTCCCTAGAGTACTTGGTACACGGGGATGGGCCCAATATTTATGTTTTGGTACTAGTCCACCTTGATAATGCAATTCATCTAGGAAAATGACTTAAATTGGCATATTTCGCTTAATAAATAAGTGTTTTCTATGATTTTCTTTCCTTCTGCAAATCTTTTTCAAAATTATGAAAGCCATAAATATATGTATCTTTCTTCCCATGTACACAACACCTTGTGTGTTGATTTGTTGTTTCACATATGTTTTAGGTTCAAAGCTAGCATGGGATAAAAGACGTGAAGTGAGCAATGTTCAGGTTGTACCTTTTGTGTAGATCCTAGTTAGCATACATGTTTAGACTTGTCAAATCATCTTTCAATATGTAATTGTAATTCATGTTGTAATAAGTCATTTTTTTGTAATATACATGTTGAATGTTGAGAATGTCATGGTGTATGTTATGGATTGTGTTCATGTATGTGTATTATCCTTCCGCATTGCTTTCTGATATGATTGGATGATGTTTTCAGATTCTGACATCTCATTCCCAATAGGGTTTGGAGAAATCAAAATTCGGGGATGTTATAGTTGGTATCAGAACATGAACAATAGCTACACCTAACAATTGCTCACCATGAAACCTAAAAATAAATTGAACCTTTAATTTGAAACCTTAGAAACTTAGTAAGTTGTTATATAGGAATAAGGTTTGACTTAGCCTTTAAGTTAGAACCTAGATGTTCGAGAACTAGGTTTAGACAAGTGTGTGAGACCCTTTTCATATAGAGCTCATATGTATTGGGTAGCTACACTAGTCTACACCTTGTTCTCACCATTTCACTAGGTTACGTGACACTAGACTATCTATTGTGTGTGGGACACTCGATTTTGCTGATTTGGTTTTGTTTTCCAATCGGCTCGAGCCTCGAGTGTTTTCTCTGACATCTTCTTTCTCGGAGAAAAGCTATATAATATTTTATTATATATATGTAAATATACAAATGTGTCCCTCACACTGTAGGGTAGTTAGTGTTCATGCAACCTAAGTGAAAGGGAGTGACATCAGTCTAGAAGAGAGAGTAGTCTAGATTAGATGTCTAGAGCCTTATCAAGATATGTGATACATAGAGTAGATGATAGAATGATAGTTGAAATAAGAATGTGAAATCTTATCTAAGTTTGATCTCTGATAGTATAAGTTTCCTTATAAAGGTTTAAATTGTACACTAGTTGAATCCAATTTTGGAGAATTTAAGCAAAATCTTGATGATGAAAGTACATTCCCTTTTCCTACTTAAGATAAGTTAAGATAGAGATGAGTGTGCATGAGCCTCAAGCTCTTATACAAGGAGGATATCTAGTGGTAGGATGAGATATGTGGTGAACTCTATAGAGAGTAAGACCCACTGGGAGAAGGTCATAGGACCTAGCCTCCAATATATGAGATATGTGTTAAAAAAATGTCCTACACTAGATTACTCCTGAGTAGATGAGTTGAGTCCTCTTGCATGATTCAATCATATATGTGAAAGTTGGGTTATAAAAAAAATGATGGGTAGGTGACTCATAATGAGAAAGTCAATCCTTTTGATTGCGTTAGGTCCTAGCTTGAGTGACATATGTGTGTGAATCTCATCATTAGCTGCAAGTGAGGTGATATATGAACTCTGGTTCTAAGAGTAAAATGCTTCGTGCATAAGAAACTCATAAATGTTGTTCCTTCCACTTCCCTTTCTCTATATATGATGCTAGAAACCTCACTTGAGCTATTTGGATGATTATGTATGAAGGTCACTTAGATAAGCTTGACCTATTCTATATTTCCTTCCTATATTATACATGTAATATCCAATTATGAAATCAGGATAAGATTGGCTTAGCACATTCTCTTTCCCTCTACATCATGCATGCAAGATATAAGTTTGAAATCATGAGCTTGAAATTTACATACCCTCTAGATCATAAATTGCATGATCTTAAAATATAGCTCTTAACCTCAATTTTTTTTATTCTAAGCTTCTAGTTTTATGATAAACCTCACACAATAGGGTGAGACCCTAATATATAAAATGAAGATCAATTCTCTTCAATGATGAAAATCTAGTATGATGTTGATCTGAAACAATATTAATAGGGTTAAGTTTGGAAATTCTAGACAATAATGGCATGAAATCTTGACATCACCTTGTGTTATTTACTAGGGTGAAGGATGAAAACCTTGAGCAATACCCTCTCAACCCCAAAGATTGCAAAGGAAAAGAAAATACCTATATCTTAAGGGATTACGAGATGTAAGTCCTAACATAAAAGAATATGAATAAGGCATTAAATGATGCTTCAATCTTTATAAGGTTGGGTGGGTACACCCAAGAATATGTAGATCCTAAGATGACGGCTTAGGGTGTGTGTAAAGTATGGTGGTCCCATAACCTAAGAAGTGGTGACTTATATGAAGTTGAACCCCTTGATATCACCTTAAGTATGACATTAGTTGAATTTCGAGGACAAAATTCCTTTTAAGGTGGGGTGAATGTGATAATCTAGATTTTAGGGTTTTCATGGACCATGATGTGTTATACAGTCAAATCAAACAAGTGTGAATTATGTTGATTTGGAGGATAATTGATGTGTACCCTAATCCCAATATATTTATATATGTACCACTTTGGAGTAGTTATGAATTTGGGGTATCAATTAGGGTATATAGGAACCCAAATGGTTCAGTTATGAATACTGGAATGCATGACGATTAAAATATTGAGACTAAAATTGTTTCATCAAAGTTTGGTGAATAATTGATTTATAGTTGAGGTTTACACACTTAATTATGAGACTAATCAAGGAATTAAGTTACATGAACAATTGTTGCAATATGCATCTCAAACTTAGTAGTGTGAGGCCTTGGGTTGTGAAGGACTGATGGTTCAAGTTTCATGCGAATAAGAGGTTTCTACTAGAAGATATAAGAGTTGAACTTGTTTCCATTTCATTCTAATGTTTTTCCAAACCTTGGTCAACCGGTTTATTTAAGAAATATTTTGGGACGTGACAATGATATGTCACGCAGCCTTGAGGACTTTAGATGTGCGCTGTTTTAGTGGGATGATATTGTAGTACAAAAGCTATGACCGTAGGATGGTGATCATGCGGCCTCTAGTTCATCTTCCGCATCTGAAATGGGAGGAACAGTAACCTTTGACTTGGCAGTGGATCATCCCCATCGATCCAAGCGAGAATCAGGAACCAAAGTGGCATCTTGAGTATCGGAATAGATCCTGAATTTTAGGGGGTGCCCAGCGACCCTTTATACATTGCCTGAGATGGTATGTGTCACCATTTCTTCTCGCCGTTTCCCTCTCTCATCTCCACCTACGATCGCAGAGCGTAGGCTAGAATGGGCTATGATGCAGAGTAGATCAGGAGGGGTACAACCCTTACAAAAATGGTCCTCAGGGCTTCATAGAGTCATCTAAGAGGTTATCGTCTTGCTCTTAGCTTCATCTACCCTTTCCTGTCTCCCTGCAACCTCAAACACAATCATTGGAGAAGGGAACCCAGATCCCCATTTCACAGCGCCGTTTGGAATTCGAACTCTAGAATCAGAGTGGATCTTCAGGGCTCAATTGTCCCTTTGAGATGGTTGGGGATACGCCCAATCAGATGCATTGGTCGAGTTTTGGAAGCCTTTCTGCAACATTTTGGATCGTTGGGAGAGTCAGATGAGGAGCCGGTCAAGCTTCCCCTTTTCTTCTCCAGGCAGCGATGGGTTGCAGCAGAGCAACACTTTCTACCCTCCCTGGTTCCTGCAGCGGCAACAAGGAAACACCAACGGCCTGATAGTGCTCGCCCCTCCTTTGATCGTCCATAGTCATCAGCTCCATGGTGAAGTTCAGGTTCCCCCCTTCTAATCTTGGTGGTCGCAGAAGCTTCAGGAAAGCTCCATGATCGAGCTTGGGTGCCTAATATTAGGGCAGAGGTTCTTCCTAGGACCTTTACACACCAGATTCAACACCCAGCACCGTCCTTTTCCCCATTCCGAACATCACCACGGTGGTGCCCAACTAGTGAGCCGACGACTCCTTCAGGATTGGGAGTGGCAGGTCTCGCAGCACCTACGGTGGCAAGACGCTGACCTCTCTACCACCCTCAAGACAGTGATTCATGGTGGATGGTCAAGGGTGGAACCTTACGGAAGCATGGATCCTCGCCTAAGAACTGGTTGGCTTTGGTGCTCGGCGACGGAAGAAGATCTGAGGCTCGCGCAGGGAGCAGACTGCGGAGTGCTATCACGGGGTCACAAGGAAGATGGGGAGGGTCGGTTCATCCTTACAACCAGTAGAGTGGACCTTGAACCAGCCATCCCACTTGGAATAGCAATGAGGGCATGTTGCAGAGATCCATAGCTTCAAGAATCCTAGATCAACGACCAATGAAAATTTCCATCCAGGTATATTATCTCCTTATATCCAAAAATTAGCCAATTCTTAGAAAGGTGATTAAAAATAGCTCCACTGTCCTATAAATGCCCCAAAAATATCCCTGGACTTAGAATAATGACCTCTACATTACTGGACCCTTAGATCAGACCTTTGATGAACAAGTAATGATGATATTTAATTTATATGATAATGCTTCATTTAAATGGTATAATTAGAAAATGGATGAGATTAAATCTGATAAAAATAAATTTGAACCCTGATATAATCTAGAAACTAAATTTGGACTCCTATCTTGATATTATTGAGTAATTTAAGGCCTTTTCTCATTATTACCTAATTACATGTTTAATCCTCATATTAATTCTAGAAAATAGTTCAAGAATCAGAAAAATATACAATTTGGACCAGACCTCTAAAATGACCGCATGATTAGTAGAAAAATATCAGATACCATCCTAGGATTAGATGGAACCTAGATTTGGTCAAAATCCTAATATGGACCTAAATACCAAGAATATGGTGTACCTATATTAATGATGATTAATTTCTTTAAATCAGGTGTTGACCAGTTTATCTAGATGATCATGGATATGATTAGAATTCTCTGAACGCAGGTATGTGGGTTTTATTTAAGTATATGACTATGGTTTTCTTGCTTGAAATCATGATATGTATGTATGCTCTCTTCTATTTGCAAATATTGGATGTAGTAGCACTATATAGTACTCGATGTTTTATCACTTGTAAACATAAATGATAAGTAGATGCTTTGTAGTTATTTAAGGTGTTCATTATCCCCCTTACGAGGGAATGGATTAATGTTGGCTAGTACACCTCCCTAGAGCACACGGTGTATGGGGAGTTTCCCTAGAGTACTTGGTACACGGGGATGGGCCCAATATTTATGTTTTGGTACTAGTCCACCTTGATAATGCAATTCATCTAGGAAAATGACTTAAATTGGCGTATTTCGCTTAATAAATAAGTGTTTTCTATGATTTTCTTTCCTTCTGCAAATCTTTTTCAAAATTATGAAAGCCATAAATATATGTATCTTTCTGCCCATGTACACAACACCTTGTGTGTTGATTTGTTGTTTCACGTATGTTTTAGGTTCAAAGCTAGCATGGGATAAAAGACGTGAAGTGAGCAATGTTCAGGTTGTACCTTTTGTGTAGATCCTAGTTAGCATACATGTTTAGACTTATCAAATCATCTTTCAATATGTAATTGTAATTCATGTTGTAATAAGTCATTTTTTTTGTAATATACATGGTGAATGTTGAGAATGTCATGGTGTATGTTATGTATTATGTTCATGTATGTGTATTATGCTTCCGCATCGCTTTCTGATATGATTGGATGATGTTTTTGGATTCTGACATCTCATTCTCAATAGGGTTTGGAGAAATCAAAATCTGGGGATGTTACATAGGTTGTTACCAATCCTGTGCAGTTATTCCAGGTATTGGGTTGTTACCAATCCTGTGCAGTGATTCCAAGTATTTGGTTGTTACCAATCATGTGTTATTATTCTAGGTATTGGGTTATGACCAATCTTATGTTATTATTTCAGGTATTGGGATTTAACCAATCCTATGATATTATTCCAGGTATTGGGATTTAACCAATCCTGTGATATTATTCTAGGTATTGGGATTTAACCAATCCTGTGATATTATTCTAGGTATTGGGATTTAACCAATCCTGTGATATTATTCTAGGTATTGGGATTTAACCAATCTTGTGACATTATTCCAGGTATTGGGATTTAACCAATCCTGTGACATCTATTCCAGGTAGTGGACTATGCCAATCATGTGTATCTATTCCAGGTAATGGACTATCCCAATCATGTGTATCTATTCCAGGTAATGGACTATGTCAATCCTGTGTATCTATTCTAGGTAATGGACTATGCCAATCATGTGTATCTATTCTAGGTAATGGACTATGCCAATCCTATGATTACGTCCCATGCCTGTTTACACAACACTGGGTACCACATTCTTCTACTGACATTTAAACCTTGGTCATGCCATCATTCTCAATCACATTCCTTATGTAATACAAGTATTCCTCTCTTCTCCACACTTGTATAATCAAAGTTCCATCATTATTATTGTATCCTTTAATTACAATTATTATGTTACTAAGTTTCCATTTTCTTGGTTTATTTAGAACATTATCATCTCTTACAGTGGACTTTTATAATTATCTTGGTACCTTTCACTAGGTATCAACTTACTCATGTGGTTCACAAGGCCTATTATAATATCTTGTTACCTCTCACTAGGTAACAACTAATCTCATGGCTCATAAAGCACATTTCACATCTTGTCACCTTTCACTAGGCAACAACCATTCTCATGGTTCATAAAACACATTACATCTTGATGTAATGATTAGGATAGCACTCTTTATATGTTACTTATCCAAGTATGTTGGATTTGAGATGCATCAAGGGATATCATTCTTAAAAAGCTGGATGTGATATTTATGATGTCTTGATATATCACTTCCCTCAGCACTTTAAACTTACTTGAGTTTATGAATTTATATTGTATTAAGGCATTTCCCCATCTTAATACTTCCATATACTAACCTATAACCTTTATTGTGAAGTGCATAGGTCATAAAACAAACATAAGGATTGTCTAACTATCTTCAATTGTAGGGACTCATCTCAGGTTAAGGCATTGCTTGCTATAAGGTTATCTATAATCAATCACTTTAGGTATTTCCCTAATCAGTGTATTAATCACCATTCCATTATTAGGATTAGGGACTCCCATACCATCACCCTTTATTAGGGTTAGGGTTTCATATACCATCGCCCTTCATTAGGGTTTGGATTTCACACATCATCACCCTTCATTAGGGTTTCTCATCACATTGTCCATAATTAGGGTTTACTATTCATCCAACTAGGGTTTCTCATGGCATCACCCTTTATTAGGGTTTCTCATGGAATCACCCTCAATTAGGGTTTCTCATGGAATTAACCTTAATTAGGGTTTCTCATGGAATTAACCTTAATTAGGGTTTCTCATGGAATCACCCTCAATTAGGGTTTCTCATGGAATCAACCTTAATTAGGGTTTCTCATGGAATAAACCTTAATTAGGGTTTCTCATGGAATCACCCTCAATTAGGGTTTCCCATGGAATCAACCTTAATTAGGGTTTCTCATGGAATCAACCTTAATTAGGGTTTCTCATGGAATCACCCTCAATTAGGGTTTCATGAAGCATCTTCTCAAATTAGGGTTTTTCATGATGTTACCCTGAATTGGGATTTCTCATATTATCATCCTAGTTTAGAGTTACACCATTACCCTAGATTAGGGTTACATCTGATATTGCCCTAAATTAGGGTTAGGGCTCAACAACCTTCTTGATTAGGGTTTCATAATCTCTTTATTAAGGATCATACTCTAATTACATAATTATTCAAATTGAAGGTGTTAAGCCTTGACCTTTACATGATTATTATACATGTATGAATTCCTCTCTCTTTCATCCTCCCTAGGATGTTGAATAGATCAAGCTTGGTTATATTAGGTGAACCAACCCTTCAATTAATTACATTCAATTAGAATAGACATAGTATATTGAAGTATTACTTATTTAAGCCTCAAGGTACCAATCACTTGGTACCTTAAAGGTACAATCCTAGTGATTATCTTTGAGATAAATCAGAAAAAATTATAGGGTCAGTTGATCCTTCATCACAATAAGTTTTCAATTGATATGATCACATTGAATCACTAAACGTTTCTTGACCCTTTACTCTCTAAACGGGTTGAAACTGTTTAGGCAAGAAGTGTGTTGAAACCGATTGGACTTGGGTCTCCAAACGGTTTGAGATCATTTGGACCCAAAGGGTCTTGAGACCATTTGGACCCAAACGGTCTTGAGACCATTTGGACCCAAACAGTCTTAAGACCATTTGGTCCAAACCCTCTCAAAACTAAAAGGACCAAAAAGGTCTTTCAACACAAACAATTTAAGGTTTCAAACAATGCACCGACTATCAATTGAATCCTTGATTCATTCCTCAATTGAACTATTGAATCATCCTTCAATTTGACCATCAATTAGGGTTTTGAACCCAATTGAACTAGGATTTATAATCAAGAAACCTTCAATTAGGGTTTTGAAATTGAGGAACCTTCAATGATTAACATTGTGGAACTGATTCAATTGAAATCAATGAATCATCATCAAATTATGATATGGCCTGACCTCAAACGGTCTTGAGGTCATTTGGATGACCTCCAAATTGTCTTTATACCATTTTCCACATCCCATCATTAAAATTTGTGAAATTCAATTAGGGTTTGCATCATTGAATCAATCATCAATTGAGGTATCGATTGTATTTCAATTTGAAATCACTGGATCTTCAACCAACCAATCATACTCAACCATAGACTTCCAAACGGTCTTGGTTGACCTCCAAACGGTCTTGAGACCGTTTGGGTGACCTCCAAACGGTCTTGAGACCATTTGGGTTAGTCAACCCAAAAAAATTAAACCAATCAATTGAGAATTTCAGCACTCAACTCGATTAGGGTTTGCATTTGAGGGATCTTTCACAATTGAAACCATTAAGATCAAACCAATTGAAACCATTGGATCAATATCCAATTACATCAGCATATTTACTCAAATGGTCAACCATTGCAAATGGTCAACCACTCCAAATGGTTTGAAACCGTTTGTTTCAAACGGTTTGATGAAACCGTTTGGCCAATTCCATTGAAACCGATTGGTCTCAAAAATTTGAAACAGTTTGCCTAGGATATTAATTGAGGTGTGTGCTTGTGATGACATCATCATCTTTGAGATACAAACCCTTGAAACTTGCTGTAATTTCCATGGTGATTTCATCAATCATTCAAATAGAATTTTGGGAATAAAGAAGGAATCAACAATTGATAAAGATATGGAATCAATAACAAAGTTCAAGTTATAAAACCCGCCTCCAATTGAGATTCAAAGATTCAAGCTCACATCAACAATGGTGGATGCAACTCCTTTCACTATCCCAAGGCTCGTCCTCAAGCTTTGACTGAAAAGTAATGGTTAGAATTGAAGATGGGACCGAGATAAGAAGAAATCATGCATTGATTTGTGATTTCCACCATGAAATCAAGGTGAAAGGAGGTCAAGAAGCTTACCAACAGGTTGGGGGTCGTCCTCCTGTTTCTCCAATCTCTCTTGGTCGTTTTTGCAAGCAAGAATTGAAGGTGGATTCGGAATTACCCATCCAAGCTATGGATAAAGGAGCATATATGCATTTTATTAAAAATTCATTTAAGAGAGAGAAAGTAGGGATTATCTCCTCCATTTCCTTGCGAATTTCCCCCTTCCCTTCCTTGGTTATGAGGCTATCTCCTTTGCCTCTTATTCCTCTCAATTATCCATGATTTAAAGAAAAGCAAATTAAGCACCTTAAATCATATTATAATAATATCCATAAGTGAGTGGATATTTCTTTTTCTTATAATATTATGAGTGGGTTCTTCACCTCCTTAAGATATTTTTGTTGTCTTTGCACGGAACAAAGACGTACACATATATGGATTTCAACCAACACAATTTTTGTTGAAGAGCACTTCAGTTAATATATTTATTTTTGCATTAATTTGAAGTAAAGTTCCCATTATGCTTAAATCTTGATTATTTTAATATCAATATTCTCTTTCCTCCAAAGTGATTCAAATGAAGCACCCCTCTCATTTTATTTTCTCTAAATGATGCCAAGAAACATTAGGGACTATTTTGAAGTGGTGATTTGCATATTGAACCCTGGGTTTTGGGTAAATTGCTCATTACACCAAAACTAGGTTTTAATGCACAAACATTGCTTTATCAGCTCTTTCTTGGTACTCAGGCTTTCACAAGCCATACCTATACATCATATTGATTCTCATGATGCTTCAACACTTGAGGAACATTTTATCATGAAACATTTGCAAGTTAACCCCTCAACTTGGGTAATTTGCACTTTAGTCCAAAACAGGCAAAACATTATTTCAACATTGTTCAAAAAGGACTAAAATTGAAATATAAGTTCCTCTTGAACCTTAATTACTTTTCAAAAGATAAGAGAAAGCATATAATTATCTTTCTTAAACAAAACACCTAGGGTTAAATCATAACCCAAATCAGGGATGTTACAAATTATAAACCTGTAACAAGGATTTCGTCCCTGAAATCCCAAATAAAAGGAGACAGATATTATTCATTCATTATATCATCAAGTCTCCACATAAAATCTCATTGTTATGGAGACACCATAGAACTTTGATCAATACAAAGTCCTTCCACATAAAACTCCCACAGAATCAAACACATAGGATACATACTTCACCGTCCTTTCATTATTGACTGTGGAGTTAATTATGTGTTAGGTAACACGTTTCTTATTTAGATAGAGGTTATTTGTTAATTTAATTTGATAAACTTTTCTTACAATAATTTTAAAATTATTCCTTCAAATAGTTCATTCTCATCAATGTTATGTTTATGCAAAGCATAAACCCCTAACATATGATGCCCATACTACATTAGGTAACTGGACTGATTCCACAGTTAACCATTCCAGGTAACCATCATAAAATAGCCTGATATTTCTCAGATACCAAAATCCCTTACCTTGGTAACTAACATATATGTTAACAACACATCACAACCTCATCTTCATTTTTTTTATAAATTGATTTATAATAAAATCAAATTCCTCCGTATATCAATTAGAATGTGGTAGAAATATCCATGCGACATCTCCTTCTTGATTAGGCTTCTTTGGATTGTTTCAGCATGATTACTTGATCAGAGTAATTAGAAAGATAACAATTTAGATATGTCATACTTACCTTGACTTCAATAAATGAATACCTGGCCAGGGTATTCAAGAACTAAAATTAGGTAGTATGTATTTGTTTTATATTATGTTTCATATTCTTAACATCTCTTTAAATTTCACTACTTAGTATCTCAAATTTTCTTTGAGTGTTTCATTTACATCTTTTCCCTTTCTGCATGAAAAGAGAAATTTTCAAACATATAAGAGAATATTAAACTGAACATAAGTTTTCATCCTTCTTATCTCTTACTCATATCCTTAAAGTATTATACATATGAACTAAACAACAACTACCTTTCTTATATTAGGGAATAGAAGATAACTCAAAATAGAAAGTTCTATCTTGAAAAGTCTGCCTTTTACAAGTTATCTAGCATCTTATCTGACCCAAAACATGGAGCTAGTTGTTATCTGTTATTGCCTTTGTCCTCTACTACTAGATGTAGATGGACCAAACTGTGACACTTGTCTTCGTCCTCTACCATCTGCTCCACTGGATTGAGATCCTTGTTGGTTTTGCATATTGTTCCCTGACTGTTGGGTCACCTCACTATTTCTTCTTGGACATTGTTGTCTAAAATGTCCTAGCTATCCACATTTATGACAAGCTCGACCCCAACTTGATGACCCCTTCATAGGTGCACTATATTATGGTTGAACTAGTGAAGATTTTGGTTGTTTTTTGCCACTACTCCACGATTCCTGTGACTGTGTAGACTTCCTTTTAAGATTTGTTTCATGTTTCTTTATTGTAGACCTTTCTATATCCGTATAGACTCCACAAATGTGGCAAACCTCTCTCTACTTTCTAGGGCAAATGTCAGGATGGACATCTCAGCATTCAATCCCTTCTCAAAACATCGGATCTTCTCCTCCTCAGTAGCTTCCATTTGAGGACAAAATCGCAAAAGTTCCATAAACTTAACCTCATATTCATTTATCAACATGGCTCCCTATCGAATCTTCTCAAACTGTGAGATCTTTTCATCTAAGTATTACTTTGGAAAATACTTATTGATGAATAATCGATGAAATTCCTCCCATTCAACCTCTTCATCATTCCTTTTTATTTCTTCTATAGCCCACCAGTGTCCAACACTACCCTTCAAAAGGTACACCGCATGTTTAACTTTGTCAGCCTCTGGGATACTATGGATCTTAAAGGCTTTTTTCTAACTCAGTGAGCCAAAGATCAACATCTGCTGGGTCATATGTTTCAACATATTCTATGACTCCTACAAAACATAGTCATTCAAAGGTCTTACCAGACCCATATCCCTCATTGGAAACTACTGCCCTAGGTGCCGGTGATGGCATCCGGTCTGCCATATACCTTAGTGTGGTCATGAGTTTCCCAAAAAGATTATGAACATCTGGGTTTCCTCTCATGACTTCATCAACATGGGGATTTTCAGGCACTGGTTCCTCCCTTGCCTGATCCCTAGCGCCTTCTACTGGTGTAGCAACATTGCTCTCAGCAACGTGTCCCTCGTGTTCTCTAGACATCTTGGAGCTATATATCTTCTTCTGCATAAGCAGAAGGCACTATAAGATACACTGGAGTACACTTAGAACAGACTTGATACCTTAGTCCTATGTCTCTGTAGACTCAGCGAACCTAGAGCTCTGATACCACTAAATTGTAGCGAAGCGTTCATAACATACATCATTAACTAAGTGGAAGCAATTACTAAGCAGTCGATTACTGAAAATCACTAAAAATTAAAACCTTTTTCAGAGAGATCCAATCGTAGGAAAACTCTTTCAACAAGAACCAATGTATTACATTTACATCCTAGTTCATAAGTACATATCTTGTACCATCTCTTCTCAAGGGTTACAACATCAACTGCCTTGTTAAAAGCTAAACACATACAACATAAGGACCTCGAGGCATTAAGCCAAATCTCAAACTGATTTGTTAAAAGTACTAACTACTGACTCGGAGGACCTGAGAGTACAGAGACGACACATAGGACTTCTATCTACAAACACGACAGACATCCACCTGAGCTATTGTTGTTGTACCTAATGTTGCTGAAGTGCTTCCTCTATAAGATGTTCTCAGTCTCCTTCGTACTCGTCCACCTAAAAATGTTGGTTTCCACGGGGGTGAGACAATTGAAAATTGTCCCAGCAAGAGATATAACTCTCCGCCAGAAACATCATTATTGCAGTTTAATTAATATAAAACTCAGCAAAGGATAAGCAGTTTAGATCATTCTCATCTTTAAAGTATTGCAACTATCTATAATAGAGAAGTAAATCATCTATTCTCTTTATAAGGAATAGGAAGAACATGTATATCATTTGTCTATCATACATCTTCAACATCTCAAACTTTACTTATGACACTCATCATTTTGATGGGTCAGTCATGATTCATTCTTGTTTCCATCTGTTGGCCTTAGCCAATCTGCTAAATAGATATTCAATTATGTCAGTCATGTGATTATATATCATCATGTCTTATTTAGGTATTAGACTATGCCAATCCTTAATTATAGACTCCATGTCTTTTCTAGGTATTGGACTTAACCAATCATGTATAAACATTTCAGATTAAATCATTATCAATCTCATACAACCATTCTAGGTATTAGACTATGCCATACCTGTGCATCTATTCCAGGTATTGGACTATGCCAACCATGTGCATCCATTCCAGGTAGTGGACTATGCCAATCATGTGCAATTATTCCAGGTATTGGGTTGTTACCAATCATGTGCAGTTATTCCAGGTATTGGGTTGTTACCAATCCTGTGCAGTTATTCCAGGTATTGGGTTGTTACCAATCCTGTGCATTGATTCCAGGTATTGGGCTGTTACCAATCCTGTGTTATTATTCCAGGTATTGGGTTATGACCAATCCTGTGTTATTATTCCAGGTATTGGGATTTAACCAATCCTGTGATATTATTCCAAGTATTGGGATTTGACCAATCCTGTGATATTATTCCAGGTATTGGGATTTAAATAATCATGTGATATTATTCCAGGTATTGGGATTTAACCAATCATGTGACATCTATTCTAGGTAGTGGACTATGCTGATCCTGTGTATCTATTCCAGGTAATGGACTATGCCAATCCAATGTATCTATTCCAAGTAATGGACTATGCCAATCCTGTATATCTATTCCAGGTAATGGACTATGCCAATCCTGTGTATCTATTCTAGGTAATGGACTATGCCAATCCTGTGATTACGTCCCATGTCTATTTACACAGCACTAGGTACCACATTCTTCTACTGACATTTAAACCATGGCCATGCCATCATGCTCAATCACATTCTTTATGTAATACAATTATTCCTCTCTTCTCCACACTTGTATAATCAAAGTTCCATCATTATTATTGTATCCTTTAATTACAATTATTATGTTACTAAGTTTACATTTTCTTGGTTTATTAAGAGCATTATCATCTCTTATAGTGGACTTTAATAATTATCTTGGTACCTTTCACTAGGTATCAACTTACTCATGTGGTTCACAAGGCCTACTATAATATCTTGTTACCTCTCACTAGGTAACAACTAATCTCATGGCTCATAAAGCACATTTAACATCTTGTCACCTTTCACTAGGAAATAACCATTCTCATGGTTCATAAAACACATTACATCTTGATGTAATGATTAGGATATCACTCTTTATATGTTACTTATCCAAGTATGTTGGATTTGAGATGCATCAAGGGATATCATTCTTAAAAAGATGGATGTGATATTTATGATGCCTTGATATATCACTTCCCTCAGCACTTTAAACTTACTTGAGTTTATCAATTTATAGTGTATTAAGGTATTTCCCCATCTTAATACTTCCATATACTAACCTATCACCTTTATTGTGAAGTGCATAGGTCATAAAACACACATAAGGATTGTCCAACTATCTTGAATGATAGGGACTCATCTCAGGTTAAGGCATTGCTTGCTATAAGGTTATCTATAATCAATCACTTTAGGTATTTCCCTTATCAGTGTATTAATCACCATTCCATTATTAGGATTAGGGTCTCCCATACCATCACCCTTTATTAGGGTTAGGATTTCATATATCATCACCCTTCATTAGGGTTTGGATTTCACACATCATCACCCTTCATTAGGGTATCTCATCACATTGCCCATAATTAGGGTTTAATATTCATCCCAACTAGGGTTTCTCATGGCATCACCCTTTATTAGGGTTTCTCATGGAATCATCCTCAATTAGGGTTTCTCATGGAATAAACCTTAATTAGGGTTTCTCATGGAATCAACCTTAATTAGGGTTTCTCATGGAATGACCCTCAATTAGGGTTTCTCACAGAATCAACCTTAATTAGGGTTTCTCATGGAATCAACCTTAATTAGGGTTTCTCATGGAATCACTCTCAATTAGGGTTTCTCATGGAATCAACCTTAATTAGGTTTTCTCATGGAATCAACCTTAATTAGGGTTTCTCATGGAATCACCCTCAATTAGGGTTTCATGAAGCATCTTCTCAAATTAGGGTTTTTCATGATGTTACCCTGGATTGGGATTTCTCATATTACAATCCTAGTTTAGAGTTACACCATTACCCTAGATTAGGGTTACATCTGATATTGCCCTAAATTAGGGTTAGGGCTCAACAACCTTCTTGATTAGGGTTTCATAATCTCTTTATTAAGGATCATACCCTAATTACATAATTATTCAAATTGAAGGTGTTAAGGCTTGACCTTTACATGATTATTATACATGTATGAATTCCTCTCTCTTTCATCCTCCCTAGGATGTTGACTAGATCAAGCTTGGTTATGTTAGGTCAACCAACCCTTCAATTAATTACATTCAATTAGAATAGACATAGTATATTGAAGTATTGCTTATTTAAGCCTCAAGAATTAACTTACCTAAGGTTACCAATCACTTGGTACCTTAAAGGTACAATCATAGTGATTATCGTTGAGATAAATCAGTAACAATTATAGGGTCAGTTGATCCTTCGTCACAATAAGTTTTCAATTGATATGATCACATTGAATCACTAAACGTTTCTTAACCCTTTACTCTCTAAACAGTTTGAAACCGTTTAGGCAAGAAGTGTGTTGAAACCGATTGGACTTGGGTCTCCAAATGGTTTGAGACCGTTTGGACCCAAAGGGTATTGAGACCATTTGGACCCAAAGGGTCTTGAGACCGTTTGGACTCAAACGGTCTTGAGACCGTTTGGTCCAAACCCTCTGAAAACCGAAAGGACCAAAAAGGTCTTTCAACACTTAAATAATTCAAGGTTTCAAACAATGAACCGACTATCAATTGAATCCTTGATTCGTTCCTCAATTGAACTATTGAATCATCCTTCAATTAGACCATCAATTAGGGTTTTGAACCCAATTGAACTAGGATTTATAATCAAGAAACCTTCAATTAGGGTTTTGAAATCGAGGAACCTTCAATGATTAACATTATGGAACCGATTCAATTGAAATCAATGAATCATCATCAAATTATGATATGACCTGACCTCAAACGGTCTTAAGGTCATTTGGATGACCTCCAAATGGTCTTGAGACTGTTTGCCCCATCCCATCATTAAAATTTGTGAAATTCAATTAGGGTTTGCATCATTGAATCAATCATCAATTGAGCTATCGATTGTATTTCAATTTGAAATCACCGAATCTTCAACCAACCAATCATACTCAACCATAGACTTCAAAACGGTCTTGGTTGGCCTCCAAACGGTCTTGAGACCATTTGGGTGACCTCCAAATGGTCTTGATACCGTTTGGTTTAGTCAACCCCAAAAAAATTAAACCAATCAATTGAGAATTTCAACACTCAACCCGATTAGGGTTTGCATTTGAGGGATCATTCACAATTGAAACCATTAAGATCAAACCAATTGAAACCATTGGATCAATATACAATTACATCAGCATATTTCCTTAAATGGTCAACCATTGCAAATGGTCAACCACTCCAAACGATTTGAAACCGTTTGGTTTCAAACGGTTTGATGAAACCATTTGGCCAATTCCATTGAAACCGATTGGTCTCACAATTTTGAAACCATTTGCCTAGGATATTAATTGAGGTGTGTGCTTGTGATGACATCATCATTTTCAAGCTAAAAACCCATGAAACTTGCTATAATTTCCATGGTGATTTCATCAATCATTCAAATAGAATTTTGGGAATGAAGAAGGAATCAACAATTGATAAAGATATGGAATCAATAACAAAGTTCAAGGGTTCAAGTTATAAAACCCACCTCCAATTGAGCTTCAAAGCTTCAAGATCACGTCAACAATGGTGGATGCAACTTCTTTGACTATCCCAAGGCTCGTCCTCAAGCTTTGAGTGAAAAGGAATGGTTAGAATTGAAGATGGGATCGAGATAAGAAGAAATCATGCATTGATTTGTGATTTCCACCATGAAATCAAGGTGAAAGTAGGTCAAGAAGCTTACCAACAGGTTGGGGGTCGTCCTCCTATTTCTCCAAGCTCCCTTGGTCGTTTTTTCAAGCAATAAGTGAAGGTAGATTCGGAATTACCCATCCAAGCTATGGATAAAGGAGCATATATGCATTTTATTAAAAATTCATTTAATAGAGAGAAAGTAGGGATTATATTTTCCATTTCCTGGCCACTTTACCCCTTCCCTTCTTTGGTTAGGAGGCTATATACTTTGCCCCTTATTCCTCTCAATTATCCATGATTTAAAGAAAAGCAAATTAAGCACCTTAAATCATATTATAATAATATCCATAAGTGAGTGGATATTTCTTTTTCTTATAATAATATGAGTGGGTTCTTCACCTCCTTAAGATATTTTAGTTGCTTTTGCAAGGCACAAAGTCGTCCACATATATGGATTTCAACCAACACAACTTTGTTTGAAGAGCACTTCAATTAATATATTTATTTTTGCATTAATTTGAAGTAAAGTTCCAATTATGCTTAAATCTTGATTATTTTAATAACAAGATTCTCTTTCCTCCAAAGTGATTCAAATGAAGCTCCCCTCTCATTTTATTTTCTCTATATGATGCCACGAAACATTAGGGACTATTTTGAAGTGGTAATTTTCATATTGAACCCTGGGTTTTGGGTAAATTGCACATTACACCAAAACTAGGTTTTAATGCACAAACATTGTTTTATCAGCTCTTTCTTGGTACTCAGGCTTTCACAAGCCATACCTCAGCATCATCTTCATTCTCATGATGCTTTAACACTTGAGGAACATTTTATCATGCAACATTTGCAAGTTAACACCTCAACTTGGGTAATTTGCACTTTAGTCCAAAACAGGCAAAACATTATTTCAACATACTTCAAAAAGGACTAAAATTGAAATATAAGTTCCTCTTGAACCTTAATTACTTTTCAAAAGATAAGAGCAAGCATATAATTATATTTCTTAAACAAAATACCTAGGGTTAAAGCATAACCTAGGTCAGGGATGTTACAAAACTTCTCCTTGTAGCATCACAAAACACTGTGTATCCTTTATCTGCCACGGGCAGGATCAACACTGGTGTTGTAGTCAACCTCTTCTTCCAGATCTAAAAACTCTTCTCACAGTTGTCTGACTAGACAAACAGTGCATTCTTTCTTGTTAAGTGTGTCATAGGTGACGCTACGACACTGAAGTTCTTGATGAACCTCCTGTAGTAACCTGCCAATCCTAATAAGCTTCTGATCTTAGTAGGAGTTTTAGGTTGCTCCCACTGTAGAACAGACTCAACTTTCTTAGGGTCAACACTTACTCCATCTCCTGAGATGACATGTCCAAGAAAAGACACCTCAGCTAACCAGAACTCACACTTACTAAACTTATTATATAATTGGTGTTGTCTCAACAACTGTAACACTATCCTCAGATGCTGCTCATGCTACTCATCATCTCTGGAATAGATCAAAATGTCATCTATGAAAACCACTCTGAACTGATCCAAGAACGGCTTGAAAATCCGATTCATCATATCCATGAAAGTGGTTGGGGCATTAGTCAGTCCAAATGACATGACCAGAAACTCATAATGCCCATATCTTGTTCTGAAAGCTGACTTAAGAATATCTAAAGCCTTTATCCTCAAATGATGATATCCAGATCTCAAGTCTATCTTAGAAAAGAACGTTGCTCTACGCAACTAATCAAACAAATCATCTATCCTTGGCAACGGGTACTTTTTCTTGATGGTGATCTTATTCAACTTTCTATGGTCTATACATAACCTCATAGTACCATCTTTCTTTTTCACAAACAAGACTGGAGCTCCCCATGGTGAAGAACTAGGTCGAATGAAACCCTTATCCAGTAATTCCTATAACTGAATCTTGAGTTCCTTCAACTCTACAGGTGTCATTTTGTAGGTTGGTAGTTCTATAGGTTGACTACCTGGCAACACCTGGATCTCAAAGTCTATCTCTCTTTCAGGAGGTAGACCTGGAAACTCATCTAGGAAAACATCTAGGAACTCACAGACTACTGGCACATCCCATAGGCTAACTGTGTTCTTTTCTACTCTAGTATCCACTACATGTGCCAAGAATGCCTCACAACCTTTCCGCAACATCTTATCAGCTACAACGGCTGATATGATACACATAGGCAAAACTTTCCTGTCTCCAGAAAAGACATAAGAAAATCCACCCTGTTGAAAGACAACCTCCTTCTTCTAACAATTGAGTTGAACTCGATACGTCTCTAGGAAATCCATACACAAGATAACTTGAAAAGAGTTAATATCTAGGGGTATAAGATTAACCGCGATGGTGTAACCACCAAAAGTCAACAAACATCTAGGACAAAACTCCGTCAACACTATCGGTTCACCTAACGGAACACTCAACAATAGCTCAATCGGTAACTCTTGAGTTAACAGGTTAAGCTCACAAGCTAAAGAACATTGTATAAATGAGTGAGTAGCACCTAGATCTATCAAAACTGTAACTGAAATGTTATTAAAGAGAAGCATTTCTCCTGTAATTACTCAGGAAGAAACAATACCTTCTTTTTGTGTCAGAGAGAAGAAGCGTCCTGAAGCTCTTCCTCTCCCACGATGTCCTTGTTGTCCTTCCCTAGCAATGGGTGCTGCACCACCTCGGGTACCTGAAGCTACAGAGGAACTGGGTCCTCCAGCTGGAGCCTATCTCGGGACATTCTGGTATTGTGACTGGGAACTCTATGTTGCCACTTGCTGTAACTGGAGACATTGCCTTCTAAAGTGTCCCACCTGTCTGCAGATATAACAACCCTAAAAATTTGCACCCCAACACTGACCAGAGTGCGACCTTCCACAGATATCACACATCGGTATCTCCTTCGTTGGCGGACCTGTCACTGACACTGAAGATCTCGACGACATAGTTGGAGGTGTCCATGTAGACTGTGTATTCCATCTTCCGGAATTGGGCCTTCCTTCACTTGATGAAAAACTAGATCCTTATCTACCAAAATAGCCAAGTCCTCATCCTATCTTAGAAAAGAAACCACCACCACCTCCTCGGTGTCCACTACTAGCTTGTCCTCTTCCGAAGTCTCTGGGTCTTTTCTTACTCTCAGACTACCTATTAGCATTAACTGACTCTTCTACACGTCTCGCTGCTTCCACAAATTCCCCAAAGTTTTTTCTATCTCTTCGACCAATGGTTAAAACAGTGTGTCTAATCTCTGATCTTAAGCCTTCTTGAAATCTTTTGTAGTTTTCTACATCATTAGGAACAAGTTGCGGATAGAAATTTGTCAACCTTGTGAAATATGCCTCGTATTCACCAATTATCACACTTCCTTGTCTGATGTTATGCAACTGTATTATCTTATCACTCAAAAAGGTAGGTGGGTAGTACTTAAGATGGAATTCATCAATGAAATCCTTCCAAGTCAGTATTGTGTCCCTACTTTTATCTTCCACTCCACGCCACCAGAGCTCTGCATCACCTTTTAGCAAATAAACTATGTGATTGATTTGTCTTTCCTCAGACAGCTCCATCAGACGGAACACTTTCTCTAACTGTCTCATCCATTCATCTTCCACTGTAGGGTCCATAGTTCCAACAAACTC
This sequence comes from Alisma plantago-aquatica, assembly GCA_963693085.1. Lineage (NCBI taxonomy): Eukaryota > Viridiplantae > Streptophyta > Magnoliopsida > Alismatales > Alismataceae > Alisma > Alisma plantago-aquatica. Next base: position 454,238,067 of record OY856413.1, on the reverse strand, counting down.
GGTACCTCCAAGCTTCTTAACCAGCTCATAAGATCTCATCAGGTCCTTGCTACTCGAGGTAGAATCTCACCTCTCCATCTCATACTTTTCCCTAATCTCAAGAAACATCATGTACATCCTTGATGCCTCATCCACATCATCTCCACCACCTGGACCCATCTCCTGAGGATCAGGTCCAATGTGGCTCTCAGCTTGGTCCTCATGACCACGTCCTCTTCCTGCCATCTGTAATAGTATAACATAAGACCCTATTAGAAAATTGTAGTTAGAAGGAAAAAACCTAATTCCTAATCCTATTGGTCTCTTATCATGCCCTGACCTTGACTTAGAGTAACTACGTACTCAACCTATGCTCTGATACCAAAAGTTATCATGCCCCGATGTCACAATTTCCACAAATCATGAGATTAGGGCATGACTATGAGGATTACCCTTAATACAAAGAACACCCTTAACTTTTTCTTTTCTTAATCACTTAAAATTAACTTAGAGGAATATCTTGTAACTTGGATAATAGTGAATCTTATTAACTGTGGAAGCAACTACCTTTTACCTTACTAGGAAAATAAAATAGAGTCTCACAATATATTACAATTTTTACTGCAGAATATAAAACACAACAGATAACTTAAAACTAATCTACTGGTTACATTACATTCTCTCTCTACCACACCACATGCCCAAGGATCGAGGGGAAAGGACTAAGAGACCTCTATCTAACTATGAACTACCTTCTAAGAACTTGGGTGGTATGATCCTTCAACTTCCTCGTACTGACGCTGACCTGAAAAAAATGTTTCAGTAGGTTGGTGAGCTACTGGCTCAGTGAATAGAATTTCACCCAACCATCACAGATAACTCATTTTATGTTTATTAATTGGAGTAAAATACAAGATAATACTATACTGAGTAGATCTAAACAATATAATTTAAACGACAAGAGATGTCAACATTTTCATTAAGATAGCAACTGTTGCAAGGCAGTAGATACGATTAAATAATAGAGAATACTAAAATTTCATTTAAAGGACAACTTCTGTGAAACTAACTCAAATCTTTCTTAACTCTTTAACTTATAAGAAACTCTGTGAACCTATATGAACATATTTTATCTTATACCCTGATCATATGCAGTGTACTCTACATATGAAGACTCGTAGAAAACTACAATCCCACCATACAAGACTTAGACGACACCCCGAGATAGCTAAGTCTGACTACATTCCCGGTCTGCAATAGGGAAACTGGCTCTCTGGCCTCGACACTACTATTGTGCCATAAACTGGACTCCTCCTCTAACCTGAGCACACAGGCAGAGAGTCAAGCCACCTATTGGCTTTTCTATACTCTAGTGCCACCAGGACTTCTGGTTAATGTTAGATGCTGCAAACTATAATTTAAGGAGACTTCCACTAGAGCTTTGTTCCCCGTACCACCTGTTGGTACATTCCAACCCCCGTATACTGGACGCATCGCCAGGGTTAGGTCATTTTACCCCTAAGGTGCATACCTCACATAGGGGTTCTACAGTGTCACGGCCCTTAAATATATAATTTTTTTATTTCCTAGGAAACTCTTACTATGTTGAACCTTTTTCTTACATATGCTCGACTCTGGTATTTCTTTGGCATCTCGTCTATTTAATTGTAGTTTAAATCACAACATGAATATCATTTTAGACCTGACAGAGCAGTATACTCAAAAACATTGTAATTATTGAGTAATCCATATACCATGCAAGCAGACAGATTGAAATTTCTTAAATAAACTAAACTCATATAAACTTTGCTCATATATGCTGGAATTATACAATTGATCATCATAACACACTAACAAGAGTTAATTACTCGATATATTAGAAATCGTCAGTAGCACTTTGTAAATTATTTGTAATTCCTCAAAAATTGTGCGCAACAACCCCAAATCTTGAGTTATGCATCACATAACTTAATTAGAAGTCAATTACTTGTCATGGCACAAATTATTAATATTAATTGAGAATTTCAAATGATTTCTTTGAGAAACGTGTCGATTCGTATAATTATTAATACACACATTAAATATAACTGGGGGTGTGCAATTAGGTTTCTATTGAACCCTTTTCATGTCAATGTCATTTCTTTGAAATCAAGCATCTATTAACTTATTAAAAATGTACAACCTGGGTTTATACCCAAACTGTGTCATTACTGGTCATGTGCTACTGAGTTCAACATTTAATCGATAAATTTAAGTTTTGATCAATCGTGTATTTACACTAATCCAAATCACACATATCAATTAATTAATTAGCGTCGTGTAAACGTTAATAAATAAAATGTGCAATTAGAAATCGAGCTACGCCGACACTGCCCGACTCCTGGGTAAACACAGACATCTGCGAATGATACTGATTTCAACCAAAACATCCAATTATTAGAGTTATACTTGCGTTAGAGAGTGAGATTCTACTCACAGTGGGTCAAAGTGTCCGAATTTCAACTGAAAATCCATCCAGAGCCTAAATCTGGGCATCAACAGGTCTTCTTCTACCTTGGAATTTCTTTGGAACAAACCTGCTTCACGTACAGGTGGAGGAAAGGCTCAGTTGAGTTCTTCTCGCGGCTAAGAGGCTACAGATTCTTGCTCTAGACTCACGGCCGAAGTCAAGAGTGGCGTTTCGAGTTGTTTCCCACGCCGACGGCCCTGGTTCGGACTTGATGCAGTCAAGTAGTCATTTCTTCATGTAAAGTTTGGAGACGAGCTCGGTTAGAATGCCAAAACGTGGCTGGGGCTACGGATTTGAGCCCTAGAATCTTGGTCGGGGTCGATGCTACCTTTCCTTGGTGCTTCTTGTGCCCAAGAGGGCCCCTGTCTGGTGCCCTGCTGTTGGCCGACCACTGCTGTTGGGCGACCTACTACTGCTATTGGTTGGGGCCGCTAGGGCGAGGAAGAAGAAGGGAAAGGATGGAGGAAGAAGAAGGGAAGCAAAGTGGAGGAGTTTGGCACCTCCGATCGAAGCGAAGGGCTCAAGAAATCACCCCTCTTTTCCTCTTTTCTATTGTTTGGTCAAGCAACTAGATGGGCACTGCTTAGGCAGTGTTCTATTGGGGAAGATGACAGGGAAAAGGGGAAAAGGGGTTATAAAGCCAATTAAATAGGAAAATTGCAAATTCAACCCAAGAAATTGAAAATATCATATTTTTTGCCTCATAGGTCTGAATTGCATGATTTCTTTCCAAGCACGGAATCCACTACAGCCTCAAGGCATAAAAACACAACAACTAAACTATCTTAGCTAAGTTAATCATCTTAGGTAATTAACTTAATGATTAACACTACAGTTAACATTAATTACCTCAGATGAATCAATTTCGACTAATGATTCACATCTTAGCTTATCTTGATTAACCATGATGTTTAACAAGGTACTTAGCTCTAATCAAGGTACTTCATGCTAATCGAGGTACTTACTGACTAACCTCGATGTGGGTTATAACATTATGGCCCTTTTTGTGTCTAGAGTCCTAGAGTCGTCCCTGTACACTCAGGTCTTGGGGATAGTTTTTGGGTGTGTTTTGTAGATTTACTTTTGATACATGGCTTTGGTTCGTGTGTTCCTCTTGATGTAAAGTTACAGTGGATATTTATATATATGTTTGGGACATGTTTTCTTGTAACAAGCCAATGGCATACCTGGTAGGTATCCTGCGTCATCAAGGGACTCATATGTAAAGGTTTTTGATGTTTGGGGCTTAATGAAAATGGTTTTAATTTCCAGTGTTTTCCAGTAATCTGTTTGTTTAAAGTTTTGTTTTTCGTGGTTAATTTTAGGTTATCTTGTGGTTTATGGCGTGGGGCATCACAGTTCGGTTGGTATCAAAGTTTTAGGTTTGTTGACTCTATAGGGACTTAGGACTAGGGTTTGTGTTTGTTTTTGTCTTCTCTGGTCTGTCTTATAAAGCCTAAAAGATGTCTGGAGAACATGAAGAACACACTACTGAGAGTAGTGTTGCTACACCAGTTGGTGATGCGAGAAACCTAGAACAAGAAGATTGGGTGCCTGAGGGTCCCCAATTTAACCCAGCCATGATTGAAAACCCAGTCTTTCAGTCTCTTTTTGGGTATTTTATGACTATGATGACACATATGGTGGACATGATGCATGCACCTCAGCTGAGGGCACCAGTTCCCAATGCAGAATCTTTAGGAACTGGAAAGACCTTTGAGCGGCTTCACCATGTTGGAGTGGTGGAGTATGTGGGGATAGTGAATCCGATAGATGCGGATCTGTGGGTTACTGAGCTTGGGAAAGCCTTCAAGATCCTCAACATCCTGGAGGCGGACAAGGTGAAGCATGTGGTGTACCTTTTGAAGGGGAGTGCTAACCATTGGTGGGCCATAGAAGAGGAGAAGAGACCTGGTGCTGAGGTAGGTTGGGAGGAGTTCCGACGTGAGTTTGTTAGTTGGTACTTCCCACAGACTTATTTGGACAAGAAGATCAATCAGTTTGAGCAGATTCGATAGGGATTCATGTCTATCAATGTGCATGAGGCTAAGTTTAGGGAGCTTCTTCAGTTCTACCCACAGATGGCTGCTACGGATGATGAGCAGATTCTCCATTTTGAGAAGGAGTTGAACGTTGAGCTATCTACCTCGGTGGCTGCCTTGGAGAATTGAGAAAGGTTTGCCATGTTTATGGAGTCTGTTCAGAGGATAGAGTAATATGTGATAGAGAAGCAGGAGGCAAGTGCTAGGAAGAAGCATGCACAGTCCCAAGGACAATCGTCGGGAGGCTTTAAGAAACTAAGGTTTTCTACACTGCCAACATCGCAAAGGTTCAGTGTACATACGCAGTAGTCGCCAAGTAAAGGTAGAGGTCATAGACACAGTTTGAGACCAGGGCTTACAACAAGTGTGGACATGTAGGACACCTGAGGAGGGAGTGCCTAGTGAGAGACGATGAGGTGACCCAGCAACTGAGGAAGAGACAGTAGGGCTCGTATAGATAGTAGAACAAAGGTGTAGGAGGACAAGGACGTGGCCAAGAATTGTAGGTCGGATCGTCTACTTAGGGAAGCAGAGGATGGGGATGAAAACAGGCAATGACTAGATTATGTGCTATGAGTCATCCGAAGGCAGTAGTCAACATGTGAGTAGTGATAGGTCAGATGGAGTTATTTCATTCTGATTTGTCTTCTTCTAGATTTGTAATAGTTTTGGTTGACCTGGGTACCACACACTCTTTTATCACTCATCAAGTTCTTGACAGTCGTCCTTTGCCTTTTAATCATATGAGATATAGTTTGTTGTTAGAAACCCCGTTAGTTGGGTTTGTAGTGTTGTAGGAGGAGTGCCCTTCATGCGTCCTCTCTTTTTTAGGGTACAACATTCAAGTGGATCTCGTACCACTTGACATGCATGGGTTCAATGAAATCCTTGGAATGGACAACTTAGAGAAGTATAGAGTGGTCTTGGACTATAGTTCCAAGAAGGTGACATTTGTAGATGGCGGTAAGACGTGGATCTTCCAAGGAGACAGGAAGATTATTTTGATGTGTCTAGTATTAGTGATGGTGGCAGGGAAGCTGTTGAGACATGGTTGTGAGGCATTCTTGGCACATGTATTGGATATTGAGGTGAGGAGTCCTAGTATTCAGGAGATTCCAATTGTCAAGAGTTTGAGGACGTGTTTCCTGAGGAGTTTCCAGGTGTTCCCCCACCCCGAGAGATTGATTTTGAGATCAATCTGATTCCCGGCACGCAACCAATAGCCCAGACACCGTACCGGATGGCTCCAATAGAGATGGCAGAGTTGAAAAGATAGTTGCAAGAGCTTCTTGACAAGGGTTTCATCAGGGCAAGTATGTCACCATGGGGTGATCCATTTATGTTTGTGAAGAAGAAGGACGGGTCCATGAAGCTTTGTATAGACTACAAATAGTTGAACAAGGTGATGATAAAGAAAAGGTATCCCTTGCCAAGGATAGATGACATGTTTGACCAGTTGCATGGCATGACAATGTTCTCAAAGATAGACCTGAGGTCAGGATATCACCAGTTGAGGATCAAGGAGGATGAATACCTAAGTCGGCTTTTAGGATGAGATGTGGTCACCATGAGTTAGTGATTATGCCGTTCGGGCTGACCAATGCACCGACAATGTTTATGGACTTGATGAATAGAGTGTTCTGATCATTTCTGGATCAGTTTGTATTTGTCTTCATAGATTACATCTTGATATATAGTCGTGACAGTCAGCAACATGAACATCATCTTCATCAATTGCTGACCATGCTGAGGCAGCATCAGCTTTATGCCAAGTTCAGCAAGTGTGAATTGTGGCTAAAAGAAGTAGCTTTTCTGGGGTATGTTATCTCTACTGAGGGAGTTTGTGTGGATTCCAAGAAGGTTGAGTCAGTGATAGAGTGGGAGAAGCCAAAGACGTTGACAAAAGTGTGTAGCTTTATAGGTTTGGCAAGCTATTACATGAGTTTCATCAAGGACTTCAGTGCTATCTCTTTGCCCCTAACAAAGTTGACAAGTAAGGATGTGTCATTCATCTAGGATGATAGATGTCAGTGTGCTCTTCATCAGTTCTGGTCTTACCTGAGTAAGGAAAATGATACATAGTCTTTTGTGATGCATCCAAGAATGGATTGGGTTGTGTGTTAATGCGAGATAAACAAGTGGTTTCTTTTGCTTCTCGATAGCTTAAGAAATACAAGGAGAATTTCCCAAATCACGACATGGAGTTAGCTATTGTGGTCCTTGCCTTAAAGATATGGAGGCACTACCTTTATGGTGAGAAGTGTCATATCTTCATGGATCACAAAAAGCTTAAGTACATCTTTTCACAACAGGAGTTGAATATGAGGCAATGGAATTGGATGGAGTTAATCAAGGATTACAATTGCATGATTGATTACCACCCAGGCAAGGAGAATGTTCAGGAAGATGTGTTGAGAAGGAAGTCTTATCCTTCACCTATGGATAGATCCTAGTTGAGTTATTTGGTGTGACATAAGCAAGACATGTTCATATCCCTACGTCAAATGAATGCTAAGCTAGAAGTTTCCTTGCTAGAAGGATTGTTAGCACCATTACAGGTGAAGCCCATGCTGAGACAGTAGATCATAGAGGCACAATAGGTTGATATCATAATACAACATATTAAATCAGAGTTTGGCAGAGAGAAGCGTGATGGCTTCCACAAGTTAGATAATGGGACGATTTGTTACCATGGCAGAGTAGTGGTTCCTGATGTTGATGATCTAAGAAATATGGTGCTAGAAGAGGCTCATTTGTCTATGTATTCTATTCACCCAGGTAGAACCAAGATGTATCATAATCTGAAGGACATGTATTGGTGGCCTGGTTTGAAGAAGGATGTGGTGAAGTTCCTAGTGAGATGTGTTGTGTGTCAGCAGGTCAAGGTTGAGCATCAGAAGTCTATAGGGACATTACAACCATTGCCTATACCACAATAGAAATGGGATCATGTGACTATGGACTTTGTGGTTGGTCTGCCTAAGATAGCCAAAGGTCATGATTCCATCTGGGTGATCGTTGATAGGTTGACCAAATCAGCACATTTTCTCCCTGTGAAGATGACATATATAATTGAGAAGCTTGCCCAGATATACATTTATGAGATAGTGCATTTGCATGGTGTTCCAACAACTATCATGTCTAATAGAATTCCTAGGTTCACAAGTCACTTTTGGTAACGACTGCACACAACTTTGGGTACGCAGTTGAGGTTCAGCACTACCTTTCACCCATAGACAGATGGTCAGTCTGAGAGGACCATTCAGACCTTGGAGGATCTGCTGAGAGCTTGTGTTCTTTAGTTTTTGGGCAGTTGGGACATACACCTCGGTCTGATAGAGTTCACCTACAACAATAGCTATGGGAGTAGCATTGACATGGCACCATATGCGGTGTTGTATGGGAGGCGTTGTAGGTCTCCGTTATGTTGGTATGAGACAGGTGAGTATCAACTTCTTGGTCCTGAGCTTGTGCAGAAGATGAAAGAAAAGATCAAAGTGATTCAACAACATAGGAAGCCTAGGATAGATAGAAGTCATATGCAAATAACCGTCATATACCCTTAGAGTTCCAAGTGGGAGACAAAGTGTATCTCAAGGTCTCTCCCTTGAAAGGTGTTCTGAGTTTTGGGAAGAAGGGTAAGTTAACTCCCAAATTAATGGGACCTTACCCTGTAGTGGCATGTGTTGGGAGGATGGCCTACATCTTGCAGCTGCCACCTGAGTTGCATAAGTTGCATCCAGTGTTTCATGTGTGTATGTTGAGAAAGTGCCATCCTGATACAGAGTTAATGTTCCAGCCAGTGGAGGTGGAGCTTGATGAGGACATATCATATGTAGAAGGTTCAGTGTTGATCCTTGATAGAAGAGTAAAGAAGCTAAAGAAGAAAGACATAGTGTTGGTGAAGTTTCTTTGGCATCACCATAGTATTGAGGAAGCCATGTGGGAGCTCGAGGAAGATATGAGGAGGAAATACCCCTCTCTTTTCTCTTAGGATTTTGGAGGCAAAATCCTTGTTAGGGGTTTATGGCTTGTAAGGATCCTGACCTGAGTTTTGGGGCAACCCTATTTTCTTTGGCTTAATCATTTTCTTAGAACCTTGCTCTAATATTTAGAGATGTGATTAGTCTTGTGGTGTACTTAAGTTTCAAGTTTTATCTTGTTTGGATGATGTTTGTGCTTTCTATGTTAGTTTTGGTTCAAATTGTAATTTACCCAATATAGGGGGTTGATGTGTAATTTGCCACAGCCAGAGTGTTCTTTCTGTCTCCTAGCTTCGTGAGATATAGTTTGGAACTTTGGGGTGCCTTGTTTGACCCTTGGTTGAGTGGTGTCACCCTTAGTGGTGATTAGAGTTTTGTAGGGTTGGTTTGCTTTGATCTTGTGACCTTTGTCAATTTGTCTCGACCTAGGGTTTGTTGAGGGGGTGTTGTTATCGAGACACTTCCCCTTGGTGTGGTGGTCATGACCAAGGTTGTCTTGGGTCAAGACAAAGGTTTGGAGAGGCGTGTTTTGACTAAAGTTTCTTGTGGTGGTCTTGGTGTTGCGACCTAGTGGTGTTGTTAGGGTGTGTCACGACCATGGAGCCCTTGGTGTGTCACAGTAGCAACATAGATGGTGGAGTTGCTTATGGTGGTCAAGACGCTACCTAGAGTGTATCACCATGTCTTGCATGTCATGTTTAAGTGGTTGCATGTGGATGCATGTTGGTCTTTAGCTAGGACAAGTGTCCCTTAGGTTCCTTAGTGTGTTGACACCTCACCCTGTTCTCTCACTCATCCTACATCTATATAACCCCTTATCCCTTCTTGCATGTAACCCGTTTGGCCATCCATATTCTTCCTCCTTCTTTGCTTGTTCTTAGAGCTTGGTGGAGAAAGGAGGTTCATCCTTGGAGCTTGAGGAACCAATCTCCTCTTGCATGTGGAGGTGATGGTGATCCGAGTTCATCTCCCATCTTTGGTAAGTGTTTACCTTCTATGAATCTTTGATTTCCTACCTTCATCTCGTTATCTTTTCTTAGCCTTAGACCATTGTTCTCCCATGGTGGTTGTTTGGGAGAGATACGCCTCATCACAAGGGTCATAGACCATGTATTGACAAGGTAGACCCAAGTGTGAAGAGGATTTCTCCTTTCTTTTCCCCTTTCTCTTTGGATCAGCCAAGAGCTTCTTTGCTTCTTTCCTTGGGCTACCCTTTGACCTTGGTATTTCCCCTTTTCTTGAGGTGCTCTTGAGGCTGAGTGTGGAGCTTTTGGTGGAGCTTTTCCAACCCTTGGATCGTGTGCTTGGAGCTCTTGATCTTGGAGTTTGGAGCTCTTGGTGGCGATCATCTTAAGGCGGGTTATATAACACTAAACCTTCTCTATTATTACACTTTTCATTATGTTTTGTTGTTGTCTTCTCTCTCTATGATGGTTCTCCATCATGCTAGTATATCATACTAAACCCTAGAACTCATTAATTAGAGTTGTCATGCTTGGTTTGGACGTAATCCAAAACCCTAACCTTTTGTACTAATTTCGGTAGATGGTGTTATGAAGGTTTTTCTCCATGTTTTGCTCTTTACCTTTCCATCATACATGATGTTCATGTACTTAGAGGTTGGAGGGATGTTAGGTATAGTTTTAGTTATCTTTCTCTTCCTTGGATAAGGTTCTTCCTTGGTAGTTTCTTGACCCATGATGTGAGGCCTCACGGTCTCAAGACCGTTTGGACTCAAACGATCTCAAGATCGAGAGACACCAAACGGTCTCAAACCGTGTAAGCCCTCTCAGTCTTGAAGTCAAACTTGTTAAACGGTCTACACCCTCACACGGTTTGGGAAAACGACCTTGAAGGTCACACGGTCTTGGAGTCAACCCTAGCAAATGGTCAACTCATCCAAACGGTCTCAAACCGTTTGGAGGTTGAAGGTTGAAACCGTTTGAGGTTTTCAAAGGTTGATTTCACTTAATCAATTGAAGGTGTAAATGGTTCAATGATGCTCTAATCTAAACCCTAATGATAACCTAGGATATTAAGGGATTAAGTGACTAATGAATTGAACCATGATGTTGATCAATGGGGTGAATTACCAAAGTACCTTGATGGGTTCAATTGAGTAATACCTTGTTCAAATCAAACCCTAATCACATGATAGTGATGTTTTGGCTTATGTTAGCCCATGAGGACTTAACCCAACCTGATCTAGAGTAGTGTTATCACCATCTACTAGTATGAGGAGAGAGAAAGTATCTTAAGAGAGAGAAAGTACCTTAAGAGAGAGAAAGTACCCTTTTAGGGTGGAAACTCAAGTAAAGAACCTTCAATACACATGAATGTGCATGATTAGGGTATGATCCACCTATGTGAGATCATGGAAACCCTAATTATGATATATGATGAATCTTAAGCTAATCTGAGAGCATCAATGATGATGTTCCTCATACATGATGATGTTATGAGTTCAATTCACCATATGATGTGAATAGTAAACCCTAATTCAAGGGTAATGACATATGATGTGAATAGTAAACCCTAATTCAAGGGTAATGACATATGATGTGAATAGTAAACCCTAATTCAAGGGTAATGACATATGATGTGAATAGTAAACCCTAATTCAAGGGTAATGACATATGATGTGAATAGTAAACCCTAATTCAAGGGTAATGACATGTGATGTGAATAGTAAACCCTAATTCAAGGGTAATGACATGTGATGTGAATAGTAAATCCTAATTCAAAGGTGATGACATGTTACATGAGTATTAAACTCTATTTGATAAGAATCAAAGAACTTAGCTCTTATGACAAGAGTGGAAAGTATAATCATTGTTTTGAATTACCTTTATTAGTTGAATTAACCATGCAGGTTCTGATATGGAGGTAATCATATCCAGGTATGGATGATGATACTGTATTCATTAAAGGCATATTGATAGCTTTATGAATAAGTAAAGTATCTTGATGCCTTGTCAGTGGCATTCTATGATAATAATGGGCTGTGAGAGCCATGAATACCATCAAGGTCATGCTTTAGAGATGACTTGTGATGAGTATAATGAGAAATGATGTTTGATGTGAGTTAGGCTTGTTACATTTAGTATTCTCCTTTTATAGCTGTTATGCTACTGTTATTGTTTGAAGAACAATGTGTGATGCTAAATGAATACTGAATGTACCTAACTAATCAAGTATAATGTAGAGCCCTGGTCATAGACCCATCATTGTCAGAGATCAAATGATGGTGAAATAGGTTTTCCTAAGGGAACTCCTGGATCACATAGTATTGAGTATGTGGGGTATATGGATGTGTAGAACCTTACATCCTAGTGTAGGAATTTGATGTAGATATGTAATCCTTCAATCCTTCACTACAATCCCATACCGTATCAGTAGTAGGTAAACATGAAACCTCCTGATGACGAAGAAAACATAAATATCTGTATCAGTGGAGATAAACATGAAATCTGCTGATGACGAAGAGAGTACAGAACGCCACTGTAACTCTAAAATAGCGAAGGACCAGTTTACCCTGGTGAGCTATAATAGTAGAGACACAAGATGTCCTACAAGTGATCCTCTTATTGACTGAGGAAGGTGAAAGTCATGAGAATACGGCTCTCTTAATGACCTATGTATGATACTGATGTGACTTCTTAGCGATCAGTTGGAGTATGAGTGGTATGCCTCATCTCCACAGGGCATAATATTGTTTGTAAAACATAATCAACCATGTAGTATACCTGTTAGAGATAACTACGAGTTAGTTGATTGATGATACACTGTAATAGTGCTTATATTCTTCATGTCTCATAAATGTTGAGCGCTTGTTTATAGCTGCAACTGCTATTGAATACTTTGAAAGCTTTACTGCTTAAGATATTCTTTGATGTTATAATAAAGCTTCTGGCGGAGAGTTATAACTCTCGCTGGGACAATTATGTAAAATTGTCTCACCCCGTAGACTTCAACTTTTTAGGTGGACGTCGGAGACAGAGGAACCGGTCTATAGGTGACCAGTCCCAACAGCAGCAGCACCAGGAGCAGCAGTAAATCTCAGGTGGAGATTTAGCCTGCCATGTGGTGTAATTAGAGTCAGTCCTATGTGTCCTATGTACTCTCAGGTCTTGGAGTCTTTTGTTATGAGTTCTTGAGATTTTGTATCTTGATGTATATAATTACTCAAGAAGTAATTATCATGAGATATAAACATTTTATCTCTTGTTATGAAAGAAGCTTTTATGGATTCAAGCTCTTGTTTCAAAAAGTTTTAATTTCCCATGATTTTTGTCTTCCGCTGTTAATCAAATTGCTTCCGCTAAGTTTGAATCGTGTTTATATCATGGTTTGGAGATCAGAGCCCACACATGACTTAGGGTTTTGGTGATTGGTGGTATGTAACCTTTTCTTCATGGTAACTATGGGGTTCACCTTCAGTTTCAATTCTATTTTTGCAACCTAGGTGGTGCATCTTGGGAGGTCTTGACACTCCCCTCATGATGGTCGTGACCTTGATAGCCTTTGGTTCGAGATGTTCCTTTGAGGTTGAGTTTGACCTAGTGATGTTAGGTTGAGACCCTTGGTGGGTGGTGGTCAAGTCACCCTAGGTATTGGACCTGCCTTGCTTGAGTTGAGGCTCACCCTAGAAAGTAGCGTCGTGACCATGATGGTTTTGGGTCATGACATGGGTGGAGGTTTATTGTCTTGGATCACGAAATAGGTTGGGGTCACGACATAGGTTGAGGTTGAGACACCTCCTAGTTGGGATGCTTTGGCGAAACCCTAACCCTAAGTGCCGCTGGCGTGACATGGCAAGAGGTTGAAGGTCATGACATGTGACAGATGGTTGTAGCACATGAGGGTTACAGTCGTGACATGGACCCTACTGGGTTGTCATGACCTATGTGGCTTTGTGGCCAACATAGGGTGATGGTAGGTGGATGAGAAACACATGTAAACACCTAATGGAAACCATATATGTATGATACATAAGACATATACAATGTTGTTTAGAATGTTATCTGATCAACTCTAATGGTGCTTTCTAATCCTTATGCACTCCAAGATGAAGGTGATGGTTCTTGGGTTGATGGTAGAACCTAGTCTTGTAAACCCTAATCAGATAAAAGGAAACCCTAACCCTAATAATAATGAATGATAATTTTGCTTGTTTCTCCATCATGGAATGGTTATGGTGTGATGTGGTTACCTCTACTGTTTATAAGCTTCTAACTATGAAGTTGTTATGAGTTTGATGATCATAGATAGTGTATGCTATGGTGATGAGACATGATATAGGTTGAATGAGCCTGGAGAGGCATGTTGAGGCATTTATGATACAGAAATGATGAGCTGAGGGATTGATATCCCATAGCATGTGACTATTGTATTGACAATGTGATAAATGGAAGTAATACAAGCATCAAGTGGTGATAGTGTGACAAGTTCACACCCTATATGTTTATATCTGCTGTAAGAGTACTATGCCCTTATCTTTGTAGAATTTGTTCTGATTTTATATGTTGAAACTTGATTGATGCTAAAAGACACTTAATTGACTTAACCAATCAAGTTAAACTTAATCATATAGCTTTTCCCTGTGCCATTGATCCATCTCAGTGTCAGCACTTGCTGGATGGTGAACCAGATTTTCCCTTAGAGGAATCCTGGAGTCATATACTATTAAGTATATGCATTCACAAGATTGCCTATGGTCCATACCTTGGGAGGAGTGTATTTGCAGGGTGTATCTCAATGATATGTTGCTTATGAGGTTTCACATGATTGGATTTGGGCCATAACCTAGAAGGAGTGTGGTCGTGGGTCGTAGCTCAGTTTTACTAGCATTCTCACATGTACTAAGGCGGGCTAGGATTTTCACTGTTGACTATATGTCGCAGGTTGCAGCTGACTGGTATGCCTCTTTTGTGTACTCGTGTACTAACCACGAAGTTTGGTGAGGTCATGGATTCTGACTCTTCCATAGACCTTGTATGGCACCGATTTTGACTTAGTAGTGGTCGGCTAGATTTGGGTGGTATGACTTAAATCCTCAGGGAATAATAACATATGTAATCAGCCGTGTAGTATCTTGCTTGGGTTCAAATACAAAAATATTGGATGAATCCTTGCTTGCTTTTGTACAGTATAGTTGGTAGTGAATATACATGTTCTTAATATTCCTTTTATGATGATAAGGTTTTTCATAATCTAATTACAATTGTTTATTCTGTTAGTGATGATTACCTACTTATCATAGATGTAGCTTTACTGTTGTTCTTTAATCATCATATCTATGCTAATAATAGTGTTGGTGGAGAGTTATATCTCTCGCTGAGGTTTGGAATCTCACCATGTGGGTTTTCCCACATCTTTTAGGAGTACGTGCACGAGGAGGTAGAGATCATTCAATAAAGGTTGAGCAACAACAAGAAGGACAATAGATGACAAGGTTGGAAGTACTACTTATGGCCCTTTTTGTGTCTAGAGTCCTAGAGTCGCCCATGTACACTCATGTCTTTGGGATAGTTTTTGGGCATGTTTTGTAGACATGCTTTCGATACATTGCTTTGGTTCATGTGTTCCTATTGATGTAAGTTACATTGGATATTTATATATATGTTTGGGACATGTTTTCTTATAACAGGCCGATGGCATACCTAGTAAGTACCATGTGTCATGAAGGGACTCATATGTAAAGGTTTTTGTTGTTTGGGAGCTTAATGAAAATGGTTTTAATTTCCAGTGTTTTCCTATAATCTATTTGTTCACTTTTTTTGTTTTCGTAGTTAGTTTTGAGTTATCTTGTGGTTTGTGGAATGGGGTGTCACAAATAATTCTGAGCTTTACTCATTTAATAGTCATATTGTCACCTCTTTAGCCTCTTAGTATGCTTTATGGCCATTATGGAGGAGAGAGAAAATGAAAGAGGATTAATATGAATTATTTGATATACATAATGCATATTTGAAAGTGAAATATGAATATGAGTCTTATTTTAAGTTTTTCATCCTATTTTTGTATAAGGACAACCATTATAAGTATTTTGCATTATAACCCCTCAATTATTATTACTTAGAAAAACTCCATTCTAAGATTTACATTGGCTTTGAAAATTGGGATGTGACAACTTGGGTCAGGTTGGTATGACAACTGATGGTGCTAAGCACCTATCAAACAATGGCCCATATTAGGGTTTCTATGCTGATTTCTACTTTATCACATGACCTAATGGTGTTTCTATTGCAACAAGCAGTGGTGTTAACTTAACAACAACCTATGGTAGTGACTAAGGGTGACAATCGGTGGAGTCAACTGATGGTCACACCTGAGGTCAAGTTTAGGGTTGGTTGGAAGCTCAATGATCAATGGTATGGTACTCTAATGATGCAATCAATCAATGGTGTCATTATTTCAATACCCTATGGTGAAAATTAATATAAATGCTAACCCTATCAATCGGTGGTGACACCATCTATCTTGTTCCTCCTTCTTTGCTTGTTCTTGGTGCTTGGTGGAGCAAGGAGGTTCGTTCTTGGAGCTTTGGTGATCAATTCCCCCTTGCATGTGGCGGTGATGGTGATCCGATCTAATCTTCCATATTTGGTAAGTGTTTGTCTTCTAAGTTGATGTTTCTTTTTTATCTCCTATGTTCATCTTCCTCTCTTTTCTCGGTCTTCCTCTCTTTTCTCGGTCCGAGACCATGCTTCTTCCATGGTGGTCATTTGGGAGACAAATCCCTCATCACAAGGGTCATAGACCATGTCTTGACAAGGTAGACCCAACTGTGAAAAGGATTTCTCCTCTCTTTCTTCCTTTCTCTTTGGTTCGATAAAGAGATTCTTTGCTTCTTTCCTTGGGCTAGATTTTACCTTGATGTCTTCTCCTTCTTGAGGTGCTCTTGTGGCTGAGTGTGGAGCTTTTGGTGAATCTTCTTCAATCCTTGGATTGTGTGCTTGGATCTCTTAATCTTAGAGTTGGAGCTCTTGGGGGTGATCGGCTTAAGGCGGGTTATATAACACTAAACCTACTCTATTATTGCATTTATTTATACGTTGTGTTACTTACTTTTCTCTAGATTGCTTCCTCATCATTCTTGTACTTAATGGTAACTTCTGGAGCTTGTTTGGTAAAGTTATCTTGCTTGGTTTGAAAATAATCTGAAATCCAAATCTTTTGTACCCGATTTGGTAGATAATGGGTTATGAAGGTTTTCCTCTAAGTTTTTCCCTTTACCTTACTCTCATGCATGGTGTTTGTATACTTAGAGGTTGGATGGATGTTAGGTTCGGTTTTGGTTATCTTGGATATGGTTTTCTCTTCCTTGGATAAGGTTCTTCCTTGGTAGTCCCTTGACCAATTACTTAGGGTATGGGTGACCGTTTGTATGTGACCTTTCCTTCATGATAACTATAGTTTCACCCTTGGTTTCTATTATGTTTTGGCAACCTATATGGTGTATCTTAGTGCTAGTGACATTCTTCTCTTGGTGGTCATGACATTCTTCCCTTGGTGGTCGTGACCTTGATAACCTTTTGATGGTATACCCCTCTTGCGATTAAGTTTGACCTAGTTTGATAGGTTCATACTCTTGGGTGTGGTTTCTTAGTTACCCTTGGTGTTGGGGACTTGTTCCTATTTTGTTTGGGCTGAGACACCCTCTAGTGTGTTGAGTCGCAATCATGAGGATATTAGGTCGTGACATATGCTAGTGGTTGAGGCTGTTTGGTCGAGACATCTTATGGTCGAGATGTTTTGATAGAACCCTAACCCAAGTGTCACGGGTGCAAAATAATCTAAGGGTTGGTCGCAAAATGGACCATGGTGGGAGGTATCGACCTGTGTGGCTAAGTGATAAGTGGTTGTGAAGCAAATATGAACGCTTAATGGTAATCATATATGAATAATACTTGAGCCATACATAGTGCTTTTTGGAAATGTTATCTAATCAACCTTAATGATGTCTCCTACTCCTCATATACTCTAAGATGATGGAGGGTGATGGTCATACGGTCGATAGTCACAACTAATCTTATAATCTCCGATTGGCTAAGAGGAAACTCTAACCATAATTGTGAACAATGTGCTTGCTTGTTTCCCTACCATGAAAATATTATAATGTTATGTGGTTATCTTTCTCTTGCTTATCAACTCCTAACGATGCAGGTATTCTAAGATTGATAATCATAGATAGTGCATGATATGGTGACTATGATATGATACATGTTAAATGAGCCTTGAAAAGCATGTTGAGACACTTGTGATACAGGAATGATGTGAATGGTCCTATTACCTGGTAGTGATTTGTAGCCTAATATGAGATAATTTAAGGGATTTATATCCCACGGTATTTGGCCTTGTCGATGATATTTTGAATGGTAATGATACATGAATTATGTGGCAATAGTGTGACAGGTTCACACCCTATATGTTTATATACACTGAAAGTGTGCTATGCCCTTATCCTTATAGAATTTGATATGACTTTATACGTTGTAACTTTATTGATGCTAAAAGAAACTTAATTGAATTAACTAATCAAGTGGAACCTAATCACATAGTTTTGTCCCGTGCCATAGATCCATCTCAGCGTCAGCACTTGTTGGATGGTGAAATAGGTTTTTCCTTAGGGGAATCATGGAGTCATATATTGTTGAGTATATGCATTCATAGGATTGTCTATGGGGCATACCCTGGCAGGAGTGCGGCTACGGGATGTAGCTCAGTGATATGTTACTTATGAGGTTTCACAGGATTGGTTGTGGGACATACGCTGGCAGGAGTGTGGCTGCGGGCCGTAGCTCAGTTTTACTAGCACTATGAGTTGTACCAAGGTGGGCTAGGACTTTCATTGTTGACTAAATGTCACATGTTGTAGTTGACTGGTATGTCTTTGTTGTGTACTCATGTACTGACCATGAGGTTTGGTGAGGTTGTTGTTGGATAAATTGGACATTATGATAAATCCCCTTGTTTCGATGATGACAAACATTTCATTCTGACGAGCTACTTGAGTGTGCAGGATTATGGTGGATGACAAAGCAACTAGGGAGATCATGAGCTTACATATTTATTTTCATGCAATGTAATCACTATTGTAAAAACTTGTACAGTTATATAATGTACAAGTACTTAGAATCGCATGTAAATCAAGCATTGGATCTTCCCTAGCTACACACCATAGTTAGACAAGTCATACCTTCTAATAGGATCACATAATGAAACAGAGTCAATCTCGGTCGACACACTCCTCGACCGAGACACTCTCGGTCGACAAACTTCTCGACCGAGATTGACCCAAAGTAGCCGTTAGACAGTTGCAAATAAATGGTAATCCAGGGAGCCTCTCGGTCGACAAGACTTCTACCGAGTAGGTATCTCAGTCGACAAATTGTCGACCGAGATGGTCTCTGACAGCAACTGCAGAATAAAGCAACTAGCCGTTACTAACGCACCTAACTTCTACCTAACGGCTAGTTAAGCACTTAGAAGCCCCTAGAAGTTGTCTAGAACGTCCTTAAGCATCCATAGGCCATTCCTATAAATAGGACAAGCCTTAGGACACTCATATACACTCATATACTCAATTGTGCAATCCTTGAGCTTACACTACATTGGCAATCTGTTTAGAGCAATAGTGCAACTCCCACACTTGTTATACATTCCTATTGCTACCATTTCGTGTCCTATAGACTAGGATCTCCTACACACAATAATCACATTGCCATACACTTTGTTTAGGAGATCCAAACACTTGATATAGGAAAATCAAGCCTTGTGCTTACAACGGTATTGTAATTTCTGTTTTCTTTCTTGTTCCTATTTATTCTTTGTACTCTCCTTGCTACTCCTAGGGTTGGAGGCTGCGGATTGGAGAGGGTGGACTTCTCGGAGGAGAAGGGGACTTCAAGCTACTTCAAGAAGGCTATCGCACGGGAAGCTACTTCAGAAGGCTGGTGCAACGGGAGTTGGTGCATCTACTTCAAGGGAAGGCTGCTTCAAGGTTGGGCGATTACTTCTAGGTGAAGGCTGCTTGAAGGGTTTAGGGAAAAGAAATGTATTTTATGTAAAAGTCCTTGCGAGGTAATAAAATAATTTCTTTTCAAATCCCGGTTGGGTAAGCAACCGGGTAGTGGACTGACTACCTTAGTATTTGCTAAGGCTAGGAACCACTCTAAACCCTTGTGTCTCCTTGTCCAATCTTTACTTTGGTTGTTTGAGTTTAATTTACTTTAAAATTACTATAAAACTCTATTCACCCCCCCTCTAGAGGTTTTCAATTGGTATCAGAGCAGGCTTCAAGGAGCCCTAACAAGGTCTTGAAGAGATCAAGGGAGGAGGTGACTACAACCACAAGCAAAGGAGCATGGACCAATGTTCAACAAGTTGCAATTGGTGCTTAGGAACAAAGCACTCTACATCTAGATGTCCATGGAGATCAAAGAAAGAAGATGCACTTAAAGAATGTCTCGTTGCTACAATAAGTGAGGAAGAAGAAGAAGAGGTAAGCTTACTTGATTTACCTAAAGAAGAATTAGTTGCTATTATTGAAGAAACACATAGTAAATATATTGAGTGCAAAAAGAAGCTAAAGAAATCAAATAAAGAAAATGAGGATTTAAATACTAAACTTCTTGGTCTTGAATCTGAAAATGAAGATCTAAAAAGGGCAAATGAAGGTTATGATCTTAAGTTAAAATCGGTAGAAGGAGATTGCAGTCTACTTTCCTTAGAAAAGTTAAATTTGCAAACACAAGTGAATGATCTTCAGAAACAACCTATTTTATGCTCACACTTAGATTATGATAAGGTTGTCAATGAAAGAAACTCTTTAGTATCCGATTTAGATAAAGCAAAGTCGGATATCAAAAGGAGAATGGATGAAATTGTTAAGTTGCAACAAAAAGTTAGAAGTTTAAATAACAATGACATCCTTGATCAAATCCTAGATAATCCCTATCATCAAATTGGGAGAAGAGGACTAGGTTATAAGCCTAAGGAGAAATCCTATCAAAAACCTAGTTGGAGAAGAGCACAAGCGAGTCAATCCATGAATGTACATAGGGGCACATATACATTTGTACCAAAGAACAACCTAGACCAAAATCATAGAAAGAGATATGAGGTTGATTCTATATGTTGCCACTATTGTTTACGACTTGGACATTACTCCTTCTCCTGCCCATACAAGAAAAAGGATGTTGAGATGGTATGGGTTCCAAAACCCCCAAATTGATTCGATTAGACTAAGTTGAGATATGACCAAAGCTTTTAATTTGCATATATTAATGTCTATCTCAACTTGCCATGTAGGGAAAATAACTTGAAACTAAATTTAAAGGTTATCTTGATCTAAACCTTCAAATTGTATAATTGAATAATATAAATTCTACTTGAAAACTATTTTCAGAAACAATACAGAAACTTTCTCGGTCGAGAAACTGTTCGACCGAGAACACTTTCGGTCAAAAAATAGTCGACCGAGCAGATTACTGTTTTCAAAGTTCTGCTGTATCTATGTTTCTTGTATTGCTATCAATTTGTTATAAATGACTGTTCAAGATTAAATTGCAGGAAATATTTTTCAAATCTTATTGATCTCTCTGCATCATAAATATAAAATCTTTAAACATATTACAAAAATAATATATGAAGACTGATTTTTGAAGAAACCTTACTCCTTGGTTAAGAAAGTTCATTAAGGATAGTTTATCTTAAAACTGAAAACTCGTGAAACATGAATGAGACTCTTTTGGACTATCATCAAATTGATTTAAAAATGAATCATGTTAGTTTAAAATTAAGGAAATTACTGTTTCACATAAATTGTCCTAAGTATTTTTTTTGATCCATGTATGCATACCATGAATAGTCATTGCTCTTTATCATTGTGATTCAGTTCATATGAAGAAATCATTATGCACAAATGATAAAACTACATGGCACAAATGCATTTCACATATAAGTGCTCTACAGTAAAATTGCTGAATAATCTTTTGACAGATCCATGTGCCATCTATTTGTTGCTAATGACTATTTTACATGCAAAACTAGTTGAGATTTGACCTAAACTGATTATTGATATCATAATGTCTTATCTCAACACAATTGAGCTTTAAATTGCATTATTCTTGATGATAAGCAAGCAAAAGGACTTATTGATGATTTATACTTAAAAATGCTTGCAAAGAGTACAAATGTTTTCAATTGATATCTTTAAAAGATTTGAAATACTCATTATGCTTTCATGCTTAGTATCACTTAAAAATGCATCAAATTGACATAAAAGTAAAACATGCTTTCTAGAAAAATCAAGTTCAAAGACTTCATTATGATGCTCATTTTTAAATTCTCATAATAGATATATCTTAATATGCTCAAAATTAATATTTATAGCTATCTGCAGAATTTATGCTTCATATATGAATGATTATCTTGGAAATCTGCAGAATTTGCCTCTTGGTTAAATTTAAAATTGACCAAGGGGCGCTACGGTCGTAGTCAAGGGCGACCTAAAATAAGCTTTGACAAATATGCTTATTTGGATATCATTTCTTGTACTTAATCTTAGCATACTTTTAAAAGGTCAAAATCATAATTTAAAATCATTTGTAACCTTAAAATTTTTTAAATTGCTTTAAACTATAAGATTAAGGGGGAGCTCATAAAAACAAATTTGATCAAGAGCTCATTAAAGCTAGTCATAACCTTAGCATTCTCAAAACTATGAAGAAATCTATGACAAAATCTAGGAAGAAATAAGAAATATATGAATCTCCATAAAAATTGATATATCTTGTTCTTAAAGGAATTCTCTAGTCAAATCAGAGCTTAACATCCCTTATATTTGGTTAGAGACATCTTCTTGTATTATGAGCTTAAGGGAATCTCATTTCATTTTTAGGGCTTAACATCCCTTGTAAAATGGGTGAACCTAACATGATCTCATATCATTTCAAGGCTTAACATCCTGTGCAAATGATTGAGAAATACATTGTGGCTAAATTGGACAAAAATAATATAAAGGATATCTATTTAAGGGGGAGCTTAATATAAAATTAAGGGGGAGAAGAAATACAATGTTTAACATGGATATCTTTTTGAAATGACAAAGGGGGAGAAAGAATAAATATAAAATCAAAAATATAATATAAAAATGAGTTTCATCTTGATATCCAGCACTCACTTGCAAAACAAGTAAGGCTACAAAAGGTAATCTTCAGGTATGAAACTTACATGCTTTATATTTCCTATTTTATATTTAGGAAATGTTTGTCATCTTCAAAAAGGGGGAGATTGTTGGATAAATTGGACATTATGATAAATCCCCTTGTTTCGATGATGACAAACATTTCATTCTGACGAGCTACTTGAGTGTGCAGGATTATGGTGGATGACAAAGCAACTAGGGAGATCATGAGCTTACATATTTATTTTCATGCAATGTAATCACTATTGTAAAAACTTGTACAGTTATATAATGTACAAGTACTTAGAATCGCATGTAAATCAAGCATTGGATCTTCCCTAGCTACACACCATAGTTAGACAAGTCATACCTTCTAATAGGATCACATAATGCACACGCACACACTTAGTATCTAAATTGATAGATTGAAACAGAGTCAATCTCGGTCGACACACTCCTCAACCGAGACACTCTCGGTCGACAAACTTCTCGACCGAGATTGACCCAAAGTAGCCGTTAGACAGTTGCAAATAAATGGTAATCCAGGGAGCCTCTCGGTCGACAAGACTTCGACCGAGTAGGTATCTCGGTCGACAAATTGTCGACCGAGATGGTCTCTGACAGCAACTGTAGAATAAAGCAACTAGCCGTTACTAACGCACCTAACTTCTACCTAACGGCTAGTTAAGCACTTAGAAGCCCCTAGAAGTTGTCTAGAACGTCCTTAAGCATCCATAGGCCATTCCTATAAATAGGACAAGCCTTAGGACACTCATATACTCTCATATACTCAATTGTGCAATCCTTGAGCTTACACTACATTGGCAATCTGTTTAGAGCAATAGTGCAACTCCCACACTTGTTATACATTCCTATTGCTACCATTTCGTGTCCTATAGACTAGGATCTCCTACACACAATAATCACATTGCCATACACTTTGTTTAGGAGATCCAAACGCTTGATATAGGAAAATCAAGCCTTGTGCTTACAACGGTATTGTAATTTCTGTTTTCTTTCTTGTTCCTATTTATTCTTTGTACTCTCCTTGCTACTCCTAGGGTTGGAGGCTGCGGATTGGAGAGGGTGGACTTCTCGGAGGAGAAGGGGACTTCAAGCTACTTCAAGAAGGCTATCGCACGGGAAGCTACTTCAGAAGGCTGGTGCAATGGGAGTTGGTGCATCTACTTCAAGGGAAGGCTGCTTCAAGGTTGGGCGATTACTTCTAGGTGAAGGCTGCTTGAAGGGTTTAGGGAAAAGAAATGTATTTTATGTAAAAGTCCTTGCGAGGTAATAAAATAATTTCTTTTCAAATCCCGGTTGGGTAAGCAACCGGGTAGTGGACTGACTACCTTAGTATTTGCTAAGGCTAGGAACCACTCTAAACCCTTGTGTCTCCTTGTCCAATCTTTACTTTGGTTGTTTGAGTTTAATTTACTTTAAAATTACTATAAAACTCTATTCACCCCCCCTCTAGAGGTTTTCAGTTGTGGATTCCATCTTTTCCATAGACCTTGTATGGCACCGATTTCGACTTAGCAGTGGTCGATTGGATTTGGGTGGTATGACTCAAATCCTCAGGGCATAATAAAATATGTAATCAGTTGTGTAGTATCTTGCTTAGGTTCAATTACAAAAACATTGGATGAGGCCTTGCTTGCTTTTTTATAATGTAGTTGGTAGTATATATACATGCTATTCATATTCCTTTTATGATGATAAGATGTTTCATAATCTAATTGCAATTGCATATACTATTAATGATGATTACCTACTTATCATAGTTGTAGATTTGCTTCTATTCTTTATCGCCTTACCTATGCTAATAATAGTGTGGGTGGAGAGTTATATCTCACACTGAGATTTGGAATCTCACCATGTGGGTTCCCCACATCTTTTTAGGTGGATGTACACAAGGAGGTAGATATCATGCAGCAGAGGCTGAGCAACAACAAAAATTACAGTAGCTGACAAGGTTGGAAGCACTACTTGTGGTCCTTTTATCATTATAGTCCTAGAGTCATCGTTGTACACTTAGGTCTTTGGCATCGTTTTTGGGTGTGTTTTGTAGATGTGCCTTCGATACATGGTTTTGGCTTGTGTGCCCCTTTTGATGTAAGGATATAGTGGATATGTACATATGTTTGGGACATGTTTTCTTGTAACAGTTTGATGGCATCCACAGTAAGTATATGTTGATGTAAGCACTTTGTGTCATGTGAGGACTTATATGTATGGAGGTTTGTTTCTTTGCCGGTTAATGAAAATGGTTTTAATTTCCAATGTTTTCTAGTAATTTGCTTGTTTAGTTTTGTTATGCATTTAGTCTTGAGTTTTCTTGTGGTTTGTGGCGTGGGGTGTCATAGTTTGGTTGGTATCAGAGCTTTAGGTTCTCCGAGTCTATAGGGACCTAGGACTAGGGTTTGTGTCTATTCTTTTGTCCTCCAGTATGTCTTATAGTGATTTCTTCTTATGCAGAAGAAGCTGAAAAGCTTAAGTATGTCTGGAAAACATGAAGAACACGCTACTGAGAGCAGTGTTGCTACACTAGGTGGTGGTGAAAGGAACCAGGCATGAGAAGATTGGGTGCCTGAGGGTCCCCAGTTTAACCCAGCCATGCTTGAGAATCCTGCCTTTCAGTCTCTTTTTGGGCAGTTCATGGCTACTATGATGCATAGGATGCCCA
The DNA here is from genome assembly GCA_963693085.1 of Alisma plantago-aquatica. NCBI lineage: Eukaryota > Viridiplantae > Streptophyta > Magnoliopsida > Alismatales > Alismataceae > Alisma > Alisma plantago-aquatica. Next base: position 454,212,677 of record OY856413.1, on the reverse strand, counting down.
CACCACAATCTACAATACTGGTTCCCATTGCAGAATCTTCGAGTACTGGGAAGACCTTTGAGAAGCTTCTCCATGTTGGGGCCATGGAGTATGCTGGGATGGCTGATCTGACAGATGCTGATATGTGGCTTATTGAGCTCGAAAAAGCCTTCACGGTCCTCAACATCCCAGAGGTGGATAAGGTGAAGCATATAGTGTACCTTCTAAAGGGGAGTGTTGGCCATTAGTGGGCCATAGAATAGGAGATGAGGCCTAGAGTGGTTGTTGTATGGGAGGAGTTCTGACATGAGTTCATCAGTCGCTTCTTCCCATGGACCTATCTTGACAAGAAGATTAGTCAGTTTGAGAAGATTTGGCAGGGATCCATGTCTATCAATGAGTACGAGCCTAAGTTTATGGAGATTCTTCGGTTCTATCCTCACATGGCTGCTCTGGAAGATGAGAGGATTCTCCATTTTGAGAAGGGGTTCAACGCTGAGTTGTCTACCCCAGTAGCTGCCTTAGAGAATCGAGAAAGGTTTTTCATGTTCATGGAGTTCATCCAGAGGATAGATAGATCTGCGATAGATAAGCAAGAGGCAAGTGCTATGAAGAGGCATGCACAGTCCCAAGGATAGTCATTATGAGGCTTTAAGAAGCCAAGGTGTACTTCATTTCCAGCACGTAGAGGTTCAGTTCTTAAACGCAGTGGTACCTAATTAAGGACAGAGGTCATAGCCTTCTACCTACTAGATCTCAGTCCACAATGTCAGTGTTAGTGACGGGGCCATCTAGTCTATGGTTTTAGACCATAGCTTGCCACAAGTGTGGACAAGCAGGACATCTGAGATGGGAGTGCCCAATAATAGAAGATGAGGTGACCTAACAACTGAGGCAGAGCCAGCAGGGCTCATAGAGACAACAGAAAAATAGTGTAGGATGATGAGGATGTGGACAAGTATTGCAGGCCAGATCATCCACTCAGGGAAGTAGAGGGTGGGGGCGACAATAAGCACCAACTATATTCTATGCCATGAGTTAGTCGAAGGCGGTGGTCAACCAACAAATTTGTGCTTATGTTGTTTGGACTGACCAATGCACCGACAACATTCATGGACCTGATGAACAGAGTGTTCTGGCTATTTCTTGATCAATTTTTGTTGGTCTTCACAAATGACATCTTGATATATAGTCATGACAGTCAAGAGCATGAACAACATCTTTTCAAGCATTGATTGTGCTGAGGCAACATCAACTTTATGCCAAATTCAGCAAGTGTGAGTTCTGGTTAAAGAGGTAGATTTTCTGGGACAATTCTGGGACATGTTATATCTACTGAGGGAGTACGTGTGGATCCCTAGAAGGTTGAGTTAGTGATAGATTGGGAGCAGCCAAGGACGCCGATAGAAGTGTGCAACTTTCTAGGATTGGCAGGCTACTATAGGAGGTTCATCAAGGACTTTAGTGCTATCACTTTGCCCCTAACAAAGTTGACAGGGAAGGATGTGCCATTCGTATGGGATGATAGATGTCAATGTGCTTTTCAAACATTGAAAGAGAAGTTGACAAGTGCACCAGTTCTGGTCTTGCCTGAGCGGGAGAAAGGATACATAGTCTTCTATGATACATCCATGAATGGCTTGGGCTGTGTGTTGATGTAGGACAAGCACATGGTTTCCTTTGCTTCCTGACAGATTAAGAAACATGAGGAGAACTACCCGACCCATGACTTGGAGTTAGATGTTGTGGTCCATGCTTTGAAGATCTGGAGGGACTACCTTTATGGAGAGAAGTGGCAGGTCTTCACGGATCACAAGAACTTAAAGTACATCTTCTCACAATAAGAGTTGAACATGAGACAACAGTGTTGGATGGAATTAATTAAGGACTATGACTGCATGATTAATTATCATCCAGGGAAGGTGAATGTCATGGAAGATGTGCTGAGTAGGAAATCCTCTTCATCAAAGAAGGTGTAGTTGAGTTCTTTAGTGTGCTACAAGTGCGATATGTTGATCTCCCTATGTCAAATGAATGTTAAGCTAGAATTTTCTTTGCTAGGAGGATTGTTGGCACAGTTGTAGGTGAAGCCCATGCTGAGATAGAAGATCAAAGAGGCACAATAGGTTGATACCATGATACAACAGATTAGATCAGAGTTTGGCAGCAAGAAGCATGATAGTTTTCACATGTCAAATGATGGGATGGTTTGTTACCATGGCAAAGTTGTGGTTCCCGATGCAGATGGTCTAAGGAAGATGGTGCTAGAAGAGGCTCACACACATCCATGTATGCTATGCACCCAGGTAGCACCAAACTGTATCATAACCTTAAGGACATGTATTGGTGGCCTAGCTTGAAGTGGATGTAGCAGAGTTTGTTACAAGATGTGATGTATGTCAGCAGGTTAAACTCGAGCATCAAAATCCTATAGGGATGTTGCAACCGTTTCCTATAGCCCTATACCACAGTGGAAATGGGATCATGTGACTATGGACTTTGTCGTTGGTCTCCCTAGGATAGGCAAGGGTCATGATTTCATCTGGGTGACCATTGATATGTTAACCAAGTCAATCCATTTTCTTCCTGTGAATATGACGTATATAGTTGAGAAACTTATCCAGATCTATGTTGATGAGATAGTGCACTTGCATTGTGTTCCAACAACTATCATGTCTGATAGAGGTCCTCAGTTCACGAGTTGCTTTTGGGAGTTACTACACATGGCTTTGGGTATACAATTGAGGTTCAACATTGCCTTTCACCCATAGATAGATGGTCAATCTAAAAGGACCATTCAGACCTTAGAGGATCTATTGAGAGCCTATGTTCTTCAGTTTTTGGGCAGTTGGGACATACACCTCATCCTGATAGAGTTTTCCTACAATAATAGTTATTAGTGAAGCATCGACATGGAACCTTATGAGGCATTGTATGGGAGATTTTGTAGGTCTTTGATGTGTTGGTATGAGATAGGAGAGTATCATCTTCTTGGTCATGAGCTTATGCAGCAGATAATAAAAAAGATCAAGGTAATTCAACAGCAGTTGAAGGCAGCACAGGACAGGCATAAGTCGTATGCAAATAACTGCCATAGACCTTTATAATTTCAAGTGGGATACAAAGTGTACCTCAAGGTATCTCCTTGGAAAGGTGTTCAGAGGTTTGGGAAGAAGGGTAAGTTGGCTCCCCAATTTATGGGACCTTACCCTGTGGTGGCACGTGTTGGGAAGGTGGCCTACAAGTTGGAGTTACTACCTAAGTTGCATAGGTTGCATCCAATGTTTCATGTGAGTATGTTGAGGAAGTTCCATCTTGATATGAAGTTAGTGTTACAGCCACTAGAGGCCGATCTTGATGAGGACATGTCCTACGTTGCAGGCTCAATGTTGAGCCTTGACAGAAAAGAAAAGAAGCTGAAGAAGAAGAAGAAGGACATAGTACTTGTGAAGGTTTTATGGCATCATCGTGGTGTTGAGGAAGCCACATGGGAGCTTGAGGAAGATATGAGGAGGAAGTACCCCTTTATTTTTTAGGATTTAGGGGGTGAAATCCTTGTTACGGTTTATGGCTTGTAAAGACCCTCACCTGAGTTTTGGGGTAACCCTTTTTGCTTTGGCTTAATCATGTGCTTATAATATTATTATAATCCTTTTAGATTTAATTAGGTCTTGTGGAGAGCTTAAGTCTCCAGTTTGGGCTTGTTTGGATGTTGTTTGTGCCTTCTGTGCTAGTTTTGGTGCAAATTGCAATTTACCCAATATAGGGGGTTGATGTGCAATTTGCCACCTCTAGAGTGTTTCCTCTCTTTCTTGACATCCTTTAGAGGAAAAAAAAAGAGTAGGGCACCTTTATTGAGCCTTGGTTGAGGAGCATCACCCTAGGTGGTGGTTAGCATTGATGTGAGAGTTGAGTACCTTGACCATGTGTGAGTTGGTTGTGTTGAGTCAACCTTGGGTCGTGACCAAGGTTGGTTTTGGAGGGTTTTGCAGTCAAGACACCTCCTGTATATGTTTGGGTCATGAAATAGGAGGTCTAGGATGGTCTTGGGTCGAGATGTATGACCTAGGGTTTGTGGAGGTGTCTCGTCTTGACCTTGAGGTGATGGTGGTTGATGGTGTTGTGACCATGGGAGGTGCACCCTAGGATGGCCGCGACCGCAACCATGGGGGATGACATGGTGGTTGATACACTTACCTAGAGTGTATCACCATATCTTGCATGTCATGTTTAAGAGGTTGCATGTGGATGCATGTTGGTCTTTTGTGAGGACAAGTGTCCCTTGGGTTCTTTAGTGTGTTGACACCTCACACTTTTCTCTCTCTCTCATCCTTCAACTATATAACCCCTTAGCTTTCCTTTTGCAACCCTTTTGACCATCTATCTTCTTCCTCCTTCTTTACTTGTTATTGGCTCTTGGTGGAACAAGGAGGTTCGTCCTTGGAGATTTGGTGATCAATTCCTCCTTGCATGTGTTGGTGATGGTGATCTGAGCTCATCTTCCATCCTTGGTAAGTGTTTGTCTTCTAAGTTCATGTTTCTTTTTTATCTCCTACCTTCATCTTCCTCTCTTTTCTCAGACCTAAACCATGGTTCTTCCATGGTGGTTGTTTTAGAGAGAAATCCCTCATCACAAGGGACATAGACCATGTCTTGACAAGGTAGACCCAAGTGTGAAGAGGATTTATCCTCTCTTTCTTCCTGTCTCTTTGGTTCGGCCAAGAGCTTCTTTCCTTGGGCTAGATTTGACCTTGATGTCTTCTCCTTCTTGAGGTGCTCTTGTTCCCGAATGTAGATATTTTGGTGAAGCTTCTTCAATCCTTGGATCGTGTGCTTGGAGCTCTTAATCTTGGAGTTGGAGCTCTTGGTGGTGATCGGCTTAAGGCATGTTATATAACACTAAACCTACTTTATTATTGCATTTCTTTATACGTTGTGTTACTGACTTCTCTCTCTAGATTTCTTCCTCATCATGCTTTTGCTTAATGGTAACTTCTAGAGCTTGTTTGGTAAAGTTATCTTGCTTGGTTTGCAATCAATCTAAAACCCTAATCTTTTGTACTTGATTTGGCATATAATGGGTTATGAAGGTTTTCCTCTATGTCTTGCCTTTTACCTTTCTCTCATTCATGGTGTTTGTACACTTAGAGATTGGAAGGAGTTAGGTTCGGTTTTGGTTATCTTAGATACAATTTTCTCTTCCTTAGATAAGGTTCTTCCTTGGTAGTCCCTTGACCAATTACTTAGGGTCTTGGTGACCATTTGTATGTGACCTTTCCTTCATGATAACTATAGTTTCACCCTTGGTTTCTATTCTATTTTGGCGGCCTATATGGTGTATCTTGGTGCTCGCGACATTCTTCTCTTGGTGGTCACAACATTCTTCCTGTGGTGGTCGTGACCTTGATAGGTTTTGGATGGTATACCCCTCTTGGATTTGAGTTTGACCTAGTGATGATAGGTTGACACTCTTGGGTGTGGTGGCTTATTTGCCCTTGGTGTTGGGGCCTTGTTTCTATTCTATTTGGGCTAAGACACCCTCTAGTGTGTTAGGTTGTGACCATGAGGATCTTAGGTCGCAACATATGTTGGTGGTTGAGGTTGTTTGGTTGAGACACCTTATGGTCGAGATGTTTTGATAGAGCCCTAACCCTAGTGTCATGGGCATGACATGATCTAAGGTTTGGTCGTAACATGGACCACGGTGGGAGGTCACGACCTGTGTGACTAAGTGATAAGTGGTTGTGAAGCAAATGTGAACATTTAATGGTAATCATATATGAATAAAACATAAGCCATACATAGTGTTGTTTGGAAACGTTATCTAATTAACCTTAATGATGTATCCTACACCTCATACACTCCAAGATGGAGGGTGATGGTCCTAGGGAGGATAGTCACAACTAATCTTGTAATCTCTAATCAAATAAGAGGAAACCCTAACTCTAATAGTGAACAATGTGCTTGCTTGTTTCCCTACCATGAAAAGATTATAATGTTATGTGATTATATTTCTCTTGCTTATCAACTCCTAACCATTCAGGTATTCTAAGGTTGATAATCATAGCTAGTGCATTCTATGGTGACTATGATATGATATAGGTTAAATGAGCCTTGAAAGGCATGTTGAGACACTTATGATACATGAATGATGTGAATGGTCCTATGACCTGGCAGTGATTTGTGGCCTAATATGAGACAAGTTGAGGGATTGATATCCCATGGTATGTGGCCTTGTTGATGATGTTGTGCATGGTAATGATATAGGAATTACGTGGTGATAGTGTAACAAGTTCACACCCTATATGTCTATATTTGTTGAAAGTGTTCTATGCCCTTATCCTTGTAGAATTTTTTATGACTTTATACGTTGCAACTTTATTGGTTCTAAAAGATACTTAATTGACTTAACTAATCAAGTGGAACCTAATCACGTAGTTGTACCCTGTGGCATACATCCATCTCAGCGTCAACACTTGCTGGATGGTGAAATAGGGTTTCCCTTAGAGGAAGCTTGGAGTCATATATTGTTGAGTATATGCATTCACATGATTGGATGTGGGCCATACCTTGGCACAAGTGTGATTGCAGGACGTAGCTCAATGATATGTTGCTTATGAGGTTTCACATGATTAGTTGCAGGCCGTACCCTGGCAGGAGTGCAGTTTTGGGCCGTAGCTCAGTTTCACTAGTGTCGTGACCTGTACCAAGGTGGTCTAGGACTTTCACTGTTGACTATATGTCACAAGTTGCAATAGATTGGTATGTCTCTACTGTGTACTTGTGTACTAACCATGAGATTTGGTGAGGTCGTGGATTCCGAATCTTCCATAGAGATTGTATGGCACCGATTTTGACTTAGCAGTGGTCGGTTGGATTTGGGTGGTATGACTCGAATCCTCAGGGCATAAAAAAATACATAATCAGCTGTGTAGTATCTGGCTTAGTTTCAAATACCAAAACATCAGATGAGGCCTTGCTTGCTTTTTTATAATGTAGTTTGTATTGAATATACATGTTCTTCATATTCCTTTTATGATGATAATATGTTTCATAATCTAATTGCAATTGCATATACTATTAATGATGATTACCTATTTATCTTAGTTGTAGCTTTACTTCTGTTCTTTATCACCTTACATGTGCTAATAATAGTGTAGGCGGAGAGTTATATCTCTCGATGAGATTTGGAATCTCACCCTGTAAGTCCCCCACATCTTTTTAGGTGGACATGTAGAAGGAGATAGAGATCGTATAATAGAGGCTGAGAAGTAGCAAGAAGGACAGTAGCTGACAAGGTTGGAAGTGTTGCTTGTGGTCCTTTTTTTGTTAGAGTCTTATATTCATCCTTGTACACTCAGGTTTTTGGGATGATATTTGGGTGTGTTTTGTAGGTGCTTTCGATACATGGTTTTGGCTCGTGTTCCCCTTTTGATGTAAAGATATAGTGGATATGTACATATGTTTGGGATATGTTTTTTTGTAACAGGTTGATGGCATCCATGGTAAGTATATGTTGATGTAAGCACTTTGTGTCCTGTGAGGACTTATATGTATGGAGTTTTTCTGATTTGGTGCCTAATGAAAATGGTTTTAATTTCCAGTGTTTCCGAGTAATCTGCTTGTTTAGTTTTGTTCCACGTTTAGTCTTCATTTTTCTTGTGCTTTGTGGCGTGGGGCGTCACAGTGACTCTTTTTAGGTCACAACTCAATGATGTTATAGGTGATTTGATCTGGGTGCTTAGTTATGAAAATAACCAATGGTCTTACCTTTTCGACCTCCAATGATTTTGGATGACGTTGTGGCATGGTGACATGGGTTGAATGATGTTGGAACTGATGGAGGCTTGCTCTTAATAAGGTAGTCTTACCTTTTGCCTCATATGAATATAATCGTTAATGACCATATTGGGTGATATGTAATCCTAATGGAACATATCTTGCTATACCCTAATTCAGATGCAATTAGGTGATGGTGATTTTTCATGATCAGACTTCCTTGAATGATTCATAGGGATAATAGAGTGCTCTCTTCTTATTGTTGAAACCCTAGTGCATTATAATCTTAATATTACATGTGGTTTTATGCATAGATCCATACTTGATTATAGTTTGGAATGTGATGGTAATGCTTCACCTTATGTATTTATAATCCAATGGGGATTCCATGAGTTAGGATTTGTGTATTGTTGACCTAGAGATTATACATTGCCCATATTTTGATAATAACTCAACCATTCCATTCATATGTATCTAATATGTGTATTCAAGATTGATCTTAGGTGTTAGGTATATGAAAAGCATCAATTTACCCAAGCCCTAGCTTGTCAAAGCTCAAGTCAAAAGCAATGCAAGTGTGCTAATTAGGAAATCCATGTAAATGAGATTAGAAGAATTTTGTAATCACTTATATTGATGATATGACTTGTAATTAAAATGAGAAAATAATGTGGGACACTTAGTACCAAGTTTTAATCAATTTTTAATGACTTTAGAAAATCGATCACAGACTGTTGATCGGTCGAGTTACAATCTCGATCGATCCCTTGGATCAATTTTCTGAAGAGTGCATTAGTCGAGTTGTGCATTCACAGAATTTGACCGATCGGGTTACTGACCAAATGTGATTTTAACTTATCGGTCGAGTTTCCTGGGACAAACTCGACTGATAGTTTGAAAATTGGGTTTGTCTTTTAGCCGAACGGTCGAGTTACCTTTATTGAATCTAGACCGAATGTACTATACGGAAAATGCAGAAAAAGTGATTCTAACCTTTGGTGACTTGTTTGGACGAAAATAGATATGTTTTTTTGTGCAAAAATGGATATGATTCGACCCTAAGTGTTCCCCAACTCAAGGGAGCACCCCCAGCTATAAATAGGACCACTTGGAGTTCATTCCAAGGTTACTAATTCACTACATACAAGGTCCTTGCTATAGTTGAGTGTGCTACCACCCCTTGAGCCCCTTTCTCTCTCTAGTTTACACTTTATTTCATGATTTGTGAGTGAGTTAGGATTATTGTAAGAGAGATCTACCCTTGTGCATGTAAAGCTCTCAATCTTCCACTACTTTCCTATCCCGTTCTTCCATGAAGAAAAGCTAAAGGAAGAAAGCTCCATCGAGTGAAGAAGGAGTTGTTGCTGGTCCTCTTTAAGGTTGATAAAGAGGTGGTGATGTTCTCTAGGTGAAGGAGAAGGCAAAGGCAGAAGATCCAAGAGGAGAAGAAAATTCCTTTAAGGCAGAAGACTTGAGCTTGAATGGGTAAGACCTAGGTGAAGGCTGAAGATTCAAGCTAAGTGGGTAAGTTCCTTGAGAAGGTGGAGATCTCCTTGTGTTTGTATGGGTAAGTCATTTTGTGGTCTATTGTTGTAATCTCTATGGTGATTAATAGAGAAAATCACTTACAAAGTCCTAGAGGTTGACCTATCTAGGTAGTGGAGTGACTCACTTCTAGTTTGAAGTGTGGAACCACTCTATATCCCTTTGTCAAGTGCTTGCTACCAATCTCTCTCATCCTTGATGTGCTTGTTAGTTAGGACTTCAAATTGTCATTAAGTTATTTTTCCTCATTGATATAATTTGAAGATCTAATCCATTTAGTGAGAAATTTGTAGCTCTATTCACCCCCCTCTAGGGCCCTTAGATCCAACAAGTGGTATCAGAGACAAGGATCTTCTCCCACAATCTCCCACGAGACGAGAAGATGGGCAACAACCTACTTGGTTCACTCAACCTAGAGGGAGACGTCTCCATGTGTCCTCCGGTCTTTGATGGCACCAACTTCCTCTATTAGAAGAGAAGAATGTAGTTCTACATTCAAGGGATGAACTTTGACATGTGGAAGGTGATGGTCACACCTTATAAGGAGCCAAACAGAGCTGTTGCAAAATGGAGTGAAGCTACTCTCAAAGAAGATCAACTCAATGCAAAGGCCATTAGCATCCTCTATGCAGCCCTCACTCCCACGGAGTTCAATCAAATCTCATCATGGGATACTACCTATGAGATTTGGGACAAGTGCATCACATATGAAGGAACAAAGAAGGTCAAGGAGGCAAAGATCTACATGTTGGGCAGCCTCCTAGAGAACTTCAAGATGGGAAAGAGAGAAGGTATTGTGGAGATGTACTCAAGGCTGAATGGCATAGTCAATGGTCTAACTACTTTGGGCACTCCTTTGGAAAGAGGTTTCATCAACTCAAAGATCTTGAGAACTCTTCTAAAGAGATGGGAGTCAAAGGTCACCTCCATTGAAGAAGTGAGGAGTCTTGCGGACATCCCAACTGAAGAACTCATTGGCAATCTTAAACCCCATGAGCCAAGACTTGACAAGCAAGAAGAAGAAGCTAAGCTAGAAGAGAAGGAAGCCAAGAAGATCAAAGATAGTGATTTCAAAGAACAAGTGGAGGCTGTCATCCTTCAACAACAACTCGCTTGCCGAACTCCCTCCTCTAGTGAAGATGAAGGCCCTAGTGAGCATGAAGCCAACTACATTAAGGGAAAGCACTTCAAGGGAAAGCAAGCCTCCTCCTCCTCTACTCTGAGATGCTACAAGTGTGGTCAAAAGGGGCACTACAAGAGTGAATGCCCAAATTCAAGAAAGTCTCACCACAAGAGCAGCTCAAGGAAAGATGAGGATTACAATAAGGAGAGCAAGCACAAGAAGAAGGACAAGAAAGAAAAGAGATAAGAATGTAGCAAATGCATCTTGGGAGGCTTCATCTTCAAGCATCTCAAGCTCCGAAGAAGATGGTGAGTGCCACCTTGCCCTCATGGCCTCTACAAATGAAGAAATTAGTGAGGTAAGTGAGGTAAGCTTACATGAACTGCCTAAAGAAGCTATTATTGACATGCTTGTTACTACCCGTTCTTCTTTTGCTAAATGTAAATCTAAAAGAAGACAATTAGGAAAAATCATTTATGATCTTTATGCTAAACTTGAAATTTTGGAATTGAATGAGAAAACCAATCTTGAGAGTATTGAGAACTTGCAAGGGCAATACCTTGAACTTGAGCTCCAATACAATGGGGTTGAAGTTGAGAATGGTGTCTACCTTAAGAAGATGGAAAATCTTAAGGAAGAGAACCAAAATTGCCTAAAAGAACTTAAATTTCTTAAAACTGAAAATGTTGAATTTAAGTTGCTTATTGATGCTCGTAGAGAAGAGAGAGATGCCTATCTCAAAGAGATTCAAATGCTAAAATCTGAAAATGCTAGGTTGCTTAGTCAAGTAAATGATTTATCTTCTAGACATTTGTTTCCTAGTGTTGATGTGGTTGCTATCTCTCTTGAAAAGGATTCATATCTTATTAAATCTTTATGTCTTGAGGCTGACCTTATGCATGCTAGGGATGATATATCTAGTTTATCTACTACTATTGTTTCCTTGAATTATAATAACCATAGATTAAGAGCATCCCTGTAGAAATTCCTCAAATGGAAGAACTCTCTAAATGAAATACTTGATCATTCTACCCAACAAATGGGTACTAGTGGTTTGGGATTTGAAGGGGGAGACTCAAAGGGAAAGAGTAAGGCCAAAGGTAAGAAAAATAGCAAGGAGATCTCCTTATTTGTAGGAGAATCTTGAGGCACTAAGAATCTTATGGTTTGTTCTTATTGCAAATGTGATGACCATTACTCTACTTATTGTCCTTACAAGCCTAAGGGGACCAACCCAAAGATGAAATGGGTCCCCAAGCTAACTCCGGATCCCAAAGTTTGAGTTGGGAATCGGCATTCTCCTTTCTTGTAGGGAAAAGATAGATGGATTGTTGATAGTGGCTACAAAAAGCACATGATCGGTGATGTAAGTCATTTCAACAATTTCATAAAGAAGAAAGGAGGATCCGTCACCTTTGGGAACAACAAGAAAGTTTAAGTCAAAGGTGAGGGTGATGTAGGTTAATCCTTATGCATCAAGAATGTTCTTTTTATGGATGTCCTACATCACAACTTAATATGTGATGTCCATCTCATGAAAACAAGATTAACTAATGTGGAAGAAAATTACTAACATCGGAATTACTAAAAATCACTAAAAATTAAAACTTTTTGCACTGAGATCCACAAACGGTAAAAATCTTTCATAAAGGATCAAAGTAAGTTATTTACATGCTGACTCAATAGTACATCTCTGTATTATCACATCTTGAGAGTCATAAACATTGACTGCCATGTTACACTGTATAAAGTAGTATACAAAATTTCGAGGCATCAAACCAAAATCTCAGATCTATATCAAACCATCTACTAACTCCTAGGACCTGAGAGTACAGAGACGACACATAGGACTCTCTATAAACAAGACCTATCAGACAGACAGTGTATCCACCTGTGGATCACTGTTGTCCTTATTGTTGTTGCTGCTGCTGTAGCTGCTCACCCACTGAAGGGTTTCTTCTCCCTCGACGTCTACCTAAAAAGTTAGATCCCAAGGGGGTGAGACAATAGATAATTGTCCCGGCGAGAGATATAACTCTTTGCCAGAAACATTGTTATTGCAAATAATAGAATAAAACTGAACAGTAGGATTATAATTATTCATCAGCAGATAATTCAATGAATAACTAAATAAAGCAGTATTCTTTATGCAATCATTTCAATTATAACTTGATTGAATAGCAAGACATTAATTCAATAAGAAATATGAAGAACATGTATATCATCTATCTAACTAGGACATGATAAACAATGTATCATCAAACATTGATTCTCATAGTTCAACCTTAGCAATTACGCTACACAACTGATTACATTTTACAAACATACTTACGCCCTGAGGAGATGAGGTATACCACTCATACTCCAACCGACCATTGCGAAATCAAAATCAGTACCATACATAGGTCATCAGAAGAGTCGGATTTCTATGACCTCATCCTCCTCAGTCAGTGTGAGGAACAACATGCATGACATCTCGTGTCTCTACTAAAATAGCTTTCCAGGGTATTCTGGCAAGTTCGCTATTAGAGTTACAGTGGCATGTTGTACTCTCTTCTCAATTGAGGGATTTCTTATTTATCTCACATCAATGCGGCATTAACAACATCATCGGGAGATTAATGATACATCAACCCGACATATACATATAATGAAGGATTGAGAGATTAAATGTTTATCTCACATCAATTCCTCCATTAGGACGTAAGGATATTCACGTCCATAACCCCCACATACTCAAAAGTATGCTCTCCAGGAGTTCCCTTAGGAAAACATGTTTCACCATCATCCAGCTTCTGATGATGATGGATCTATGGTCAGGGCTCTACATGATATCATTTCACTTGATTATTTAAGTACATTACAACATTCTTTTAGCATCAAGCATTTTTTAGACATGAATCATTATAACAATTTCTATAAAGGAAGAGTATTATTTTATCAAGTTCATTTCACAACTTTATCAATCATTGGGATCTCAATCCCCTATCAATTCATCATTATGATTCAAGAATATGGGTGTTTAAACCCTAGATCTTCAAATCACTTGTTACCACTTTAACAGGTAACTTAATGCCATTAAGTCATTTAACAGTGTAAACATAATAGTAGCAATGAAGGTATTTCACATGGCTCATACAGCCTGTCAATCTCATTTGTTACCTTTCAATAGGCAACATAGCATATTATTTCTTACAAAGCTCATTAAGTACTTCTTAATGAACAAAGCATCATAGCTCTTTTTTTGGTCGGTCAAAAAGTGTGTTACTACTATATTACCAAAAACTTTGGGCACTAAGTACCCCATTACATCGACCAGAGCAAAAAGCTCATACAAGGATCAAAGTCCCCACGCAGGGGGAAATGCATGACTTCTAAAAGAAGAGACAAAACTAAGAAGACCTATCTAACTAACCAAGCTAGGTCCAAGCATTCCAACCAGAAGAGACTATTTACAAGCCACTATTACATGCATTCAGCGTACCCACAATTAGTAATAGAAGCTTGACGTAGGACAAATCTAGTTTTCCTGCCTGGAGCCAGCCCTGAAGCTACAGATCTTCTCCGCTATCAGAACTTCGGGTTTCTAACTGGACGAGATCACCCAAAAAGGAACCCCTAGCATCGGGTCAACAAGAAACCGAGCAAGCCGGATGAGAAGCAAGAACCAGCACATGTAACAACAGAGCGTGGGAGGAAAAACAGCTCCAAAATACCCTTCACGCTTTGCGCAGCACCAACTATCTATTAGAGTACCCACAAAGTGTGGTACTAGGCCAAGATTAAGGATATCATTCCAACTATCCTCCCACCACACAGCCAAGTTGCTAACCTGTAAGGGTCCTTGATCTTTGGTAGCTACTTTTACACAGCAACAAAGCAAAACCGGGGAAGATCCAGCACAAGCAAATGTTGCTCATAGCACAGCGGCATAACATCAAACACCTGAAGAGGTGTTTCCATCACAGCAGTGGCAGAGGGGCCAAGGAGGAGAAGGCTTTGAACATGATCTACACCCTTGTACCTGTCTGCCCATGTGCATGCTTGAACGCTTCTCAGAAGCATTCCGTCAAACACCAAGTGAGCTCCTTTACATGGTGATAGTGAGCCCAATGGGAAGGAGAAGAAAGTCCTGCCCCCCATTAGCCCAGGTCACACATGACAAGCTGAGCTCAAGCTACCCCTAAACACCCCGAGACACCAGATTGTGCAGACCCCGACTGTCGTTGACGAAGAGTCGATGAAGCCAGCGTTGCTGACAACATCTGCCTTGGCCTCCAATCTAAGCCGCCCTGGCATCGTGATTGAGAGGGTGGGCGTCGCCTTCTGGAGGCCTTGGACCTCAAGCCTGTAGACGAGTCAACCATCCGCCAAAGCACAGACCAGCTCTGACCCGCCGTTACCGAAGGACAACGAGGGGTAGCGCCGGGCCACAAAGGCCAGGTTAAGAAGACCAGCAGCACGCAGCTGGCTCACGCGGAGAGGAGCACAGCGCATCATGGAAAGGACCGCAGGGGTGAAGACGACCACCTAACCGGCAGAGCAAGGCGCGGAAGAGCCAGCGAGACCCCAAAGAGGTCCCCGGCAGCACCCGGCCGGGTCAGGAGCCACTGCGCGAGGGAGACGACCCCCAGACGAGGGAGCAGGCCCCAGACCACCACCCAGAGCCAAGCCGGGTGAGGGAGGCGGAGAAGAGCCTGCATCCGGTGAAGCAGGAAGACAGATAGGTTGGCTCGTGCGGAGATGAACCCAGGAGAAGGTCCCCGCGAAGCACCCACCTCAAGACGAACGCGAGGCGATCCCAGAAGCAGCGCCAGGGTGGCCACCCAAGGGAGGGCCCCGGACCACCGTCCAGGGTCAAGCACGCCGCAGTAAGGGCCTCGCCGCAGGACGAGGGGCGAGCAGAAGGCCACCGGTGGAACACCAGGGGAACCAGGGAGGGGAAAAGAGGGTAGGATCGGGGTGGGAAAGGCCAAGGGGAGGGCTCGCCCAGCGAAGCGGCGCCCCTCCCCCCAGCGGGGAGGAAACCCTAGAGAGAAGAGGGAGTGATTTCTAGAGAGAGAGGCGACTGAAATGTTTATGGCCCTCCTTTTCCAGTAAAACCTGGATACGTTC
Source organism: Alisma plantago-aquatica (assembly GCA_963693085.1). Classification (NCBI taxonomy): domain Eukaryota; kingdom Viridiplantae; phylum Streptophyta; class Magnoliopsida; order Alismatales; family Alismataceae; genus Alisma; species Alisma plantago-aquatica. The sequence continues at coordinate 454,197,136 of OY856413.1, read as the reverse complement.
AATATTTCATAAAACCTGCAAGATTAACACAGATGATAACAGGTATATCAACTTCATAACAACATAATGCAAAACAAGGATAACATCACTATTCAAGGGTTGCACCACTATGCCCTTACTAGGGTTAGGGTTTCCCTTTTTACTTCAATTAGGGTTAATCATCCCCTTAGCTCAATTAGGATTAGTGACTCATCATTTCATTATCCAATCATAGAGCTTCATGCTTTAAAGCATAACCTAGAATTAGGGTTTCACACTTTTATTCACCTTAATTGGAATTAGGGTTTACTATTCAACATACCTTGATTTAGGGTTTACTATTCACCCTAAGTAGGAGTGATCATCAAAGTACCTTGAATTAAGGTTTATCATGTCATCATTATGAATTAAGATCTTACCATCATCATATATTATGATTACTTCCATTAATACCCTTAATTAGGGTTATGATTCACTAACCATTTTAGTTAGGGTTTCATGAACTCACTATGAAGGATCATACCCTAATTAGACATTCATTCATATTAGAAGTCCAATACTTAATTATCATCCATGTAGGAAAGTCTTCTCTCTCATCTTCTATAAGATGATACTTACATCAGCCTTGATTATGCTAAGTCAACTCAATCATGAAAGAGAATTGACATCATGGGTTATGTCATTATCATTATGATCATTAAGGCTTAATTATTCCAAGGGTACTAATCACCTTACCCCATTAAGATTCAAGTATCATAATCATCTTTGATTACATCTTGTATTAAACAATTAACCAACTTAACCTTTAACCACTTTAAGTATCCATGTGATTTTGGTTAATCATCCACCAAATGATCTTGGTCACTTAGACCCCAAACGATCTTGACCAACTCAGACCTAAAACGGTCTTGCACACTTAACCTCCAAATGGTCTAAGACCGTTTGGACCTCCATGTGGTCTTGGACCATCTTTGAAACCGTTTGGTAAAGTAGGTGGTGAAGACCGTTTGCCCATAGTTGACTTTTGAAACCGCATGAACTCAACTGGTTTGAAAAACACATGAACTCAATCGGTTTTGAAACCGCATGAACCTAAACGGTTTGGGATCGTTTGGTCCCAAACGGTCTTGAGAACGTTTGATCCAAACCTCCTTAAAACCACAAGGACCAATTATGGTCTCAACCCATCAAATTGAATTAGGGTTTCCAATGGTGATCCCCTCAACGATTGTGTACATGTATGCAATCATCAATTGGACTTATCACCATCATTCAATTATGTTAATTAGGTAAACCTTCAACTGATTTGACCCTCAATTGACCCTCAATTGTTCATCAATTAGGGGTTGAATCAATTGAATTAGGGTTTGGAATCGATGACCCTTCAACATTAATCAATGTGAGTCTAATTGATTTGAAATCATTGAACCATCATCCAATTTGAACATGGCCTAACCCCAAACGGTCTTGGGATCATTTGGATGACCTCCAAAAGGTCTTGAGACCATTTTCTCATGTCAACATAAAAAACCAAGTCAACCAATTAGGGTTTAGCTCATTGGATTGATCACTAAGTTAACAATCAGTTGCTCTTCAACTTAGTACCTTCTGATATTCAAACACTTAACAATAGTCAACCCTAGACCTCCAAACGGTCTTGGGTTACCCCCAAACGGTCTTGGGATCATTTAGATATTCTCCAAACGGTCTTGACCCCGTTTTCCCATTACATCATCATCAACCATGTCATTCATTTAGGGTTTGGATCCTAGGATTAGTCACCAAATCAGCAATTGATTATACATCAACTTGATACCTTTGGATCTTCAATTGGTCAACCATGTTTAACCCTAGACCTCCAAACGGTCTTGGGTGATCATCAAACGGTCTTGAGACCGTTTGGGTGATCCCCAAACGGTTTTGAAACCGTTTGGGTCACTCAACCCAAGTTTCAAACTTATTTAATTATCAAAACAACACCTAACCCGATTAGGGTTTTGTTGATTGTTGGACCTTCAACTAGTGATTCAATTGGAATTAATCAAAAATTATTGATAGGTTATTAACCTACATTATTTTCAATAGGTCTTCAAACGGTCAACACTTGGTCAACGCCACCAAACGGTCTTGGACCGTTTGCTTCTATGCGGTTTAGTGAAACCATTTGCATTCAAACGGTTTGAAACCGTTTCCTCCCAAATGGTTTGGGAAACCGTTTGAGAAAAAAAAGCAACCATTTTCTAAAGTAACTTTTGGATATTTATCTAGTATGATGTCACCTTCATCTACCTCTATTCTACCAAGAACAGGTGTTGTTCTTCACAGAAGTTATAGCAAGAACTCACAAGAGTATCGAAGGAAGAAGAATAACCAACAATTATTATGGAAAAGAGTGCAATACTAATGCTTAAGGGTTAGAGTTATAAAACCCGCCTCTAGAACTGATCCAGAGCTCCAAGCTCCATGGCTTTAATGGTGGATTGAGCTCCAGCAGTTGTCCAAGGTCCGTTATTTTATCTTTGGATGAATAAGATGGCTAGAAAAGGAAATCATGTGAAGAAAACCAATTACTAACCATTGGTTTATGGTTTCCACCACAAATTCGAGGTAGATGATGATCAAGACTTACCAATCTAGTTTGTTCGTCCTTCCTCTGCTCCATAGCTCTCCTTTGGGTCGGCTAAAGCAAGGTGATAAGGAAAGAACTAAGGAAACGATCCTTTTGGTGTTTTGGAAAAAGGATACTTATATATATATATATATATATATATATATATATATATATTATGGATTTTCAAGGAAAATAGAAAAAGAGAGTTATCTTCTTTAATTCCAACCAATTTTCACCAAAGCTTCCTCCATTCTTTGGCCACGTATCCACCTTCTAATACCTTTCAAAACTTCTCCATTATCCAAGGTTTAATGGAAAAGGAACTAAACACCTTAAAGAGTTATGGGTTAATATCCATCTTTTTAGTGGATATTGCTTTGTATAATATTAATGTGAATAGCTTCCACTCAACCAAGATATTTTTGGTTCCCAAGCATGGAACAAGCTTGTCCATATTATTACAAAAACATCCTTCAAATTTTGGGTTGAAGGGCTTCTTAATTAATATATTTCTTTTTGCATTAAGTTATATTAAAGAGCCATTTGTGCTTAAATCTTGATTATTTCAGTATCAAGATTCTCTCTCTTCCATGATCATTCAAATGAGGCGACCCTCTCATTTTCTTTGATCTACTTGATGCCAAGAAACATGAGAGACCCTCTAGAGGTGATATATTGCATGTTGAACCCTAGGTTTTGGGAAAATTGCACATTATCCCAAAACTAGGTTTTAATGCACAAGGATAGCTCTACAAGCTTTATCTTGATGCTCAAACTTGTGGAAACCATAACACTACATCATATTCATTCTTTTGATGTCTCAACATCAGAGGAACATCTTAACATGTGCAATTTGCAAGTTTACCCCTCTACTTGGGTAATTTGCACTTTAGTCCAAAATTAACAAAACAATGTTTCAACATTATTCAAAAAGGACTGAAAATGAAATATAAGTTCCTCAAAAACCTTAATTACTTTTCACAGATAAGAAAAAGCATCTAATCAACTTTATTAGGCAAAGCACCTAGGGTTAGTATATAGCCCAGGTCAGGGATGTTACAAATTATCCACCCCTTACAAGGATTTCATCCCCGAAATCATCTACAAAACATATTAAGAGAAAAGAGCAGGGTATTTCCTTCTCATCTCTTCCTCTAGTTCCCACGTAGCTTCTTCAATGCCACGGTGATTCCAGAGGACTTTCAAAAGACTTATGTCCTTCTTTTTCATCTTTTTAATTCTTCTGTCAAGGATTGTCATAGTTCCTTCAACATAAGATATATCATCGTTCAATTCTACTTCCATAAGCTGCAAAACTGATTCTGTGTCAGGATGACATTTCCTAAGCATGGAATTGTGGAACGCTGGGTGTAACTTTTGCAACTCTGATGGTAACTCTAGCTTATAACCTACCTTTCTGATCCGTTCAATGATTGGATAAGGCCCCATAAACCTAGGAGCTAACTTTCCTTTCCTTCCAAATCTAAGAACTCCCTTCCAAGGTGAGACCTTGAGGTACACTCTGTCTCCAACCTAGAATTCTAAAGGTCTATGACACTTATCAGCATATGATTTCTGCCTATCTTGTGCAGTCTTCAACTGTTGTTGTATTGTTTTAATCTTCTCGGTGGTCTGTTGTACAAGATCAGGACCTAAAAGTTGATATTCACCGGTTTCATACCAACATAGGGGAGATCTACAACGTCTACCATACAAAGCTTCATAAGGTGCCATGTCGATACTATGTTGATAGCTATTGTTGTAGGCAAACTCTATCAAACTTAGGTGCAGATCCCAACTTCCTGTAAACTGAAGGACACATGCTCTAAGCAAGTCTTCCAAAGTCTGTATAGTCCTTTTTGATTGTCCATCAGTCTGAGGATGAAAGGTTGTACTAAACCATAACTGTGTGCCTAAGTCTTTATGAAGTCACTCCCAAAAATGACTCGTAAACTGGGGACCTCTGTCAGAAACAATGGTAACAGGGACCCCATGCAGCCGCACTATCTCATCTACATATAACTGTGCCAGCTTCTCAACAGAATAGGTTGTTTTGATAGGTAAGAAATGTGCTGTCTTTGTCAACCTATCAACTATTACCTAGATGGAATCATGTCCTTTGGCCGTCCTAGGTAAACCAACCACAAAGTCCATGGTTACATGATCCCACTTCCACTGTGGTATGGGTAAAGGTTGCATTGTTCGTGCAGGCTTCTGGTGTTCAGCTTTAACTTGCTGACACACAGGACACCGCATAACGAATTTAACAACGTCCTTCTTCAAACCAGGCCACCAATACATATCTTTCAAGTTACGATACATCTTGGTGCTTCCTGGATGCATAGCATACATTAAAGAATGAGCTTCTTCCAGGACTATCTTCCTCAAGTTATCCACATCCGGCACTATCATTCTATCATGATAACAGGCTACCTGATCATCTGAGTCATGGAAACCGTCTCATTTCTCACTACCATATTCTGACCTAATCTGCTGAACTACAACATCAGCTTGTTGGGCTTCTTTAATCTGCTGTCTTAGAGTTGGTTTTATGTGCATCTCAGCTAACAACCTGGCTAACAATGATACTTTAAATTGTACATTGTTTTGCCTCAAGGATATAAACATATCCCTCTTAGAGCACACTAAAGAATTCAATTGTTCTATATCTAAGGCTGGTGTTGCTGATTTCCTACTTAAAGCATCAGCAACTACATTGGCCTTCCCTGGATGATAATCAATTATACAATCATAGTCCTTGATTAACTCCATCCAGTGGCGTTGCCTCATGTTAAGCTCATGCTGAGAAAAGATGTACTTTAGGTTCTTATGGTTTGTGAAAATTTGGAATGTTTCTCCATAAAGATAATGTCTCCAGATCTTCAAGGCATGAACTATAGCAGCTAGCTCTAAATCGTGTGTCGGATAATTCTCTTCGTGTTTCTTAAACTGTCGAGAAGCAAAAGAAATCACTTGTTTATCCTGCATCAACACACATCCTAGTCCATTCTTAGAGGCATCACAAAAAACTATATACCATTTCCCTTGCTCAGGTAACACAAGAACAGGTGCACTTGTCAACCTCTCCTTCAATAGCTGAAAAGATTGTTGACACTTGTCACTCCAGGCAAAAGGAACATCCTTCCTGGTCAACTTGGTTAAGCGTAAAGCTATAGAACTGAAGTTATTAATGAACCTCCTGTAATAGCCTGCTAACCCTAAGAAACTACGAATCTCTGTCAAAGTCTTTGGCTGCTCCCATTGCAGGACAAATTCTACCTTTTTAGGGTCAACACATATACCTAAAGCAGATATTACGTGTCCAAGAAAAGAAACTTCTGGTAACCAGAACTCACAATTGCTAAACTTAGCATATAACTTATGCTCTCTTACCAAAGTTAGAGCCTGTCAAAGAAGTTGTTCATGCTGCTGAGCATCTCTACTATAGATTAGGATGTCATCTATGAAGACAACTATACACTGATCAAGAAAAGGTCGAAAGATTCTATTCATGAGTTCCATAAATGCAGTTGGTGCATTAGTTAGCCCAAACGACATAACTGTGAACTCATAGTGACCATACCTTGTTCTAAAGGCAGACTTAGGTATGTCACTTTCCTTAATACGCAGTTGATGGTATGCCGACCTCAAATCTATCTTTGAGAAGACAGTTGCACCACACAACTGGTCAAAGAGATCAACAATCCTCGGCAAAGGATACTTATTCTTTATTGTTACTTTATTTAATTGTCTATAGTCAATGCATAACCACATTGACCCATCCTTCTTTTTAACAAAGAGGACCAGAGCACCCCAGGGTGAAGTGCTTGGTCAGATGAAACCCTTCTCAAGCAACTCTTGTAGTTGTTTCTTGAGTTTTTCCATCTCAGTAGGTGCCATCCTATACGGTGTTTGTTCTATTGGATGCGTGCTCGGGATTAGATTAATCTCAAAATCAATCTCTCAGGGCGGAGGAACACCTGGAAGTTCTTCAAGAAATACATCCTCAAATTCCCTGACTATAGGAACTTCAACATGGTTAGAACTCTCCATGGTGGTATCTACCACATGGGTCAAGAATGCATAACATCCTTGCCTCATCAACTTTTTAGCAACCATAGCTGACACAAGACAGGTTGGTAAGATCTTTCTATCTCCTTGAAAGATCCATGTGTCACTATCATTAGTGAACACCGCTTGCTTGGACTCACAATTTAAGACAACATTATACCTTTACAAGGTATCCATCCCCAGGATTACATCGAACACGTGCATCTCAAGTGGTATAAGATCCACTTTAATGAGATGTTCAGAAAAGAAAAGGATGCAGGGAGAACACACCTCCCGCAAAACAGCAGATCCCATCAAAGGAGTTTCTAACAACAAACTATCTGCTCTATGACTTGTAGTCATGTTGCAATCAAGAATTACTCTTCGAGTGATAAAGGAATGAGTAGCACCCAGATCAATTAAAATAGATACGATGCAGGATGTAGACATATCAGAATAAAATAGTTTCATCTGACATGACACAACCCGAGGGTTAATCACTACATCTGGTGGATTCATCGCATAGAATCTCACTGTTGCTTGTGGTTGATTTGGTGCTCGATGACTGGTTGCTGATGATCCAACTTGGGATGCTAGTCCACGTCCTCTAGTGTTACCTGGAAACTGTCTCCTTTGAGAACCCTGCTGACTTTGCCTCTGGGGTTGGGTCACACTTGCCTCTCTGGATCTGCAATCCTTCATCAGATGCCCCACTTTTTCACATATGAAACAACTTCTGATCCCTGGCTGAGGTCTGGATGGTCCGGTGACCGACACAGATGCTGAGCTGTGAGCTCCTTATGGTGGTAAACTTCGTCCTCTACCCCTATTTGACGTCCACTGCGTCTGGGTACTGAATCTAGGTGGTGGTGTAGGCACGGAAAACCTTGGTTTCTTGAAATCTTTGGATGAGGATCCTTGGAACTGGGGATACATCTTCTTGTTCTTGGTATGACTCTTCTCTGACAAGGACCTCTCTATCCTCCTGAATGACTCCACAAAGGTAGCAAATCTTTCCCTGTTCTCCAGAGCAGACACAGGAGTGGTCAACTCAGCGTTTAATCATTTCTCAAAATACCTAATCCTTTCTTCATATGTAGTTGCCATGTGTGGATAGAACCGCAGAAGCTCCATGAACTTAGCCTCATACTCACTAATGTTCATTGGTCCTTGTATTAATATCTCAAACTGAGAGATTTTCTCATCCAAGAACGTCTTACGAAAGTATCTATTAACAAATTCTCATCGAAATACTTCCCATTCGATCTCCACACCTGGCCTTTTCCCCTCCTCAATGGTCCACTAGTGACCAGCACTCCCCTTGAGAAGGTACACAGCATGTCTAACCTTCTCAGCTTCTGGGATGTTCAGGATTCTAAAGGCCTTCTCTAGTTCAGTTAGCTACAAGTCAGCATTTGCTGGGTCAGTTGTTCCAGCATATTCTGTGGCTCCAACCCAGTGTAATCGTTCAAACGTCTTGTCGGTTCCTTGTCCTTCTGGATGGGTAGGTGCCCTAGGTACAGGTATAGGCATCCTATCAGTCATATGTGTCATGGCAGTCATGAACTACCCAAACATGGCTTGGAAGGCTGGGTTCCCCATGTCAGCTGGATTGAACTGGGGTGGTTTAGGCATAGGTTCCTCCCTTTCTTGATTTCTTGCACCTCCTCCAGGTGCAGCAACACTACTCTCCGCAACATGTTCCTCGTGTGGTCCAGACATCTTTAGCTTTCTCTTCTCCTCCTATATGAGCAGAAGATACGGTCAGATATGCTGGAAGAGACTAGAACAGACTCTACAACCCTAGTCCTATGTCTCTGTAGACTCAGCGAACCTAGGGCTCTGATACCACTAAATTGTGACGTCTGTCTCACGAAAATAAGATTAACTAATGCAGAAGCTAATTACTAGCAGCGGAATTACTAAAAATCACTAAAAATTAAAACTTTTTGCACTGAGATCCACAAACGGTAAAACTCTTTCATAAAGGATCAAAGTAAGTTATTTACATGCTGACTCAATAGTACATCTCTGTATTATCACATCTCGAGAGTCATAAACATTGACTGCCCAGTTACACTATATAAAGCAGTATACAATATCTCGAGGCATCAAACCAAAATCTCAGATCTATATCAAACCATCTACGGACTCCTAGGACCTGAGAGTACAGAGAAGACACATAGGACTCTCTATAAACAAGACCTATCAGACAGACAGTGTCTCCACCTGTGGATCACTGTTGTCCTTGTTGTTATTGCTGCTGTTGTAGCTGCTCACCCACTGAAGGGTTTCTTCTCCCTCGGCGTCTACCTAAAAAGTTAGATCCCACGGGGGTGAGATAATAGATAATTGTCCCAGTGAGAGATATAACTCTTCACCAGAAACATTGTTATTGCAAATAATAGAATAACACAGAACAGTAGAATTATAATTATTCATCAGCAGATAATTCAATGAATAACTAAATAAAGTAGTATTCTTTATGCAATCATTTCAATTATAACTTGATCGAATAGCAAGACATTAAATCAATAAGGAATATGAAGAACATGTATATCATCTATCTAACTAGGACATGATAAACAATGTATCATCAAACATTGATTCTCGTAGTTCAACCTAAGCAATTACGCTACACAGATGATTACATTTTACAAACATACTTACGCCCTGAGGAGATGAGGTATACCGCTCATACTCCAACCGACCATTGCGAAATCGAAATCGGTACCATACATAGGTCATCAGAAGAGACGGATTTCTATGACCTCATCCTCCTCAGTCAGTGTGAGGAACAACATGTAGGACATCTCGTGTCTCTGCTAAAATAGCTTTCCAGGGTATTCTGGAAACTTCGCTATTAGAGTTATAGTGGCATGTTGTACTCTCTTCGCAATCGAGGGATTTCTTATTTATCTCACATCGATGCGGTATTAACAACATCATCGGGAGACTAGTGATACATCAACTCGGCATATACATATAATGAAGGATTGAGAGATTAAATGTTTATCTCACATAAATTCCTCCATTAGGACGTAAGGATATTCGTGTCCATAAACCCCACATACTCAAAAGTATGCTCTGCAGGAGTTCCTTTAGGAAAACCTATTTCACCATCATCCAGCTTCTGACGATGATGGATCTATGGTCAGGGCTCTACATGATATCATTTCACTTGATTATTTAAGTACATTACATCATTCTTTTAGCATCAGGCATGTTTTCAGACATGAATCATTATAATAGTTGCTATAAAGGAAGAGTACTATTTTATTAAGTTCATTTCACAGCTTTATCAATCATTGGGATCTCAATCCCCTATCAATTCATCATCATGATTCAAGAATATGGGTGTTCAAACCCTAGATCTTCAAATCACTTATTACCACTTTAACATGTAACTTAATGCCATTAAGTCATTTAACAGTGTAAACATAATAGTAGAAATGCAGGTATTTCACATGGCTCATACAGCCTGTCAATCTCATTTGTTACCTTTCAATAGGCAACATAACATATTATTGCTTACAAAGCTCATTAAGTACTTCTTAATGAACAAATCATCATAGCACTTACCTGGCTACGTTCAATATTTCATAAAACCTGCAAGATTAACACAGATGATAACAGGTATATCAATTTCATAATAGCATAATGCAAAACAAGGATAACATCACTATTCAAGGGTTGCACCACTATGCCCTTACTAGGGTTAGGGTTTCCCTTTTTACTTCAATTAGGGTTAATCATCCCCTTAGCTCAATTAGGATTAGTGACTCATCATTTCATTATCCAATCATAGAGCTTCATGCTTTAAAGCATAACCTAGAATTAGGGTTTCACAGTTTTATTCACCTTAATTGGAATTAGGGTTTACCATTCAACATACCTTGATTTAGGGTTTACTATTCACCCTAAGTAGGAGTGATCATAAAAGTACCTTGAATTAAGGTTTATCATGTCATCATTATGAATTAAGATCTTGCCATCATCATATATTAGGATTACTTCCATTAATACCCTTAATTAGGGTTATGATTCACTAACCATCTTAGTTAGGGTTTCATGAACTCACTATGAAGGATCATACCCTAATTAGACATTCATTCATATTAGAAGTACAATACTTAATTATCATCCATGTAGGAAAGTCTTCTCTCTCATCTTCTATAAGATGATACTTACATCAGCCTTGATTAAGCTAAGTCAACTCAATCATGAAAGAGAATTGACATCATGGGTTATGTCATTATCGTTATGATCATTAAGGCTTAATTATTACAAGGGTACTAATCACCTTACCCAATTAAGATTCAAGTATCATAATCATCTTTGATTACATCTTGTATTAAAAAATTAACCAACTTAACCTTTAACCACTTTAAGTATCCATGCGATTTTGGTTAATCATCCACCAAACGATCTTGGCCACTAAGACCCCAAACGATCTTGACCAACTCAGACCTCAAACGGTCTTGCACACTTAACCTCCAAACGGTCAAAGACCATTTGGATCTCCATGCGGTCTTGGACCATCTTTGAAACCATTTGGTAAAGTAGGTTGTGAAGACCGTTTGCCCATAGTTGACTTTTGAAACCGCATGAACTCAACCGGTTTGGAAACCGCATGAACTCAACCGGTTTTGAAACCGCATGAACCTAAATGGTTTGGGATCGTTTGGTCCCAAACGATCTTGAGACCATTTGGTCCCAAATGGTCTTGAGACCGTTTGGACTCAAACGGACTTGAGACCGTTTGGTCCAAACCTCCTCAAAACCGCAAGAACCAATTATGGTCTCAACCCATCAAATTGAATTAGGGTTTCCAATGTTGATCCCCTCAATGATTGTGTACATGTATCCAATCATCAATTGGACTTATCACCATCATTCAATTGAGTTAATTAGGTCAACCTTCAACTAATTTGACCCTCAATTGGTCATCAATTAGGGCTTGAATCAATTGAATTAGGGTTTGGAATCAACGACCCTTCAACATTAATCAATGTGAGTCTAATTGATTTGAAATCATTGAACCATCATCCAATTTGAACATGGCCTGACCCCAAACGGTCTTGGGATCATTTGGATGACCTCCAAACGGTCTTGAGACCATTTTCTCATGTCAATGTCAAAAACCAAGTCAACCAATTAGGGTTTAGCTCATTGGATTGATCACTAAGTCAACAATTAGTTGCTCTTCAACTTAGTACCTTCTGATATTCAAACACTTAACCATAGTCAACCCTAGACCTCCAAACGGTCTTGGGTTACCCCCAAAAGGTCTTGGGATAATTTGGATATTCTCTAAACGGTCTTGAGACCGTTTTCCCATTACATCATCATCAACCATGTCATTCATTTAGGGTTTGGATCCTAGGATTAGTCACCAAATCAGCAATTGATTATACATCAACTTGATACCTTTGGATCTTAAATTGGTCAACCATGCTTAACCCTAGACCTCCAAATGGTCTTGGATGATCACCAAATGGTCTTGAGACCGTTTGGGTGATCCCCAAACGGTTTTGAAACCGTTTGGGTCACTCAACCCAAGTTCAAACTTATTTAATTATCAAAACAGCACCTAACCCGATTAGGGTTTTGCTGATTGTTGGACCTTCAACTAGTGATTCAATTGGAATTAATCAACAATTATTGATAGGTTATTAACCTAAATTATTTTCAATAGGTCTTCAAATGGTCAACACTTGGTCAACGCCACCAAACGGTCTTGGACCGTTTGCTTCTATGCGGTTTAGTGAAACTGTTTGCATTCAAACAGTTTGAAATCGTTTGCTCCCAAACGGTTTGGGAAACCATTTGAGCAACAAAAGCAATCATTTGCTAAAGTATCTTTTGGATATTTATCTAGGATGATGTCACCTTCGTCTACCTCTGTTCTACCAAGAACAAGTGTTGTTCTTCATGGAAGTTATAGCAAGAACTCACAAGAGTATCGAAGGAAGAAGAATAACCAACAATTCTTATGGAAAAGAGTGCAATACTAATGCTTAAGGGTTAGAGTTATAAAACCCGCCTCTAGAACTTATCCATAGCTCCAAGATCCACGACTTTAATGGTGGATTGAGCTCCAGCAGTTGTCCAAGGTCCGTTCTTCAATCTTTGGATGAACAAGATGGCTAGAAAAGGAAATCGTGTGAAGAAAACCAATTACTAACCATTGGTTTATGGTTTCCACCACGAATTCGAGGTAGATGATGATCAAGACTTACCAAGCTAGTTTGGTCATCCTTCCTCTGCTCCAAAGCTCTCCTTTGGGTCAGACAAAGCAAGGTTATAAGGAAAGAACTAAGGAAACAATCCTTTTGGTGTTTTGGAAAAAGGAAAGGATACTTATATATATATATATATATATATATATATATATATATATATATATATATATATATATATATATATATATATATATATATATAAACTTAGCGCCTCCGCTATGTCCGAATCTTTCCATCCAAGCCAACGTTTGCTGCCCATACCCAGTATATGGCCGCTGCTGTCCCGGAGCACCCAACCTGCCGTTGACATGCCGTCCTCGCCTACCGATGCGTCAACGTTCAACTTTGTGGTACCTGGCGCTAGAGCTAGCCATTGTCCCTGCTGGGCTGAAGTCGCATGCCGTGCGCCAGTCGCGTGCCGTGCATCTTTGCTGCTGTGCGCCGCCATCACGTTGCTATGATCACGTACTAGCGCCAACAGGCCGATCCTTATAGCTGCACCGTTTTTGTTCTGTTTATTGTATACACGGGCGTTCCGCAAGGTCCATGCCGCCCAAGCCGTGGCAACCAGCTCCTCTCTTCTATTCTTGTCCTCCGTGCACACGATGGTGGAGATGGCCTCCATGACCGAGAGGCCTTTTACCCTGTCCACAATGTCCCTCGTAGCTCGCGGTTCATGATCCCAAAGCTCAACAGCGCTTGGACATCTGAACAGCATATGTGTGATTGACTCCCGTTCCGAATAGCACAACAAACACTTCCCATCTGTATTACAGTGTCTGTCATAAAGTCTACCCATAGTAGCCAATCCTCCCGTAGCTGCCCGCCACAAGAAGTGTGCCGCCTTTGGAGCCAACCCGCTCCTCCATATCAATCTCCACGTGCAGTCCCCCGGCTCGGAAATGTGTGCTACTGTATTCTGTCTCCCCATGGCTCCAAGCCAATAAGCCGATCTGACCGAGAACTCACCGTTCCTTGAAGGCCACCAATATCTAACATCGGTCTCATGCTCCATCCTGAGAGGTATCGCCATAATTTCCCTTGCAATGCTGTCCGGAAAAAACGTGTGGATGATGTCACTATTCCATTCCATTCTCTCGTCATGAAGAAGCTCTCTCACATAGACGGGCTGCTCCCCCACCGGTGGTCTAAAGGCCTCCAACGTATCTTCCCTCCTTGGCATCCACCTATCCTCCCAGATATTTATATTTTCACCACTCCCAATCCTCCATTCTATCCCTTCCTTCGCCAACGCCTTCGCCGCCCATATGCTTCGCCAAGTATAACTCGGGTTATGCCCTCGCCTCGCCTCCCAGATATCCGTAGAAGGAAAATATCTTGCTTTAAGAACTTTGGACATCAACGTATTTGGCATAGAATGTACTCTCCATACTTGCTTGGCCAACAACGCTTGGTTGAAGACGTGCAAGTCCCTAAACCCCATCCCGCCTTGCTTCTTTGGTTTACACATCCTATCCCAACTCATCCAGGCAATCTTCCTCTCATTCCCCTTTGCCCCCCACCACCATCTTGCCACCATACTATGCATTTCATCCACCATCCCAATCGGTAACTGGAAAATACTCATGACATACATCGGGATAGCTTGGGCCACTGCTTTAATAAGAACTTCTTTGCCCGGTTTAGACAAAAGCTTCTCCGCCCATCCTTGTAACTTCCGCCACACCCTCTCTTTAATATAGCTGAAAATCTGTTTTTTGGACCTTCCTACCGCCGTGGGCAAGCCCAGGTATCGGGCGTGCCTATCCACCTCCTTGACTTGCAGCAGCTCCTTGATCTCTTCTCTCTTGGCTGGACATGTTCCTTTGCTGAAAACAACCTCCGTCTTGGAATAGTTAATTTTTTGCCCGGATGCCTGTTCATATTGGCTGATAATTTCAGCTACTCTCAAGCATTCCGTGGTGGTTGCCCTTGCAAAAAGAATACTGTCATCTGCGAAAAAAAGATGTGAGATACTCGGTGCAGCTCTACTAACTTTAATCCCATGAATGAGATTATTGTTAGCAGCTCTGCGAAGAAGGGTGGAAAAAGCATCCGCATAAAGAATAAAAAGGTAGGGTGAGAGGGGGTCTCCCTGTCGAAGTCCTCGGGTTGGCTTGATCTGTCCCGTCCGGTTCCCATTTATAGCGAAGGCATGATTTACCGTAGATATGCAATCATAGATTCGGTCCCTCAATTTGTCGCCAAAACCCAATCGTCCCATGACGTGCATTAAGAAGCTCCATTCAACTCTATCGTATGCTTTGGACATATCAAGTTTTAGTGCAATGTGACCCCTTCCAGTCTTCCTTTTCTTCTTCATAGAGTGAAAAATTTCATAAGCAATGAGAGCATTATCTGTAATCAATCTCCCCGGGATAAAGGCACTTTGGTTTTCGGAAATAACATTGTCCATATACGGCTTCAAACGGGTTGTGATTACTTTTGAGGCAATCTTGTAGACGACATTACACAGACTAATAGGCCTGAATTCTCCCATCTCCTTCGGCTTTTCCACTTTTGGAATGAGTACTACTAAAGTGTTATTTACCTCTCCCAGGCTCCTTTGTCCGCGCCACCATCCCTTAATGTAACTAGCCACGTCTTTTCCAACTATATGCCAGTACTTTTGGAAGAAAAGGGCTTTCATACCATCCGGTCCCGGAGCCTTGTTTGGATGCATTTGCTTGAGGGCGTGCAAGAATTCCTCCTCGGTGATGTCTTCTTCCAGCTTTCTAGCGAGTGCACTATCCACCTTCCTCTCCATCCCCATGTTTGCTGCCTCAAAATCCGTGGGGTTCGAAGTTTTGAACAGCTCTTCAAAGAAATCAGTGATCACCTTCTACTTCTCTTCCTCTTCCGTCCTCCATATGCCCATGCTATCTTTCAGCCCTTCTATCGCGTTTCTCCTTCTTCTATTGGACGCCTTATTGTGAAAATATGCAGTGTTCCTGTCGCCTTCCCGTATCTCATTTGCCCTCGCTCTCGCGTGCCAGTATACCTCCTCATGTCTCAACCAGTATTGCAGCTCTCCCGATAAGTCCTTCGCTCGTTGCAGCATCCATGCATCCGGTGGAAGATTTTGCACTTCTAGAAGTTCATTTTCAATCTCCTTTATTTTTTTCTTCCTGTATTTGAATTTCTTTTCAGCCCATTCTTTCAAATTTGCCCCGCATCTGTGAATCTTTCCCACTAAGCCATCCATCCTGTTATGTGTCCAAGAAGTAGCAATCTTCTCTTGGCATTCCTCCTCCGCTGTCCATGCCGGCTCAAAAGCAAAGAAATCTTGTCTCCTCTTCTTCCTGTCGACCTGTCTTCTATCCGCCGTGATGATGATCGGTGCATGATCTGACTCATGTATAGGAAGGTGGATCACTTTACAATAAGTATACTTTCCCCTCCACTCTAAATCCGCCAGAGCTCTATCTAGTCTTTCCTGGACCAAAGTCTCCTCAGTCAACCCCCTCCTCCATGTATAAATACTGCCAGTATAGCCAAGATCGACTAGCGCACAGTCGTCAATTGCCTCCCTGAATCCCTGCATGATTCTTTCCTCTTTTGGTGGTCCTCCCAGTTTTTCGGAATTGGATACTATTTCATTGAAGTCGCCGAAGAAGAGAACTGGACACTCTGACTCCCTTTTAATTTTGCGCATCAAATCCCAAGTCTTGCATTTGTTGGGCTGATCTGCCCACCCGTAGATGCCAATGGCCTTCCATTTTCCGAACCTGCCATCATCCACCACACATTCCACATGTCTCTGTGAATAGCCTTTTATTTCCACCATAGCATCCTTCCACCAGCAGCCCAAACCTCCCGATCTTCCCCTACTGGAAATACATATGCCATCACTGAAGCCACAAGATCTTTTCACCTCCTCTAACTTTGTGTCCGCTACCATAGTTTCCATGATGAAAACTATGTTTGGGCTCTCTCTCCAGCACCATGCACGCAGTGCCGTCGCCTTGTCGGGGTCGCCCATCCCCCGACAGTTCCAGCTGATGATTTTCATTGTCCTTCGCGGTGTTGGTCAACACCAAACACCGCTACTTGGGTTTCTGCGACCCTGTCATCAACTATACCCCTTTCCACCTGCTGTCTTGCTCTTTTCCCCATGTCATGTTGCTGTACTTGTTCATCTAGCTCCATGTCAACTCTATCATCGTCCCTTGCCCTCTTTCCCACCAAAGAATCCCATGCGACCTCGCTGTCTGGAATGCCCAATCTGGCGCCTTTGCTCATTTTGTACACCCATGGAGTATGTTTCTTTTTTCCTCTGCCGTCCTTCTTGCCTCGTTGTCCTCTATCCCGCTGTGTTTCATTGATTCTGCCTTGTGCTCTCGTGATAACGGGCTCCTCCCTGCCAGGACCCTGAGGTAACTTGTCATCCTTCCCGCCCTTGCCTATGGCTGAAAAAGTATGCATGGCGCGACGTGGTGGCTGAGATTGACTCACAGGTGGTGGCCTTTGCCTACCACAAAGATGGATCAAGGAAAGATTATTTGGGAGGCATTCTGGAAGACATTAGGCGCCTCATAGGCAGTCTTAATTCTTCCTCTTTATCTTTTAGGAGTCGTAGTTGTAACAGTTTAGCTAATGCTATAGCTACTGATACCCGTCGTGGTTTTATGGAGTCTGTTGATTTAGTTTCTTCGTTTCCCCGTTTGTATTTGAACCTTGCTAGGGCCGATTGGCCACCATAAATAAAGTCGGGCACGGCACCTTCAAATATATATATATATATATATATATATATATATATATATATATATATATGAATTTTCAAGGAAAATAGAAAGAGAGAGTTATCTTCTTTAATTCCAACCAATTTCCACCAAAGCTTCCTCCATTATTTGGCCACGTATCCACCTTCTAATACCTTGCAAAACTTCTCCATTATCCAAGGTTTAATGGAAAAGGAACTAAACACCTTAAAGAGTTATGGGTTAATATCCATCTTTTTAGTGGATATTGCTTTGTATAATATTAATGTGAATAGCTTCCAATCAACCAAGATATTTTTGGTTCCCAAGCATGGCACAAGCTCTTCCATATTATTACAAACACATCCTTCAACTTTTGGGTTGAAGGGCTTCTTAATTAATATATTTCTTTTTGCATTAAGTTATATTAAAGAGCCATTTGTGCTTAAATCTTGATTATTTCAATATCAAGATTCTCTCTCTTCCATGATCATTCAAATGAAGCGCCCCTCTCATTTTATTTGCTCTAATTGATGCCAAGAAACATGAGAGACCCTCTAGAGGTGATATATTGCATGTTGAACCCTAGTTTTTGGGTAAATTGCACATTATCCCAAAACTAGGTTTTAATGCACAAGGATAGCTCTACAAGCTTTATCTTGATGCTCAAACTTGTGGAAACCATACCTCTACATCAGATTCATTCTTTTGATGTCTCAACATTATAGGAACATCTTAACATGTGAAATTTGCAAGTTAACCCCTCTACTTGGGTAATTTGCACTTTAGTCCAAAATTAACAAAACAATGTTTCAACATTATTCAAAAAGGACTGAAAATGAAATATAAGTTCCTCAAAAACCTTAATTACTTTTCACAGATAAGAACAAGCATCTAATCAACTTTATTAGGCAAAGCACCTAGGGTTAGTATATAGCCCAGGTCAGGGATGTTACATAATAAGTGTTAGTCAACTATGTGATAATGGTTACCTTGTTCTATTTACTGCTTTTGAATGTTTGATTCTAGATTCCCCCACCTATCAAGTCATATATAAGGGAACTAGAAGTGGTAATCTTTATTTTATTGTTCTTAACTCTATTAAGCATGTGGTTGGTAGATGCCTTATATCCAATTCGAATGATGTTTATCTTTGGCACTGTCGGCTTGGTCATGTAAATATGCATCAATTAAAGAAGTTGAGCAAAAAGGACTTAGTCAAGAGACTTCTTAAATTGGATTTTGAAAAGGATGAGGAATGCCAACCTTGTATACAAGGAAATCAAACCAAGTCCTCCTTCAAATCCAAAGGACTCCTTTTCACTAAGAGAGCTCTTGAGCTTCTTCATATTAATCTATTTAGACCGATGAGAACACAATCGTTTTGTGGTTCCAAGTATTGCCTTGTTATTGTCGATGTTTCCTCTAGATATAGTTGGACTTTCTTTCTCGTTTCAAAGAGTGATACGCTTGATGTTTTCTCTATATTTTATAAACAAGTTGAAAATGAAGCTTCTTGTCGGATTGTTTCCATCCGTAGTGGCCATGGGGGAGAATTTGAAAATGAGCTCTTTGAGCATTTTTGTCACGAATTGGGTTGTGCACACAACTTTTCTTCATTTCGAACACCTCAACAAAATGGGGTTGTAGAGAGGAAGAATAGGTCTCTATAGGAGATGGCTAGGTCCATGCTTCTTGAGTTTGATACTCCTAAGAAGTTTTGGGATGAAGCTGTCAGTACCTCTTGTTATGTACAAAACTGTATTTTCACACATCCATCGCTTAAGAAAAACCCCTATGAACTATGGTGTGGTAGGAATCTGTCTATTAAGTATTTCCATATTTTTGGATGTCCTTTTTTTGTTTTAAATATGAAAGATTCTCTTGACAAGTTTGATCTGAAGTCATATAAGGCTTTCTTTCTTAGCTATAGCACTACTAGCAAGGCATATAGAGTTTATAATATTGATCTTGCTAAAGTAGAAGAATCTATTAATGTTTAGTTTATTGAGACTCACCCCTCTATTCCTAAAGATATTGTTTCAAATGATGATGTTGCAAATGAAGTAATTCCTATTCTTAAAAACTCAACATCACCAAAAAGGAAAAAGAGGTGGCTTCTCAAGAAGAAAAAGAAGATGATGAAAAGAAGGATCCAACTCCCCAGTTTGCAAAGAATTATCCTAAGGGGATGATATTAGGTGATCCATTTGAGAGAGTGAAGACACGGGCTGCATTTAACAAAGAACAAGCCAACAACACCTTCATCTCACAACTAAAGCCTAAAGATGTCAAGGAAGCTCTTGGGGATGAAGAATGGATCTTAGCTATGTAAGAGGAGCTGGAACAATTTGAGAAAAACAAAATTTGGACCCTTGTGCCAATACCAAGTGATAGAAAGATCATTGGAACCAAATGGGTCTAACACAACAAGCTAGATGAAAGAGGCAAAGTGGTAAGAAACATAGCAAGGTTAGTGGCTCAAGGCGACAATCAATAGGAAGGTATTGACTTTGATGAAACTTATGTACATGTAGCTAGACTTGAGTCCATTCATATGTTTCTTGCTTTTTCTAGTCGTAAAAACTTTCTTTTGTATCAAATGGATGATAAAAGTGCATTTTTGAATGGTACAATTGAGGAGGAAGTGTATGTTGTACAACCTCCGGGCTTTGAACATGATAATCTACCTAACCATGTTTATTTGTTGCAAAAAGCTCTATATGGACTCAAACAAGCACCAAGGGATTGGTATGAGAAATTAAAGAATTTTTTGTTAGATCATGGTTATATCATGGGCAAAGTGGATTCTACCTTGTTTCTAAAGCACACTTCTAATAATTTTCTTATCATTCAAATATATGTTGATGATATCATTTTTGGCAAAACTAACCTTGATCTTTGCAAAGAATTTAGTGATCTTATGCAAAGTGAATTTGGGATGAGCATGATGGGTGAGCTCACATTCTTCCTCTGCTTTCAAATCAAGCAAATAAAAGATGGAAACTTCATCAACCAAGGCAAGTACACCAATGAACTGCTTAAGCACTTTGGGATGGAGAATACCAAGCTGATGGACACACCCATGTCAAACACCACCAAACTTGATAAAGATGAAGAATGTGAGAAGGTAGATGAGAAGCTCTATAGAGGTATGATTGGAATTTTACTTTATTTAACTGCCTCTATACCTGACATAATGTTTAGTGTTGGCTTGTGTGCTAGATTTCAATAAAATCCTATGTAATCTCATCTTATAGCTGTTAAGAGGATTCTAAGGTACCTAGCCAAAACTCAAAACTTTAGACTATGGTATCCCAAGTCAAGGGACTTTACTCTTACTGCCTATAGTGATGTCGATTATGCAGGCTGCTTGATTGATAGAAAGTGCACAAGTGGCACGTGTTTCCTCCTAGGACCATGCTTGGTGTCTTGGTTCTACAAGAAACATAGAACCGTGGCATTATCAACCATCGAGGCTGAGTACATTGTAGTCGGGAGTTGTTGTGCCTAGGTCCTATGGATGAAGCAAATGCTCCAAGACTTTAACATTCATTTTGATGCTTCTCCTATCTTTTGTGATAATACTGATGCAATTAACTTGTCTTACAATCCTATATTACATAGTAGAGCTAAACATATAGAGGTTTGCCATCACTTTCTTCATGATCACATTGCCAAGAAGGATATTTATATCATGCATGTGGACACGGAAAATCAGTTGGCAGCCATTTTCACTAAACCTCTAGCTAGAGAGCAATTTAATTTTATTAGATCAAAATTGCTTATAACTGCTTTGGATGAATCTGATGTGCCTTCTGGATAGTATTCATCTAACCTACATGTTTTTCATCTATCTTGATCATCTTTGAATGTTTATATGCTTAAAATTGCTTTTTCATGTACTTTTTGCCTTGTTTTTCTCTTATTTTTGGGTATTTTTTGTAAATGCTTGTTTTATCAAAAAATAGTACCCAATGATGAGTGATATGTGCCTAAGTATGTTTAATATACATAATGGACTTAAAAAATAAATTTAATTAGTATTCAAATGGCTAGAAATTAAGTTTGATGGTTTTAGGTCAGGTTGACCATCGGTCGAGTTCCCCCAGGACAAACTCGATCGATCCATGGTCGAGAGTTGTTCTGAAATGGATCAATCAGTCGAGTTTTTGACTCTTAGAACTCGACTGATCTGTGGGATTAAGCCAACTTAAAGTTGCATTCGGCCGACTATTCTCCCTCTCAACTAGAGAATAATCGATTGATTCCCCTTCTTCTAGCCCTAAGCTCTCTACCCTAGACCTTACCTTCCCTATCCTAGCTCTAATCCAACCTAGATAGACCCTCCTAGACCTTCCCCTATGCTCTACCTTGGTGTGTGAACGGTTTTGGTGGTTTATTTTGTGTGTTTGCTCTCTTCTTCTCCTTCTTTGTGCCTCCATGGCTTCTCATAGAAGAAAAAGACCCACCCCTAGCAATGCACCATCCTCTTCTTCATCTTCTCACTTGATTCCGTTTGATGAGACCCTTTTTGTCTCAATAGAGGCTATATATAGGTATAAGGACCTTCTTCGTAAGAGTCATTTCCCTTTTAGAGCCTTGTTTGAGCCTAACCCTAGGCGTTAAGCCATCATTGATCAAGTGGCAAGGTTGCTATCTTTTCATCACCTATCTGTCCTAGTTTTCGAACGTGATTGCTTTAATAATTCAATGTCTAGCACCAAAGCAGTTCATAAATTCTATGCAAATTTGCATTGGAATTACGACTCTCTTGTACCCCCTCTGAATACTCAAGTAATTCTTACTTCCATGATCGCCGGGAAGAAGTTCCAAATCTATGAGGATATCTTGAATGTTTTCTTTTCAGGAGCCAATGAGAATGACACCTGATGTAAGGACTATGGTGAGTATTTTGACCTTTTGGACCCTGAGGGTTTCTAGAAGCAGAATGAGATCACTCTTCCTTATATCCATCGCTATATGAAGAAACATGATGTTCCCTACAAGAAGAAGAGCACCCTACCCTCCTCCTTCCTAGATCTCAAGAAGCATATATTAGCCCTAGTGATCAACTACAACATCCATCCAAAGAAAAATCAAACAGATATTGCAGAGAACACTACGGTGATAATGTATTGCATCCTTGAGAATGTCAGAGTCAAGTGGTCTAGATATATTCTACATCATATGGCTTGCTTTGACTCTAGCAAGAACACCCGTGGCACCCATCCACCTTATCATGTCTTGATTTGTGGTCTTTTCTAGTTCGCCACTGAAAAATCACTCTTCTCTAACTTCCAATATAGACTTACCAGGAAGGGAGTGTGCATCAGTGAGGCCAAAATTTAGAAATTCGTGCCTATCCTATCCTCCACCGCTCTCGATGCTTCACTCTCTACCTCTGCCTCAGCTGCCCCTACATCTACCACTGCCTGAGCTCCAACTCCTCAGCCACCCTGACCTAGTCGTGCCTCATTTCGTGTATCCAATGAAGCCCTCATGGGTTACATGATGCACCAACAGGCATACAACCTCCAGGTCTAGAAGCACCTACACCATATTTATGTTCAATCATGTCAAACATGAACTTATCCTGTACACACCCATACCCCACCTACTAGCCTTACCCCGGTAGTGGTTATGCATCTTATGCATACCATCACTTCTACCCTACCCCCGAGCCTTCCTCCGCTACTCCCACACCCTCTGCTGGTGGTGGTTTTGCTCCCGTCTTCTTGCCATTGCCTTCTAGCCCCTTGGCCACCCTACTTGCCAGTCTAGGTGACTCTGCTCCCTCCTTCCCTCAGGCCAATGAGCTCTATGCTCTTGGTATGACTTGGGATGAGAAGAATGCTCATTGGCCTGGTCATGGATTTGATCCTTCTATGAATGAGGAGATACCTGACCAGGATGATGTTGAGACTACTACTGATGAGGATGTTGGTGATGGTGAGGATGCATCTAATGATGGTGATGGCTCTGATGGCTTCGCTGGTGACTCCGGTGATGAAGGTACTACTGCTGCTGCACCTTCAGATGGAGATGACGACTACAAGCTTGATGCCGATGACGATGATGATGTTGTTGACATAGATAGTCTATATGTCTAGTTTTTTCTTAGTTTTTAGTCTAGTTTGCTGATTATATATATCTTTCTAGGCTATTTTGTATTAGAAACATCTGGGCACATTATCTGAGTTGTACTATTTTATCTTCTATTTTCATCGTTTATCACTTGTAGTTATCTTTATGAGACCATGCTTCTGAGTTATAATCTATGTTATGTGCACTCTTTCTCTTTGTTCAGTTACATTTTATGAGTTGGTGCCATATTTCACCATATTTTGATTATGACCTAGCTTGTGTGTTTCTCTCGTCTCTGTCTGATATATGTTATGTTATTGCATGTTTGAATATCTGCTCGGTTGCGTTTGGAGAAGACTGTTTGTATGCTCTTCTACCCTCCTTTCTTTTTTATAATGTCAAAAGGGGGGGGGAGAAATTTCAATGTCTTGAAACTCAATCATATTGCTATTATTGTTGAAGTGATCCTTTTCTTGTTCTTTATATGCTTTATCATGTGACTTGCTAAAGGATCATGTAGTACATGCATGTTATATTGCTTTGTGTAGAAAGAGAAATTATGCAGGTTAAAGTAAGCATAGATTGAGGGGGAGCAATTCACATTGATTAAATCTTGAAACCCCCTAATTCACAAGGCAAAGGTATACTTTCAATATTCTTTTCAATATGTTTGAGGAATGGTTTGTCATTGTCAAAAGGGGGTAGAATGTTGACCTAGACATTATACATTGTCCATATTTTGATAATGACTCAACCATTCTATTCATATGTATCTTATATGTGTATTCAAGATTGATCTCAGGTGTTAGGTACATGAAAAGAATCAATTTACACAAGCCCTAGCTTGTCAAAGTTCAAGTCAAAAGCAATGCAAGTGTGCTAATTAGGAAATCCATGTAAATGACCTTAGAAGAATTTTCTAATCACTTGTATTGATGATATGACTTGTAACTAAGATGAGAAAATTATGTGGGACACTTAGTACCAAGTTTTAATCACTTTTTAATGACTTTAGAAAATTGATCACAGATTGCTGATTGGTCGAGTTACAATCTTGACCGATCCCTTGGATCAATTTTCTGGAGAGTGCATTGGTCGAGTTGTGCATTCACAGAACTTGACTGATCAGGTTACTGACCAAATGTGATTTTAACTGATCGGTTGAGTTTCCAAAGACAAACTCGACTGATAGTTTGAAAATCGGGTTTGTCTTTTAGCCGATCGGTCAAGTTACCTTTATTGAATCTCGACCGAATGTACTGTGCAGAAAATGCAAAAAAAGTGATTCTAACCGTTGGTGACTTGTTTGGATGAAAATAGATCTGTTGCCTTGTGCAAAAATGGCTATAATTCGACCCTAAGTGTTCCCCAACTCAAGGGATCACCCCCAGCTATAAATAGGACCACTTGGAGTTCATTCCAAGGTTGCTCATTCACTACATACAAGGTCCTTTCTATAGTTGAGTGTGCTACCACCCCTTGAGCCCCTTTCTCTCTCTTGTTTACACTTCATTTTGTGATTTGTGAGTGAGTTAAGGTTATTGTATGAGATCTCCACCCTTGTGCATGTAAAGCTCTCAATCTTCCACTACTTCCCTATCCCCTTCTTCTATGAAGAAATGTTGAAGGAAGCAAGCTCCATCGAGTGAAGAAGGAGCTATTACTGGTCCTCTTCAAGGTTGATGAAGATGTGGTGATCTTCTCTAGGTGAAGGAGAAGGCAAAGGCAGAAGATCCAAGAGGAGAAGAAAAGTCCTTCAAGGAAGAAGATTTGAGCTTGAATGGGTAAGACCTAGGTGAAGGTCAAAGATTCAAGCTAAGTGGGTAAGTTCCTTGTGAAGGTGGAGATCTCCTTGTGTTTGGATGGGTAAGTCCTTTGGTGGTCTATTGTTGTAATATCTATGGTGATTAATAGAGAAAATCACTTGCAAAATCCTAGAGGTTGACCTCTCTAGGTAGTGGACTGACTCACTTCTAGTTTGAAGTGTGGAACCACTCTACATCCCTTTGTCAAGTGCTTGCTATCAATCTCTCTCATCCTTGATGTGCTTGTTAGTTAGGACTTCAAATTGTCATTAAGCTATTGCTCCTAATTGATATAATTTGAAGGTCTAATTCGTTTGGTGAGAAATTTGTAGCTCTATTCACCCCCCTCTAGAGCCCTTAGATGCAACATGTATGAGTGTTGTTGTAGACTCAATATAACTTATTTTGTTAAACCTAACCCTAATGCAAATAGATGATGGTGGTTAGTCATGCTGACCTTCCTTGAGTGATTAATATAATGATGGAGTATCCTTCCTAATGAATGATTATCAGTCTAATGTGTTAACTGGTGGTCATCATGGATTTACAACTTATGCTTCCTTCTGCTAAACTTGTACATTATCAGTGTGATGATGATCAATCATATAGCTTCCTTATATGTTGATATAATAAAGGAATGCTCATAATGCTAAGACAACCCTACAATGTTATCCTGTAAACATGTTTTAGTTATTTAATGAAATATCATGCCGAGCCTGTGCATCACATGTGTTGTGATGTTTGTTGAGCCTTGTTATAAGGCATGGAAAGATAATGATGAATTTGCAGGGAATGATGTGATGATCTTAATGACCTTTGGACATGGTTGAGCCCTGAATGAGGTGTAATCCTCTTATGTTTACAAGGGTTGATACCCTGTGATATTGTGATAAGGACTTATATTCTATGATAGTATGATGACAAGTGCAGTCTCATGAATGACAAGTGAATAGTACCATGAGATGGGGAACAATAAGTTTCATACATTTTATATCTTTTGAAGTTGTTATATAGCAATGCTTGCTAGAGATGAATTAGGGAACCTTAATTCACCCAATTAGAGATAACTAATCAAGTGAAACCCTAATCATGTAGTGCCCTCTGCCATAGAACCATCTTCAGTGTCAGACCTTTTTGGATGATGAAATGAGTATTCCTAAGGGAATCTCAGAGCGCATACTGTTGAGTATGCAGGGTGCTTGTCATCCTGATGCCAAGTGTTTTGGGAGGATGGTTGTGGTCATACCTAGCCTGCTTTTTTAGAATGGTTGCGGTCGAGTCTTGGTGATTATAAAATGATGTGATTGGAGGACAACTACAGTTGTACCTTAGTGATTGGGTTTGAATACCCTGGTTGCTAGCATTGTGAATTGTACTAAGGTGGGCTAGTTACATAACTATATGTCGTTGTTTTGTAGTTTGACTATATGTCATTGTAGTGTAGATTTGTATTGACCGAGTATGAAGAAGATCTTAGAGTCCGACTCTTCCTAGATCTTGTATGGAACTGATTGTGACCAATGGGTAGTCAGTTGGACTTTAGGTGGTACGAATCAAACTCCCCAGGGCATAATAAAAGATGTAATATAGCCATGTAACATATCTATTTAGGGTTATACACAATGCTTCACATTAGATGATAATCCTTATTTGACTCTCTTTAGATAGAGATGATGTTTAGTACATTAAGAGATAAAAGATATGTTTATGCTATAAATATGCTTATGTTGTAAAAGAGTAGATACAATAGTCATGCTTATGTTAATAGGTATACTGCTACTGATGGCTATGCTTATGATGATAGTTACCACATGTTGTTAACTATGTTTAGTACTGTTAGCCATGCCTCTATTAGTTAGAGATGTTAAATTGATAGTTATGCCTCTATTAGTTAGAAATGTTAAACTGATAGATATGCCTTTATATTTAGAGATGTTGTAATTTCTATCTATGCATCTATAACTAGAAATGTTTAAACTATCAATCATGTTTATGCAGATAGAAGTGCTTATATTGTCAATTCTACTTTAATGTAGATTTGCTTAATCTTGTAGACATGCTAATCCTATTAGCTATGCTTATGCTTCTGAGCTTATTCATGATGTTAGAGATTCTCATGCTATTAATCTACTTATACTATTAATATGAATATGAGAATAGTTTGGTTAATGATGATAGTTATTATCTACTCCTTTATGTGCCTTGTTGAGTATATCCTTGCTATGTTTATTTGATTTACATACTCATTTGGCTTAAACTATCTAATTACTTAAAATGTTGTAATCAATAAGTGTTGTTGGAGGTTGCATCTCTTCCTGGGACATGGGTCTTACTCTGTGGGTCAACTGATCTTTTTAGGTGATCAGCAGCAGTGGTAGCAGACCCGTGGCATCAATAAGGAGCATTGGTGTTGAATCTTTGAGAAAGTTGTTAGTCGTCTATTGTGTCCTAGAGTCGTCCATGTACTCTCAAGTCCAGGTAGAAAATTTTGTAAACGATGTTTCAATCAAATCAGGTTTTTAGTAGCATGATATAGACTTGTTCAAGTGATAAATGTGGAGATGTTTCCTGTGTAATATGTAAATGTGGTGGTTGAGGCCATGGATCAATTATAAGATATTCTTGGCATAACATGAATACAAGCAAGTTGTTGGACCCTTGTGTAATATATCAGAGCATATTGGTTATGTTGAATTGGTTTTAATTTACCATCTGTTCTGGAGATGTGATTAATTAGGAATGGATTATTTTGTGTGTTTTGAGTAATCTTATTTCGTGTAAGGGGTTCTCACAAGTTGGTATCAGGGTTATAGGTTTGTTGAGTCTATAGGGACACTAAGACTTAGGACTATGATGATGTCTAAGTAAGGATCATGACAAGAAAATATGATGCATACTGTCTAATCTCAGTACTTGGATGCCCTGGCCAGGTATTCCATTACTGAAGAAAAGGTCAGTATGGAACTCTTAGATTTTTATCTTTCTGATTACTCTGATCAAGTAGTCATTTTGAGACATTCTAAAGAACATAATGAATAAGGAATCATGGTACAAATATCTCAATCTTACCCTAAGAAATATGAGAATTATATTGTAATCTATCAAAACTTGAATGTTTGATGACTATAAGAGAAAAATATGACACCATGGAACCTGAATCTGAATACAAAAGCTAATGAGGAGTTCTTGAAGCTACAACTCAAGAAGATAAGGAAGTGAAAGAGAGATAAATATGCACTAATAAAGTGATTTAAGGTATAAATCCCACATAATATGGAGAGAACTCTTGTAATAAGCGTGGTATGAGAAGATAAATAATAACAATGATAGATTAATAAAGTGGAATCTGAGTTAATCTGAGACCAACCTATGTGTGTAAGAAAGTGTTAAAGTAAGATCTTCATGACTTGTGAAAGAAATTAAAGAAAGATGATCCCTATTTAACAAAGAAAATGTGAAATATGATGATCTACCTCATGATAAGGGGTTGAAAAACATGATAACCTGAGAGGACATATGTAAGAATGATGAATAGCTAACGAGGAAAGAGTAATGAGATACATTAATCATGATGATTCATATGCTAATGGCAAGGAACCTGAGATGAAAAAGGATAAAATGTTACATAAAAGGGGTAACCTGCATGATGAAGATCGAATCACTTAACTCACTTGCTGGTAATCTTGGGCACTGATGTTGTGTTTTGGGGAGTGTGTTTCCCTTTGTGTTCTCTCTTTTCAAGGCACAACATTCAAGTGGATCTTATACCACTTGGTACATGTGGATTCGATGTAACCATAGGGATAAATATCTAGGTATAGCATGTGGTTACTTGGACTATGTTTCCAAGATTATAAAAGTTTGTGATGAGTATGCTTTTGAGCCTTCCAATAATTAGGAAGATTCTTCTTATATGTCTTAAGATTTGTTATGTTGGTGAAGATAGATGAGATATGGATGTGAGTTCCTTATAGCACAAGAATTATATAACTTGTGGGCATCTAAATTTAATAAGTAAGATGTATTTGACACTTTATGAGACGGAGTTAAATTTGATATGGAATAAAATTGGCATATGTTTTTTTTTATCATGCTCTTCGTTTTATGCTACAGAATGACTTGAATTTCATTTTCTATTTTTTTTTTAAATGTCTACCTATTAATTATGATTTACATTCGGACTGTTGATTTGGATCGAATGATTTTATTCGTGAATCAGTGGGGGCCAGGAACAAAACAAAACCGATTACTTGGGAGTGCCGCTTTTACGGTCGCGTGTGATGGATGATTCTCCTCGCTGAATGTCACGGCCACGCCTCCTAATGTGGGTCGCTGTCTGGGCAACACCGCCCACTCCATTATTGGACGTGATATCAAAAGCCGACCCTTTCGGCTGGGTTTATTTGGGTGCGGTCGTTACTAATCAAGTCGTGTAAACGGTGCTAGGAATGACGATGTGCTGGCTTATATCACAGACGGTGACGGTTCTTTATCCGGCATCCCGGACCTGATGAAGTGTTACGTCGACGCGTCGTCATCTTGCCGCTGGAGAGTCCCCGAGACCGAGACCATCAAACCACTGGTTGGAATGGACGAAATCTGAATTCAGGATGCCGAGAGGATCACCTCTACTAGCTGCCGCCGAACCACAAATACAGCAGCGATGGGGATTGTGGTAGGAGGAGTCTAATAGTTGATAGAAGTTTGTTATATAGAGTCGATCATGTATCCTAACTCATACGACCACATACTACAAGATAGAAAAAGTCATGTCAACAATGACATGCCCCCTATCATCTTCTGCACCCAACCTCACCCCTCTTGTTTCATCCACCCCACATCCCCCGCTAGAAACCAGATAGCGTTTTCAACTCTTCTCTCTCCCTCATTCCCGCTCAGCTTTCCCCCTCTTTTGGTTCCCCTTCTCGAGCTCCCACATTCGTCGCGCCCGACCCCAGAGCTATCACGCTCGCCGCGCCCGACCCCGGAGTAGTCACGCTCGCCGCGACCTGCTCCCTGACGGCAGCTAGCTACTCCTTGGAACCACCCTCCGCCACTGCTCCACCGTGGTGATGCGCGGGCAGAGGTGAAACACGCTCCTTTAGGGCTCTTCCGGCGGCCGAAGTCGAGGGTTTGCTGGAAAAGGCCCTTTTTCTAGCAGGACTTCTCCAGCGGCCGAAGGTGAGTGTCTCTTCCCCCATCTTCTTCATTGGTGCAGGGTGAACACCGATCAAATGCCAACAAAGGAGACTCCCCACCTCTATGCTATTAACATGTATCAATCGTCGTTCCTATTGCCGCAGTTGTTTGGTCCTGATAATCTCCTCAATGCATGCATGCTTAGGGTTGTATTTGTTGGAGAAGATAACGCAATGGTATAACCAAAGACAAGGTAAAAGCAAAGAACATCCGGAAGTCATTTGTTGTTAGGTTTGGCGAAATGCCAAAACGACAGAGGCGACACGTTTTGATGACGTTAGCTTAAGGTCTAAGGAGGGTTGGGGGGGGGGGGGGGGACGATGGGGTAGGACAAAATTGGTGTATGGTTACTGCTACGAGCAGCTGTTAGTAAGTTAAGTAGCAATGTTAGAAGTGTTATGCTGTTATTTAACAACCGTTAGAGGGAGACGTGCATGTTGCCATAGTAACAATGTAACAAAAGATGAACGATGTAACAAAGGTATGGAGGTAGTATGTGAACACAGTTTAAACAAGTCGGTGCTAGATGAATAACAGGAACAATTTATTTAATGTATAACGACACAACATTGCTATGTTATGAGATGGTTGTTGATGTGTTTGTGTAGAGAATGGCAACCTAGCTTAAACTTTGTAAAATGTTAGTGGATAACTAAGAGACATGTACGAATGTTTTTTCATAATTGATTATGCATAGATGTTAAAGGTGTATGGGGAAAAAAGGAGAAACATGGCAACATATGTTGGTGGACGACCACGCTATGCGGGTAGGTCGTAAGTGTGAAGAATAAATAAATAATGTTTGTGTATCTGTGTTATCTACAGGAGTTAGGACAAATAGTTTGCAAGTCAGATTACAATGTTAAGAGTGTTATAATGTTATTTGAGCAGCAATAGGTAGATGTAAATTTTGTCACAAGTAAGGTGCCGTATGAAGGATGAACGAGGTAACAAAGGTATTGAGGTAGTATGTGGTAACAGTCTAACAAAAGTAAATGTCACTTGTAAAACAACAACAAAGCATGTAGCGTGTAACGTAACGTTAGTGCTAGATCAAGAGTTGGGTTTAGCTATGTTTGGGCAACCTATCGTAAACTCTGTAAAATGTTAGTCGATAACTAAGTACTAGGTATGAATGTTTTTGCGTAAGCTCGGAATGGCATCGATAACCGGGGCATGTGATTGATAATCCGTAATGAAACTAGGTTATGTTGACATGAGTTCTCATAACAAATTGTAAAATTAAATTGATTATGCAGAGTTGTTTTAGGTGTATGCTCAAAAATAAAAAAACATAGTAATAAGTGGTGGTGGACGAACATGGTATGCGTGTAGGTCGTAATTCTGTAGTCGAGGCGAAAGCATGTTTGCGTAGCTGGGTGCAACGTTGGGTTAGTGACTCTGTTAGCAACAATGTTTGGAAGATAAATTGTCGTGTTAAGAAAAGATAAAGGTTAATTAGGAAAGGGAAGAGGTTAATTAACAAAGGGTAATTAAGATGCGTAGACGGGAACATGGTTGGGCTAGTAGGAGGAGTTATTACACCGTGCTCGCAAGTAAGATTACAATGTTAATAGTTTAAAAATGTTACGAGACAACCGGTATGGGTAGATGTACATTTTGGCATACGTAAGGTGACCTAAGTAATGAGAACCAGATAGCAAATGTTTTGAGTTAGAATGTGATAAAAGTCATAACTAATATGTGTAACTTGTAGAACATGAACAACGCATGTAACGTATAACGTAACAGGAATGCTATGTTACTCAATAAATGTAACCTATTGGCAACTTTGTAAAATGTTATTCAATAACTTAGTACAAGTTAGGGATGTTATTAAATTGAGTAAGCAAAAGGGTATGTGATTGATAACCAGTAAGCAAACCAATTTTGACACGAGTTATGGTAACATATTGTATAATTAAATTGAGTATGCAGAGATGTTTAAGGTGATTGGTAAAAAATGAGTTAGTTTTTTATACAATGCAGACTATATATGTGTAACTTGCTCATTCAATTACCCAACATACTCTATAATCCAATTGATCACACAAAGATGTTTAAGATGTTTTTAAAAAAAATAGATAAGCGTAGTAACAACCGTGGGATTGAGGGCATGTTATGTGTGTAGGTTCCAAGTTTGTAGTTATAGTATGGTTTGCAAATGATCATAGTTGTTTTTTCTGGGATGTATGTTATACGCTGGCTATTGTACTAATGGACTCTAGTGTCGTGTAACATATAGGATTGTATTGCTAGCAATTTTCCTAGATCTATGGAAGGGCATGGCCACTGACTGAGTTTGTTAGATTAGTTTTGAGTTTGTACTATTATGGTACAGATGAGGGGCATATTTGACTGTGAACAATGTGTTTAAGTGATGCGTTGAGGCATTAGGTAAGTATTTATTCTAATATGATATTGTTATGTGACCAAAGAATGGATTTAGAAAATGTAATTATGGTAATCTTCTAGAGTGGAAACATCGAAACCTTGAAGTGTAAGATGCTAAGAGGCTATATTTGACTCTAAGTCAATATGATTGTAATTCAGGAAACCGTGCAAAGGAAGTGTGAAAAGGTAAGACAGGAAAATGCGGCTAAAAAGAAAATGGGTACACGAATGACATAGAAATACTGTTAAATTCCATTGTTAAATAAACAAATGTTGAATACAGTAAGTGTGTAATTACTGCCACTGAAGGAATGTGGTTCAGGTAACTTGTTAGCAATCTATTATGGTTAATGGAGTAAGATGTAGCATATGAAACTGGCTGATGATGGTGTGTATTTTGTAATTGGTAGGGATGGCTATTACAATGTAAATCAAGTTTATGAAATAGATGTAATATTACAAAAGTTGGGAAATATTATGTGACAGTTGTTATAACACTCAATGTAGGATGAGTGACCATGTTTATGATGACGATGAAGAATGCAGTACAGGAGTCGGAAAAGGATTTAGCTCGCGGTGTTCATTTCATGAATTCCTCTCCGTCTTAGATTTTGCCAAGGATGAGCATAAGGAGTTGTTGAAGACTACCATTTTTGGTCATTTTACTTCTTTGAAATGTACAAAAGAGTTAGATCTTGTCCTTGTAAGGGCGATTGTAGTTACTTATGATAAAAAAATCTAGGAGTTTCAAACTTGGCAACTATTACGTGCCATTTGACGCTAAACACGTTGGGCTATTTCTAGGGCTTCCTGTTACAGGTGAGCTACGACTAAGATAATGCAAACTGACTTCATGATATGATTAACCTAAAAGTGATTTTTGATTGTAATATGTTTATTTTGAAGGTGAGAAAGTGTTGTTAGGTGATGGGCAAGGTACTGAAGTAGAGTCAGACATCACTGAGGAGTACTTCATAGGAGAACCAAAGGTAGGAAGGGCTTATGAAGTGTTAAAAGAACTGTCTGTTAAGACTGATCCGAAATCAGTAGAGGATTTTGTTAAGATTTGGCTTGATGTGATGATGTATACTTTTTTCTACCCAACCGTTGGTTTTGCTATTAAAAAACGAATCTAGTTTTATGTGGATGATTTATCTCATATGTGTAAGTTTAACTGGTCAGAATCTGTATATACGTTTCTTCATGGTGGTATGTGTGAGATGGGAAGAAGCAACA
This sequence comes from Alisma plantago-aquatica, assembly GCA_963693085.1. Lineage (NCBI taxonomy): Eukaryota > Viridiplantae > Streptophyta > Magnoliopsida > Alismatales > Alismataceae > Alisma > Alisma plantago-aquatica. The sequence goes on along the minus strand of OY856413.1, from coordinate 454,162,827 downwards.
GGGGTTATTTGAAGGGTTGGTGTTTTCTACTGTTAGTGTGGTTCTGTCATGTTACATTAACAAGTTGTAGAGTCAGAGAGAATGCTTCACATATTGCAAATTGCTGGGAATACGACAACAGGATCAATGTATGGATGGCCGAGAAGAGTTTGTCAGTTAAAACCCGGCCTGATAGATACATTAGAGATGAGTTTCTCAAAGGTGGTCCTACTGAAGTAAACCAGGTGCAAGATGCACAAAACACGACTGATACGTCTGTCCCAGATAGAGAGGTAGTATGCAAAGGTTAAGTTTATATGGTATCCTGTTATTGACCTGACACTTGTTGAACTGTATAACTTTATCTTTGTTCTGTACACTTTTCCCAGCTGGAGTTGGCAAAGCTGAAGTTGAATAAACTACAATTACAGAAGAGAATACAGGAAAGAAAGGCAAAGCAAGGTAAGGATTCTGTAGATCTATAAGAGAATGTGACTTTGCTCGAGAAGAAACTGAAGGCTGCTACAGCCGAGTTGGAGGCACTGAAAGCACAGTATGAAGTCATGCTATACGAGATTGAACTGCTTAGATTGGAGCTTCAAACCCACGAGATTACTGATCCAACAGTCCGTCCTAGCCGTTCAGAGGGGAGGTCTACTGGAACATCATTGGCAGACCGTAATGATAAGGTATATCACTATTACGATATGAAAATTGCATTGGGCAAATATAGTACTTTTGCTAAATAATGGTTGTGAATAATGTGAATGAACTAAACAACAAAGCATAGGTAGTGAACAAGACATTGAAAGGTTAGGGACCAACAACACGAGGGAGGTATTACGATTCATGCACTACGTTGCTAAGTTCTAGATACATGCTTTGTTTTTGAATTTTGGTATATCCGTAACACCTTTCAAATTACAAACATGTATTTTTTAACAATGATGACAACAGTTAGGGATTGGTGATGCAGAAGAAAATAGAGACCACCCTACCAACATGGGAGTAGGGAGCAGTTTAAGTGTAAATAAATTTATATAGTTTTGATGGGAATGTTTATAGGAGCATTAAGGTGCCACTGAATTTTATTGATTTAGTTGAAAGGATGTTCTTCATTTGGTGGCAGTGAATCGAGCAAGTGTGGAATGACGCCCATAAGGGAACAGTGTGTACATCGGTTATTGGTTTAAACATTCTTTTTTAAACACGAACCAGTAACGTACATGCAATTGTTCATGTGTAGGATATTGGAAGTAGTAAGACTATGCCTGTTATTGATCTGTCCACACCTGTTATTGTAATGTTGTGTATTTGTCATTTCTGCCATTGTGGAAATGAAAAAGTATAAGTTTAGCTTGTTTTGTTATTGATGTGCTGGCAAAATGTCATCTAGGTTCGGAGAACACGATTGAGGTCAGATATTGGTACGGTAACCCAAACTTCCATGGGTGTTGGAAGGGGCAAAGTTGTGGTCCCACATAAGTCAAATGTAATGAAGGAACCTAGTTTTGTTCTTTAAGGAATCGAAGTGAGTAAAAGTGTAACATGCATAATGTTAGACACTGATATTGTGAATGTTATAGGTAAATATCTATTTGATTGTTTAAGTATTTACAAAAGTGGATTGTAAGGAAAAGATGGCAGGTCAATGTAAGAGTTATGGAACAGATGATGCGGAGGGCATGAACCGCAACTCGGTCAAGCGTAACATAGTGAGTGTGTGATACATTGTTGAAAAGAGTAAGTAAGTATTTTAGAATGTAAAAGAGATAATAAACCACGTGCGTGCAAATAGAGTGGTGCAGGGAATGGTCAAGAATGTGTTTCTGGAGAACATGATGTTGTTGGAGTAAGTAACAACCCCAGTAATAAAAGAATGTGTCTACGCAACACACCTAAAATGGTGAGTATAATCTAATTTTGACACCGCATAAAGTAGCTGCCTATGATTGGATGTTGCCATTTTGACGATGGGGGATTGAAGTATTTGTTAGGCATAATAGTTAGAAATGACAATGGTATTGAATACTGCATAGTAAGTGGGCATGTGTATATAATATGAGATGGACATTCTACTGAAAAGCAGATTGTCATCTGTTGCAATTTGTGAATAATGTCGTAGCGTGTTTGATGTGTATCTAGACAAGTTCAAGGTGCAGATGCTAAACCGGGTATAAACAACAAGACAAATAGCAATAGCGTTGAACGGGTATTGTAGTACATGTTACAATTGTAGTTTTACAATATTTTGGTGGTGTTTTTTAAGAAGACGTGTGAATGTGTTCGACATCAGGTTGCAATGAACATCCCCGTGAGAGCAAGTTCGACCTCTGAATGTGTGGAAGATCACACGGTGCATTGTTATACTGATTAGTTACTATTCAATAAACTGTGACTAAACTAGAGATTGACAGTGTTTAAATATTTCCACATGTATGGCTTGTACCTGCAGGTGAGCTACATAAATACTGTGGAGGATAGAAGCATGATTCCAACATATAGATAGTTGAAAAATATCTAGGGTGGCCTCCCTAAAGGTGGTGCATCTGTGGGGAATGATGAAGGAAAGGTTTGAAACATGACTCCAAACATGGTTATTGTGTTGGATTTTCATTTAGTAATGTGGTGAGTTTATATTTGTTCTGTTCTAGTCCAAGTGTGAATCACCGCTACTGAAAACAACTATTGTTGCGGTTCAAGAAAAAACATCGGCAAGTTGTATATGTGTGTAACAATCTGTAGTTATTCATCTGAAACGTATTACTGATACCTCTTAGTTATTTCTTAAAAGATTATATACAGTCAAGTCTGCCGTGCCCAATAAATGTGATCCTTAACACAAGTGTTTGGTAGAGGACAAAGTTGGTGATGCGGCAAGCCATCGAGTTGTTACTAGGTCAACTACTAAGAAGGTACAATCGTATCATTCATAAATTTGTAGAAGTAACATATTAATATGATGATTGGAACTTGTTCCTGTGTTAGCAACACATGTGATTAGTACCATATTAAACGACAATGAGAGTAAAAACTGGAAATTGGATACCGTGAATGTAATGTTAGAATTGATTTTGTATAACATTACAGACATTCCAATCCCAAAAAATAGTAAGAAAGAGGTGAGGACAAGTCATTGTGAAGTATGTATGACAATGAGATTATGTGTACCTAGTTGACAAATTAAGTAACATAGAAAAGATTGTGTCTTTGTGGGTGTGTGTTAGCATAAGTGATATTATTATATATTTTAGTGAGGAACTGACTGATTGGTATGTAACGTACATGTAAACTAAATGGGTACGACATAGTGTGTGTAGATACAGTTTGTTTTGTGTAACATGTAAACTATGTGTTAGTTGCATGGGCATGTACCTGAATTTGGGAGTGAGCGTGCAGTTACAAGATCTGCTGCTAAGAAGGTACACTACACTACTGGATATAATATGTTGGCAATTGTGTTGCTGAAAACTAGGGAAATTTATATTTAAATAGAGCTAAGGTGGTGAAACTTAACTGAGTAGGCTGGGTTGCTGACACTATTGGTGTGATACTCTATAAAAGAGCGTGAACTGACCTCCTCTAGTAAAAGGAAATGGAAGGTTGTGAAAATGGTAAGTATAGTATTGTAGTTCCACAAATAGTAGCCATTGCATTTTGTGTGCTATAGCAAAGCTAGTAATGTAATACTTCTTTGTGAAAGATCTGTTATGACACGCCATAAGGTGGAAATAGTGAAGGTGTGGGCACTCCAACAACAGAACATTTTGAGTGACATAATGTGGAAGACATAGTTGGTAGCCGTCCATGAACGAGATCTGCAACCAAAAAGGTATCCCTAAAAAATTAATTTTATCTTTGTACAACAACATTAGGTAGAGGGATAAGTTGACAAGGGTCAATAACACCATTGAATTGTAACAGTAATGTGTATATGACATATGCTAACTTGATACAGAACTGAATAGTATGGAGTGGACACATTGTTACCTACTTTAGTGACTGGTGTTATGGCTGGGAGAATGTGTGCCATACAAAAAAGAAGTATAAATAAGACGGTATATAATTACATTAGCTGATAAGTCAGTAATAGTAAATAAATTATGAAGGAGTGAAATTTACTAAAGCTATTGATTTGTTTGTTTTGATCAAGCTAAATTAAAAATCATTGGGGTCAGTAGATGGTGCAATCCCAATACCAGAGAGAAGTCCATTGGTACAAGATCGGAAGAATTGTAGTGAGCTCGAAAAGGTACATTTATGAATATTGTAAAAGTATTTTATAATGTTTGTAGAGGTAAATATTGTAGTAGTTTGTGATACTTTTTTGTAGACAGATCAAGCTTTAGGTGAGGGTAGTCAACTTTCAAAAAGAGGAATAAATTGTGCAATGTTAGTGTTATGTGGTCGAGTATTATGCAAGGCGTTAATCTACATTAGTACTATTATGCAAGGCGTTAATCTACATTAGTACTATTCGTGGTCGAGTATTATGGTATGGATTGTTTGATGTGACTACCACTTAACGAAATTGTGTTTTGTGTGTCAAGACAAATGTGGGTAACCCGGACAACGTTTTTGTAACCTGTGAGCCAACCAAGAGCATTCCATTTACCGTTGGTCTTGGAAGACTGGGTAACAAGCGCAGTAGTGATGTTGAACCAGATAATGCAGATAGAAATGTATGTAAATGTTATAACTCCATAATTCTGGCATGGGCAAGACTATAATTGATTAACTGTCTTTCATGAAATGTTGTTGTGTTGTACATGTATAGGACTGGTGGAAAAAGATCGGTATAGATGGTGAAATCGACAACTTGCTAAGCGTGCTAAGTACACAGACATTGATATCAATGTCAGTTGGCAAGAAGGGGAAGACAAAACAAGTTGTGAAACCAGAGCGGGTAGTTGTGGATGTGGAGACCACCGACGAAAAGGTGATTGTGTTTGCACGACAGTATGGTATGCTAATGGTAGTGAACTAACATATTACTAACAGATGGAATATGATATTTCGTTTGATATAGAATCATGTGAAGGATATGGTGGATAGGATAACAGTTGATGTGGAAAAAATAGATCCCGTAAGAGATGCGGTACACGTGTCTAACAGCCCAAGTTCACTAGTAAAGAGAGTGAAAAATACACATCATGAACGAAAGCCAAGGGCAATTAGATTTGGGATGAAGAAAGAGTTGCAACTCATGGCGGGTTGGGACGAGCGTGTAGTGTTGTGGCTCGACCATGCTAATGTTGAGAAACTGAAGCGAGTAAGAGTGTATTTTTTTATTCTAAAAAGGGTTGCCTAACATGTGAATATACTCTTTTGTACAAGCTACTAGAATTTATGTTACGTTTGTAGGTCTTACAATATTTCTATTACAGTTGACAAGCCTCGACAGGAACCCAGGAGATGTTATCTTTAAGAGTGATAATGCTTGTATTATGCGGGCCAATTTTGCGTCTACGATGAGGGTGGGAGGGCACATAACTAACCAGGTTAGAAACATGACAAAATATGTTTATTACAAAATATATATTAAAAAATTTCTGATGCAACGAGGGTGGCAGGCAACAAATGCGTTATTTTGAATGTCTACCTAATAATGATGCTGACAATTTTATTTTTTGGAAAGCTCTAATTACATAATAGTACGTCCATTCGTGATGCATTGGTAATAATCATGTAGTTGTCGAATAGCATATACAATTATGGTGTATACTTTGGTATGGGTGTACTAAATATGGCATTTGTGTGTACAGGGTGAAAAATATAGATCTGAAACAAAGAAACAGAATAAATGATAGATTGGAAACACATTAAATGTTTGTATAACATTTATCAGGTATGTATTGTATATGGCCAAATTGGACAAATGTCACAATCATATATGTAGGACTCATTAAACAGTATCTAATTCATTTGAGTTTAAGCATTGAGTAAACAAGGTACGACAGGTGGGAAGTGCATTGCGAAAAGGGTAGTCATAGAATGGTATCAAAGGTTTTATGTTAGGTACGAGTAGTGCATTTTTGTGGCATTGGAACAACATTTCATGTACAATAACTATGATAACAGATAGACTGAGATTTTAGCTGATTGATCTTATATATATCTTATATAAATCTATGGCAGTTCCTTGAAGGCTATAGTGAAGTGATGTGTGAGGAGTATAACAATGGATTGGGAAGGAGGGTGTTCATCTTCCACACTTCAATGACACATGCCATAAAGACAAGGGATGCACCGTGCATGAGAAAGTATTGCTACAAACAAATGGAACAAATTAAGAGGGTGAATGTTATACTCCTACCCTTACTCAGCCACCAACACTGGCATTTGATTGTGGCATCACATGAATACAAGAAGATTCTACACTATAGCAGCCTGGGAGGAGGTATAACAAGCCAAACACCAATCATGCTTACGACGATGAAGCTGTGACTGTGGCAAGAGCACACTTGAGTTTTGTAATGTCTATCTGATTTGGTAATTGATACTATTAGTCAGTTGAATATATCTTATTCTATAATGCAAGCTACATCACTAAGAACCCTATTGAGTAAGATAAGTGGCGTTCCTGAACAAGGGTGGAGTATAGCCTTTGACAACAAAGCATACCAGCAACCAGCCAGTTCAAACGACTGCAAGTTGTATGTGATGTGCTTCATGGAATGTGTGTGTATAGGTCAAAGAATTGAAGAATCGTACGGTGAGGAATATCACCAGCTTAGAGGACACAATGCCCTGGAGATACTTAACTTGAAAATGTATGTTAACGAAGGGGTTGTCTGATAAATGAAGATTAAATGTTTGTATTGCGTGGTTGACTTGGTAAACTTTGGTTGCTAACCATGGGTGTCATCTTGTTTGTGTGTCTGTGCAGCAAACTATGTATGTAATGCATCAAGTTGTGTGTTGTTAAAAAGGGGAAAACTATGTATGTGTGGTCTGTGCTATGAATGTCCTGAATTATGCATATGTTTTTGTGTGTAGGAGGTATCTGGTAATAGACATGCAAGTCCTGGAGAATTAATATATAAGTCTGCAGTGTTGGCAACACATAAGTTTTCAGTATAACATGGGTAAGTTTCTCTAAAATAGTGAATGGTAACAAGTTTTGTATTCTAGTTTGCTGATTGATATGTTTGTCTGAATTGGTGGTGTACATACTTGTGAAGTTACTGCAAGTGATCTTCTGCAATGAATGTGTTTTTCTGGTAATGCATGGCTGGCTATGTAGTAAACAAAGTGGACTGTTACGTGATGTTCTGTATATACCAAGTGATTTGAAAGGATTACAACATACTATAAAGGGATCTTTTGTAACATACTTGTGAAATTCTTAATGTGGTAATGTAGTGTAAGTGTAAAAGGGCACAATGTTTAGGTGAGGTCCGTGCTATGAAATGCCATGAATTAGTTATATGTTGTTGTGTGTAGCAGGTAGGTGGTAATAGACAATGAAGTCTTGTAGAATTAGTATATAACTGTGCAACGTTGGTAACACATAAGTTTTCAGTATAACATTGGTAGATTCATCTAATACAGTGAATGGTATCATGATTTGTAGTTTGGATCGTCGATTGATCTGTTTGGATGAACTGGTGATGTATATACTTGTGAAATTTCTGCAAGTGTTCTTATGTAATGATTATGTTTTTCTGGTAATGCATGGTTGCCTATGTAGCAAACAAAGTGGGATGTTTCGTGATGTTTTGTATTCAGTGAGTGCTTTGAAAGGCTTACAACTTTCTTTAAAGGGCTGTTTTGTAAGGTCACAACTAAATGTGGTAATGTCGTGGCAGCGTAAAATGAAGACAAAGAAAATTTACCAAAATGATAGTGTATGGTGATGTATAAACACTGGAAATGTTCACATAGCTAGGTAAGAGTTGTGGTGATTGGGGCTACCAAAGTATTGAGTTGGTTGGTGTGTGAGTGTGTGGTGGGAGTAAACATGGAAGGTTCTGAACAGGATGACATCTTGTATTTTCATGAACATGGTTGTGTGAGGGTATAGATGTGATGTGCTGGCAGGGTAATGATGTTCACAGCAATTGATTTGTATCACTTGTGGTAAAATGTCAAACAGAATCATATGTATGGTGAATGGGTGGGGATCAAGGCAACAACGATCTAGTTTGTGTTAATAACCTCGTGTCTGCAGCAAGCTGGTAAGTGGGCAGTAGTGTGTTGCGACAAAGATTGAATGAAGGGGAAGTGTAGGTTTGGGGTGCATAATAGGATGGGGCTGGTATGAAGGGAAAAAATAGAAAACTATGGTAGCAGCAGTGTATGGGAGGTGTTGTTTGGTAACGAGGTTACAGGGTGGATATGTAATCACCTTATGGTTGAGGGGTTGGTAGTTGTTTGCGGAATAACAATGGGTGGATGATGGGATGTTGTTTGTTTTTTGTGGTAACAAACTTGTTTGGATGCTGATGGGAGAAAATGGTGCGATGTAACGTCCAAGCACATTAACAATGTACGTACAGTTGTCTGATAACAAATGATATAGATGTAGTCATAGTAGATCGTGGAATGATAATTAACTTGTTTGGTAAACGACAAAAGCAATCAACAAATGTGGTGTTATACCTATATGGATTGTTATTTTGATGCACTTTTTAAGTGAATATACATTACGGGCATCTATGAAGGTGTGACAGTGGTGTTAAAGTTGTGGTTGTATTTTGGTAAAAATCAAACATTTTAGGTAAATTGATATTGTGAAATATTCTGGTGCAATTAATTCATTGGGTTGAAATCGCGGGGATGTAGTAGAATATAAATTGAGCAAGTAAAGCAAGTATGCCAACAAGTAGCTACAAGCAGTTTGTCATTGTATAACCTGAATGTGAAAATTAGAATTGCTTACATTTGAATAATAATTTATATGTGACATTGGGATATGGTTACAAAAAAAAAATCGTAGGGTACAAAATTGTTTTTGGATGGAGGTGTAGTACACATGTATGTACATTGGGAAATGGTTAATAATGTATATTATCAAAAACTCCACATGTGACGGCAAAATAATAACCAAACCAATACAGTGACCCAAACTATATTTGTTGTGACATAAATTTCAGCCATCTAGCAGCTAGGTGTGAAGGAATGTAAGTTTGTTGTGGTAGATCCGTAGGTAACCGTGTTGCTTGATGAGGAGGAGATGAACTGTTGTTGTAACTATTTGCGTTGCACGCCCTCTTGGTTGGCTTTGCAGATTGTTTCCCTTTATTTTTGGATTGAATAGTTGCAGTTGATGTTTTCTTGATAGCTTGCATTTCTTTCTAGCTTTTTTTACGAACAGAGGGAGGCCTTCCAATCGTTTTAGCAGTTCTTGGGTCTTTTATGACATTAACATCATCATAAGAGTGGCTTTGTGCCTTTTAATGTCAAGTAGATCATATAAAAAGAGTGTCTTTGTACAACAAACATAAAACATTGAATAGCAATGAGCAAAATATGCATGAAGTTATGATTAGTAGAGGTGTTATGCACAGTTAAAGATTGTAAAGAAATGTTAAAGCACATTAACTGAAATAATTTAAACATTAGTATTTATAGATAGAGAAAGCATATGGAGTGTTTTAGAGTAAAGGGGTTCCTATGTTGAAAAGTATTGGGTAATGTGATAAGCAAAAGTGCATACAAGAAGAACACTATAGAGTATGGTAAACATATGATCTGTACAATACAAACCGATAGTGGGACTATGTACAAACAAAATAAAACTAGGTAATAACATAACTTCTGATTTGTGTAACGTGATAGTAGAACAAGTAAAAAGGTGGTATACAACCTTTTAGAATTGTAGTGGTCCAAAATGTCGTGAAAAAGTGACCTGACAGTAGAACAATTAATGAAAATAGCAGTGCATAAATTTATAATTCAAGGAATTACAGCAGAAAATTTTATTTTCATGTTACAAAGATTAAGTGAGTGGCTGATGGATTGTTAAAAAATGGACGGAAAGTGTACAATACCACATCTATGCATATGAATTAATATATGATGTACTTACACTGGTATTAGGATGCAGACGTTGCTCTATTTTGCAGGTCTGTATTGCTGTGAGAACTGCCTTTCTGACAATATTATAGTGGTGCTCAGAAATCCTGGCTGTGGCAATGAATGTTTAGCGCATGTTTGCAATATCTTTTGCTCTTGTGGATGACTCTGTACTCATGCCCTTGTGTTTTTCACCAGCAGTATCGAAATCTCTTGTGGTGTCCTTCCTCCACCTAGCTAATACATACTATATGGGCAACCTATCTACCCTACAATTATTAATAAGAACTCAGAGCGAGTGTCTGCACATTAGGCCTAGACCTGTCAAACTGGGTCAAAATCCGCGGGCGCCCATGGGTCGACCCGTTTAAGTTGGGTTTGGGTGGCAAAATTTGTCACCCACTGAAAATCACCCAAACCCATACCCACCCATTTATTAAGCGGGTTTCGCGGGTGATCCGCGGGCACCCGCGGGTGACCCAGTTAATTGAAGCAAATATATTCATATACATAATATACACATACACCTATTAAAATATATTGCTTGCTTTGTACAAGTTAATTCTTTACCTTTACCAACAACAATTGTATTCTCTTTATTTTGTGTTTGCAATAGGCAATAACAAGTACTTGTAATATTAGGAATGCCTAATGTTACATGACAAAATTATGTATTTTTCTTGTGATATTTATCTATGAAAACTACATCGATTTTCCTAATTTATATCAACATACAACTAGCTGCTACTTTTTCATATATCAAAAACTAATCGAATAGTTTGACGTCAAACATAGTAGTTGGTTGGTTCTTTGGCACTATATTTGACATAAAAACAATAGTTACAAGCTGTTTCAAATGTTGTTTTTAGTGTTAAAGAAAGCAACTTGTAACTTATTTTTGATTGTACACATTTTAAATGGGTATCCGCAGGAAACCCACAACCCGCTGGGTCAGGTTTGGGTGTACTTTTCTTCCACCCATTTAAAAGTGTATCTTTTTTACCCGCACCCGCCAGACCCGCACCCGCAATGACCCAACCCAAACCCAACCCACCCACCTGTTTGACAGGTCTAATTAGGCCCTTGTACTCAAATAAACGGAAACTACATAACACATTGTCTTGGGTTGAGTCATTTGTGACTACAAATTGTTTCTAAATAAGGCTGGATTCAGTTTCAGTTAGGCACTATAAGGCCCCTGAACTTGCTTAATGAGTTGAATAAGCTTAATTACCATAATTTAATGCTTATAACCCTAATATAACCTTTTGATATATTTTAAATCATAATACAAGCTTAAGTTCCAAATTTGGTCCAATTTGGACATTGTTTGAGCAAGTTATGCAATTTTATGCACATTTTGGACTTTTCTACAACTTACCCAATTGAGGGGTTTTCTTTGCAATTTGTCACATAAATTATATTCCTTATATGTTATATTATCATTCTTGAGATTTTTGAGCCATGGGGCTCCTAGTTGAGCCATGGTTTGAAGGTGTTTTCATTAAGGGTATTTTAGGGTTTACCCCTTCACGGATGAGCTACTTTTAGTAGCTATCAACAAATGAATTATGTGATTGGTTGGGAATTTCGACAAAGGAAAACTAAGCAGGTTAATAGGGATGGTGGGATAGCTTCTTGTGTGTGTGCTTGTATACTCTTAATAGTTTAAGGCCATAAACACATGGGGAAGCTACTTTTACACCTCATGCTTGCTTCTATCCTTATCCATGGGCTATATTTATCTCTTCCTAGCCCAAATATGAAACTATGCTTGATTTATCTTTCCTCTAATATGGAAAAAATAATCCACTCTTTTTTTTTTGCAGAACCAACTGCTCTAAGGTAGAATACAACCCCTTTTCGGAGAAGAAGGTCTCCTAGGGCTCCATCTAGCCCTACCTAGGGTTTCCAAGGTCATCTTCTAGGGAATATGACCAAGGCAAGCTGTTTTCTTCCTTCCTTCTTCTTTTTTCTTACTCTTATCCTTCCTTAGACCTTCCTCCATGTTGGTACCTTGCTGTTCCATGGTAGAATTTGCTCTAAAGCTCTAAAATCCCACCTTTCTTGCTCCTTATGCTTAGGGTTTACTCATTTGATGAAGAAAGGTGCTAGATGGACGAATTCATAGCTTATTCTTGGATTTTATACCCTACCTACTCAAGATTTATTCTGTGTGGGGTTTTATCTTCTCATTAGAGGCATGTTTTATAACTTGCTCTATGTTTATTTCTTACTATAAGCTTACTAACTCATGTTCTTGCTTGAAAATGATGATTTATGCACTAAAAAGCTATGCCTGACTTGGATTTCGATTTTTATAATGTTCCCTGTTCTGATTTCAGTTCTAGATGAACCTTTGATCATGTGTACGTTATTCCTAAGGTATAATATTACTGGGATCAGGTTGTTTTGACAACCTATGGTGCTAAGCACCTATCAAACAATGGTCAATTTTAGGGTTTAAAGTTGATTTCTTCTATAAACCATGACCCGATGATGGTACCATTGCAACAACCCTATGGTGTTGTCTTCATAACAACTGATGGTCGTGATCAAGGGTATCAAATGATGGTGACAACCTATGGTCACCCCCTTAGGTCAGGTTTTGGACCAATTAGAAGTTTAATGATCAACCATTAAGTACCCTACTGATGTTATCAATCAATGATGACATTAGCTTAATATTTGATGTTGATTAATGAATATAGTGTTGATATAACAACCTATGGTGATTTAATGGTCACTAATGATGGTGGATCAGGTCTATAAAACCTATGTTGAGTCAAGCATTGTAGTTGTATCATCAATTAAGCCTTAGACCAATGGTTTCTTGGGTCATTTGATGCAATGGTCGGACCTATACTGTAATTGATGGTTTTAATATATGAACTTGACCCAATGGTCAAGATCTACTATTTATTCCTCCAATAAAGTGGAATGATGGCTAATGTAATATGTTTGTCCGAATAATGTGATTTATATGACTTCCTTTATATGATCAACTTAAGGAGCTTAATTGTTAACAATGGATGGCTTGTTTTAAATGAACAGTCGATTGTGGGTTTTACCCTACTCTGAATGGAACTTTTTGTGTTGTTAATCAAGGGATGTCTAGGGTTAGATGGTGACTCTTTCTAGAGCACAAATCAAGGACTTCATAGGTGGTTTATCCAAGGTGTTTACTTATGTAAACAATCAATGGTCTTACCTTTTAAACATCCAATGATTCTGGGTGACATTGTGGTATGGTGATATGGGTTGAATGATGATGGAACAAATGGAGGGTTACCCTTAATAAGGTAGTCATACCTATTCACTCATATGAATAGAAGGGATGATAATCATATTGTATTGATAAGTAACCCTAATGAGGTATAGCTTGTTATACCTAGCTTTAATATAACTAAATGATGGTAATTGGGTAAGAATTGTCCTTGAATGATTAATACAATCATGGAGTACTCTCTTATTGTTGTTGAAGCCCAAGTATGCTATAACCTGATGGTTACACCTTGATTTATGTGTGGGTTCATACTTGAGAATAGTATGGAATGTGATGGTGATGCTTCACCTTATGCATCAATGATCCAATGGGGATGTCGTGAGTTAGGGTTTGGGTATGAGTGCTAATTAGTAACATTGATATAATTTATCATGTTGAACCTAACTCTAATGAAAATAGATGAATATGAGTATTCATGTTTAACATTCTTATATGGTGGAATGAGTGTAGAATAAGCACCTTAACATGATCATAACCTTAATGTGTTCATTGGTGGTTATCATAGCCACATGGTTGATACTTTCTTATGCTAAACATGTGCATTATGAATATGATGAGTGTTAATCATATCTAGATTCCTTGCATGTTGATGTAATAAAGGAATGTTCTTAATGTTAATATATCCCTGCTATGATTGTTTATGAATATCTCCTAGCTCATTAATGCAATATTGTGCTGATCTAGTGTATTATATGTAAGTGATGTTGTTGAGCCTTGTTATAAGGCATGGAAAGATAATGATGATCTTGTAGGGAATAGTATGATGGTCTTAATGACCTTGGAGCATGGTTGAACCCTAAATGAGGTGTAATCCTCTTATGTTGATAAGGGTTGATACCCTTGTTGGTATGTATGCCCTGAGAGACAATCATGGTATGATTGGTGGGACACATTAAGATTGATTTGATAAACATCAAAGGCAAGCTTCCAATTCTTTCTGGTTCAGTCATATGAGATAGTGATAGAACAGATTGAATGTCTAGAGAATTACAGTACTCAATGACGTATGCTTTTAGGTTGAGGACCTGAACGATGAGATCATACAGATGCTAAGAGTTTGTACATTCTCATTATGTCCCTAGTCAGATGTCATTGTGGAAGGTAGATAGACAGCAATGACACACAAGACTAGATTGTGGTGTTGGTTGATGACCGAATCTCATTAGTCATGATATAGAGATATCAAACCAAACACATAGGTACTTGTTAGAGAACAAGTGTACCGGACAGACCCACCGTGAGTTTGACACATGGACCATGACATGGTAGTCACAGTCAGTACTCACAGTGATGGTGGTTAGTGTGATTCTTTGACCTGAAATCACTACACTCAATACATGTCATTGGGCACACTTTGACATCATCAAATGCAGTCCTAAAACATGGGTTGTTATAAAGGTGATGATTGGGTGGCTTTGACACATGGGCTTTTGAGGGGTGAGTGATAGATATGGGATTTGTCCCTCCTGAGGGAGTTTGATATCCAAGGCCACTTGATGAGTAGGATTGAGATAGGCGTGCGCACGCATGTGTGAATCAGTCTGTGATATTGATGTCATACATATCTCGTTCAATCTACTCTGAGATCAAGAAAGTGAATGAACGTTGACAGGATGATTGTTCCATGCCTCGAGTTCATTCGGGATATCAGTGACAAAGGAATTATACATTCACTGTAACACCATTCACGGATTGTAGGATTGAAAGTTGTTCTACAACTTTCTTTTTCACTTGGGTAGCACTGATGTGTGACTAGGCACCACTCTTTGCTTGTGAAGTCATAAGTGTTATGGACTTTCACTTCCAACGTGAAAAAGGACCTGCAGGGTCACACACATAGGATTTAACCTGGAAGAGGAGTTTTATCCACAAACAATGTTTAGATTGATTACTAAAGGAGTTTAGTAGTTCAATTAAACACTCAATTGATTGATAGCTCAAAATCATAGTGTTCAAGGTGTTGGACAGATTGATTAGAGCATCGGATTGATTGAAACTGCAATTGACTGATTCTGCACAATCTGCACTCCCAACTGATCGGCTCATATGATGAACCGATCGGCTCAGCTTGGTGAACCGATCGGCTCAGGTTGTGAGTCGATCGGCTCATGGTCAGGGTGAAATGATTGCTTCAAGTGTTGAAACGATCGATTCAACTGATGCAACCGAGCAAGTTGGGAAAGTAGGATTGGTGAGAATTTTCCTTTCGTTTCACTCACCCAATTTGATTGGAACAAGGATTGGTATTTGATACCAATTAGAAACAAAAGATGGAAAGTCAATCGGGAACTGACCAGGACCACGAACCGATCGGTTCAGAAGTGAACTGACCATTTCATGGGTCCCAACCGATCGGTTGAGGAGTCAACAGACCGGCTCAGGTCCCCAACCGACCGTTTTGGTTGTGAAACGATCGGTTCAGGTTGCGTGTTGGTTATTTTGTGGAAAATCTCGAACCCTTCTACTCCTGCTTTTAGTCCCACATTGCCCGGGATGGAGAACCTTGTCCCATGACCCTCCTATATATATAGGGGTATTGGGGGCTTCTAAAAGTACAACAAAGTGCAAACCAGTTGCTCTGCAAAGTTGTCGTTCTCTCTGGTTTTGGTAACCGAGGGAGCCCGAGCAAGTGCTACCCGATAAGGGAGGCACAACAAGGGAAAGACAACTGCAGTTGCGACTGGTGGGAGGAGGGTGTGTTGGAGGCTAGTACGCTGACAGGAGGGTGCGATTCCTTCCAATTCATTGTGGGACAAGGAGATTGGAGTTCCAGGTAGTCTGTGTGGACTACTTCAGAGGCGGGATGTTTCTACCGCTCGGAGGACAACTGTCAATCCTGACAGTCCCAGTGAGACCAGGAGCTGCACATACGCCATCCAAGACCGGAGGTGAAGACCGCGCAAGGCGTGAGGTATTGTCGCCGAGCAAGCCTCGGGACAAGGTATGATTCCACAAACCATCCTTTCCCATTGTATAGACGTTGACGTGTTTCCTTATTCTGGGTTTGGGGGAGAAAATTTTTTTCTGCTGCCTTCTCTGCCTCCCCTAAAACCCAACAGTGGTATCAGAGCCACGTCAACTGCTCTATACTTTAGGATTATCGATATTATCAATTTTGGTTTGTTGCCTTTATTTATTGCATCTGATGTGAATAAAATTGGCTTTATGCATGTCCAATCCTAAATCCACAAATCCCAATTTACATATATGATATGTATTATTAATGCACTCGATACGCGTCGCCCTTAAATGAGTTTTTTGGTAGATGTATAGCGTGGTTATGGCCAATAAACCCTATCTGTGTATGGTTGTATGTGGTTGCTTGCATCTCGGTCTGCGCACCGATCTTCCTTTTCTCCTATTCCTGATGTAACTCGAAATAATCCGAGATTTCTTTCCTACCTTTTCTCCCCGCGAATGTAACTCGAGGTTTCTCCTTTTACAATGTAAAATAGGATAGAATTTTATTTCCTGTTATGTCAAAGAACGGAGGATATCTTGACGACAGCTGAGACGACCGGTTCAAGGTGTGAACCGATCGGTTGACGTTCCAGACGATTGGTTCAAGGAGTGAGCCGATCGGTTGATGACCGGTTCAAGGAGCGAGACGAGCGGGTGGCGACCATGATGAGATGCATGAAGACCAGGTGAACCGATCGGTTGGAGGAGCCAACTGATTGGCTGGTGGCACCCAGCCGACCAGTCTGATGGTGAGCCGATCATTCATGTGATGAGTTGATCAAACCCAGAAAGGCAAAGCACAGAGTTCATCTTGTACAGATTGCATGCGATGTAGACCTAGATGACCGTGATTCCTCTTGGCTCAAGGAATCACATTAGGATGGCCATAATCATCACTTTTATCGTTTTACATGTTTTCTGTGGGATATAGCATGTATATGATATGTACTATGTATTGTGGTGATTGGATATGTATATGTATATAAAACCAAATCCATCATTAAAATATTAAGTCTTATATGCCTTCCATTAGCGGCACACATGAAAAACTCGATCGACCAACTATAGGTTATGCCAAAGCATGGTGTGCCGTCTATCTTGTGGAAGTGTGAAGGGTATACATATAGGTTCTGCCAAAGCAGGGTGCATGTTTACCGTGTCGGCTTTTGGGTTAGACTTAACTGGTGATTCTTAGAGCGTCTAATCCCAGAGGCAAGGAATGTTCATGGCAAGGTGTTGCGTATGTTCATTCATCAAGAGTTGCATATGATGCAATTGGCAAGAGTTGCCTACCTAAGAGATCTAAGTTGTGGGTGACAGCCCTAGCTGGTCCATGACTTAGAGGATTTCAGGATCTTGCCCACTATAAGGTTGTACACTGCAATCTTTCGAATTTATGGTGAGGGCTATCAATTTGAAGTAAAATAGTGGGAGAGATAATTAATTAAATGCCTAATTTTATCATCAACTTTTCAAATCAATCAAACAAGTCAAAAAGAGTTTTGGACTAAAATTGCATATTTTCCTTTTGTAGTACAAATGGCAACAAACAACAATCACTTTTCCTTGCGATCGGTCCTTGAAAAGGACAAGCTAAATGGGACAAACTTCCACGACTGGTATAGGACATTGAGAATTGTTCTCACTCAAGAGTGAAACCTCTATGTCCTGGATACTCCAATTCTAGAGGAACCTGCTCCTAATGCACCAAAGGCAGAAAGGGATGCTTACAAGAAGCATTCTGATGATGCCATTGATGCAAAGTGCTTGATGTTGTGCTCTATGAACCACGAGTTGCAGAGACAACATGAGAACATGGGTGTGATTGAGATGATTCAGCATCTTAGAAACATGTATGAAGATCAAGCACGGCGAGAGAGATACAATGTCTCAAGGGTACTGTTCAAGTGTGTCATGACAGAAGGAGATCCAGTTGGTCCTCACACACTCAAGATGATTGGGTATGTTGAGAACCTGACAAGACTGGGATTTCCACTGAGCCAAGAGTTGGCTACTGACGTGATACTGCAATTGTTGCCAGAATCCTACAGTTAGTTTGTGATGAACTACAACATGAACAACTTTGATAGGCCACTATCAGAGTTGTTGGGCATGTTAAGGACATCCGAGATACAGATGAAGAAGGACAAGCCTAAGTATGTGATGGTGATCACGAGCAAGAAAGGCAAGTCCAAGCGCAAGGGCAAGGGCAAAGCTAAGAAAGGTTATGATGCTAGCCAGGAGCCCAAGTCATCTTCAGCTCTCAAGGCCAAGGGAGGCATGACCAAGAAAGGAAATTGCCACCATTGTCAAAAGCCAAGACATTGGAAAAGGAATTGTCCTCTCTATCTGGAAGAATAAAAGAAGGAGGCGACAGCCATCTCTACTTAAAGGTGTCATGAAAGTAAACTTGTAACACTTTTTGAGGTATATGATACCAAGATGTAAAGTGTAAAGCACTCAATAAATGGGGCAAGTGTTGCCACCATAGATAGGAGTACTTTAGTTTATTTTCAGACTAAAAGGCATGTAATACAGTTATGAACTGCTATTTCATATTTTCCAATAGATAGAAACACTTTATTTTTGCATATTGTGTGACAATGATGGCAATCAATAAAGAGATGTTTCAATTTCTAAAGATATGATCTTTGTGGCAATGCCTTGTTTATCTTGTGGTATTTGATATGCATAAGATAAATTGATACCTAAAAGGTTATAGATAACTCAAACAATCAAATTAGCATAAATCATGAGAAATTCATATCTAGTTTCCATATGATGGATAAATCTAGACTCTTTTGGTTAGAGAACCAGTAAGAGACATGAATATCTTGAACATGATTAATCAATCTTCACTAATAGTAGTGGGAGAATGATTATCCTATTAGGTATAATACATGTGATGTATTTACATACCTATTGGAACAAATGCTAATACTTCAAATGATGTTTGGAGAAATACCAATATGAATATCTTGAAGTGTTCAAGAATATCATAGATGAAGTACAAATTTGGTAAAGTGTTAATTCTTGATGAGATCAATGAATGAAATACTTGGACCAAATGTTTGAGATCCTTATGAGTGATTATGATAGTGTATCATAGTGAACTCATGATTAAGGCATGGTGATGTCTAAATCAAGAAGGAAGCATACTCTAAAGAGTTAGAGAATGATTATCGAATAACTAAATTCTTCTTAATGAAAAAATACCCCCACACTAATAAAGGACATTGAGAATCACAAGGAGTTGTGAGTTCTTATATCCTTGACAGATACACCTCATTTATCTATGTGATGAGTTGTTCATATGATGAGTCAACTATCTAGATGAATATGAGGAACCGAATTTTGAGTTAAGGTTTATAACCATTACATCCTAAATGACATCCATGTGAACCATAAGGTATGACCTTGATGGTAGCACTCATTGGATGAAATCCATAGGTGCAAATGAATCTTAAGTGTTAAGACACATGGATAACATTTTGAGAAGGATGATGCTTGTTGATTGCAACTTAATGACTAAAGGCATTTGGCATATGGATACTAAAACCGCATTCCTATAAGGAATAAAACAAGGATGTATACGTGACGCAACCTATAAGGTTTATGAATCCACTAATGCAAATGAAGTCTATAAGTTACAATGGACTAATCAATGTGATTAATTGAGTACAAGCAACTCAGAATTGGATCTTTACTTTGATGATATAGTCAAAGGGTTTGACTGATATGTCAAAGATAAAGAAGGGATCTGTGATTTAGTGGGAGCGTATTCACATTCCACATATTGATGTGAAATGGAAATGTTCTAGAATGGAAATCCAAAGTGGAAATTATCTTTAAGGAATAGAGATATTTCCTATGAGATAGGAATAGAGATCTATAGAGATAGTTCTTGTAAAACCTCTTGACCTGAAAAGAGAAAGCATATATTGGCAATCTGTACTGAAGGGTTCAGTATGCACAGATTCAGTGGGAGAAAACTTGTCCATGTTACATGGAGTTGGTATCCCAAGGCCAAGTGTCCAATTCTTATGAAGAATGAGAACACTAAGAATAGATATGGATCTATCATGTATGTAATCATCCCATTATCTTGCATGTATGGGCATGACAAGAATAAAATGCATTCATCATCTTGTATGTAGGACATGGCAATATGATGTGCTCATCCTGATAACTCGTATGTGAGACATGACGAGTGGATGTCTGTCTACTTCCAGTAAGGGTTATTGGAATACCATGAGAACTTGATAAGTACTTGAGAAGTGCTAGTTCTATGGAGATAAGGAAGAGTTCAATGTCAAGAGTTATATTGATGCGAAATTCTGAAAGGACAGAAAATTAATCACAAAATATATATAGGATATATAAAAGTGAAAGTTTGTTGATAATTGGAAGTGTTCCAATAAAACCTTTTAAAAAGAAATGCCGAGTATCCGTGTGTTAGAGAATAGCAGTGGATACTATATGGATCTGGAAGTTCATGAGATGAACTTATAGATATTCCGCTCATTGATGACAAGTATGCAATCCTTGATCATGCAATGTGGCTAAAGGTTAGCAAAGGAATACTAGATCGCATATTACGACAACTCCATCTCATACATATGACGTACAATGAAGAGATGAGAGACATGCAATTTATACTGAGTTTGGCAAAGTGTTTCCATTACTCACTATGTTCGCACTAGAGCACAGTAACATGTGGGACATGTTTGAAGATCACTTTGAATATTATTCAAGGGTGATTGGCTCGCAGTGCAAGTGGGGGTCTGTTGGTATGTATGCCCTGAGAGCCAATCATGGGATTATTGGTGGGACACATTAAGATTGATTTGATAAACATCAAAGGCAAGCTTCTAATTCTTTCTGGTTCAGTCATGTGAGATAGTGATAGAACAGATTGAATGTCTAGAGAATGACAGTACTCAATGACGTATGCTTTTAGGTTGAGGACCTGAACGATGAGATCATACGGATGCTAAGAGTTTGTACATTCTCATTATGTCCCTAGTCGGATGTCATTGTGGAAGGTAGATAGACAACAATGACACACAATACTAGATTGTGGTGTTGGTTGATGAGATATCAAACCAAACACATAGGTACTTGTTAGAGAACAAGTGTACCAGACAGACCCACCGTGAGTTTGACACATGAACCATGACATGATAGTCACATTCAGTACTCACAGTGATGGTGGTGAGTGTGATTCTTTGACCTGAAATCACTACACTTAACACATGTCATTGGGCACACTATGACATCATCAAATGCAATCCTGAAACATGGGTTGTTATAAAGGTGATGATTGGGTGGCTTTGACACATGGGGCTTTTGAGGGGTGAGTGATAGATATGGGATTTGTCCCTCCTGAGGGAGTTTGATATCCAAGGCCACTTGATGAGTAGGATTGAGATAGGCATGCGCACGCATGTGTGAATCAGTATGTGATATTGATGTCATACATATCTTGTTCAATCTACTATGAGATCAAGAAAGTGAATGAACGTTGACAGGATGACTGTTCCATGCCTCGAGTTCATTCGGGATATCAGTGACAAAGGAATTATACATTCACTGTAACACCATTCACGGATTGTAGGATTGAAAGTTGTTCTCCAACTTTCTTTTTCACTTGGGTAGCACTGATGTGTGACTAGGCACCGCTCTTTGCTTGTGAAGTCATAAGTGTTATGGACTTTCACTGCCAATGGGAAAAAGGACCTGCAGGGTCACACACATAGGATTTAACCTGGAAGAGGAGTTTTGTCCACAAACAATGTTTATATTGATTACTAAAGGAGTTTAGTAGTTCAATTAAAAACTCAATTGATTGATAGCTCAAAATCATAGTGTTCAAGGTGTTGGACATATTGATTAGAGCATCGGATTGGTTGAAACTGCAATTGACTGATTTTGCACAATCTGCACTCCCAACCGATCGGCTCATATGATGAACCGATCGGCTCAACTTGGTGAACCGATCGGATTAGGTTGTGAGTCGATCGGCTCATGGTCAGGGTGAAACAATTGCTTCAAGTGTTGAAACGATCGGTTCAACTGATGCAACTGAGCAAGTTGGGAAAGTAGGATTGGTGAGAATTTTTCTTTCGTTTCACTTGCCCAATTTGATTGGAACAAGGATTGGTATTTGATACCATTTAGAAACAAAAGATGGATAGTCAATCGGGAACTGACCAGGACCATGAACCGACCGGTTCAGAAGTGAACTGACCGTTTCATGGGTCCCAACCGATCGGTTGAGGTGTCAACTGACCGAATCAGGTCCCCAACCGACCATTTCAGTTGTGAAACGATCGGTTCAGGTTGCGAGTTGGTTGTTTTGTGAAAATCTCGAACCCTTCTACTCTTACTTTTAGTCCCGTATTGCCCGGGATGGACAACCTTGTCCCATGACCCTCCTATATATAGGGTTATTGGGGGCTTCTAAAAGTACAACTCAGTGCAAACCAGTTGCTCTGAAAAGTTGTCATTCTCTCTGGTTTTGGTAACCGAGGGAGCCCGAGCAACTACTACCCGATAAGGGAGGCACAACAAGGGAAAGACAACTGCAGTTGCGACTGGTGGTAGGAGAGTGTGTTGGCAACTAGTACGCTGACAGGAGGGTGCGACTCATTCCAATTCCTTGTGGGACAAGGAGATTGGAGTTCCAGGTGGTCTGTGTGGACTACTTCAGAGGCGGGAGGTTTCTGCCACTCGGAGGACAACTGTCAATCCTGACAGTCCCGGTGAGACCAGGAGTCGTCAGTCCCGATGCGACCAGGAGCTGCACAGACGCCGTCCAAGACCGGAGGTGAAGACCGCGCAAGGCACGAGGTATTGTCGCCGAGCAAGCCTTGGGATAAGGTATGATTCCACAAACCATCCTTTCCTATTGTATAGACGTTGACGTGTTTCCTTGTTCCGGGTTTGGGGGAGAAAACTTTTGTTTCCGCTGCCTTCTCTGCCTCCCCTAAAACCCAACAACCCTGTGATAGTGTGAAAAGGATTTATATCTTGTGATAGTATGATGACTAGTGTAGCCTCATGAATGGCAAGTAAATAGTACCATGTGATGATGAGATGAGAAATTATGTTTTACACATTTTATATCTTTTGAAGTTGTGATATTTATATGCTTGTTAGAAGTGAATTAGGGTTTGTATGTCCACTTGTTTGATGCAGCCTTAATTCACCCAATTGGCATAACTAATTAAGTGAAACTTTAATCATGTAGTGTCCTATTCCATAGATCCATCTGAGTGTTAGAACGTGCCATATGTGAAATGAGTATTCCGAAGGGAATCTCGGAGTGCATACTAATGAGTATGCGGGGTGCTTGTCATCCTGAATTCAAGTGTTTAGGGAGGATGATTGCGGTCATACCTAGTCCTTAGTTTGAGAACGACTACGGTCGTGTCTCAGTGATTATATATGTGATGAGATTGGAGGAAAACTGTGGTTGTACCTCAGATGGTAGGGTATGTGTACCAACCTCCTTTTACTAGTATCGTGACCTGTACCAAGGACGGACTAGGCTGTTAGCAGCTTGACCTTATTTTTTGTTGTGGAGGACCCGTACTGATCGGGGGCGGAGAAGATCTTAAGAGTCCAACTCTTCCTAGATCTTGTATGGCACTGATTTCGACTTAGCAGTGGTCACTTGGATTTTGAGTGGTATCCTTAATTTCCTCAGGGCATAATAAAAGATGTAATACAGACGTATATCATATCTATTTAGGGTTATACACGACGCTTCACATTGGATGATAACCCTTGCTTGTTTTCTTTACATAAAGATGGTGCTTAGTGTAATTAAGAGATAGTAGATATAGTTTTGTTGTGGATATGCTTAAGATTGTAGATTCATACATACAATAGCCATGGTTATGTTGATAACTATACTAATAGTATTGATTATAATCATGATGCTAGCTATCTCATGTTGTTAGTTATGTTTAGCATGTTAGCCATGCCTTTGCAACTAGAGATGCATATAATTCTAATCATGCTTATCCAGATAATTGTGCTTATGTTGTTAGCTCTTTTTATGATGTTGATATGTCCAACCTATTAGACATGGTAATGTTGTTAGCTATGCTTATGTGGCTAGACTTCTTCATAATGATAGAGATTCTATATTACTAGACTTGCTCATGATGCTAGATATGCATATGCCACTGAATTGCTTATATTGTCAACAAGATAAAGCATGATAGTCTGGATAATGATGATAGTTATTATCTACTCCTTTATGTATTTTGTTAATCATCAGTGATGTTGAGCTTATTTGTTATATCTGATTAAACTGCTTAACTATTTAATTACTTAAAAATTTTGTAATCAATAAACGTTGTTGGAGTTTATATCTCTTCCTGGGACATGGGTCTCGCCCTTGTGGTTTGCCACATTTTTTTAGGTAATCGGAAGTGATGAAAACAAACATGTGGCAGTAAAGAGGAGCTATAGTAATGAATCTTTGATAAAGTTGATTAGATGTCTAGTGTAACGCCTGGGGCCACTGCTCAAGGCTCTAGTAGAGTTTCAGGAATGACGATTGGCCCCACAAACCACCACTAGCCTTAACTGCGCACTTTGTCCACACTGACACGCAAGCCAGGATCAACGTCCCGACTGGTCACCCATCCTAGTACTACTCCAAGCTGAGCATGCTTAACTATGGAGTTCTTTAGTGATGGGCTCCCGGAAAAGGAGGTGCACCTTGGTGATATGGGTAGTCCAATCATTCCTTTTAAGATCATTATCCGAGGCCTCAAATCCTGGGATGTTACAATCTCCCCCACTTAGACTCTTGACGTCCTCGTCAAGGTTCAACTATATAGCCTCATAATATGACCCCATTTCAGTGCAGACCCACAATGGCCCATGGACACCCAACTCCTGATCACGGAATACCAACGCAAGGGTGGCTACGTCTACCATGGACAACCCTTTCCTTCATGCCTAGACCGCACGGCTTAAGACTAGCATGACACATGCCCATGTGGGCCCCACCTACTAGAGGGGTTATGGCTCTAATACCATTTGTAATGCCCGGGCCCACTGCCCTAGGCTCTAGTAGAGTTTCAAGAATGATGACTGCCCCCACAGACCACCACTAGCCTTAACTGCGCACATTGTCCACACTGACGCGCAAGCCATGATCAACTTCCTGACTGGTCACCCATCCTAGTACTATTTCAAGCTGAGCACGCTTAACTATGGAGTTCTTTAGTGACGGGCTCCCAGAAAAGGAGGTGCACCTTGATGATATGGGTAGTCCAATCAATCCTTTTAAGATCATTATCTGAGGCCTCAAATCCTAGGATGTTACATCTAGTGTGTCCTAGAGTCATCCTTGTACTCTCAGGTCCAGGCAGGAAAAGTCTGTATATGGTGTTTCAAATGAATCAGAATTTTGTTAGTATGTTAATGCTTATTTGTGTGACATATACAAATATTGTTCTCCTGTGTATATATGTTGTGGCTAAGGAAATAGACCAATTTGTATCCAATTCTTGGCATAGTATGGATACAAGAAATATGTTGGTCTCTTATATGCAAATGTTTTGAGCGGATGTTGATGTTGAAATCAGTTTTAATTTACCCATATTTTTGGGTATGTGATTAATTAGTGATTGATTGTGTTTTATGTTTTGAGTAATATTGTTTAGTGTAACAGGTTCTCACAGACACACCCTGCGTTGCTCATTAACACAAAAAGTAGATAATGTGGATATATTATTCAATATGATAGCTTCACAATACATCATTCTCTGTAACTCAATTTAGAATTTCTTGAACATGTTATGTGTGTAAATAGTTCTAGCATCTATCTCAATCTGAAAATCATTCCTTAATTGAACAACCTTGTATAGATCGTCGTAATCGGCATGGTGATCTGCCTCCAGGCGTGCTTCTTGTGCCCGTTGGTATTGATTGATGAATTGTTTCAATGATGTTTTGGAGTTAAGATAATTGTCAAAGAAAGAATTGATAGACTCACTCCGTTGAGTTGTTGTCATGTCGACCCAGAAGAAGTCATCAACATGCGTAGGTACCCACATTTGTCGCAAGTGGTACATGCGAGAAAGCCACCCTTGTTGATTTGCCTAGCATGAGAGTGTTGTGGCTTCCCAGTTCTGTTCAAAAGCCTAATTTGTTGGGCTTTCGTATACAACATTCCTGATTAGTTGTGATGCATTGGAATTTTTGCCTAACTTGTTAGGTAATTTCCTCATAATGTGCCAGAGGCATAGACAGTGCCTTGCATTAGGAAAGACGGACCAAATATCGTTTATTATAGGTTGTGCTTGATCAGTTACAATGCCCTTAGGTGGAGTGCCTGAGCAATTAAAATATAATAACACAACTGAGATGGGTGAAGTAGTTGTTTAAATAGAATTAATGGATACAATTTTTCATCATAAGTAAATATAAAGCATTTAATGTGTAACATTGGGTCTGGGTAGTGTATGTCGTTACTCATGATGGTAGTTCTTGGAACAACATATAGAGGCTGATAGCTGTGCAACTGTACAGAAGGCATGACATATATGTGTAGAAATACATCTCACAGAACTGTGTTAGTTTTCGAGGAGGTGTTCATTTGACGAACTCAGTGGACTAAAGGGGGTATTTAATGAATCAACCAGCAATTAGACAACCAGCCAACCGAATAACAAAAATATTACATTTATACTAAAGAGAAATATGTAATTTATGTAAAGTATGTATGGATAATCAAATGTAACAGAAGATGAGTGATTCGCCTAGATAATCTTTGAATGACAAGCTTTGAAAATATAGAGTTGTAACACACTATGTACATATAGAACAATAAAATGAAAGGGACGAATTGTGGTGTGACAAACATGGTAGTTCTTGTTAGTATAACAGACTAAAGATATTATGAAACTCCTATGCAAAAACTTTATTAGAGAAAAATAAGTGAGATAAGTAGGTTCGACATTAACCAGTGAGACAACTTATGAACGATTGCAAATGTTACGCTAGAACATAGTAGCGTCAAATTATTGGTCATAATTCGTAGTACATGAATATTTTTGAAACTGATTAAAAGCGCTTGAGGAATAATGTGCTCACCCATGCATTGCAGCCAAGTTTGGAAAAGCCAATTATAATTATCCCACTACTACAGAAATAGCATTCAGTGTCACTTTTCTGGGCGTCGGTTATTAAGGAAAACCGACGCCTAACATTTAAGGCGTCGGTTGTTCAAGCAACCCGACGTCTATATTCGAAGATCAGCCAGACACGGGTACCGCTTTGTATTAAGCGTCGGTTGTTTATAACAAACCGACGCGTAAAGTCGCCCGCGAAATCCATATTTCGATCAAAAAAAATTGTGTCATTTTCAGCGTCGGTTATATACGTAGAAACCGACGCCTATGTGCGATGAAAATTTGCGCAAAAAGTGTCACTGTTAGCGTCGGTTATCCTTGTATAACCGACGCTGAAAGTGGTTCCCGCCAAATAATTTCATGAAAATATCGTCCAATTGGACGTCGGTTTTTTCAAACAACCGACGCTAAAGATGTTTAGGCGTCGGTTGTTGTAAACAACCGACGCTATTTGAGAACTTATAACCCGCGATCGCCCGACTCTTCCCCTTTCTTCTATTTCATTGCTACCCTATTTCCCTGTTGCGGCGATTTCTCCGGCGATTTTGTGCTGCTGCTGCTAGTTTTCTCCGGCGCTTCTCTCCGGCGCTCCATCTCCGGCGTCCCTTCTCCGGCGCCCTTCTTCTCCGGCGCGTTTCTTCTCCGCCGCCGCCGCCGCCTGCTGCTCTAACCGCCTGCGCCGCCGCCCTGCTGCTCCAGCCACCTGCTGCCCGCCCTGATGCTCCATCCGCTGCGCCGCCGCCACGCCTGAGAACCGGCGCCGCCGCCACGCCTGATGCCCTCCTGCTTGCCCACCTGCCTGCCCTAGCTCCTTCCTTTCTTCCTGCTGACGCCCGGCGTCCTGTTTCTACATCACTGGTTAGTTTTACTGATTTCCTTGCTGCTTTCAGTGATTAATGATTGATACTACTGGTTAGTATTTCTTTAGTGATTAATTTAATTCAACAATTCATAGTTTGTTATTTACAATAACTGATCTGCTTGCCGATTTTAATGATTAGAGATACTGATTAATAGTAAGTATTGATAAATACTTAGTTAATTACTGATTTGTTGATTAGATATGTATAGAAGTTCCTTATAAATATATTTTTTATATACACATACATGTAATTTTGTATAAAATTCATGATGTAGTGTGATCTTAAATCCTAGAGTGTACCCCTTTTGTTCTATGATGGTACCTATGACCCTAAATACATCCATAAGGGTCTATTGTATCCTAAAGAAGATTTATTTCTTCCTTCTGCCCTAATTAGAATGAACAATCACTAAATTATGTACTATTTGTATGGAGTCCGGCTTCATTGTAGATATCTATTATTGTGTTTGTTGGCCTAGAAACCCATCCAAGATTGACTCATTAGGAGTAAATCTTGGATAGTCCCCGGTTTGGGATTGTTCTTGAACACCTAATCTCACTTAGGATGTAAGTGTATAATGTGTATTGAGTTTTTGAGAAAATTTTGGTAGCATTTCCCCGTTTGTTCTCTAAGTACATATGTACTTAGAGAATAGCGGGGAAATGCTGCCAAAATTTTCTTGAAAACCCAATACACATTATACACTTACTAGTGAGATTAGGTGTTCAAGGATGGGATAGGTGGTACACATTTATTATATATAAGAATGACATCAAATGTGTTTGTAGGCCTAGAATGTGAACAATCATTGTTTTTTATATTACTTGTACATTGGTATAAATTAGAATGAACAATCACTAAATTATATATTGTTTGTATGGAGTCCGGCTTCATTGTAGATATCTATTATTGTGTTTGTTGGCCTAGAAACCCATCCAAGATTGACTCATTAGGAGTAAATCTTGGATAGTCCCCGGTTTGGGACTGTTCTTGAACACCTAATCTCACTTAGGATGTAAGTGTATAATGTGTATTGAGTTTTCGAGAAAATTTTGGTAGCATTTCCCCGTTTGTTCTCTAAGTACATATGTACTTAGAGAACAGCGGGGAAATGCTGCCGAAATTTTCTTGAAAACCCAATACACATTATACACTTACTAGTGAGATTAGGTGTTCAAGGATGGGATAGGTGGTACACATTTATTATATATAAGAATGACATCAAATGTGTTTGTAGGCCTAGAATGTGAACAATCATTATTTTTTATATTACTTGTACATTGGTATAAATTAGAATGAACAATCACTAAATTATATACTGTTTGTATGGAGTCCGGCTTCATTGTAGATATCTATTATTGTGTTTGTTGGCCTAGAAACCCGTCCAAGATTGACTCATTAGGAGTAAATCTTGGATATTCCCCGGTTTGGGACTGTTCTTGAACACCTAATCTCACTTAGGATGTAAGTGTATAATGTGTATAGAGTTTTCGAGAAAATTTTGGTAGCATTTCCCCGTTTGTTCTCTAAGTACATATGTACTTAGAGAACAGCGGGGAAATGCTGCCGAAATTTTCTTGAAAACCCAATACACATTATACACTTACTAGTGAGATTAGGTGTTCAAGGATGGGATAGGTGGTACACATTTATTATATATAAGAATGACATCAAATGTGTTTGTTGGCCTAGAATGTGAACAATCATTGTTTTTTATATTACTTGTACATTGGTATAAATTAGAATGAACAATCACTTGTTTTCCTAATATATACTTGTTTTCTCTGATCATAGAATGGATAGATCATGGATGTCCATTCGTAATCGTTGCACCCCAGAGTTTATATCTGGTCTTGATCAGTTTATTAGATTTGCCGAGGAACATAGGAAAAAACCTACAGATAGGTTCTACTGTCCATGTAGGCATTGCGGTAACAACTTGAAAGTCAACACTGGTGAGGAAATCAAAAGTCATGTCATGTGCAACGGGATTGTACAAGGCTATACAGAATGGCACTGGCATGGAGAGATTTCAAAATCGAAACCAGTAGATGTCGATAGCAGTGCTTGGGTGGAAGAAGAAATTGCCTCCGATGACGTAAATGTGAACGAACCAGTTCCAGCAGACATCGTTGATGCGATGTTGGATAGTTGTAGGGTAGAGCACACCGATCCACCTCCTATCTTTACAAACATTGTGCATGATGCTGAGATACCGTTATACACGGGCTGTGCTAAGTTTACGAAGCTTAGCGCTGTGTTGAGATTGTATAAGTTGAAAGCTAACAATAGATGGAGCGACAAAAGCTTCACTTCATTGTTGACTTTGTTGAAAGAAATTCTTCCTGAAGGAAACGAGCTTCCAATCTCAACATACCAGGTAAAGAAAATGTTGTGCCCAATGGGAATGGAGGCCAAGAAGATACACGCATGCCCGAATGATTGTGTATTATTTCAAAAGGACTATGTAGATTTGAAAGATTGTCCAAAATGTGGTGCGTCACGGTATAAATTGACGACTTCGGGGGAGTCCAAAACTGGTTCTCCTGCCAAGGTGTTGTGGTATCTACCTATAATATCACGGTTTCAATGCTTGTTTGCAAATCCGAAAGATGCAAAGAATTTGAGGTGGCATGCAGATGTTAAGAAAAATAATGATGGGATCCTACGACATGCGTCTGATTCCCCACAGTGGAAGAAGATTGATCTATTGTACCCTAAATTTGGTGAAGAAGATAGGAATCTAAG
Organism: Alisma plantago-aquatica; assembly: GCA_963693085.1. Classification (NCBI taxonomy): domain Eukaryota; kingdom Viridiplantae; phylum Streptophyta; class Magnoliopsida; order Alismatales; family Alismataceae; genus Alisma; species Alisma plantago-aquatica. Next base: position 454,131,811 of record OY856413.1, on the reverse strand, counting down.
ACTTGGGATTTGTACAGATGGGATGAATCCGTACGGGACATTGAGCAGCCAACATAGTACTTGGCCAGTCATGCTTGTTATATACAATCTTCCTCCCTGGATGTGTATGAAAAATAAGTACGTTATGTTGTCATTGTTGATATCGGGCCCTAAACAACCCGGAAATGATATCGATGTTTATCTTGAATCTTTGATTGATGACTTAAAGAAACTTTGGGCTGAAGGTGTGATGACCTATGATGCTTCAGCAAGAGAGACATTTTGTTTGCACGCTATGTTGTTTTGCACTATTAATGACTTTCCAGCATATGGGAATTTGTCTGGATATAGTGTCAAAGAAGCTAAAGCGTGTCCTATATGTGAAGAAAACACTGATTCAATAAGACTAAAATATGGCGGCAAGACTGTATATCTTGGTCATCGAAGGTTTCTTTCAAAATTCCATCCGTATCGTAGGAAGCGCAAAGCATTCAATGGATGGAATGATGAACGGAGTGCACCTAAACCTATACCAGGGGATGTTGTTTATGAAAGAGTAAAAGACATTGTCAATGAATTTGGTAAGAAATCACAATGTAGTATGGCCACACGGAGTGACAATTCTTCATTCAAGAAGAAGTCAATATTTTGGGATCTTCCTTATTGGAGTTCTTTGACAGTCAGGCATTGTATCGATGTAATGCACATTGAGAAAAATGTCTGTGATAGCATCATTGGTACTCTATTAAATATACCAGGTAAGACTAAAGATGGGATAAAATCCAGACTGGACCTACGTGAAATGGGAATAAGGTCAGAATTAATAGAATTACGTGAAATGGGTAATAAAAGAACATACTTACCTCCCGCTTGTTACACGTTGTCTAGAAAGGAGAAGAAAACTTTTTGTGAATGCTTGGTAAATGTTAAGGTGCCACATGGTTACTCATCCAACATCCGTAGATTGGTATCAATGAAAGATCTGAAGTTGATAGGTCTTAAATCTCATGATTGTCACACTCTAATGCAACAAATATTGCCCGTGGCAATTCGATCTATATTGCCGAAGCATGTAAGGTTTGCAATTACCAGACTTTGTTTCTTTTTCAACAGTCTATGCAGCAAAGTTATTGACCCTGATACTCTCGATAATTTGCAAAGAGAAGTGGTTGTTACCCTATGTCAGCTTGAGATGTATTTCCCTCATTCGTTCTTTGATATCATGGTACATCTTGTTGTCCACTTGACTAGGGAAGTGAAAATGTTGGGACCAGTTTTCTTGCATTGGATGTATCCCTTTGAACGATACATGAGCGTTTTTAAAGGTGATGTTCGAAACCGTTATCGGCCTGAAGGGAGTATTATTGAAGGTTATGTGGCGAGAGAGGTTATGGATTTTTGCAATGACTTTTTTAGTGGTAATGACACTCCTGATAATGACAAGAATATTGAGGAGGGCAAAGGAATTTTGGGATCACGGGTGAAAGTAATCAGCCGTGAGCAGTTGGAACAAGCTCACTTGTATATTTTACACAATATGGACGAAGTGAGTGTTTATATCGAGGAACATACCAATTTCATAAAGAGACAACATCCTCGAGCAAGTTCAATGTGGCTTGCTAGAGAGCATAATAAGACTTTTACTAAGTGGTTTGAAGATAAAGTCTTACATCAACTATCTCAAACACCAAATGATATTACAGAAACTATCAAATGCCTCGCCTTTAAACCAAAACCGAATGTTATGTCTTATGAAGGGTTTGACATTAATGGATTCACATATTACACAAAGCGCCAAGATGATAAGAGTGTCGTCCAAAATAGTGGGGTCACTCTTCAAGCGTCGACTATGTACTTTGCAAGTGCAAAGGATAAGAGTCCACGTGAAGCTAAAATGTCATATTACGGTGTCATTGAGGACATTTGGGAGTTTGACTACATAGATTTCAAAATTCCGCTCTTTAAATGTAATTGGGTTGATAACACCAAAGGAGTTATAGTGGATGAATTGGGTTTCACTTTGGTGAACTTTGAAAACATTGGCGAGAAGGGTGAACCATTCATATTGGCATCACAGGCGAAACAAATATTCTATATCGATGATCCTGCAAATGATAAATGGTCGGTTGTTCTTCATGGTAAAAGACAGTTCATTGAAGATCCTATAGATGAAGAAGAGTACTATGATAAGTATGATGACTCCAGTCCATTCTCAGTTGGGTTGCCAACTCCACAAAATATTGAAGCTAATGATGACTTATATGTGCGCGGAGATCACAATGAAGGATTGTTAATTGATAAAAGATCACAATTTTAGAGACATGTATGTTTATACAAATGCTAAATGTTTGCCTTTTTCTAGTTAATACAAATGCTAAATGTTTGCCTTTTTCTATTTAATACAAATGCTAAATGTTTGCCTTTTTCTAGTTAATAGAAATGCTAAATGTTTGCCTTTTTAATGACATTTTCAGATGGCTGACCATGATGAGCATGATGTCCATGATGAGCATGAAGTCCTTGATGAGCATGCTGTCCATGACGAGCATGGCGAGGATACTAATGTAAGTTCTAAAAACATATCCTGTATTTCTATAAAATTCATTATCTTCTAGTTATGTCATATATCCTATATTTCTATATTGGGCTAATTTAGTGTGTTTTATTTTTGTCAAATTTTAGGTTGATGCACCTGTACCCACTGAAGCACTGGAGCAACTTGATGCGCAACACCAAACACTTAACAAGAAAAGGGGCATCACTCTGTTGAAGAAGTTATTAGCGCTAAGTGGTAGTGGATCCAAATTGGTGGTGGAGTTTGATAATGGAGGAAATCCAATTGGAGTGAACCGCAATAATTTTGTGAACTATCTTGGGTGTACCACTCGGAGCTATTGTGGTGTTAAGTATGACAATTGGCATAAAGTTCCTCAAGGGAAAAAAGACTTGATATGGAAGGATTTATGCGTGAGTTATTATTATTTGCAATTCTATTTTGTAGATTACAAATTCTATTATTTGCAATTCTATTTTGGATACTAGTTAATAACATTTCTATTTTACAGAATCTGTTTGCATTGGATGAGAAGTTGCATCGTAAAAATGTGATGCAACGCGCTGGAAAGATGCTTAGGAATTATAGGACAAATCTGAACAGAGAATACATAAAAGAGGGTGATAAGAAGAAGAAGTCAACCCTTGAACAATGGAACTTCTTGGACAAAGAAGATTGGGACAATTTTGTTGCTTCAAGAAAATCTGAAGAATTCAAGGTATTAGGCGTCACTCCCAATTTAATTAATATACATTGTATTCACCTATTCAAGATTAGCATTTAGTGCTACTAACCAAATCATTAATGTGCATACTAACTAGGCCCTCAGTGACGTACAAAAAGCAAGACGTGCACTGAATGTGCATGACCACACTATGGGTCCAAAAGGCTATGCAAGCGTTCGCCAAAGACTACAGGCAGAGTCTGCGGCTACTCAGGAGTCTGCTCCTACTCAGGAGTCTGCCACACCCATGCCTCGCCATGATATCTGGATAGCTGGCAGGCAAAACAAGAAGGGTGAAATAAAGAAGCCTGTAACTGCTGAGGCGGCTGCAAAAATGGTAAAATAACACTCTTAGAGAAATCGTTTGAATATTGATTATTTGTGGTGTTAACTTACCAATTTCTGTTTATGGTGATTAGCGGGAGCTGCACGAGCAGAGGAAACAAGGCACGTTCATCCCTCAGGGCACAAGGGATGAATTGACAGTTGCTCTGGGTAACCCAGAGCATCCTGGATGTGTTAGAGGTGCCGGCGCTGGTGTTGGCATCAAAGCATTCTTTGGGCCATCCCAGCGCAAACCCAGAGCGGGACTTTCTCAAGAAGAGGTAACTTATTCTTTTTTAAGAATGTTACTGCAAAAGGAAATTCATTAATAAGAAGCTAATGTTTCTTTTATCCATGTATAGGAGAATAAGAGAGTTGAGGATTTAGTTGCTAAGAAGGTCAACGATGTAGTTGCTGAGAAGGTCAAGGAAGAATTGCTGCGGTGGCAGGCATCTCAGGCTTCCAATACGCCTATGGCGACCCACTCTTCTCCTGATGCACAGACTGCGAGTAATCTTGGAGACCCATTGCCTAGCACGTCTGCTGTAAGTATTGTTTATGACATTGTAGTTAGTCTTTTCAAGTTGTTATGTTTTCAAGATGATATGTATATATGTATAATATTCTTTATGTAAATTTGTAGGCATTGAAGCCATGCCGCTTAAGAATGAAAGACTACGTTGTTGCAGAGGCGCAGGCTTACCCGTCCCTTCCTGGGGCAATGTTTCACGGGACTCCAATGCCACAGGGCTACATTTGTGTGAGCCCGATACGTGTGTTACCTGATTGGAGAGAAGCTACATTGCCATATCCCCACCCGAATATTGATAGACTTGCTGATGCAGAAGGCGGGGTGATATTGTGGCCCAAAGCAGATGTCGTCTACACGACTGAAATTGTAAGATAAATTTACATTGATTTAGACTGTTAATGTGTATATATGATGTCAACTGATCTGAAATTATATGTACAGGTTAAAAAGAAGACACCAGGAGCACCTAGGCCTCCACTTCCACTTCCCGCATTACCCGATTGGGTTCCAACTGACCTAACATACCTGTTAGGTCCTGCTTGTAGGGGAATGGCATGTTGGCTACGGGCACATAATGTACATTGCCCTATAATTATTTCTTTAGATGCAGATTATGCAGGTCAATCATACGATAGCTCTTTATTTATACAAGATATTATTGAGCTGTTTATGTATGATTGGCTGAATACATCAATGATAGAGACATGGATAAGGTGAGATCTTGTTCATACATCCATATACCTTGTGTAAGATCCGGTGATCTGGTTTCTTATATATTAATGCATACGCCTATATGTTTTGCAGCTACTTAGTCGAAGATCATTGCAAACAATTTGCATTTGATCATTTGGGATTTTTGATTCCATCATTGATTAGTTTGGTAGCTAAAGACCCTGATAATGTTCAACAATACTGTATAGATGCTTTTACAATTTTTGGTCAGCAAAAGAAGACGATAATAATAGCTCCATTCAATGTCAAGTAAGTTTACTTTATTTATAATTTGGACTTAATAAAATTCCATTTTTATTTTGCATTTTGAGTTATTAATTGTTAACTTCTTACCTCTAGCGGTAGACATTGGGAGTTACTAGTTATTGTCCCCGGGACATTCACTGTTTATTATCTAGATCCTGCGGGGAGTACATTGAACCCTAAAATTGGACACGTAATGAGAATGCCATTATTCTGGTGAGAAATATTTCATTTTTATATCCGTTAACATCTTTTATTACATTACTATTTACTTATGCAATTTATTGTGTTATATTAACATGTTGGGGTTTAGATGCATTCAAAAAGGCTGGAGGAACGGTCCCAAGGAAAAAGAACCAGCCAATAAATTGGCAGAACGTACAAGTAAGTTCCCGACTCGAATATATATATTATTGATGTGAATTGTGCTTAGTTGTATTATTTTGTATGTTTCAATTTATAGTGTGCTACACAAGACAATGGCTGGGCATGCGCATACTATGTGATGTGATTTATTCAGATGATTATCAAATATGCCGCATTGGACATCAATACCATACATGAGGTATTATATATAGTCTCATTAGTTAGTATGCAATATATCAATCTTATCTTATTTTTATATTATTACTTATATATATACATCATTCTCTTTGCAGGTGTTTAAAACTGACAACACTACAGGTAAACGCTTAAAAAATATACATGCTCCATATACGATGGAAGCATTAAATGAAGTAAGAGAAGAATGGGCAAAAGCCATACAAGCAGTGGCAACTGTAAGATATAATTGGGATGTTGATAGCGATAATGAATGATACTTTGTAAATGAATATTTCTGAATGTTAATACATGTATTTTAATGTTTCTATATGTGTGAATGTGAGAATTGAATTGATGTCTGAATGTATGTACATGTATGTACTTGTGTGAAATTTTCTTTATGACTTTTGCAGGTTTGCGGCCTGTTTGTAGGCTGATATCAATGGATGTCGTAAACCTGCAGTTCAGAAAACTGAACTGCAGGTTCTCATCCTACTGACCAGCCACAGCAGGCCTGCAAACTGATATGAAAAAATATATATATAAATAGGCGTCGGTTATTTAATGAAAACCGTCAGCAAAGACATACAGCGTCGGTTATTTATAGATAACCAACGCCTAATAGTACAAACAACCCGACCGTGCAGGATAGCACGGCCGTGGTGGAAAAGGCGTCGGTTATGCATATAAAACCGACGCCTATAGTACTAAACACGACCGTGCAGGGAAGCACGGCCGTGTCGTCTTGAAGTATAGGCGTCAGTCGTTTGGTATATAACCGACGCCAAAAGGGTTCGCGCCACAGAAAACGACGTCATCTAGGACACTTTATGCGTCGGTTATCAACTAAAAGATCGACGCTACATGGAATATAGGCGTCGGTTTTTTAGTAAATCACCGACGCAGAAAGTGCCCTAGATGACGCCGTTTTCTGTGGCGTGAACCATTTTGGCGTCGGTTGTCTACTAAAAGACCGACGCCTATAGGTTAAATAGGCGTCGGTTAAAAAACCGACGCCGAAATGTTCGACCTTTAGCGGCGCCCACATAGGCGTCGGTCGGAAACTGACGCCAAATGGGGTTAAAAGACCGACGCCAAATGGGGTTTCTGTAGTAGTGTCCATTATTTCTTCACATAACAGGCCACAGCCGAGCAACGTGGACTGACCATGATGGTTAATCCCAACAAATGGTGCAAATGGCATTTCACATTTATTCATTAGGTATGTTGTATCAAAGGTAACAACATCACCGAAGTGTTTATATGCCATCTGAGAACTTGCGTCTGTCTAAAATACATTTTGAAGAACTCCTTCTTCATTCAAGTCTAGAACGTAGAAGAAGTCTAGGTTTTCTTTTTGCATATGAACAAAATATGTTTGTATTGCATGGGCATCACCTTCCCCTAAGTAGAGCTTCTGTGAATGAAGAAGATTGTTTTTCATGTCCTTCATTGTGAATGAAAGTTTGTCATAACCTCCAGCTTCACATACTAAGGATGACATATTTTTGATGTGCCAATGCCTGCTGCATCATTGAAGTCAATACACCTCTGCACATCTACTGGTATTTTTCGCTTAGATGAAAGATGCCTAATCATGTGGTTGTGAAGCATTTGGTGGTTGTGTTGAAGATTAACATAAGAAAACTGATATTCCCCTAATATTGTGTGTTTCAGCTTAACATAAGATTTGCATTCTATACGTGCAGTTGGCTTGTACTGTTATAGAGAATCCTTGCAATTTTCGGGTGGCTTCCCACCCTTAATACAAGAGAATGTGATCCTTGAGGTCTCATTGCAATCTCTATCCTTATGTGAGTGCGAGATTTTGATACCAAATCCAGAAGCGTCTGCATACACCTCATAGAACTGCCTCACTTGTTCTATACTTGGAAACTTTAGGCCTATCTCAGGTGTTGGTATGTTATCAGAAGTTGTGATGTTATCGGGTGTATTCGGGAAGTTGGAATGGGTTTGACTTATAGATGAATGATCTATATCATTGTAATGACCCTGACCTGGGTTATGAGATAACCCTATTTTTTTGCTAAGTAAGTTGCTTAGAACTTGAATATAATCCTCTAAAGTGTTTTTCTATCAGGTAACAAACTTATGTTTCAAATTTGGTCATGTTTGAATTATGTTTGAGCAATGTTCTCATGTTTTGGACCAAAATGTAATTTACCCAAGATGAGGGGTTATGTTGCAATTTGTCATATTTTGAACATGCCGCATGTGTTTTAGCATCATTATAGAGAGAATGATGTAAGGTGGTGGCTTGTGGAAAGCCTAAATTCCAAGTTTGGTATCAGAGTTTAAGGTTTGCTGAGTCTATAGAGACATAGGACTAAGGTGTCGAGTCTGTTCCAGTGTCCACCAGTATACCCTATAGTGACTTCTATTTATGCAGAAGAAAGGGTAAAGTTTAAAAATGACTGGAGAATACAAGAAACACATTGCTAAGAGCAATGTTGTTGCACCAAGAGAGGGTGCAAGGGATCAGGCAAGAGAAAAATGAGTGCCTGAGAATTTCTATCTTGACCCAATCAGGATAGAGAATCCTACTTTTTATGCTCTTGTTGGGCAGGTTAGGACAACATTAATGAATATAGAGGACTGAATACTAACAATACAACCTAGATTACTATCCCTCAATGTAGAAACTTTGGGTTCTGAAAGGGTTCCTAAATGACATAGTCATGTTGGAACAGTGGAAATGTGGGAAAGATTAACATGTGGCAAGAAGATAGACTCTACCATAAGTATAGACAGATAGTACATCTCTGATGGCAATGCCTAAGGATGGGCAATAAGCTGAGAATTAAGGAAAGGTCTCTATAATTCTAGGGACATTTGCCTAGTTGTTCTAAAAAGTCAATGTTTTGGTACCACCAGTGCAATAAATGCCTAGTACACCAGGGCAGTAGTCACTAAGTAAAGGCAAAAGTCCTAACTTTCCACTTGTAAGAACCCATGGCTTAGTTTTTACATCGGTAATAAGACCGATAAGACCATGGTATGAGGGCAAGACATGTTATAAGTATGGACATGTTAAGCATAATGAACCCTTTTATTCAAAAAGAAGAGTCAATGACCCAACAACCGAGGCAGACTCGGCAGGGCTTACAAAAGTTACAACCTAATAGTGTAAAAAGGGCAAAAAGAAACAACATGAAACAGCTAGACTCTATGTTTGAGTCAACCTGAAGTGGTAGACGACTGTGACGGGTGACAGTCAGATAGAGCTTTTTCATTCTGATATGTCTTCTCTTGATTTTATCTTATAATCATAAGTAGGTAGTTGTTGTTGATCTTCCTTTAATTAGTCCTATGAGGACATGACGAAGAGATAAAAAGGATGAGAACCTATATTCAATCCAATATTCTCTTATATGTGTTTTGAAACTTCCCTCTTTAAGTAGAAAGGGAAGAGATGTAAGAGAAATACCTGAGAAAATCAGAGATATTAAGTGGTAAAACTTAAAGAGATGAAACATAATATAAAACAAATGCATACTACCTAATTTTAGTCCTTGAATACCCTGGCCAGGTATTCATCTATTGAAGGCAAGGTAAGTATGGAACTCTTAGATTGTTATCTTTCTTATTACTCTGATCAAGTAGTCATTTTGAGACAATCTAAAGAGCATAATGAAGTCAAAGATGTGGCATGGATATTTCTACCACATCCTAATTGATATATGGAGAAATCTACGTTAATCATAGATCAACTTATAAACAAAAAGAAGATGTTTAGTATAATGTATACCTTGATCTGAGGACCTAGAGGTAACAGTTATCCGATGAGAGGTAACAATGTTCAGTGATGAACTAAGGGTTGGAATACCCAGATCTAGTAATCATGATGATGATAATACTGAGAGGTGGTGACATGTAATCATCTCTATAATTCCTATGCTGAAGGCAAGGAACTTAAGAGGAAATAAGATTGAATGACACATGAACAATTGAAAGTTCATGTAATACTCGAAGAAGGTGATAGTCTCTTTTATTTAATAAACAACCCTTAATAATGGTGGGGTGATAAAAAGGACTATGTTTCCTTGTACTCTTTCTCTTCTGGAACATGACAATCAAGTAAGTCTTATGACACTTGATGTGCATGAGTTAGAAGTGTTCTATGGATGAATACTTAGTAAAGTATCAACTAGTCTTGGATTTTAGTTCCAAGACAAGCACATGTGATAAGTAATATGTGTGGTCTTGGTAAATAACAATAGAGGATGGAAATGATGATGATGTGATGTGTTTTTGGCACAAATAATGCATACCAAGGTAAAGAATCCTAGTATCTAAGAACTTTCAATGATATGAGAAAAATGAGAACATGATTCCTGACAAGGAGTAATGTTTGTTTACCTAGAAGGGGCAACCTTGTGACAATTCTAGTAGGAAAATTATATGTTAGGGGTTTATGCTCTACATAAACATAACTTTGATAAAGATATATTAATTGAAGGAATAAAGGTAGAATCATTTGAGGAAAAGCTTATCAAAGCTAAAAAAATGTATGATAAGACCTGTAGTTCCAAGTGGGTGACAAATCAGTGAGGTTTGACACCTAAGTTAAATAAGGTATGTATAATGATTCTCTGACTAAGAAAAAAAATGTCACCCGACATAGAGTTGACTCTACAGTCAATAATGAAAAGGACAGTGGAGTATGTGTCATGTATGACAGATTCTATGATAACCCTGTGTAAAAGGACTTTGTGTTGGTCAAAGTTCTATGGCATCTCCATGACATTAATATGTTATGTGGAGGCTTGATAATATGATGAATGAATAATATATGTCTCCCTTTACTTGGGATTTCAGGGATAAAATCCTTGTTAGGGGTTTATAATTTGTAATGACCCTGACTTGGGTTATGAGGTAACCCTATTTGTTTTGGCTAAGTAAGTTGCTTAGAACTTGAATATAATCCTCTAAAGTGTTTTTCTATCAGGTAACAAACTTATGTTTCAAATTTGGTCATGTTTGAATTATGTTTGAGCAATGTTCTCATGTTTGGACCGAAATGCAATTTACCCAAGATGAGGGGTTATATTGTAATTTGTCATATTTTGAGCATGCCTCATGTGTTTTAGCATCATTATAGAGAGAATGATGCAAGGTGGTGGCTTGTGGAAAGCCTAAATTCCAAGTTATATAGTCCAATGTCTGGCTGAACTCGATCTCAGGACTAGTAAAGTCCAATGTCTGGCTGAACTCTATGATCTCAGGATTGGTATAGTCCAATGCCTGGCTGTGACCTCATGATTGGTATAGTCCAATGCCTGTCTGTGAACTCAAGATTGGTATAGTCCAATGTCTGGTTGAACTCGATCTCAGGATTGGTATAGTCCAATGCCTGGCTGAACTCTATGATCTCAGGATTTGTATAGTCCAATGCCTGGCTGTGACCTCAGGATTGGTATAGTCCAATCTCTGGCTGTGAACTCAGGATTGGTATAGTCCAATTCCTGGTTGTGTCCTCAGGATTGGTATAGTCTAATTCCTGGATGTAAACTCAAGATTGGTATAGTCCAATGCCTGGCTGAACTCGATCTCAGGATTGGTATAGTCCAATGCCTGGCTGTGAACTCAGGATTGGTATAGTCCAATGCCTGGCTGAACTTGATCTCAGGATTGGTATAGTCCAATGTCTGGCTGTGACCTCAGGATTGGTATAGTCCAATGCCTGGCTATGAACTCAGAATTGGTATAGTCCAATGCCTGGTTGAGACCTCAGGATTGGTATAGTCCAATGCCTGGCTGTGAACTCAGGATTGGTATAGTCCAATGCCTGGATGAACTCGATCTCAGGATTGGTATAGTCCAATGCCTGGCTGAACTCTATGATCTCAGGATTGGTATAGTGTAATGCCTGGTTGTGAACTGAGGATCGGTATAGTCCAATTCCTGGTTGAACTTGATCTCAGGATTGGTATAGTGTAATGCCTGGTTGTGAACTGAGGATTGGTATAGTCCAATTCCTGGTTGAACTTGATCTCAGGATTGGTATAGTCCAATGTCTGGCTAAACTCTATGATCTCAGGATTGGTATAGTCCAATGCCTGGTTGTAAACTCAGGATTGGTATATTCCAATGCCTGGATGAACTCGATCTTAGGATTGGTATAGTCCAATGCATGGATGTGACCTCAGGATTGGTATAGTCCAATGCCTGGCTGTGAACTCAGGATTGATATAGTCCAATGCCTGGCTGAACTCGATCTCAGGATTGGTATAGTCCAATGCCTGGCTGAATTCTATGATCTCAGGATTGGTATAGTTCAATGCCTAGTTGAACTCTATGATCTCAGGATTGGTATAGTCCAATGCTTGGCTGAACTCTATGATCTCAGGATTGGTATAGTCCAATGCCTGGCTGTGACCTCATGATTGGTATAGTCTAATGCCTGGATGAACTCTATGATCTCAAGATTGGTATAGTCCAATGCCTGGTTGTGACCTCAAGATTGGTATAGTCCAATGTCTGGCTAAACTTTGTGATCTCAGGATTGGTATAGTCCAATACCCGGTTGAACATGATGATGTATATTCACATTACTGGTACAATTTAATACCAGGTTAGCAGATTGGCTGAGGCTGACAAATAGAAATGAGAATGATTCATGGGTGTCGTACCATGATAATATTATCACAGGATAAGCTTGAGATACTGATATAATATGATGGGTAAATGATGCACATGTTTTTCATATTTCTTATAAAATAAATAGATGATTTACTTCTCTATCATATATAGTTGCAATGCTTTAAAAGATTGAGAATGTTCTAAACTTCTTATCCTCTGCTCAATTTAATAATATTTAACTGTGTTAATAACATTGTTGGCGGAGAGTTATATCTCTCACTGGGACAATTGTCTCACCCTGTGGGATCCGCATTTTTTTAGGTGGACGTACACGAGGGGGGGGGGGTTGAGACTGTACTGTAGAAGAACAACAACAACAACAGTGACAACTCAGGTTGAGTGTACTATCTGTCGTGTCTTGTAGATAGAAGTCCTATGTGTCATCTCTGTACTCTCAGGTCCTTGGATTTAGTACGTGTTGGTTTTATGACCAATCTGAGATTTTGGCTTGTATGCCTCGATGTTTGATGTTGCTTTAAGTATATGTTTTTGAGAAAGCAACTGTTATATGTTGTCCTCAAGAAGAAATGGTACAGTGTATGTACAATATATGATCAATGTGAATATCAGGTTTTGGTTCTTCCTTAAAGAGTTTTTCTAGAAATGGATCTCTTTGTAAAGAAAATGGTTTTAATTTTTAGTGATTTTTGTTAATCTGTTTCTTATAATTATTCCACATAATTAGTAACGAATTGTTTGTCGGTTTGAGGACGGTCGTTTCAATCATCCTCTGTCAGCACTACAACGTGAGCTGACTGTGATGTGTGAGCGACATTGAAGCCTTCATCTACGGTAATCACTTCATTGACATGAACGCACTGCTGCTCTGGGTCTTAGTCCAAATCAATGACAATGACTTCCAAATTCTAAAACATTTAAGAAGGTAATGAGTGCAAGGAACCTAAAAGCACAATGGAATTGATAGCTGGATATAAAAGTGAAAGTACTACATGTTTAAGATGTAAATTGGGTTATGGCAAACTAGGAGAGTAAGTAGGTTGTTCTGTGAAAATGGTTAATAACGAGGTATATGAGGTCAACGGGTGTTATGTTGTATGTTATGGTAATCAAATTTAATAGAAATGGGAATGTGGCAGAAAGATATAAATGAAATCAGATTGTTATGTGACTGTAGCAACGGTCGTAAAGATTGATGTATGGACATATTGCAATCCTTAAAACTTTACAGTAATTTGAGTAAAGATTGTTGAATATATTTTTAAATGTCACAGTAAAATGTTCATGTAGGCAAGAAATGGGAACTGAGAATAGGAATGGTAACATGTAACATCCCAGGATTTGAGGCCTCAGATAAGTTGATCTTAAAAGGAATGATTGGACTACCCATATCACCAAGGTGCACCTCCTTTTTCGGGATCCCATCACTAAAGAACTCCATAGTTAAGTGTGCTCAGCTTGGAGTAGTACTAGGATGGGTGACCAGTCAGGAAGTTGACCCCGGCTTGCACGTGCATGAGGATAAAGCACGCAGTTAAGGCTAGTGGTGGTCTGTGGGGCCAGTCGTCATTCCTGAAACTCTACTAGAGCCTTGGGCAGTGGGCCCGGGTGTTACAAATGGTATCAGAGCTATAAACCCCTCCAGTAGGTGGGGCCCACATGGCCATGTCATGCCAGTCTTGAGCCGTGCGGTCCAGGATAGTTGCAAAGGGCTATCCGCAGAGACGAGATGGAGCCGCCCTTGTGCTGGTATTCCGTGATCGGGAGCTGGGTGTCCATGGGCTATTGTGGGCCTTCACTGAAATGGGGTCAGATTATGGGGCCATATAGTTGAGCCTTGACGAGGACGTCAAGATTCTAAGTGGGGGAGATTGTAACATCCCAGGATTTGAGGCCTCGGATAAGTTGATCTTAAAAGGAATGATTGGACTACCCATATCACCAAGGTGCGCCTCCTTTTCCGGGAGCCCATCACTAAAGAACTCCATAGTTAAGCGTGCTCAGCTTGGAGTAGTACTAGGATGGGTGACCAGTCGGGAAGTTGACCCCGGCTTGCACGTGCATGAGGATAAAGCACGTAGTTAAGACTAGTGGTGGTATGTGGGGCCAGTCGTCATTCCTGAAACTCTACTAGAGCCTTGGGCAGTGGGCCCAGACGTTACATAACACCTGTGTACATAGGGAAAAAAACTCCTACAAACTTGAGTTACAGTGTAATAAAGCATACCAATCGTGAATACAAAATCAAGGAAACCTTAGCAAACAACATAACAAAAAGTAAATTGTGAAAAAGGTTTATGTTAATGTGTTAATGTGGTAATAGGTAAACAAGAATTTGGGTAACTAAGTAAGTAGGTATGTAGGAATGGTAAACTCATGTGTACATTGAAAAGAAAAACTCCTGAGAACCTGAGTTAAAGTGTAAAAAACCAGACCAATCGGTACTCTAACAGCAAGGAAACCTTGGAAAACTACATATAATAAAACAAGAACACAAATGGCACGATTGATGGTAAACAAATGGCAAAGGGTAATGTGGTGTTAATTAAAGAGGAAACTTGTTAACAAAACTCATGCGCAACTGAGGTACAGTGAAAATATTCGGTGCAATCGGGGCAATCAGTTATCTAAAAGAAAAGTAATTGTGGCAAACTACATATAAGAACAACAAGAACAGAAGGGAGAATGCAAAATGGTCAAGGATTGACAAGATTGCTGGGCTACAAATGTTAAAGGGTAACAGCTACTGGGGTGTTACAAACATGTGTAATTCTCTAATACCAGACTACCTAAGTGCTATTTAATAGACAACCTGAGAGTTAAGGTAACATCTAATGGGGTGTTAGGTAACAATGGTTGTGCTAAGTTCCTTACTACTCTGAGAGTTAAGTAACAATGTTTATGTGTTATAATGACACAAGTTGGTTATTGATGTCATTGTGTACTGAACATGGCAATGATGCAAACAAGGTTTCATCGAGTTACTGCTAAGAGGTTGTAATAAAAACCCATACCACTGAGTTACTGCCTAAGTAACTTGGAACCTGGCAGCAGAGTGGTTATGTTGACCTAGGTGACAACTTAGTACATACTACACTGAGTGTTAGTGTAGCTGAACCTGGATTGTTACACTGAAGGGGAGCTTGACAGTGACATATAACAAGGTCTGTTTGAGTTTATAACAAGGTTTGTTTTCACAAGTTAACAAAAAAGGTTTGTTTTTGTGTTTGTTGCAAACATTAGGTTTTTCTGTTGTTGTGTATTGAAGATGGGAACTATGCAAAACAAGGTTACATCGAGTAATGATTATTAGGATCCCTAAAAAGGCATGTTGCTGTGTTACTAGTTACTTAGCATGTAATCGAATAACAACATTGTTATGTTAGAATCGGTGACACCTTAGTAGAAATTAAAAATAAGGTTACATCGAGTTACTAGTATTAGGATCCCTATGAAGGAATGTTGCTGAGTTACTAGCTACTTAGCATGTAATCTCATAACAACATTGTTATGTTAAAATCGGTAACAACTTAGTACAAAGCAAATAGAATGCACAAACATTATTAACTGTTGTCTTGTTACCATCGCGCGACAACATTGTTGCTCCTCCAATAACGCCCCGCGTACCATCACACAGCAACATTGTTGCTCCTCCAGTAATGCTCTGCTTGTCTCTCCTTAGAAACCTGCTCTAGGTCTTCCTATAGGGCCGAAGCAACCCCAACTCTTCTTGAGCAATATCCGCCTGATCAACTCCTCCTCTGCCCTACAGGAAAACCTAGAGCAGCTTTATAAGGACTCGGCTCGCCCCTGCGCATCTTCTCTTCCGATGGAAGACGAGATGGGCAGGGGCGAGCCGAGGAGGGGTAGAATCGGCGGGGCGGGGAGAAGTGGAGGAAAAGGAAGTCGGGCAAGTACGTGGTGAGGAGGGGGAGGAGAAATGGAGGAAAATGAAGCAGCACGAAGAGGACGCGAGGATGGGGAAGAGAGGGGAACGAGGAAGACAGTATAGGGGGTATCGGTGGGGGTGGATGTCGAGTGGGGGATTTGGGGGGGGGATTTTTTTGAAAATGTGAGAAAGGACGGGATGAGTGGGCGAGAAGACAAGTGGAGGAAGACGACAAGCGGTCGTATGGGTGGTCGTCCGCTAAGGGTCGTTTGTATATCATTTTCCTAGTTGATATGGTTGGCCGTTCAACGTCGGTAATTGTTGTCGTCGCGCTATCGCCGAATCGACACCTGTCCCGGCCGCGTTTGTCGCCTACCTCCACAGCTTTATAACTTTTTAGTTTTTTGCAATTGTTTTTCTCCATTCAATACGATGCTTTGTCTTTGCTCGAGAGCTGCAACTCTATTGATTTTTAATCCGGTGGTTATTATGGTGGCTCTGTTTCATGTATTTCTCACATGTTTAAGTATACGTTGAATTATAGGTAATTCATGCACCGTGTGACCAGTATATTGAATTATAGGTGTTGCTGAAACACCCATAATAATATAGAACTCTTTAGCTTATGCCTGTTAGATGACAAAAACAAGGCAAAAAGTGGTAGCAAAGAGCATTAAGGAGGCACACACACTTTACTGATGAGCAAGTAGACATACTGGAGAATTTCGTATAAATAGAAGATGCGATAGTCATTGGGAATAAACACAAGGTTGTATGTATTTTTTACCACTGAAAATTGTGATTGGTTTTGCTAGATAAATAAATATAAGAACCACAACAGCCAATTAATCAGTCTGATTAGTCCATTTGAATTTATCACAATGCTAATTGTGTTGTTTATTTGCTTTTCTTACTTTTTTTAAACCAGTAAATTTGCACATGTTTAATAAAGAAGAGGCAGAGGTAATTTCAATAGTGACGCATTATAGGTAAGAGGGAGTCAATTGTTCGTTGATCAGAGTATTTTACTCCCACTGAAAATTGTGATTGTCTTTGGCTAAATAAAATAAAGTTAAGAACCGCGACAGTCAATACATCAGCCAGCTTGATCCATTTATTTTTTATCACATTACTAATTGTATTTTTTTACCTTTTTTCATTATTGTTCTTTTATATATTAAGCATGCTCATGTTTATCAGAGAAAGAGCAAGGGTAATTTTACTAGTGTCATGCTACGATAAGAGGGAATCATGTCATAGCATTTTCATCATTTTTTTACTTAGACATATATATATACTAGTGAACGTACACGTGCACATGCACATGACATATAAAATTTGTTGAAAATATGCGGGGAGAGGACTCGTCCGTGAAAGGGTCCCTACGTTAAAAGATATTTGTGTTGGTTGTTTGAAAGGAGAGAATCAAGGAACCGTTTTCGTGGAGAGAGAAATACAGAATTAAAGATAATAAAAGTTAATAGGAGAGTGTGAGAATAAATATTTGTAAGAGTAAAATTCCTTGAAAAAAGGAGAGAAGAGAGTGAATCAATGAGAGCTTTTTATAGTAGTATGGATAAATTATTGAGCACTAATCATTTTGGTTTAAATTTTGTTTGCGAAAATTTACTTGATGCCCAATTAGAAACCGAGTAGAATACCATTTTTTTACAACTATGACTTTTGACTAGAATATTTTATCATGTAATTTAATATAAGAATAAAAAGACATATGAGTCAAAATATATTATAAATAAAAAGAGATCGGCATTTTATATTATGTTGTCATGCATTCAACAAATTCAAATACAATAAACGTGCTTAGCACTAGCAATGAGTTTACTTGTCTGTTTGGAAGAAAAAAATGAAATTTAATGTTCAGAATGATATTGAATCATATGCACAATTTGGTAGCTAAAATATTGTTGACAGTATGTCTTTTTTATCGTATAATTAAATATACAATAAAAATATAAAAGAATTGTGTTTCAGCAAGAGAGGGATCACATCCACCACCAGCTGAAACGGACTCTTACGTGGCTGCTGTGTTGCCGCTTACATATACCTATTTAGACACCCACGACGACCACGAGGACGATTCTCACTAAGCGCCGCCAGGAAAGCGAAAGGATACTCCGCTGGTGATCTTCTCTTCTCTTCTCATCAGCTGACTCACCCTCTCTTCCCCCTTCTCTCGATTATATGCCAGTCCCCGACCCGACGCTCAGCCTCAGGCTCCGCCTTGCCGCTCTCGGCCTCCGCTACAGCGCCGGTGACCCGTGAGAGGACGCAACCGAGGCGCGTCAGACCTCGCGTCGCCATTTTTTTTATCCCATGATCCACGACCGCGACACCGGTTCGGCTTCCCTCCTACTCCAGAGGCCTCAGTCTCTGCAATCCCTCATCGTCTTCCCGCAATACCATGCCGCCTCTATCCCGCCGCTCGGAAAGCGCCCCGCACCTCCCGCTGTACCGCGGAGGCGAGAGGGAATGGATGGTTGCTGCCGCTGCTAAGCAGGCTCTACCATCAAGCAGGGTCCCAGCCAAGCTCCTCCTCAACGTCACAGTCCAGCGTAGCCTCGGCCCCGTGCACGTCATCATCTCCCCAGATTCCACCGTCGCCGACCTAATCAAGGCCGCCGTCGCGGCTTATGCCAAGGAAGGGAGGAGGCCGCTGCTCCCGGCGGCGGATCCGGTTGGATACGAGCTGCACTACTCGCAGTTCATCCTCGAAAGTAAGCGACCCTCGCCCCATCAACATGTTCTAATTTTAGTTGACTCCTGGTTAATCTTCGGCCCTTGTGTTCCTCCGCCCCCTTCACTTCGATCCGCCCTTTCATTCGGTGGTCCACAAACCTTATTCTGATTTATCACTCATCTATGCTGATCACTTCCCAAACCTACTGTTAAGGTCTGGACTCCGACGAGAAGCTCATCAATCTCGGCTCCCGCAACTTCTTCCTATGCTCCAAGCAGAGCTCCACTGCCGCGCCAACAGCCGCAGCTGCCTTCTGTTTCCCGTCGGACTGCAGGAGGGATGACGGGCACAAGAAGGGGACACTTGCTACTGCCAAGGTTCCTGGATTCTTTCGCAAGGCACTAGATTTTAAAAGAGTTTTTTCCCAAAACCCCTTTGTTTTCACATAATTCTATAAAAAGTAATTCCAGCCAACCCCCTCTTTTTACCCAAATTCCCATTTACCGCCTCTTCTATTCACTCGGTTACCTGCCCGTGACGGAATTGTGCTTTAATTTTGGATTTCGTCGGGTTAAGTACATTTTAGTCATAAAATATCAGTCTAGTCATAAAATCAGACTAGAGACGTCAAGTCTATTTCCGAACCGTTTTAAGATTGATCTGTCCCATTTTATAAATTTTAGAAGTTCAGTCTTCGGTTCGGTCCGATCTAAAATCACTCAGAATGTGAGCTCGATTAATATCCAATGTAGATATACAATACTAAGTAACGATTATTTATAAATTACAAGTATTAACACTAATAGCGTAAAAATTTAATATCTTTTTTATATTAGTGTTACAACTAATTAAGGTGATTTAATTTTACGTTTAAATAATTTAAAAAATAGAAAGTCTGGTTGCGGTCCCAACGATGGAGTCCATTTCTAGTCTATTTTTAAAACGGTCTTGTCACACCTTAAACCGGTATAACCTACGATCTATAATTTTCTTACTAATTTGACCATTGGTTCGGTTCGTTCCGGTTTCAGACATATGCTCATTGAGCTCGTGCAAATATCAGTTTAGCCATAAAACCAGACCAGAGACGTCAAGTCCATTCCCGAACCATTTCAAGATTGATTTGTCTCGTTTTATAAATTTTAGAAGTTTAGTCGGTTTGATCCGGTCCAAAATCAATAAGAATGTGAGTCAGATCAATATCCGATGCAAATATACAATACTAACTAATGAATACAAATATTAACACATAACATAAAAAATTATTATCTTTTTTATATTAGTGTTATAATTAATTAACATGAATTAATTTTCACTTTTAAATAAGGTAAAAAAATAGAAAATATGGTTACCGTCCCAACGGTCCAGTCCAGTTCTAGTCTATTTTCAAAAGTCGGTCTTGTCCCACCTTAAATCGGTACAACCTACGATCTATAGTTTTTTTATTACTAATTCGATCATTGGTCCGGTTCATTCTGATTTCAGAAATATGCTCACCCCAAACTGAATTAGACAAAATGTGGACATGAAGCAGACCGACTGAACCCAACCGGGACTGGTCTAAAATTTATTTAACCCGGCGAAATCCAAAATCAAAGCACGCACCAAAACATCGCTAAAATATTTTTTTCTCATCATTGATATCATTTAATAGAAGGTAAAAGAATAAAATGTAAAAGCAAAAAAAAAAAGAGCAGGTGACGGACTGAATAGGAGAGGGGGTAAATGGGAATTTGGGTAAAGAGAGAGGGGGTTGGCTGGAATTACTGAAACTAGAGGAGGTTTTCTGGAATTATGTGAAAGCAGAGGGAGGTTTTAGAAGAAAAAAAATCATTTTAAAACCGGTGTGCCGGTCTAGGTGCCTTTTTTTTTTCAAAGGCAAACAACTTTGATGCCGTTAGACGGTTGCTGGCTTCCCCGTTCGGTGGTTGTTTGGTATTATCTGGTACTAGAAATTATCGAAATGTCTGTCATTATTAGTTTGTCGTCCCCACTGTCATTATTGTTAATTGGTATTGAGGTCGGAGATATTTTACTTGGTTGGAAGCGGGGTCGTATGATTATTGGTGGTGGGTAAGGGGGGGGGGGGGGGGCCCTTCATTCATAATCGTACTTGGCGTTAAATGGCAGAAAGTAACTTTGTGATTCAATCGAATGTGTTCAACATTCAATTAAGAAAGGTTTATTCTTTCCAGGGTTTTGTTTGGTAGGGTGCATTGTAATTCAAATGTTGAGAATATATTGTACAGGGTAATTTTTTTGATTGGTTTCAGCAGCGGTGGACGGTGCATCCAACGGCTGTCTCGAGCTGCATTAAACCAAACAACTTCTAAAAGACTTTTGACCTTGCAGCCAATCAAACAACGTATTGTTTACTCGATCATCTTATGGACGTGTTGCTTCCAAAACCAGAGAAAGTTGATTCATGCACACGATAAAAGGATGGCACGCGTGCCAACCTAAGTCACCATATTAACAAGGAAGATGTCACATGCCACGAAATTAGGTTAATTTAATATGATGTGTGTGCCATCCTTACGGCAGGGGCCATGCTCTTATCTGTGTACTTTACAAAGCGCTTTGATGTAAAAGCGGACGTCAAGTTTTAAAAACAACCCACGACCCTTAACCTCTCACGCACTAACCCAGCCCTCCACTTCCATCTCTATTACTCCCCTGTTCATACAGCAAAGGAGGCAGGTGCGGATTCGTGACCAAGTAAGCTTTCACTCTCACCAGCCAATGGCAGCCGGCAGTGCTCCATGGTAGTTGCTGTGCGCTGATGCACACTATCTTATGCCCAACGGCCGGAGATAGAGAGGCGTGGAGTCATCCTAATGTACATTTTGGTAGGGTGTAGCCGGATGACAAAGTGCGTGTTTAATGTACATTTTTACATTGCGAACTCACACAACTGCACCCTACTACATCCAACCAAACTAGCCCTATTACTCGATATTCCAATCTACGCTATTTGACATTAACGAATTGCCAGAATAACGACAGCATTGTTGCCCCTAATTTCTCCGTTAATTGCATCATCCTAGATGCTACTAGTTTGGTGAAATTATTATAACGGCATCTTCCCGCCATTTTATCAACAGATTTGTCCTAGCCTCGTAATACCAGACTGGAAAAGAGAGCATCAATCAGGACTGTGCAGCCATGCAGTTCAATGTGACAGATTGAGGAAGAAGTGGAGCCCCAATTGCATTAGGGTACTTAGTATTGATCTTTCCTTGAAAGAATACTAGTATTGCTTAGTTGTTTAATGGCTGACTTGTTTGGTCTATTTAGTTTCTTGTGTCCCTGAGCTATTTGGCCTTCAGTTTTCCATACATATCTTTTAAGATAGGACGCTACACTATTCATACTGTCTTATGCTTCGTTTGGCAAAGCGGTGACGATTGCTTCGTTTGGTAAATCGCTCTCAATCGCTTTGTCAAACACACGGTTGCCCATGGCCTCCATTTTACATTGTATTTTTTGTCCGGAGCGTTCGGCAAACTCTATCGGCCGCTCATTTCTCACCGTGAGAAATTATTGCGATGAGTCATCTGTGATGGGACACCGGTGATGAACGCAATTGTGTTGCCAAACACAACATTAGTTAAACTTTCTTGTGCGATACATGTACTTAAGAACTAATATGCGCAATGACTAAAATCGTTGTTGTATTTGAGAACAAAATGTTTCAGTCTGTGATTAGACTTTATTATTTTGACATTACAGAACCAGATTTTTTAAGTAGAATGTTTGCCGCATTACCATGAAAGCGTGTTGCAATTATATGTGGTATAAACTTCATCTCTTAGAATAAAATGTTTTAATATTCCATGATACATCTTTGTTCATTTTGGAATCTTAGGTAACTAATTTTTTTGAAAAAGAATGCTAAATATATTACCATGTAATTGCATTATGGTTATAAGCATTAGAAATTATATAAAAGCATATAAACATACTTTTTTTCCTTCTGTATTCCATGTTTCTAAGATGTGTGTTTAAGTTTTCACGAAAGTTATATGACAACTAGAGACATCAATTTTTCTTAGAAAAATATGCATCCTTAGGATACTTATATCTCTCCTAAACAAGTGGATTGCTTTTGGTTTCATATAAAACTGATTTATTTGGGTCATAAATTACTCTACTTATAACGATAGCGTGCTGGTTTGAATAACTATGAAGAATGGAGCAAGTTCATCTTTTAAATTAGTATGTGTTATAGGAAGTGATTAGCGATATAGTTGATTTCATTGAAAATGTTTGACATCTTTCAAGCAAGGGTAACAACGTAAGGGTGACTGAGGTGGATGTTTCGTCATCTTAGTGATGGGACCGTGGTTATCTTACAAAGAAGGTGACAAATGTGTTGTATTATACATAAGACCTGGGTCTTACTAATAAAGTTCACTTTTAGTACAGAGGACTTGGGTTTTACTAACAAAGTTCACTTTTAGCACAGAGTTATCCTTACGTTGATGTAGGTTCAGCCTTTGTATAGTTATGAGCGTAGACATTGTTGCATCATTATTTATTAGTTTGTGTTTACTTTTTCTTATTTATGTATTGCTTTTCTTATTTTTGGGCTCTTGTAAACCCATGTGGTTTTGTCTCACGATCGCAATCACTCAACTTGCCTTGCTTTGCATGCATGTATAATGGATGTTACGAATGGTTAGACATCTTGATGGTTATAAGTAAAAATAACATTTATTCATTACATAATTGTTCTGTTTTTTAGGTCAACATTAGTTGGTATCCGAGCCTAACCCTAGATTACTAGGATAAGGACATGTAGTATTTTCTAGCCCAATCATCTTGCATGTATGTTGTTATTTTCTTTTGTCTTTAATGTCGTCTAGAAGGATCCCTTCCATTATCACACATAGTTGACTGATATTTTTAACCCCATTGATTCGCCATGCATAAAGCCAACTTCCACTCCTATTCAACATCCCTTTTCCACAACACCTCCTTGACAATGTGACTCCTCCAGTACTTCCCTAGTCATTTACTTCCCCATGTTGAACCCTGACTTCCTCTAAAATTCATGTGACACCCCCTCTTCCACTTCCCCTATTTTCACCTACTTCCCCTTCTACAAAAATCCCTTCCTTAGACACCTAAATTCCTAACTCCCATGTTTTTACTTATCTCTGCCTACCATCACCTCCATTATCTTTGATGCAACCTCCACCACTTTTAATGCCCCCTCTTCCCCTCTCCCACCTCCCGCACACATGATTCTGTGCCTCCCCCCAAATCCTCTTTTCTTTCCCCTTATGCCTCGTCTCTACCTCCTCTACATATTTTCTTCACACACACACACCCCCTTGCTTCCCTCCCCTCTCACCATACCACTACAAATTCTCTCCACTTAGTATACACACCCTCCAATGTGCCAAACCACCTTTCCTATATCATCCCCCATATTGATACCCTATGCTCCATTTGAACAACAGTCGACAAAGTTGCCTATCTGATCCTAGTCTTAGAATAATAATCATGAGTTGCCTACATTATGGTAGCTATTCTGATGCTTTTCGTTGATTACTAGATCTACAAAAGGGAAGCACACCAACCATAGTCATCTAGAAAACACCTAGATCTCTCCACTAGCGAGTACCTTGGGAGCTCATCAGATGGCGATAAAAACACCTCTTCCCATAGTTATAAAATGAACCTTTCACATTATGGAATTTGCATAGTACATCTATGATTGAGTTGAGGTTTTTACTTTTGTATTATATGCCTAATTATCATTTGTATATCTAGTTTGTTCGCAATGGGTCCATAGGTTGTGTGCATTTCACTGCTACCTTATATTTTCTATGTTTTAATGGTGAGAGTTCTCCTTATTCTTCACACACGTTTATCAACATATTACTCTTGTTCTTTGGGTTCAGAATGTTACTGTTGACATAACGACATGTTGAATTTGTTGACTGGGCCACTATGGATGTCCATGATCATCTTTCATAATGGAGACCACCACATCTGTATGAATGAGATGCATGAATGTAATTGTAACACCCCATCTTTTGACATATATTATAATTGAGCGGAAGCTTTCATTTTGAAGGGGGATGTCACATTTATGAAATCATAGCGAATAAACACATAATTCACCATTGAGATTCATACATTGCTCCTTTGAATAGTAAACTACAATTGAGATCTATGATATGTTTAAACATTTCTAATCATAGAAAATTATTCATAAAGGTAAACATGATTGGATAACCTAGTATGGATGGCACCCCATGAGTTAGCTCTTGAAGGTCTTCTAATCATTGCTAGCTCCTCTTGAGTCCTTATTTGTTCCAACTCCTGGGGACATTGCGTCCCCAGCCATGCGAAGGGGAAAAACAACACATCAGTAAACGTTACTGGCACATTATAACAAAAGCAAAATAAAGTATATTTGACATGTAAGAAAAAGTTGGCATGAATTGACTATAAGCTTTCTCGAATAGCATTCTTGAATCATTATTAACATGAAGAAATGAATAGTAATTGTATGCATCCTTCTATGATGCCCCTTGGGAGCACATGATTGTTAGGAAAACCCTTGATTGCTAGGAAAGCCCTTTACGACCGCTTGAGGTCCATGATTCGGGAGCATATAAGACTATTTCAATTCCAATTAACTTGATCATTAACATGACATTAACATTAACATAATCATGATTCTTGAACTTATTCATGACGGGATTTCTCCCTCTTGATCATGATCTTTTAACATGATGGGATTTCTCCCTCTTGAACATTAACATGAATTTCATGAGTCATTAATCATAAACCTTAATCATAATGAACATTATAGCCCTAGGACATTTGTAGCAATCATCAAGCAATAATATAGAGTGATCATGATTAAAACATTAAACTTGCAATGACAATGTCTACTTTGTACTTAACTTGTAAACAGTCATAATTACTTGTGTTCAACACCTGATCTTTGAGTCAAATCTAGGTCTGACCTTCTATTTTTTTGATTAGGCCCTAAACACCTGTTCATAATTATTAAACATCATAATCAATATCTTGTATTGATCCTAGGTTGAATTAGGGTAGATTAGGGTTTGGGTGCATTAGGTTTAGGCTTACTTATCAATGCCATTAAATTTAAAAAATAGGTTAGATTAGATCATATTAATTACATGTATCACTTAATTAGGATTTCATGGGTCAAATTAGGGTTCCAAATAAAACATAAAAAAATAGAATCTGAACAACGCCATACGATAGGAAATCAAGAGAACTTTCCAGAACATATATTTTTATATTTTTCTGAGCATCCTTTGAATTATTGTGATTTTCCCAAGATTAAACCAATCAGAAATTCAGAAAAAACCACGTAGCCGATTAGTATCTACTGGACCTTGGGTCCATCTAATGTGGACCAATGGTGGACTCCCATGATGGCATCATACCTCAAAACAAACATGGGGGTGGTGACACTTAGAAACCCAAAATTTCCCTTGGAAATTTAATCATTCAATTAAACATGTGGGGATACCAAGGTCAATTCGTGACCTGGCATGTTCCTCCCTCGCATTAGGCATGAGCGAGCAACCTAGAGGTTGATTCTTTGATTCAAACTCAGGATGAACGAATCGTTCTAGTAAAAATGAGGTTTCTAGTGATTTGCACATCATTGTGCGGAGCCAAAGAGCCAAAATTCAAACGACAGTGACTACAAGCTCAAGAACTGCTCCGGCTATGGCTGAGGTAGAACTGGAAAAACCAAGGCTAAGGAAGGACCTTACCAATGGACATAAAGGTGAGACTTAAAACATAGCGGGGCCAAACCAAAGGTGGTGAATTGGTTGCATCAATGAGAGGACCAACAAACCTGTTGGTTTGTTGGAACAAGAAGGGAAATAGATGAAAACATTGCGAGGTTGAACCCAAGAAGGGAAAGTTGAACAAAGACAAATGATGGTCAGAAAATGATCCTCGGTTCCAAAGGAGGTTAGTGGCAGGGTTACCTTGTCTGAAGAGCATCTGAGATGCTATGGAATTGAGCATCAGTGGATCTGGAACTATGATTATAGGATTCAATTCTCGGGGGTTGCTAGAGGCAAACCAAAGAAGTGAGTAGCACCGCGGGGTGTTGTAGAAGCTTATCGAATCATTAATTGAACAAAAGGAGTGAGGAACCACCGTGTAGAGGAAGAGTTTGTTGCAGTTGTAACTCAAATAGGGTGGGGTGCCTCAGAGCATTGGAGGTAAAATTGTCCGAGGAGGAGATATATGTGGTGAACGGGTGGGGCTTTTGGGTACCATATATAGGGGTGCAAAGCATCAGGGTGGTGTCTGTAAGGTCTCGGTGGAGAGGAGATGATGCCCTAGGTTGGGCATTTTGTGATCAAGGCAGATTATGGCTCATTTTGATCAGAAAAGTGAGGCAAATATGTAGGAATAAAAATATCTAAAATTGACGAGATACGCAAGAGAACGGAGTTGAGAAAGGAAACATGTGATCTAAGTTCCTGACTTGCGAAGGAGTCAAAGGAAGGGGATGATTTAGACGTCGTCTGGTTGTGAATGATTTAAACAGGGACCGATGGATTACGTGAGAAAAAGGAAAGAAAAGGAAACGACCACATGACAGCAGAGAGACTCGGACTTTAGAGAAACTTGATGCATTTAATGCATATTTGATTAAATCCTATACAAAACTATATGGAAACTTGTATAATAAATTTGAAGGGTCAACCGTGGTATAAGTGTTCCCAAATTTGGACCACATTTCCAGGAAGGTGTCTAGATTCTTCCCACAAAATTAGATTTCCATTTTTTACATGACCTGTCTATTATGTCTGTAAGTGTTATTCTATTTGTTTTTAATGCATTAATAGATAAAATAATTAAATAAGGCCTTCCTTTTGTGTTTCTTGGAGTAAAATTTTGAGATAAATATTTATTACTCACTTCATGATCATTTCATTTATATTCTATGCCTTTTAGAACCTTTTTTTGAAGGAGAGAGAAAAGGAATTTTCTTCTTATTAAATATATGGAACGAAAGAGGGTTACTTCTTGCTTAAGTTATACAAAGTATATTTTTGAATTTAATTCTTTTATTTATTTCTTTCACTTCCCTTAAACATTTTTAAGGTCAAGAAAGAGAAAAGGGGTGAGGGGAGCCAATATCTATTTCCTAGAGTGCATAATTCATATGTATAATGGAGAAAAAGGTGAATTGAGCCTATTATCGTTTTCTAACTTCATTAGTCTTTGAGAAAATTACATTTCATGGTATTTTTAAGTTAGACCCCTCAACTATTATTATTTAGTATGACCTCTTTCTAAGTTTTTAAATTATCTTTAAAAAATAGGATGTGACAATTCTACCCACCTTAAAACAAATTTCATCCTTGAAATTTCATAGGATAACACCCACCTTAGGGTTTCTCTTACTTTTTCATTCAATGGAAGCTAGCATACTCAATTTTTCATAAAAAGGTATATATTGTGAAAAAGTTTCATGTGGGCATAAATTAACTATTACATCATTCCTCATCTTCTTTTTCTACTTTTATAGTGAAAATTCTAGCTTGTCTCTTTAGAGGTGGATTCTAGTTCCTATCCTGACCCTGAGGTGGATCCTTCTTCAACTTTGGGCAATTTGACATGAGGTGTCCAGTTTCTCCACAATAGTAGCATTCTCACGTACCATACATGTATGGCCTTGCATGGTGCTTTTTGTATATCGGGCATTGGGGCTTCTCAACTTCTATTGCAGGCTCGAGTACCTTTCTCTTAGGGTTGTTGTGAGGTTGATATTGGTTATTCTTATAAAGAACTTCCTTCCTATAGGATCTTCCAGGGTGATCTTCTAGATCTAGAGCTGCATCCAGGGAAACTTGGAGGGTTTGTGGCCTCTTCCTGACAAGGCAAAGCTCAAGTATGGCTTGAGTCCTCAGATGAATTTCTTTGTTCTGCGATGTTCATCATAATCATAGAAATACTTTTACATGACCCTGAACTTCATGTCATATTGGGTCACAGTCATGTCACCCACGTGACCCATGTTGGCTAACTCTAGCTCCTTCTTATCTATCATGGCTTTGTACATGTAGTGCTCCTGGAAGGCTTCAATGGATCCTTCCCATGTGAGTGGAGGTGCATGAGTTGTCCTCAAGTTTAGGAAGTTTTCCCACCATGTGTTGGCTGCTCCCTTGAGCATGTGGGTTGCAAAACGAACCCTAGAGTGTTGTAGGTTGTCCATATCTTGGAAGCAATGCTCCATGCCTCTAATCCACTCCTCAAATTTGGTGACCACATCAATTTCTCCTTCATCTGAGAAAGAGTCAAGCCTTATCTTTAGGAAGTCGACTAGAGTCCACTCGTGATGTCTAGGGTGATGTTGTCCTTGTGCTAGGGCATTGCTGAGTGCTTGGACAAGATATTCTATGGTTTCCTTAGGGTTTCCTGTTGGTCCACTTACCCCACTATAAAAGCTAGCACCATCATCCTTATCCTTTCCCTTGTCTGCTCTCTTAGGGGCCATCTGAAAAAGGTCACTTGAACCTAGGGTTAGAACATATGAATCAAATTGATTTCTGGTAGCCATCCATTTATTGGCTCTGATACCATTAGTGTAAAACCCCATCTTTTGACATATATTATAACTGAGAGGAAGCTTTCATTTTTGAAGGAGGATGTCACATTTATGAAATCATAGAAAATAAACACATAATTCACCATTGAGATTCATAAATTGTTCTTTTGAATAGGAAACTAGAATTGAGCTCTATGATATGTTTAGAAATACATTTCTAAACATGGAAAACTATTCATAAAGGTAACCATGATTGGATCACCTAGTATGGATGGAACCCCACCAATGAGCTCTTAAAGGTCTTCTAATCCTTACTTGCTCCTCTTGAGTCCTTATTTGCTCCAACTCCTGGGGACATCGCATCCCCAGCCATGCGAAGGGGAAAAACAACACATCAGTAAACAGTACTGGGACATTATAACATAAGAAAAATAAAGTATACGTGACATGTAAGAAAAAGTTGACATGAATTGACTATAAGCTTTCTTGAATAGCATTCTTGAATCATTATTAACATGAATAATTGAATAGTAATTGTATGTGACCCTCTATGACGTCCCCTTGGGAGCACATGATTGCTAGGAAAGCCCTTGACGACCCCTTGAGGTCCATGATTCAGGATCATATAAGACTATTTCAATTTCAATTAACTTGATCATTAACATTAACATAATCATGATTCTTGAACTTAACATGATGGAATTTCTCTCTCTTGAATAGGATCTCTTAACATTATTGGATTTCTCTCTCTTGAACATTAACATGAATTTCATGGGTCATTAATCATAAACATTAATCATAATGAACATTATATCCAAAGGACATATGTAGAAATAATCAAGCAATAATATAGTGTGATCGTGATTAAAACATTAAACTTACAATGATAATGTATACTTTGTACTTAACATTTAAACAATCATTGCTCAGTAGCATGACCCATTTACCTTGGAGCAGAGATCATCCTAAGATAGCCTCTCTGATCTTTGAGTCAAATCTAGGTCAAACCTTCTCTTATCTTGATTAGGTCCTAAACACCTATTCATAATTATTAAACATCATAATTAATACATTGCATTGATCCTAGGTTTAATTAGGGTAGATTAGGGTTTGAGTGCATTAAGGTTAGGCTTACTGATCAATGTCATTATATTAGGAAAACTAGGTTATATTAGATCATATTAACTACATGTATCATTAATTAGGGTTTCATGGATCGAACTAGGTTCCAAATAAAACATCAGTTGACAGATTTTGAAAGCAACACCAAATGATAGGAAATCAAGAGAACTTTCCAAATCATATATATTTATATTTTTCTGAGCATCCTTTGAATTACTATAACTTCCCAAGATTAAGCCAAATAGAAATTAGGAAAATCCACATAGTTGATTAGTATCCACTGGACCTTGGGCCCATCTGATGTGGACCAATGGAAAACCTCCATGCTGGCATCACTCCTCAACCAATCCAGGGGGTGGTGATGCTTAAAAACCCAAAATTACCCTTGGAAATTTAATCATTCAATTAAGCATGTGGGGACATCAAGGCCAATTTGTGACCTAGCATGTTCCTCCTTCGCATCAGGTGTGAGTGAGAAACCTAGAGGTTGATTCTCCTATCAGGAATCAGGACAAATAAATCATTCTCATAAAAACAAGGTTTCCAGCAAGTTGCACATCATGGGGTGGAGCCAAAGTGCCAAAATTTAAACCATGGTGACCACTGGAGCTCAATAACTTTTCCGACTATGGCTGAGGAAGAACTGGAAAAACTAAGGCTAACGAAGGACCTTACCAACAGACAGAAAGGTGAGACTTCAACCATCACAGGGTCAAACCGAAGGCGGCAGATTGGTTGTGTGAAGGAGAGGACCAACAACATGCTGGTTTGCTGGAACAAGAAGGGAAACAAATGAAAACATTGTGAGGTTGAACCCAAGGAGAGAAAGCCAAACAAAGACAACTGATGGTCAGAAATAATCCTCTATGCCAAAGGAGGTTAGAGGTAGAATTACCTTGGTCGAAGAGCGCCTAAGATGCTATGGTGTTGAGCATCGACGGAGTTGGAATCGTGATTCTAGGATTCGGTGTTCGGGGGTTGTTGGAGGCAAACCAATGATGCGAGTAGCACAGTGGGGTGTTGTAGAAGCTTAATGGTTCCTCAATTGAACCAAAGGAGGGGGGAACCACCACGGTGAGGACAAGTTTTTTACAACTATAACTCGAATAGGGTGGGTTGGCTTGGAGCATTGGAGGTGAAATTGTCTGAAGAGGAGAGATCTATGGTGACCGGTCGGGATTTTAGGTACCATATATAGGGGTGTGAAGCATTAGGGTGGTGTCTGTGAGGTCTCACTAGAGAGGGGATGATGCCCTAGGTTGGGAATTTTGTGATCAAAACAAGAGGGAGAATGAGTTATGGCTCATTTTGATCGGGAAAGTGAGGCAAATATGTAGGAATAAAAATCTTTAAAATGGGAGAGAGACACAAGATAATGACGCCGAGAATTTTCTGACTCGTGAAGGAGTCAAAGGAAGGGGACGATTCAGACGTCATCCAATCATGGCTAATTTAAATAGGGATTGTCAGATTGCGTGAGAAAAAGGAAAGAAAAGGAAACAGCCACGTGACAACAGAGAAACTTAGACATTAGAGAAATTTGATGCATTTAATGCATATTTGATTAAATCTTATACAAAACTATATGGAAATTTGTATAATAAATTTGAAGGGACAAACGTGGTCAAAATATTACCAAATTTGGATCACATGTCCAAGAAGGTGTCTATATTTTTTCAATAAAATTAGGTTTTCGTTTTTCACATGTCTTGTCTATTATTTCTATGAATGTTATTCCATTTGTTTTTAATGCATTCATAGATAAAATAATTGAATAAGACCTTCCTTTTGTGTTTCTTGGAGTAAAATTTCGAGATAAATATTTATTACTCACTTCATCACCATTTCATTTATATTCTATGCCTTTTGAGAACCTTTTCTTGGAGGAGAGAGAAAAAGGTTTTTTATATTAAAACTATGAAAGGAAAGAGGGTTACTTCTTACTTAAATTATACAAAGTATATTTTCAAATTTGAAATCTTTTATTTATTTCTTTCACTTCCTTTATACATTTTTAAGGTTAGAAAAGAGAAGGGGTGAGGGGAGCCAATATCTCTTCCTTGAGTGCATAATTCATATGTATAATGGAGAAAAAGGTGAATTGAGCCTAATATTGTTTTCTAACTTCATTATTCTTTGAGAAAATTCTATTTTAGGGTCTTTTTAAGTTAGACCCCTCAACTATCATTATTTATTAAGATCTCATTCTAAGTTTTTATATTATATTTGAAAAATTGGGATGTAACAGTAATCCAAATTTTAAGACTCGTATGAATTATAGTCCATGCCCTTTGGTTTGTCCAATGCGTTGAGTACATTCATGTGGGTCATGATATGTGCCCTTCAACCATACATTGGAAAATATATGAATGAAGTGCAAGTTCATTTTATTAGATGGTTATTCTATTCAAAAGATTTACGTTACATGAATATCAATTTATTTAATTGAATTATGTGTTTGATTCTTGAACTTTTTGTATCACAACTACCATGACATGTTCGTAATAGTATGTCAACTTTGGAAATTGATTGATAAATCCTGACACGAGTCATGAAGCAACCATTATCTTCAACAATCTCAGCCAAAACTATCATAATGATTCCTCACCCTAAACACCGCAATACTGGCTTCAATCTATGAACAAAATGTTAATAAAGGAACCCCGTTTAAGAATAGTTACTATTTTTTTTAAGTTAGCTAAATAAATGATCACGTAATGGACAAGGTAAAGTTTTACATCAATACTTACATTTTTTTCTCCCTCCCTCACAGTACTATTTGTGTATCCTTCTTGTGGTGGTCTTTTTCGTTCCCTCTTATTTCCTTCAATATTTGTATCTCCATCTATGTAATCATGTCTTCTTTTTACTCCACTTATTTTTTATGATATGTGCTGGTAATCAATAGTGATATTGTATAATTTGATGTGTATAGATTGAATGTTGCAAGTTGGATTGTATTTTAAAAATGGTTTTTGATGCCCACTTAATGTTCAATTTATTTACTTTATTTTTTATACAAGAATATTGATCACACAAAGAATTTTGAAGAAGCCTTAAATTGATAAGCATGACCTCAATAATATCCTTTCAAAATGTGAAAATAGAAAGTTTAAATTTGTAAAAGTGAGGCTTTTGGATTGATTTTATTCCCTTCTATTTAATTAAAATAATTGATCATGTTTTTGCATGATGATAAAAAGAAAAATGGAAACTAAATTTTCTAGTTAGGTACAACACTTCACAACAAACTGTATCCACAATAATGCTTATTATTAGGAAATTACTAGATTAGTCGAATAGAAGTAGTTTGCTGGAAAATAGTTCATTATCTAAGATGGTTCATTTTATCAAAGATACATTTTATTATATGTTTATTCACGGGTTGTTGTCTCTAATGTTACACATTGATTGTGTTTTTCACTGATGGTCTAAATGTCCAACTTTATTGTTACAACTATATATCAAATTGACGGGAGCGTCATATGTTTGTGATAGATACACATTATGTGTTATATATCATATGTAGTCCACTTGAGATCATTTGTATTGAACCTCCTGGTGGATTTTAAGTAAGTATATGTGAATACATTAGATATAAAATTAGAACATATTTATGATTGCATTTGATGTAAAATTGGAACACATTTATGTAAAGATGCAGTGGACCAAATAAAAAATTGGCATGTGTAGTATATGAATGGTGGCTTTGCTGTAAAATAAAAACTAGACATATATGAATGAAAGTGGCACAAAATTATGTAATCAATGTCTCTAAATATCTTGAAGGATGACACACATTTTAAATCAAGGTGGTTCTAACCACATTAATTTACAAAAGTGGCTTTATCATTGATTGATGAGTAAATTAACAAGTTAAATAAAATAATTGTAAAACATAAACTGATTATCATTATTGCATTCTTTGAGGGTTACTAACTATCATTATATAATATAAACATTAATAGCCCTTTTTTGGGCTCTTTGTGTATAATTTAATATTAGATTACATATTTAGTGGTTGCAAAGTATGATTTGTTTAATTTGTAATATGATTCCTCCTTCCACCATGAGTGGCTAACTCATTAACTTGGGTTGGGAGTATCTATCAGGACCTTCCAACCATATAGTCTTTTATAAATATATTCTTGCACTTTATTTATATGTTCCTATTTAAATGTTTCGATTGTTTGATTAGCTACCTACTTGTGATGTTTGATCTAAATTATTCAAGATAGACAGATTTTATTAAGATCTAGATTATGGATTAATAACGTGTAATATTTCAAAATTTATTAAAAGTAAGATTGGGATGTTAACAATTATTTCTCACTAATTAAATTCAAATTTGTAGACTTTAAGACAAATAAATCCTAATTGGCCTAAATTCTCCCATTAGACCCTAAGTGACCATAAAGAAGGGTTTCATCATTTGGAGATCAACCATATATTGATAAATGTACATAAGTAATAATAATTGCATTATAGTAGTGATTCACCTTTCGACCATCAAATTTGAAAAGTAACTATGATAAAATGTTCTAGAGTCTAATATAGACTTATTGTCAAAATTTTAGATCAATTTGACTTTGTTTGTCCCTTCAAACAAATTAGGAAATAAAATATATGATTAAGACCTTAGACAAGCAATTTAATGATTATTTTCGCCAATATTTTCAATAGTTCAGTGTACTAGGTTGTCATAAACCCTGTCATGCAAACTAGAGTCCTGATTCAACTGGGACTCCCAGATCCCACACACATTTCTCCCTAGCATGAGTCCTAGTAGCTATAGGACTCTATAGAGCGTCAGGGGTTTTGTACCCCTATATCGCTCTCCCTACTCCATGAAATAAGAAAATAAGACTACTTTCACCATGTTCATGTATTTCTAATTGGATCAATCCTAATCTTGATTGGGTTTAGAGCCATGGAAGTCCTGGTCAACGAATCCCCTTGGAGTTTCTTTATGATTCGGTCTCCTCTGGATTCTAGTGTGTTTATGGACCTCCAACTATATATTGAGAACTTCTCAAAGGATCATGAAATTTCTAGATTCACTCCTAATTGCTCGAACTTGCCTGCATTTTCCTGGGCCCTCTTACCCGTGCAAAACCCCATAGGCACTGAAACAGGTTTGTTGACACAACAATTGTAGGTCATCTCAAGGACTAAAACCTTCACAGCGACCGTTGGTGCCTGCATTCATATTCACACGACACCACAAATATCTATCGACCTCTAATTTGACCCAAGGTGAGGCATTTAGTTGTTCCCCTTTTCCTGATTGTGACCATATTTGGAAGCAGTATTAGTAATTCGCCTTTTCATACCTCATTCCCCCACTATTTTTCTTGTATCCAGTTTCATCAGCGTCCAACGAACGCGGGCCAACCAATCTTAAGAAATGAAGTTCGACCCTGTCTTCCTCTGTTGTGATTTTGACCCGCTTCTCCCCTCCATGGACCATCCATGGCTGGGGAAGTTGTGTAGTCTTCTTGACCACGAGGCAACCCAAGGCCAAGCTCCTTAGGTCCATCCAGGCCAGGTAAAGATGCTTAGCACCTCGGTTCCCAGCGAAACGATCAAAAGCTCAATTTTTGCTTCTCCAAATCATCATGCTCCTTGCTTATGTTCCTAGCATGAGTTGGGTCAGGGAAAGAAGACCCAGATGCCCTAGCTTACCATTATGCCCTTATGGTGAGGTGTTTGTGTCACACTCACCCATGGGCAGTATGGCCCTTTCATGTTTAGTTTGTTTCCCCATTACGAGCATACTTTTGGATCATGCCCACACCAAATGGCCTGACTCGGTGGGCTAGCTGGTCAGCAGGTCCCACCTGATGTGAATTTCTTTCTAATGTATTAAGATCATGCCTACATGGATTTCTCTTAATTTCTTATTGTCTGAATATTCACAAATTCACAGTAAATCAATGGTTAATCAGAAAAGTACGAGAAAATATGTTTTGAAAAGGTTTTTCAATGAGGAACACGATTTTTAGGTTTTCATACACAAATTCAAGTGTCATACCATGTTTTCCTAATGACATAAGATTAGGGTTTAAAGAACCAAAAAACTCTAGAACTAAGGTGAACATTATATTAATTAATGATTTTTGAATGAACAGAGTATTACGAGTTGCAATAAATCCAAGAAAGTGATTAGAGTTCAAACGACCTAAGAAGAACAACTATGATCTTCTCTAAGAGATAGGTAAGCGAATTCATGCATTTTGAGTATTTAGTATTGGTTTTCATCACCTTATAAATTTTAGGATGATCAAGATGAATTATATGCATAGTTATGTGTTTCAAATTAAATCTAAACTACATGAAAGATCCCCTAAAGTTATTAGTTTAATATTATGCTTCAATGCTATTTCAAGAATTCATGTCATGTTCATGTGGAATCAGTTTGAGTAATTATTCCAAGATAATGATGAATCATGTAATGGGTTGTACTATTTTATCATCATCATGTTAATGTTGAGCTCATGGGCCTTATGAGCACCATTGGTGAATAAGTATCAAGGATACATTAATCAACCACCAAGATTAAGTTATGTGAATGAAAATCTACACTTCAATTATTTTCATGTTTTTCCTTATTTCCAAATTATTATGTTATAACTATAATACTCAATGTCGCTTACTCTAACATGGTTTTTATTACATGCATGGCTGGGAGCGCGACGCCCATAGGTACAAAGCAAGTTCCATGAAAGAGCCATATGAAGGTCACCTTAAGGAATAGATCAAGGTTTCCAA
Source organism: Alisma plantago-aquatica (assembly GCA_963693085.1). Lineage (NCBI taxonomy): Eukaryota > Viridiplantae > Streptophyta > Magnoliopsida > Alismatales > Alismataceae > Alisma > Alisma plantago-aquatica. The sequence continues at coordinate 454,094,500 of OY856413.1, read as the reverse complement.
AAGACATATATGGTGGGGTGTCATCTAAAATAGAAGATCCTAATGTTTATAGATAACTTCATGTATAAATAATGTTTAATCATGTTTGGTAATTAGTTTCAATTCAAGAACTCAACTATAAACAATGTATATATCAAGTTCAATTTTAATTCATGGTGTTTCATTTATCTTTTTGCTATGAATATCATGTTTTGTAATGTTCCTCTAAGCCAAGTGACCCATGTTATGGACAACATAGGGTTTGCTTCCACTATCATGTACGTTCTTAGAGAGGTGTTACATAACGATCCACGAGAGTGATGAATTATTATAGAAAAAGTCATACGTTTACTAATTGATCTATCGATATCATCTTGAGAGAGAGGTACCTATAGATAGAAATCTACCATAATTTCAAAAGAAGGAAGGTTCTACATATCATTTATGAATGTTTACAAAATATATCAAGGATATATATAAATTAGAAGAGAATATTTTGTATGGTTGAGGTATGTATGATTGGTGAAACATAAGCCAAGTTCCCCCTTCTCATATTCATAATTGACTTAATCCAATTTGAATTCCATAAACTTATCTTAAGTAGTTTAATCTGTGCCTTGATTGGAATATTCGTTTCTTATTTTTTTCATTTGATTAAGATAAATTATTTTTTTTCCTATCTTATTCTATTGTTTCTCCTTTTCTCTGTGTTTGACCCCATATTACTACATTATACTTAGTATTGAGTTGTTGACTCTCTTGAAGTCAGATGTAAATATTAAAGTATGATACCTTTGACTAGGCAATCATGTTTATAATTTTCATGTATGTTTAAGAATGATCACAAGGTTAAAAGACTTAGATCAGTCCTAGGAGAGCTTAATCCAGGATATGCATCTACAAACTTATACTTCTGTCGACCTCCAATGGCTCTTCCTCGGTCTCCATATGCAGCAAGAGATTTCACCTAAAGATTGTTAGATAAGAGTGGGAGGGAGTATTTATAGGTAGGGTGATAGTTAAATATTCTAAGGTCATATATTTATTGATCAAATGGGTTTAAAGACCCATCGGTCAACATGTCTAGAAATCCCACCGATGTATGTACTTTGCCCGACCATCGGTCTGTGGTCATCAGTGGGAAGGCATCAAAGCCCGTTTTACATCAACAAGTGTGTGTTCACATCTTTCTTTGGTCATCCTTTTAGAATATTCATCAAATTGTTTTATTTCTCTAGATATTGTGTTATTTACATTCTCTTCGGTTGGTACTACCAATACCTTATTGACTCTCTTTTCAAAATTTCTTCCTCAACAGGACTACATGTTTTCCGGTCTGATAGTTTGATAAAAAAAACATCGTCCAGTAGATTGGTATGTTCATCAGTTGACAATATATTACTAAAAATCCCTTCATGTTCGTCACTTGGAGAGGACAACCAATCGTCCATCCTATGTATATTTTAAATTCTCGTCCATCCTGAGAAAATAACAGCTTAGATAAAAACCTATGAGTTCCCATTAATCTGATGGAAATCTTGTTGGAAATTCTTTTGTGTACCATTTAAAAGAACTTTTTATTATACAATAGATTTTCATAGGCCCTTAAGGCTATTGAGCTATTTGTTAATTGAAACATAAGACATTACTACCAACTGGTTAATATTAATAAACATATGGCACCTCGTGCAATAATGTTCAAAAGCATCCACATGGAACAAAATTTTACAAATTTAAGGAAACTATGTAATAAAATATGTATGTATTAAAATTGCAAGTAGACCCTCAAAAATGGAAAAATTGTGCGTAAGTACACAAAGTACATATAAATTGCATGAATTGAGTAAATGAAGTTGGAATTGTCTCAAATAAATATAGCTTTACTAATTGATATAAAAACATAATCTAAAGTTTACTTACAAACTAATCATGCAATTAAGAGAAAAAGCATGTTTATTTATAGAGTAAAGTTAGAGGCCTTACACCCGTGGTACGTAGTATGAGCATTCATACACATAACCTATCAATTAAACCATGAGGTGCATGAAGCATCATATTTTAATACAAAAAAGGGGGGATATAAAAGCAAGATCTATAATATGTAAGCATAAAATGTTGGTATGTATGCCCTGAGAGGAAATCATGGGATGATTGGTGGGATACATTAAGATTGATTTGATAAACATCAAAGACAAGCTTCCAATTCTTTCTGGTTCAGTCATATGAGATAGTGATAGAACAGATTGAATGTCTAGAGAATGACAGTACTCAATGACGTATGCTTTCAGGTTAAGGACCTGAACGATGAGATCATACGGATGCTAAGAGTTTGTACATTCTTGTTATGTCCCTAGTCGGATGTCATTGTGGAAGGTAGATAGACAGCAATGACACACAAGACTAGATTGTGGTGTTGGTTGATGACAGAATCTCATTAGTCGTGATATAGAGATATCAAACCAAACACATAGGTACTTGTTAGAGAACAAGTCTACCGGACAGACCCACCGTGAGTTTGACACATGGAACCATGAGATGGTAGTCACAGTCAGTACTCACAGTGATGGTGGTGAGTGTGATTCTTAGACCTGAAATCACTACACTCAACACATGTCGTTGGGCACACTTTGACATCATCAAACGCAGTCCTGAAACATGGATTGTTATAAAGGTGATGATTGGGTGGCTTTGACACATGGGGCTTTTGAGGGGTGAGTGATAGATATGGGATTTGTCCCTCCTGAGGGAGTTTGATATCCATGGCCACTTGATGAGTAGGATTGAGAAAGGCGTGCACGCATGTGTGAATCAGTATATGATACTGATGTCATACATATCTCTTCCAGTCTACTCTGAGATCAAGGAAGTGAATGAACGTTGCCAGGATGACTGTTCCATGCCTCGAGTTCATTCGGGATATCAGTGACAAAGGAATTATACATTCGCTGTAACACCATTCACGGATTGTAGGATGAAAGTTGTTCTCCAACTTTCTACTTTCACTTGGGTAGCACTGATGTGTGACTAGGCACCGCTCTTTGCTTGTGAAGTCATAAGTGTTATGGACTTTCACTGCCAACGTGAAATGGACCTGCAGGGTCACACACATAGGATTTAACCTGGAAGAGGAGTTTTGTCCACAAAGCAATGTTTAGATTGATTACTAAAGGAGTTTAGTAGTTCAATTAAACACTCAATCAGTCGATAGCTCAATATCGTATGGTTCAAGGTGTTGGACGCATTGATTGGAGTATCAGATTGATTGAAATCGCAATTGACTGATTTTGCCCAACCTGTGCTCCCAACCGATCGGCTCATGTGATGAACCGGTCGGCTGAGGTTGCTGAACCGGTCGGCTGGAGTGTCCAGGCCGATCGGCTCATGCCCAGGTTGAAACGACCGGTTCAAGAGTTGAACCGATCGGCTCAACTGGTGCAACCGACCAGTTGGGAAAGTCATGTCGGCAAGGATTTTCCTTTGGTTTCAAATTGCCCAATTTGATTGGGAATAATATTGGTATTCGATACCAATTGGGAAAGAAACAAGGAAAGTCTTTTTGAGCCGGATTAGGACCATGAACCGATCGGTTCAGGGCACCAACCGATCGGTTGGAGTGCCCCAAACGATCGGCTCAGGTCCAACCGATCGGCTCAATGGCCAAACCGATCGGTTCAGTTGTGAACCGATCATTTCAAGTTGCGAACCGGTTGCTTTTTGTGGAAAATTCTCGAACCCTTCTACTCCTGCTTTAGTCCTGCATTTCCCGGGATGGAGAACCCTGTCCCATGACTCTCCTATATATAGGGGTATTGGGGGCTTCTCAAAGTACAGCTCAGTGCAACCAGTTTCTCTGCAAGTTGTCGTTCTCTCTGGTTTTGGTAACCGTGAGAGAGCCCGAGCAAGTGCTTCCCGCAAAAGGGAGGTGCAGCAAGGGAAGGACAACTGCAGTTGCAACAGGAGGCAGGAGAGCGTGTTGGCGACTAGTACGTCAACAGGAGGGTGCGACTCCTTCCACTTCCTTGTGGGACAAGGAGAGTGGAGTTCCAGGTGGTCCGTGTGGACTACTACAGAGGCGGGAGGACACTGCCGCTTAGGAGGACAACTGTCATCCGACAGTCTGGTTCGAGTAGGAGTTGTCAGTCCTGGTGCGACCAGGAGCTGCACAGACACCGTCGAAGTCCGGAGTTGAAGACCGCGCATTGCGCGAGGTATTGTCACCAAGCAAGCCTCGGGACAAGGTATGATTCCGTAAACCATCCTTTCCTATTATATAGACGTTGACGCGTTTCCTCGGTATGGGTTTGGGGAGAAAATTTTTATTTCCGCTGCCTTCTCTGTTTCTCCTAAAACCCAACAGTGGTATCAGAGCCACGTCAACTGCTCTATATTTTAGGAATATCGATATGATCGATTTTAGTTTGTCGCCTTTATTTATTGCATGCGATGCGAATAATATTGGCTTTATGCATGTCCAATCCTAAATCCACAAATCCCAAATTACATATATGATATGTATTATTAATGCACTCGATACGCGTCGCCCTTAAACGAGTTTTGTGGTGGATGTGTGTAGCGTGATTATGGCCTATAAACCCCTATCTGTGTGTGGTTGTTTGTGGTTGCTTGCATCTCGGTCTGCGCACCGATCTTCCCTCTCTTATTCCTGATGTAACTCGAAATAATTCGAGATTCTTTCTACCTTTGCTTCCCCCGAATGTAAATCGGGGTTTCTCCTTTAAAGCAATGTAATAAATAGAATAGGATTTTATTTCCTGTTATGTCAAAGACCGGCGGATATCAAGACGACTGCTCAGACGGTCGGTTCAAGGAGTGAACCGATCGGTTGACCTTCCAGACGGTCGGTTCAAGGAGTGAACCGATCGGTTGATGACCGGTTCAAGGAGCGAGACGAGCGGGTGGCGGACATGACGAGATGCACGATGACCAGGCGAACCGATCGGTTGGAGGAGCCAACCGATCGGCTGGTGGCACCCAGACGACCGGCTGGAGAGTACAGATCATTCATGTGATGAGTTGATCAACTCGGATGGCAAGGCACAGATGTTCATCTTGTACAGGTTGCATGTGATGTAGACCTAGATGACCGTGATTCCTCTTGGCTCGAGGAATCACATTAGGATGGCCATAATCATCGCTTTTTATCGTTTGTGCATGTTTTCTGTGGGATATAGCATGTATATGATACGTACTATGTATTGTGGTGGTTGGATATGTATATGTATATAAAACCAAATCCCTCATTAAATATTAAGTTTTATATGCCTTCCAAATGCGACACACGTGAAAAGCTTGATCGACCAAGTGTGGGCACGCCCAAGCGTGGTGCACTGTCTATCTCGTGGAAGCGTGAAGGATGAATGTGTGGGTCTGCCCAAGCAGGGTGCATATTCATCGTGTTTGCTTTGGGTTGGACTTAACAAGGTGACCTAGATAGGATCTAGCGCCTTGAGGCATGGAGATGATCATTGCAAGGAGTTGTATATGACATCTTATCAAGAGTTGCATATGATGCAATTGGCAAAAGTTGCCTACCTGAGAGATCTATGTTGTGGGTGACAGCCCAAGCTGGTCCATGACTTAGAGGATTTCAGGATCTTGCCCACTAGAAGATTGTACGCTGCAATCTTCCGAATTGATGGTGAGGGCTATCAATTTGAAGTAAAATAGTGGGAGCGATAATTAATTAAAGGCCTAATTATATCGTCAAACTTTCAAATCAATCAAATAAGTCAAAAATGAGTTTTGGACTAAAATTTCATATTTTCCTTTTTGTAGTTCAAATGGCAACAAGCAACAACAACTTTTCTTTGCGATCGGTCCTTGACAAGGACAAGCTAAATGGGACAAACTTCCACGACTGGTATCGGACATTGAGAATTGTTCTCACTCAAGAGCGTAAGCTCTATGTCCTAGATACTCCAATTCCAGAGGAACCCGCTCCTAATGCACCAAGGACAGAAAGGGATGCTTACAAGAAGCATTCTGATGATGCCATTGATGCAAAGTGCTTGATGCTATGTTCGATGAACCATGAGTTGCAGAGGCAACATGAGAACATGGGTGTCATAGAGATGATTCTGCATCTCAGGAACATGTATGAAGATCAGGCACGGCAAGAGAGGTACAATGTTTCTAGGGCGTTGTTCAAGTGCATCATGACAGAAGGAGATCCAGTTGGTCCTCACACACTCAAGATGATTGGGTATGTGGAGAACCTGCAGAGACTGGGATTTCCACTGAGCCAAGAGTTGGCTACTGACGTGATACTGCAATCGTTGCCAGAATCTTACAGTCAGTTTGTGATGAACTACAACATGAACAACTTTGATAGGCCACTGTCAGAGTTGTTGGGCATGTTGAGGACAGCCGAGTTACAGATGAAGAAGGACAAGCCTAAGTCCGTGATGGTGATCACGAGCAAGAAAGGCAAGTCCAAGCGCAAGGGAAAGGGCAAAGCTAAGAAAGGTTCTGAAGCTAGCCGGGAGTCCAAGCCATCTTCAGCTCTCAAGGCCAAGGGAGGCGTGACCAAGAAAGGAAATTGCCACCATTGTCAAAAGCCAGGACATTGGAAAAGGAATTGTCCTCTCTACCTGGAAGAACAAAATAAGAAGGAGGCGACTGAAACCTCTACTTAAAAGGTGTCATGAAAGTAAACTTGTAACACTTTTTGAGATATATGATATCAAGATGTAAAGTGTAAAGCATTCTTACTTGGGGCAAGTGTTGCCTTTATAGATAGGAATACTTTAGTTTATTTTCAGCCAATAAGGCATGTAATACAGTTATGAACTGCTATTTCATACTTTCCAATAGATAGAAACACTTTATTTTTGCATATTGTATGACAATGATAGCAATTAATAAAGAGATGTTTCAATTTATAAAGATGTGATCTTTGTGGCAATGCCTTATTTATCTTGTGATATTTGATATGCATAAGATAAGACGATACCTAAAAGTTATAGATAACTCAAACAATTTAATTAGCATTAATCATGAGAAATTCATTTCTAGTTTCCATGTGATGGATAAAACTAGACTCTTTTGGTTAGAGAACCAGTAAGGGACATGAATATCTTGGACATGATTAATCAATCTTCACTAAAGTAGTGGAAGAGTGATTATCCTATTAGGTATAATACATGTGATGTATTTACATACCTATTGGAATAAATGCTAATACTTCAAATGGTGTTTAGAGAAATAACAATATGAATGTCTTGAAATGTTCAAGATTATCATAAATGAAGTACAAATTTGGTAAAGTATTAATTCTTGATGAGATCAATGAATGAAATACTTGGACCAAATGTTTGAGATCCTTATGAGTGATTATGATAGTGTATCATAGTGAACTCATGATTAAGGCATGGTGATGTCTGAATCAAGAAGGAATCGTACTCTAAGGAGTTAGAGAATGATTATCAAATAACTGAATTCTTCTTAATAAAAGAATACCCCATACTAATAAAAGAAATTAAGAATCACAAGGGTTGTGAGTTCTTATATCTTTAACAGATACACCTCAATTATCTATGTGATGAGTTGTTCATGTGATGAGTCAACTGTCAAGATGAATATGAGGAACCAAATTTTGAGTTATGGTTTATGACCATTACATCCTAAATGACATCCGTGTAAACCATAAGGTATGACCTTGATGGTAGCACTCATTGGATGAAATCCATAAATGCAGATGAGTCTTAAGTGTTAGGACACATGGATAACATTTTGAGAAGGATGATGCTTGTTGATTGCAACTTAATGGCTAAGACATTTGGCATATGGATACTAAAACCACATTCCTATGAGGAATAAAACCAGGATGTGTACGTGACACAGCCTATAAGGTTTATGAATCCACTAATGCAAATGAAGTCTATAAGTTACAATGGACTAATCAATGTGATTGATTGAGTACAAGCAACTCAAAATTGGATCTTTATTTTGATGATATAGTCAAAGGGTTTGACTGATATGTCAAAGATAAAGAAGGGATCTGTGATTTAGTGGGAGCGTATTCACATTCCACATATTGATGTGAAATGGAAATGTTCTAGATTGGAAATCCAAAAGTGGAAATTATCTTTAAGGAAGATAGAGATGTTTCCTATGTGATAGGAATAGAGATCTATAGAGATAGTTCTCGAAAATCTCTTGACCTGGAAAGAGAGAGCATACATTGGCAATCTGTACTGAAGTGTTCAGTATGCACAGATTCAGTGGGAGAAAACTTGTCCATGTTACATGGAGTTAGCATCCCAAGGCCAAGTATCCAATTCTTATGAAGAATGGGAACACTAAGAATAGATATGGATCTATCATGTATGTAATCATCCCATTATCTTGCATGTATGACATGGCAAGAATAAAATGCATTCATCATCTTGTATGTAGGACATGGCAATATGATGTGCTCATCCTGATAACTCGTATGTGGGACATGACGAGTGGATGTCTGTCTACTTCCAGTAAGGGTTACTGGAATACCATGAGAACTTGATAAGTGCTTGTGAAGTACTAGTTCTATGGAGATAAGGAAGAGTTCGATGTAAAGAGTTACATTGATGCGAACTTCCGAAAGGACAGAAAATTAATCGCAAAATATACATAAGATGTATAAAAGAGAATGTTTGTTGATAATTGGAAGTGTTCCAATGAAGCCATTTGAAAAGGGAAATGCCGAGTATCTATGTGTTAGTGAACATCAGTGGATACTATATGGATCTAAAAGTTCATGAGATGAACTTATATTCCACTCATTGATGACAAGTCTGGAATCCTTGATCATGCAATATGGCTAAAGGTTAGCAAATGGAATACAAGATCGCATATTACGGTAACTCCATCTCATACGTGTGACGTACAGCGAAGAGATGAGAGACATGCAATTTAGACAGACTTTGGCAAGGTGTTGCCATTACTCACTATGTTGGCACTAAAGCACAGTAACATGTGGGACATGTTTGAAGATCACTATGAATATGATTCATGGGTGATTGGCTCGCAGTGCAAGTGGGAGTCTGTTGGTATGTATGCCCTGAGAGAAAATCATGGGATGATTGGTGGGATACATTAAGATTGATTTGATAAACATCAAAGGCAAGCTTCCAATTCTTTCTGGTTCAGTCATATGAGATAGTGATAGAACAGATTGAATGTCTAGAGAATGACAGTACTCAATGACGCATGCTTTCAGGTTAAGGACCTGAACGATGAGATCATACGGATGCTAAGAGTTTGTACATTTTTGTTATGTCCCTAGTCGGATGTCATTGTGGAAGGTAGATAGACAGCAATGACACACAAGACTAGATTGTGGTGTTGGTTGATGACAGAATCTCATTAGTCATGATATAGAGATATCAAACCAAACACATAGGTACTTGTTAGAGAACAAGTGTACCAGACAGACCCACCATGAGTTTGACACATGGAACCATGAGATGGTAGTCACAGTCAGTACTCACAGTGATGGTGGTGAGTGTGATTCTTAGACCTGAAATCACTACACTCAACACATGTCGTTGGGCACACTTTGACATCATCAAACGCAGTCCTGAAACATGGATTGTTATAAAGGTGATGATTGGGTGGCTTTGACACATGGGGCTTTTGAGGGGTGAGTGATAGATATGGGATTTGTCCCTCCTGAGGGAGTTTGATATCCATGGCCACTTGATGAGTAGGATTGAGAAAGGCGTGCACGCATGTGTGAATCAGTATATGATACTGATGTCATACATATCTCTTCCAGTCTACTCTGATATCAAGGAAGTGAATGAACGTTGACAGGATGACTGTTCCATGCCTCGAGTTCATTCGGGATATCAGTGACAAAGGAATTATACATTCGCTGTAACACCATTCACGGATTGTAGGATGAAAGTTGTTCTCCAACTTTCTACTTTCACTTGGGTAGCACTGATGTGTGACTAGGCACCGCTCTTTGCTTGTGAAGTCATAAGTGTTATGGACTTTCACTGCCAACGTGAAATGGACCTGCAGGGTCACACACATAGGATTTAACCTGGAAGAGGAGTTTTGTCCACAAAGCAATGTTTAGATTGATTACTAAAGGAGTTTAGTAGTTCAATTAAACACTCAATCAGTCGATAGCTCAATATCGTATGGTTCAAGGTGTTGGACGCATTGATTGGAGTATCAGATTGATTGAAATCGCAATTGACTGATTTTGCCCAACATGTGCTCCCAACCGATCGGCTCATGTGATGAACCGGTCGGCTGAGGTTGCTGAACCGGTCGGCTGGAGTGTCCAGGCCGATCGGCTCATGCCCAGGTTGAAACGACCGGTTCAAGAGTTGAACCGATCGGCTCAACTGGTGCAACCGACCAGTTGGGAAAGTCATGTCGGCAAGGATTTTCCTTTGGTTTCAAATTGCCCAATTCGATTGGGAATAATATTGGTATTCGATACCAATTGGGAAAGAAACAAGGAAAGTCTTTTTGAGCCGGATTAGGACCATGAACCGATCGGTTCAGGGCACCAACCGATCGGTTGGAGTGCCCCAAACGATCGGCTCAGGTCCAACCGATCGGCTCAATGGCCAAACCGATCGGTTCAGTTGTGAACCGATCATTTCAAGTTGCGAACCGGTTGCTTTTTGTGGAAAATTCTCGAACCCTTCTACTCCTGCTTTAGTCCCGCATTGCCCGGGATGGAGAACCCTGTCCCATGACTCTCCTATATATATAGGGGTATTGGGGGCTTCTCAAAGTACAGCTCAGTGCAACCAGTTGCTCTGCAAGTTGTCGTTCTCTCTGGTTTTGGTAACCGTGAGAGAGCCCGAGCAAGTGCTTCCCGCAAAAGGGAGGTGCAACAAGGGAAGGACAACTGCAGTTGCAACAGGAGGCAGGAGAGCGTGTTGGCGACTAGTACGTCAACAGGAGGGTGTGGCTCCTTCCACTTCCTTGTGGGACAAGGAGAGTGGAGTTCCAGGTGGTCTGTGTGGACTACTACAGAGGCGGGAGGACACTGCCGCTTAGGAGGACAACTGTCATCCGACAGTCCGGTTCGAGTAGGAGTTGTCAGTCCCGGTGCGACCAGGAGCTGCACAGACACCGTCGAAGTCCGGAGTTGAAGACCGCACATTGCGCGAGGTATTGTCGCCGAGCAAGCCTCGGGACAAGGTATGATTCCGCAAACCATCCTTTCCTATTATATAGACGTTGACGCGTTTCCTCGGTATGGGTTTGGGGAGAAAATTTTTGTTTCCACTGCCTTCTCTGTTTCTCCTAAAACCCAACATAAAATAGGTAACAAATGAGTCAAAAGTTATATCCCTTGCCTATGAAGGATGAAACGTCTACCCACAAAAATGTACCGTGAAGACACCAACTTCACAAAAAACTTTGGTGTTGATAAAACTCCCACAATTTTAGTTCCTCTCCTTCAACAAAGTTCTAGTTCCATTGGTCTATGACCGAATGCAACCAAAAAGGCAAGAGAAAGGTGGAAGCATGGTGTTAGACTCTTTTGCCAAAACCCTAAGGAGGAAAACCACCTAGAAAAAGTTAAAGAGGTACTGGAAGCTAAGGATCACCATGAGAACACATGATCGATCTTCGACTTACCTTGATCAAAGCTTTGAAATCCACTAATTGCTTGACTTATAAAAATAGATAAGGGAACGAGGGTAGATCATGCCAAAATCATGAACCAACGAAACTAACAATCTTGTTGGTTATCGTCAACTAGTGGTGTTGCACTCTATAGTAGCATTTCGTTTCTCAGATGTGTAAGTGAGACAAGAAGAAAGGAAAAGTGGTTATATATAGCCCCATAGGAGAAAGAAAACAAGACAAATTGCCATGTCACCAGTAAACAATGTACCTTCCTTGGTCAATTTTGTTATCAGAAGGTTGACTGACTTCCCAAATGTACATGCTAGCTAGATATTCCATTAACAGGGATAAGCAAAAACCCATCAGTTCATCTCGTCAATGAAACTCATTGCTTTGTCTCTTCATAGAAACCATCAGAATGCACATCACAAAGTGTCATTGATAGAGAACTCATGCAAAATCATTGCTTGTCATAGTGCAAACTTCCCAAAGGTTCATCAATGGAAATCCATAATTTATCCACCTAGATGTTTTGTCTGTAGGCAACTGATTAAACCTATAAGGGTTATTTTAATCCCCTTACATTGATTGTCTACATATGGAAAGGCAGAACCAAATCGTTAGTCATCAATTTTCCACAAACTAACAAATAGGCAGAAAGGCCCTATCAGTCTTCAACCATGGAAGACCATGCACACTTCGATAGGTCCTCTATCAATGGAAGGCCATACTGCTCTCGTTGGTTCTCAACTGATGAAAAAGCAACTATCCTAGGTTATACCACCTAAGTGCATCTACCTACATCCAAGCATGAGAAAGGAGGCAACTGACATGTTGTGTACAGGTGAGGGGGGCTTTACTCAAAGGGTAAATTATACATCAGCCCACAACAAAACGCTCACCAACTAAGCACCTACTTAAGAAAACATCCAAATAAATGATAAGGGCAACAAAAGGATGATTAAGGGTTAATCTAGGTTAGGGGTCTTACAAATCGTTTATCACATGTTCAAATATATACAAGAATGGAGTGTGTTGTCATTGTATGATCAAGTTACTAAATGAAGAATAGTCAAGACATGTTACATCAAGTATATGAATTACATAATCACACCCGTCGTTATTATAATTTGAGTGGTAATTGAAGAAATTAATATGAAAGAGTTGGTGAACAATAACCAATTCATGAGATTCATTTAATGGTCCATAGGACTCCAAGTTGAACATTGTGTTTTCTTGCAAGTAAAATATAGTAAAAGATCTATATAGATGATATAGTAATAATTGGGACAAAAGAATAGGAAAAGTGGCACACACCTATTTGGAAACTAACATGCAAACATAAAAAAAGTTGGTACACAACCAGTAGAAAAAATGAACACAGTGGAAAGAAAACTATCATACAAGACTAGAACACATGGAATGTTGTATTTTTGGATATTGCCACATTCTATTTTGGTGATGTAAATATTTCTAATTTATGTTATTAACTTTTCCATTTAGTAATTTAGATGATGTAGGAACTTAGAAATCATCTAAACAAGAAGTTCATGCTAGACTTTATCATGTTTGTGATGTTAATGCTTGTAGTTCAAGTTGTACCAATTGTAATAACATGTACATATGCATTTTGTATAAATTGATATAACTCACGTAAGAACAAATGATGAAAAACAACCAACCATTTCAAACCTATTTTCACACTTTGATAAACACATTAAGTAGGTATATTTTAATCAAGATATTGTTTGAGTTATTTTCTAAGATCCCAGATCTTTTCAAACAAATCGATCCTCATTTGAAATGTAGTTTGATTGAATACCATGTCAATCCAACTCTAGTTTGACCAACGTATAGTTTCTAGATATATTCCCAGTGTTTTTTGTATCTCAATCAATGTATAATTCCATTAAGAAGCGGATGATATTAACGTAGCAGTCAAAATTAATCAAAAAATAAGAAAATGTAGTTAATGTTATTATTGTTGTTATAAAATGAAGACAACAACACATGAATCTTCTAAACTTACTGTTGGAGATTTACCATATCCACTTGACCATCTCTGCACAGTGTAGTGGGATAATCTATAGTGGGGTGTGACAATTGGTAGTGGGGTGGTACAACCGACATATGTTGTGCCAAACTAGGAGGAGTAGGAGAAGGAGGAGTGGGCAGAGCCCAAATATAAGTTTCTAAAGAGTATATCTAATTATCATGTTGAGGAGTGATACCTCGATTGTTGACGCCTTTGCTCTTGTTGAGATCATTTTCATGGCTACATCCCACTTAGGAGATATTTCACTTTCATTGTGACCAACAATAGTATGTTAGAATTTGTAAGGAGAACAAAAAATAATCTTTTACTTCAATTGTTCTGACTAAAGGTGGTTGTGTTGTCAGCTGCTGCTTCATAATGTGTAGTTTCTTAAGTAGATAAATGATGCTTTGTCGGTTGTTTCTTTAGTGGTTTCTTGGACGAAGAAGACACAATGCTTTCGATTGTAGAAGACAACAAAAATAAAACATGGAGCAAGGATTACTCATAATATTTTGAAAATACAATGTCACGATTATATTATTATGTAGTCTAATTGTGTGTATCTAAGAATATACCTTGTGCATTCTGATGTCTATTAAATGGACATGTGCAGCATGGTGGAGAGTTTGGCTGGTACAATTAGTGGCCATAAGAGATGAAGAAATGAGGTCTCCACTTAATTATTCCCTCCTAACAATTAATGAAGTGATCATTATATTCTAGAAAAAAATAAGGTGTCAACGTCGTATCTAGTTGTTCACAGCCGTAGAATTTGGGCAATTTTGCTGATGATAAAGGGAGTGGACACGTCTGGACCTGGTTTGGAGTAAGAGACCCTTATTCATTGTCTTATTGATATAATTGTAGGCTTTGATAATAATCTAGAATTTGATAGATATGCCTTGATTCATGTTCATAAATTGGATTTAATATGAAGCAACTTTTTCATCATATACTTGTGATAGATATATACGCTACTTTAATAGAACAAGGAAAAAAGTCAATTGTTTGGTTTGTTGTTGGGTAGTGTTGTTTCCTCAAGAGAGGACTTCACCCTCTTTGTCATCCCTCCTCGTCTCTTCCTTCTTACTTGATGCCCTTCTTGTTGTTGCTAGATGATTCTTCAAATGATATGCTAGCTAGGAAATTACCAATTTCTTTTTCCCTCCTTCATCGTTTTATGTCATACACTTCTTCTCCATTTGTCATGTCATTGTATAACTATAATTTGCTCGACATCGCCACCCCACCACTCCATTGCCACTCCACTTGTAGTTTATAATCCCATCTTTTCTTCCTCTCTTGCTTGTCACCAACACCTAAGGGTGTGTTTTAAGCTCTAAAATACAAAAATGAGTTAGTCTCCAGTATTTTAGACACAGTGAAACCTTACGTTTTAGTCTCTTTCAAAATTGTATTGAATGTCAACTCAGCCAATACATTGATGAACATGGACCTTGCATTTATGGAACCAATAAAAACATCTAAAATATAACTTTGAATATTAATTTAGGACTATCAGCATTCTAGGTCGAGTTGGGTGTGGATAGAAATCCAGATCACAATTCAAATAAACATATTAATCCAATTTTTTAAATATAATATTATAATTAGATAGAAGATAAACATAGAATATTTGGGTTAACTTTAAATCATTATAATGACCTCATTTCATATGGTAATTCATGAATTGAAGTGATCAAAGTCACATACCAGTTAAATAAAAGAAAAAATATGAAGAACGTCACGTCCATTCAAAATCTAGATCAGAAATTTTATGGAATGATGTATTGAAGTAGATTCGGTTTTTCAGTTAAAACATCTTAATAAGAACTTGTTTTTCTAGGCCAAAAATAGAGGCCCGTGTTTTTTTAGCTTGGCTGATATAATAGCTCAAGACAAAATACATTTTTTTTGTTAAAAAGAAAACTCAGTATCCAAACTTGTTCTTACTCAAAAACATTTCCCAAACACCTCTCTTCCCCACCACAATTTCAGCCGGTTGTTGTTATCCCTCCTTTCCTCCCAAGAATGTGATGGGTGGGAAAGAGGAAGATAGGTCAGTCGAGGCATCAATGGCAATGTGTAAGGCAATAGAGGTGAGACCAAGCAAAACCAGACAATGACCAGGGGGTGACATATCTTTTGTAATGGCTGATTTAGAGTGATCGGTGGAGAAAGCGAATAATAGGTCTCAATATTTAAGTTTTAGAATGTATCGACGTGTGCCTTCACAGAACAAGTCTGAATCTAGCCTTCCATATGAGAGTTTCTTTTTAAATCCATATCGACCCATTTCCCTTACCATTTACAGCCCCCACTTACCTATCCTTTCAGACTATTTCCTTCACACTATGTAATTAGATTATATCTTCATGACAAGAATAAAGAAAAACATGTCTCAGATAAGGCTTGAAGCCTTGATGAGTGGTTTGACCTCATCAACCTGAACTGAAGGAAAGGATGTTGGTTGGGTTTGCATTAAAAGTCAAAACCCATGTTTGGTTCAGGATTGGGAACTGTAGTCTGGACTGGGTTAGTTGGAGTTAGTCAATAGATATGGATTGGGGTAGTCTGGATCAAAATTTGATTCTGTTTGGCAACCCAGTTTGATTATGGTTAGCTGGTCAGGATTGAGTCAGGATTCAGTCTGATTCTATTTGGCTATCATTCAGGATCTAGTCTGATTCTATTTGACAACCTAATCAGGATCTGGTTATCCTGTCCTATTCTTACAGAACAGTTTTATAAATAATGACACATAATTGTGCTAAATGTACAATACAAGATTAAAATTTACAATAAATAAATAATTATATACATGATTGATTCTATTTGTTGTTTTTATGTTATGAATATGAGTTGAGTATTATTATTTTTATATGTATATTTAAAGTAAATATTACTTTAACCACTATTGTATGAATGCATGGCATATGTTTTGTTGTATGTTTGTATACTTGTGCATTTCTGTATAAATTGGTAAGTAACAAAATAATTGGCAACAAACAACTTAAAATTGTCATAATACACAATATTCTGTTACACAATACAACATAAATTACGTACAAGTACCACCACATTTTGAAATGTAAAAAAGTCAAATGATGTTAGGTACTTTGTCTATTACACTATATTCAAGCACCCATAGACAAGTTGGAGACTACAAAATGAAAGCTTCTATACAAAAGTTTAAGAAAAGACACTAATATGTATATGTTGCATTTGTTTTCTGCATCATTATTGGCTTCAACAACATTAGGTTGTTTGTCTGTCTCTCTGATTATTGGTTGTTGTGCATGGTTGAGAGTTTCCCACTTGATCAAGTTGTTATATTGTCGGTGGGTATGTACGGAGACTGGTCCAGAATGTGTGTGGAACTACATCTATAATTTTTGGCACTTTCCACCTTGCCTTAAAGACAACCATGTTTATGTCAGTCCTCCTAGTTAATGTATGAAATTCTGTAAGGGCATCACACCAACCTTGATGTACATGGGGACTATGCAAGCATTGCAAGTAGTATTGATGACCCAACACTGTGTCGAGTGTGATATCTGACTCGTCATCCCATTAAAAATGATTCATTGTGTGCAAGAGCATCTATAGCATAGATTAATAACTATAAAACTAATGTATTCGATGACAAAATAGGTGACAGAAGTGGAGCCAATGTATCCAATAACAAAAAGTAGGTGGTAAAATGGCTTTAAAATAATATAGATGTTTGATACATGCGCAATAAAGGATAAAATAAAATGTAATTAAATGTAAGGTACAAGAAACTTTGTTCAACCAATGGTAGTAAAATAAAACAAACATATCAAATTCATATTCTAATTCAAATACGTATAAAAATAATCGTTCCACACAAATAGAGATGATACAACTTACATCACAACTTAAATTGTGAAAAAAAATATGATAATATCATCTCTAGACACTAGAAAAAAATCTGACATGCTCCAAGAGAGAGCAGACAAAAAAAAAGAAATGACATGCCCTGGGCAACAGCTCATGGCAGTTGCCTAGATCTAGAAACCCAAAAACAATCTTAGAGGGTGACCAATCACTGTGTTTCCCATTCTTCGGTGCAGAGGCATATTTTTGTTGATCCCAGGTAGGACCGTCCCAATTGGCCTAATTTAGGGCCTTGTCATATTTGTCCCATAACACGGGACATTGTCTATGCAATCTTGTCTTGTCATGTTGTCTGACGTCATCTTTCGGCCAATCAAACAATAGTGGTCGATGACAAATTGGGTGAGTGACACAATCATTGATTTTTTCTGGGCTCGCATTTGGGGAATGAGACTGGAACGGCTCACAACACTTCTGCTTGCACACGCGTTTTTTGTTTACATATTTCTCTATCCTTAAATGCAACATTAACATCTTTTCAAACTTTAAACGCAAGTTTGAATACGACTTTGATATCTAAAATAATAAATAAGTACAAGTTTGAGCAAATTATGCTAACAACAAAGTAAGGATGACAATAAGTTATACAAACTAGGAAAAAAATTAAGAAAAATTGAAATAAATAGTTAGTGTATTTGACATAAACTTCAACATGTAGTGGTTTATAATCATTAAAAAAATAAAAATTGGTGAACAAATATAAATAAGTACTTGTTTGACCAAATACTAATAGTAACAAACTAACGATCATAATAATTTGCAATTAGTGTTCATAATCATCGGATCAAGTACATTTTTAAATGCATATAAAACAAAAAAAGAACGTCGCAAAGGTCGTGAACAATTTCTTACAACTTCATTTGTTGCCTTCACCACCTAATCCTATAGGTACAACATTGTTGTTTTCAACATTGTTTAGGTATTCTGCAACTCTTGGGGGGGTAAGTGCGATAAGTCGTCACAAAATTATGTGGAATGATGTGTTTCACGACCAATGGCTGAGGAGACACAAAAGCTCCCAAAAGGAAACAATTTTCTCTAATTAACTCTCTCTTCAAGTATTGTCATTGAATTTGCATCTCGCTCAGAGATATGTAATGCACCCCTGTTATGCTTCGAAAGTCACATCACACCTCCCTTCAAGCTTGTGTAGTATATACTCTATTCACACATCTTCCCAGGTGATATTAGTTTCTCATCAAACCTTTCAGGATCATATCATGCTCTGTACACCATATAACATGCGTCGTCATGCCTTGACCAACTATAATTATAAATTTTGTGTAACATATTGCAATAGTAAGGGTTCGTTTTACAATGGTGCAGACATAATATGATAATTGAAATATAAATATTTAATGTGTGTATATTTGGTGAAGCCATAGAAAACCAATATTACTATAAAAAAAGAGCATAGACAAAGTAGCAAGCTTAGATGTAGCTTTAACAGCAAGTAAACTCAAGGGTCCTATTGCAGGAAGTAAAGCAAAGCAAACATATAAAGTAGTAAAAAGAGGTATTATTACAACTTCATTTGTTGCCCTCACGACCTACTTCTGTAACTCCATTGTTGTTGTTTTCAACATTGTTTAAGTATTCTGTAACTCTTGGGGGGATCACATATTGTGCTAAGGGATGAGGAGGCAATAAATGTGCCAAAAGAAAATGATTTTTTTCTGATAAAGTCTTTCTTTAGGTTCTTCCAAAGGGTTTTCAACTGGTCAAAAGATACGAAATGCATCCCTGTAATGTTTTGAATGTCATTCCATGTCTCCATCTAATCCTCTTGAGTATAAAATCCATTGACACATCTCCCCATATCATATTGACTTCTCATTGCATCAAGTAGGATCTAATTGTGCTCTAGACGCCATAAAGCAACAAGCACGTGGGTTGCCCAACCATATTACAGATAATGTATGTAATATATTTCAGATGTAAGAGTGTATATCACAATTATACATATATAATATGATTATTCATATTCAAATAACATACACCCTCCTATCTGGTATAGACATAAAATATTCAGTAACATTACGATAAAAACCAGCAACCTTATAATGTAACGCAAACAACATTATAAAGAAATTAAGAAAGTTTATAATGTTATTAACATCCAACGGTAGGCAATCTAAACGGATAGGACAATCTAAATCTAACTCTGCCATTCAAAGTTACGGCGTCATTAGAGGTGAAGGAATGTCCAAAAGAAGACTACAAGTGTCCTCCATCTTATCAATAGAGGTTTGTAGAACTTCATACTCGTACCTTTTGGAGGTGTAAACATCTTCGGAGTTGTGATGAATTTCAACAAAGTCCTTCATGTTCATCACATGGCCCCACACTGACTTGCACTCCCCAGTTAGTAACATAATTGCTGCCTTTAAGGAATCAGTTGTTGGGGGGATATCGATTGCCCAATGAAAGTATCTACATCGGTCTTTTCCCTAAAATATATTCCCAAGTTTGAGTAAATGACAACATATACACAATCTACTTAGGAAGGGAAACTGATTGTTTATGAATTTACTATCACACCTGACTACCAGGACATATGTAATATATTTTGCCCGGCCTTTCACTCAGAATGCCAAAGTCATATAACCTTTCATCCTCTGTATTAATCTGCAATGTAGCAACTAGACCACAAAGACATCTCAAAACTTCATATGGGTACAGTGACATATAAAACATGATTGTTGATTAGTAGCATAATGTGGAGTTCAAAATATAGATTTCAAATCTAATTTGAGGATATTTCGATAGGACAACGTGGTTGTTCTAACATACAAGTGAAGAATGCATGGCAAATGTCTTGAGCATGATTACTTTTATATGTATGATTTGAAAAATATATTACTTTACCTGCTAGTAGAAAAATACATGTCACATGTCTTGTTTTATGTATGTATACATGTACATATTAAAATAGCTATAATTTTTTAACAATTTGTGTTACAGAATATTACATAAAAAATACAATTAAAATTTTTGATTACAATTTTTCGATTACAAATAGAAAGCTTCAATAGTGCATTATTTTAAAAACAGACACAAATATGCATTCCCTTCTCTCATTTTTGCATCATTATTGGCTCCAGCAACATTAATTTGTTTTTTCTCTCCTTGTCGATTGTTGCACATGGTTGAGAGCTTTCTACTTTATCGAGATGTTGTAGTATGCCTAGTGGGTATGATGACTAGTGTTTCGTTGCTTCACATTGATGTTAAAAGAACAAGATGTCCCTACGATGAAATAGAGGCAAGTTTTACTACCAAATCTTTTGTAATCTCCTATAAACATTCTTTCCCACATAAAAAACCAATGTTCTTAACATGTGCCCAAATAATCATATATTAAAGAGGATTCCTACATAACAACTATTCACTACAAAATAAATTTCATATTTCCTCCCAGTATCAGCTCATTTAACCATTGCAAAGATCGAAAAAAATGAGTATTATTGAATGGATAAATCAATGGAATGATGAAAAATTACAAAAATGAAATAAAAAGTACTACAAAAAAATCCATCAATTACGCCAGAAAAAAATTTATTGTAGTTGTGAATAAGCTTTATGTTATAGCTATTCACGACAGGGGGAAAAGTTGCCACGTTTTGTCGTTAGTGATCTTGTCATTATTAGAAGTTACGATAACTAATTTGAGTTCATCGTTATTAGCAATAGAGACTACCAATATAATTTTCCACTAATAGATTTAACGATGTAAAAACAAATTGTTGTTAAATGTGTTGACAATAAGATTTTTCCACGTGTGAATATATATATATATATATATATATATATGGAGAGAAAGAGAGAGAATAAATAAAATCAAGATGGTACAATATGCCCATATTCAAAACTTGCATTCAATCAAAACTTCATTGTGTTAATACATCTGTCTCGTTGAAGTGGAAACAAAATTCCATTTGGAGAAACATATAATAAAAAAAAATATCCCACACCAAATCACATATTTGTCTCTTTTTGTGAATTAAATGTAATCCATGAGTCCCTTATTTGTCATCATGGCACCCATGTTGAAGCCTCCACTCTAACACTAGCAGATGCGTAAATATTAGTTGACCATGTTGCAGATGGAGCAACACCATATGAAACTTGTATGTCCGCATCTAAAGACGTCTGCAACCTTTGTGGGAGTAGAGTCACAGGTTGCCTCTGGCCTTGATGGAGAATGAGGCTACGGAGTAGCTGGTTAGTTGAACCATCAACCAAGAGTTGGTTGACAAATTGGGGCAGATTCCTGATGTAAAAGTGAGCCTTGAGAGTGGGTACATAATAGCTGAAATTGTAGAAGTTTGTTGTCACCAACAAGGTGGAGTAGTTGTTCATGAAAGAGTCTGGTAACAGGCTAGAGGCAACATGCCGCATTTTTTAAATTTTACAAGCAATCTCCTACTCTCAAACATGTTCTTTTGAACACAAACTTCATCTTGGACACAATATAGAAAAGTAAAAAAACACAACATGAGCAATAGCATTACAAGAAATGACTTACTTGAAATAGTTAAACATGTCATACAATCTGAATGTATGACGTGCAAACTCGTCACCTAAAAAGGAACTATCAAACAAACACCATTAGGAAAAATGGGTCACCCCTCCTACTTGTAATGGTCATGTAATGGTCATAAACGTCAGACAATTCCCAACTTCAGTCTACTATATGATTCTAGTGATTCAAAGATTAAACCATCAACTAATTAAATGTGAAATCAATTTAAATATATGATTCTCAACTTAATGTAATCACAACATAATGATGACACAACTCTAGAATCTGACTCATAAAACAAATATCAAAGACTAAGAAATAGAACTATTTAACAATAGAATTTGGCACAACATATTTCTCCCATGTAGTTGTATGCATTTTGTCATACCTACCAAATGGATGTAAGACTCTGGAGACTGGACAATTAGCCATTGCTCCACTTGGATCTTTTACCAAGTCATGACACAAGGGAAAAATCCTAGAGTACTAATAGTTCATGCTTAAACTTGGAGATTAATGGAAAAGTTTGAAACCTAGTGCTCCATCAATATAGTGGTAAAGATAGTAGTAAAACAAATATTGTTCCTTACGTTTCCACATGGTGAGAAAGAAGAAGCAATGGTCTGAGCTTTGGAGTAGGAGTATGGGGCAAGATGAGGGAAGACCTTGGGCAATGATAGTTTGGGAGCATGGGGGTGGAGTGAGGATAGAGTCAAGGATTTGTATTTATATCAAATTAATCAAGCATACAAGTAAAATTATTTCTTGTGTGACAATGACTTTCAAAGAGAGAATAAAATTCATGGAGCATGTTTGTGTTGTGTTGTAATGTAAGAGTTATCAACAATTATGGAAAGTAATCAGATTTGTGTGTATGTTTTATATGCTAACATTAACTATCATATAATATTTCATTTTTCCATGTTTTTACTTATATAGTTAAACTAAAACAATTGCTGCCATTTTCATTTGCAATGTTCATTGTCATGTTGTCAAGTTAATGATGTCAAGAATAGACTTGTACATGGATACACATATAACAATTTCAATCAAAGTATTAATATAAAAGATGAATGTGGATAGGTTAGAACACAAAGTAAGCATAAACTACTTGTTTAAAATTATCCAGAGTAAACCAAGGAGTTGGAAAAGCATGTTGGTGCTTCCGAGCCAGAGGTGCACACTAAACAACAAGAGGTGACTAGATGCACTCCACGGGACTAGAACACATGTGTTCTCTCAAAATTTATAAAAACGCTAACAAGACTCGATCACAACACTAAATAGGTCACCCGCAAGCGCACAGGGTACTATTTAGTATAGGTGATAGGCAAGAATAGGGGTCAATCCTCAGGGACATAGGGGGTACTAGAGCTAAGTTAGTGTTGGCTACATTCCTATAGTGGAGACTAGGGTTGAAGGGTTTAAAAGGGGTTGTTTTGATTGTTAAACTAAGTGAACAGGCAAGTAAAAGCAATATGAAATCTAAGTTATGGCAAACCCTAAATTATCCTAAGTAAGCAAGTATAAGGAACTAGATTAAGCAATTAGCTAAATAGGAGCAAAGTTTAACTAAACTACACTAGTAGAGCAATTATAAACTAAGAGCTAAGTTAACCACTAGAGGGAGAAAGAATCTAAGTTAACCCTAAAGAGAAAGACTAAGAAATTAACTAGAAGAAACAAAGACAATTAAACTACACTAGCATTAACAAGCAATAAGATACAATGGGTTTTAATCAATGAGATTAGGTAGGTGGGCCATTTGGGAATGTGATTTGATATTAGTTGGGGGATGTCAACATGGCATGCAATTATCACAATTCACTCTGGATTACCAAACCAAACAACAAGGCAAGTGCTATTAGAATGTACCCTATACTACTAGTTAGAGAAGTAGGGTTAGGTGTAATTCTAGTAGGACTTGGCAAGTCTATGTCTCTAGGGTAAGTGGTATTAGGGTAATTCAGAGATAAGGGTAGGAATGGGAGTAGAGATTAGGGTTTTTCACCTCATGCTACTAGCCATCTAGCCTTTAGAAAGCTCTAGGCAATTGCACTAATCACACTTACACTAGTTACTTAGATCTTACACTCACTTGTAGAAGGAGGGATATGTATGTAGAAACAAAGGGGGATAACTAGGGATCCACTAATTGGACATAGAAGCCATTCCTAAGATTTCTACATACATTCCAATTCTTCCTAGAAGCTAAGTGTCATCAAACATCACAAAGCAAGCAATTTAAGCTTAAGAGCAAAAATCACATGCAAGATAATGGGAAATGAGATAGAAGCAAAGGCAATCATCATAGAATGAAATTATGTTCATTACAAATTATTCTCCCCCAACATGGTAGCAAAGTATCACATTTTCACCCCCAAACAGCCCACCACTAGGGGCTTAGCTAGACATAATCAAAGAAAAGGCAAAAGAAAGGGGAAGAAGGAGATAGGACTCCATGGAACTCAAAGTAGATCTTCCTTCTTCACCTCCTAGCTTCTTGGGGATGACCTCTCTCGTCCAATGGTGAAGATGGGCATGAGAATTGAGGGGATTATGGAGGAAAATCATGAAATCTAGGTTTCCAAGGTGGAAATGAGGTGGAAATGGTGGGTGGAGAGCATAAATGTAAGGAAGATGCCATGAATGCTCTAGAGTGGGTGGAGAGGAGTAATGGTAGCTAACCTAGTGTTGTGGCCACCACCCATGTATATATAGGTGGTGGTGGAAGCACTAGGGTAAGTAGGGGCATTGTTGGAAAAATAATATAGAAAATGATAGGGTTTAGGAGGTAGAATGGCTGTGTTGGGTAGCACAACCATAATGGGTAGAGGTGGGAATGGTTGTGGTGGTAGGGAACGATCATTTCAAAGAAAGTGGAAAAATCACATGTTGAAGTGGTGGAATGGAAGCTCATAGCACGGCCTTGCTGAGCAGCATGGTCATGGTGAGGGCTAGGTAGAATAGTTGTGTTGGGTAGTACGACCGTGGTAGTGGAGTTGGAGAGGAGGTTGTTCCCTCTAGCACGCTCGTTCTATCTTCAGCTAGCACAGTTGTGCTGGGTAGCATGACCATTTTGGGGGCTTCATGGCACGGCCGTGTTGGGTAGCACAGTCGTGATGGCTAAGTTGTTGTAGCTTGCAAATCTTGGGAATTTCTCTATAACTAGGGCATTATCCAGCACAGCTGTTCCTTTGCACCACAGCCGTGTTGGGGTCTTCAGTGGCAAAATGAACTTCAATCATCATCATCAGTGGACTTCTATGCTTGAGGTCGAATCTTGGCCATTAGGGATAGGTTGAGGGAGCGTTGGGGCCTTCTTTGGACCCATCCATGAGCAGAGAAACCCTAGAACTCCTTCCTTCTCTCTCATCCATCCAAAGCATGGTCCAAGTACTTAAAAGTAATGCAAAGAATGTCCATAAGTGTATTTGATAATAATACTCATATTGGGGAATTTAACTTGCATTCTACTATGTTTAGATGTGAATAAAGTACAAAATGAAACAAAAATGAAGCCAAAAAATAGGGCTGCATCACCACCCCAAACTTAAAAAATACTTATCCTCAAGTATGCTCCAACTTAATCTCTCTTTTCAGTTTTCTTTCAATAAACAAGGATGACAAATGCATAGCAACATATGATTATTGACTAAGTGGTCTTAGAAGTGACTAAGTGCATGTGTTCCACCTCTCTCCTCTCCTCTTTCACATACCAATCATGAAATGAGCACTGAGCATACAAACTTCAAATATAGAGAATAGAATACACAAGCTTCTATATGTCCTTCATATCATTCTAGGTAAACTGTTTCATGTTGGCATTAATCAAAGATGACTAGGAGTGTTGTTCCACTTTCATGCATTCAATCTTATGCCTCAAACCACACCAAATGACCCACATGTATATAGAAAAGGGTAAATTGAACTATATTTGATGTTTTCTAACTCAATGGGTATGACAATAGAAGAAAGGGTTGCGGAAAGATTTTTGGAGTGTTATTACATAGATCACTCATCTTTTCTTTATTTTAATGCTCTTAAACAGGAGCATCCTTTTATTTTCTTTTTGTTTTCTTTTTCTTTTCTTTTCTCTGCCCTTGGTTTAGATAGGGCATATGGTGGATAGAGTGAAGTGGGGAGATGTAGGTATGGCCACCCCAAACTTTTAGAGGTGGCCAAGGCTGATTATGTGCACTATGACATCCTTTCATGAGGCGGAGAGGTATGAAGATGGTGAAAGAAGAGTATGGACAAAGAGGGGTCATTAGTGTAGTCTTCAACATAAGATTTCATGCATGAAAACTTATCCAACACTTCATCAAATGATATCATACCACATGATTGAACAACATGAGATTCACATTTATATCATGTGATTCCATAGGCTCTAAGCGTTTGTAGCTTGCTCAAATCACAATTCAACTGAAACATTCACAAACTTGAGAGAAGTGGTGCACATGTAAAAAGTTAACAATTAAGACCACATGCAATAAACTCTAAGAAATGGCATACATTTTTCAAAAGACTAAAATTTTCATTTAAAACAATGGAGATTAAGTCAAAACATGCTTTTAGGCGAGAACATTCAAGTTTGGGCAAAATTAGCCAAAAAATGTGCCAATTTGCCTTCAATCACATATAAACCTACTTTAGGGAAACTGAAAACATTAAGCAGTAAAATCTAGCTACAAATTGGCAAAAACTACATGGAAGTGCCATGCATTCTATCGAGTGACAAAAAGAATAGAAATTTTGAAAAATTACAAAAAAATGCATGAAAGTAAACTACATGCATGCATGAATGAAGGTAGGCACACAAGGACAGGATAGAAAAATAAGAAAGTCAGTCAAACTGTTTACTCATCTTGCAAAACTTTAGCACATGGTACATAGATAAGAATGCAGTGAAAGAAGGCTTTACCGCCCTACCACCCCAAACTTTTAAATCATGATGTCCTCAGCATGAAATAGAAGTTTAGAATAGTAGGGTAAAGGGCATGGAGTCATGGAAGACAACCATCAAGAGATGGAGTGATCAATGTAGCACTAGGTGAGTAGGACAGGACCACCATGGCCATGCTAAGAAACACGTCCATTCTGTCTTGCCGGTCACATGGTCGTGTTATGTGGCATGGCCGTTCTGGACTCCTTCCTGTAGATTTTCTACTATTTTGCAATGTTCTCTTCAACTTTTGTCTTCTCCTTGGCTAGACCCTTTGTGCATCACTTTTTCTTACTTGTACCTATACTAACATGATTCAAAAATAGAAAAACTATCAAGTATAGTGTGTGTGTGTGTGTGTTTCTTGGAAAAAAAATGAAATTGTAATAAAACAACAAGGTTTGAGAATCTCAAACCACGTGGGTTGCCTCCCATTAATCAGCCAGACTTGTTGCTTTCTTCACTAAGTGTTGACACCCATGGTGTCTCCCTTCTCTTCCATAGTGATTGTTTCTAGAGTTCTGACAACATGGGCTTCATCCCAAGGAGTGTACATCGATCGAAAGTAGGGACTTGATCTCCACTATTCTATAGGATCATAGTAGCCTATATTATTACTGAAATCTTCTTCACCCATTCGATACCTTTCTTCCTCAATGAATATAAAGAAGCCAAACTTTCACCTTTTATAAGTGACCTCAGAGTGCCCGTACGCACATTAATCTCTGTATCCACGTTGGACAAGAAGGATCTCCCCAAAATGAGGTATTCTTTTCCATCGATAGGTCTAAAATCCACAATCAGAACATCAGTCAAGTATTCAAATATTATCCTTTGATCCATTGTTATTGTCACGTTAAGCAATATCCCCAAGGGATTCCTCATAGCTCCATCACCCAAAATGAGGACAACAATCCACCAGTTTCATTTTCTTGAGGCCGAGTCGTAGGTACATGCTCAATGGCACAAATGCTTGTCCCTGCACCTAAATCAAGGAGAGCGTGCTCAACAGGTTGTACACCGACGTAGCATGTGATAAGAGGGACTCCTGGATCGTCCCTTTTTTCAGGAAAACCAATGTCTGAGATGAAATTCACCGATCTTGTTGCAATGATTTCCTTGGGTGGAAATAATACCAGTTTTCTCCTCCCCATGCAAACATCCTTCATCAAAGAAAAGAATTCTTTGATGTCTGTCATTCCTTGCTTCAAGGACCCTAGGAAATTCATGATACTACTATTCTTTTCTTGGAGAAAGGGGTCTTCTAAAGCCTCATGGAATTGCTCTCCAATTGCATCAATGTTTCTACAGCAATTTGTGGGCCTTGAGGAGGTATGATAGTGATCCTTGTCTCATGGGGAGGTTTTAGCTCCCAACAAGGCACTGCATCAAGTGTTTCCATGTCAATGACATGTGGGGCAGCAAACATGATCTTGTTACCAAAGAACAGAAGAACCAAATATCTTGCACTTTCGTTACTTCAAAGAGAGGGTGGGCAGCTGAGGGTGCTTCTCTATACACAACGGGTCAGTAGAAGCTTGGGTGCACTCGGTATTCTCAAACAACAACGGATCAGCAAACTCTTTGGCACTTTTGTGATCTGTACTAGACTCTTCTAGTATCGAGTCATCGTTACCAACTGTAATCATTTCTTCCTCCCCTTTTTCAAGTTTTTGAGCCGCTTCCCTTCCCCATATGATAGAAACCATATTCACTTGTTCATGAGAAGAGGGAGGGGCTTGTGAATATGAAGATGGTGGCGGCCTTTGATGAGGTGGGTTAGGATTTTCGAGTATGCAAGTTAGTTTTTTTTTTTTTGGGGGGGGGGGTTGTTGTGGAGGTGGTGGTTGATAGGTGTGTGATGGCGGTGGGGGATATTGATAGTTGAAAGGGGGTTGGTGAGGTGGTAGAGCATATGGATGTGGTGGTCCTTGGTACTGGAGAAATGGGGGTGTTTGGCCTTGCAGTGGGATATATGCACCTTGAGTAGTGCTCGAATAACCACCATCGTTGTTTGAATTTGTCATTGGTTGAGATGGGAGCCTTCTCTCTTCACGGCGAGCAAGTGAGATTGAGATTTGATCAATCCTTTTCTCAAGGCAGTTAATATTTTGCCCTTGAGAGGACACCTCTTTCTTTACCTCATCCACATTTCTCAATATCCCAAGAACTTCATCTTCAAATTTGGAGTTATACCTTGGCCTCGGTTGCCCTTATCCTTGACCATCTTCATTGTGTTGTTTCCATGAAAAGTTAGGATGATTTCTCCACTCGGGAGTGAAAGTGTTGGACATAGGACCTTGGTTGTTTCGGTTGCCAAAAGAGTGTAAAGCATGAACTTCTTCATCTACAGAATCAACTGCCATGGTGGATTGACTAGAAGAACCACCAGCTTGGCTCTTCATCATATACATCATGTCTATCATCATCTTCATCATATCCAGGGAGGCAGCGGTGTGGGCTGGGGGTACAGAAGAAGGTGGAGGGATGTAGTTCCAGCTGCAATGTTCCCCTTTAGTAGAAACTTGATGGTGGGAATCTTCAGCAAGGTGTTCAAACAATGGCCACGACTCCTCGGGTGGCTTTGCTATAAATGTGCCTCCACATGATGAGTCAACATTGTTTTGGCTTACTTCTTTAAGCCCATCGTAGAAGGTTTGGACTAGCTGCCACAATGGTACCTCGTGATGGGGGTAGTCTCGAAGGAGCTTTTGAAACCTTTTCCATGCCTCGTGGAAAAGTTCATTTTCCTTTTGGGCAAAGGTGGCGATACATCTTCTCATGTGAGTCAGCTTGGCAATTGGAAAGAACTTCTTGAGAAACTCATTTTTTATCACATTTCAAATTACCAACTTTGGCTTCAAAATGTACCATTCTTTAGCTTTTTCCTTTAAAGAGAAAGGGAAGAGAGTCCTCTAGATGGAGTCATTGGTAGCAGTGGGGGTACAAAAAGTAGAAAAAGTCTCAAGGAAGGCATCGATGTGATGGTAGGGATTTTCATTCTCCATCCCATAGTAGGTATGGAGGAGTCCAAAGAGTGCTGGTGGAATAGAGAATTGTTGACCCAACATTTGGTCAACTAGGGTGGAAATGGGAGAATTGTAGTTCCCCGGGGTGAAATACTCGTGGAGGGGGCGGTTGGGTTTCGGTATAGGTGGTTGAGAATTCCCATGAGGGTTGATGCCTACCATGTGGTCACCCATCTCGATTTCTCAGTGTTGGTTGTGGTGGCTTTGGCGTCTTCTCCTACCTATCTCGGGGTCGTACAACACCAAGTTGGTAGAAATAGAACATGTGTGGTGCATACACAGCTGTCACCTATACAATACACAAACAAACAACAAGAAACTAAGTTAGAATGGCAATATGCAAAAGTGAACAAAGAATAAAGAATAGCAATGATGAGGGCAATAAGAAAGGCTAAGCTACTCTAACTAGCTAGGTCGAGCATGTCTATCTCTAACAACGGTGCCAGAAATCTTGGTGCTTCTTCGCCAGATGTGCCCACACTGTCCAACAAGAGGTAACTAGATGCGCTCCACAAGACTAGAACGCGTGTGTTCTCTCAAAATTTATTAAAACCCTAACAAGACTCAATCACAACACTAAATAGATCACCCACAATCACACGGGGTATTATTCTAGTATATGTGATAGGCAAGAATAGGGGTCGTTCCTTGGGGATAGAGGGGGCATTAGAGCTAAGTTAGTGTTTTCTACGTTCCTAGAGTGGAGACTAGGGTTGAAGGGTTTAAAAGGGGTTGTTTTGATTGTTAAACGAAGTGAACATGCAAGCTAAAGCAATATGAAATCTAAGTTATCGCAAACCCTAAATTATCCTAAGCAAGTAAGTCTAAGGAACTAGATTAAGCAATTAGATAAACAGGAGTAAAGGTTAACTACACTACACTAGTAGAGCAATTATAAACTAAGAGCTAAGTTAACTACTAGAGAGAGAAAGGATCTAAGTTAACCCTAAAGAGCAAGAATAAGAAGAAACAAAGACAATTAAACTACACTAGTATTAACAAGCAAGAAGATATGGTGGGTTTTAAGTAATGAGATTAGGTAGGTGGGCCGCTTGGGAATGTGATTTGATATTAGTTGGGGGATGTTAACATGGCATGCAATTATCACAATTCACTCTAGATTACCAAACCAAACAACAAGGTAAGTGCTATTAGAATGTACCCTATACTACTAGTTAGAGAACTAGGGTTAGGTGTAATTCTAGTAGGACTTGTCAAGTCTAGGTCTCTAGGGTAAGTGGTATTAGGGTAATTGAGAGACACGGGTAGGAATGGGAGTAGAGATGAGTGTTTTTCACCTCATGCTACTATCCATCTAGCCTTTAGAAAGCTCTAGACAATTGCACTAATCACACTTAAACATGTCAATTAGATCTCACACTCACTTGTAGAAGGAGGGATATGTATGTAGGAACAAAAGGGGGCTAGCTAGAGATCCATAAATTGGAACTAGGAGCCATTTCTAAGATTTCTACATACATTCCAATTCCTCCTAGAAACTAAGTGTCATCAAACATCACAAAGCAAGCAGTTTAAGATTAAGAGCAAAAACCACATGCAAGATAATGGGAAATGAGATAGAAGCAAAGGCAATCATCATAGAATGAAATTATGTTCATTACAAATTATTCTCCCCCAATATGGTATCAAAGTCACATTTTCACCCCAAACAACCCACCACTAGGGGCTTAGCTAGACATAATCAAAGAAAAGGCAAAAGAAAGGGGAAGAAGGGGATAGGACTCCATGGAATTCGAAGTAGATCTTCCTTCTTAACCTCCTAACTGCTTGGAGATGACCTCTCTCCTCTAATGGTGAAGATGGGCATGAGAATGGAGGGCATTATGGAGGAAAATCTTGAAATCTAGGTTTCCAAGGTGGAAATGAGGTGGAAATCGTGGGTGGAGAGCATAAATGCAAGGAAGATGCAATGAATGCTCTAGAGTGGGTGGAGAGGAGTAATGGCAGCTAACCTAGTGTTGTGGTCTCCGCCCATGTATATATAGATGGTGGTGGAAATACTAGGGTAAGTAGGGGCATTGTTAGAAAAATAGTATAAAATGATATGGTTCAGGAGGTAGCACAATTGTGTTGGGCAGCAAGGCCATGATGGGTAGAGGTGGGAATGGTCGTGGTGGCAGGGAACGATCATTTCAAAGAAAGTGGAAAAGTTACATGTTGAAGTGGTGGAATGGAGGCTCGTAGCACGGTCGTGCTGGGCAGCATGGTCCTGGTGAGGGCTAGGTAAACAGCTATGCTGGGTAGCACGGCCGTGGTGGTGGAGTTGGAGAGGAGGTTGTTCCCTCTAGTACGCACGTTCTATCTTCAGCTAGCATGGTCGTGCAGGGTAGCACGACCATTTTGGGGGCTTCATGGTACGACTGTGTTGGGTAGCACAGTCGTGGTGGATATGTTGTTGTAACTTGCAAATCTTGGGAATTTCTCTATAACTTGGGCATTAGCCAGCACAGCCATTCCTTTGCACCACAACCGTGTTGGGGTCTTCAGTGGCAAAATGAACTTCAATCGTCAGCATCAGTGGCCTTCTTTGCTTGATGTCGAATCTTGGCCATTAGGGGTAGGTTGAGGGAGCTTTGGGGCCTTCTTTGGGCCCCTCCATGAGCGAGAAACCCTA
Organism: Alisma plantago-aquatica; assembly: GCA_963693085.1. Lineage (NCBI taxonomy): Eukaryota > Viridiplantae > Streptophyta > Magnoliopsida > Alismatales > Alismataceae > Alisma > Alisma plantago-aquatica. Next base: position 454,061,818 of record OY856413.1, on the reverse strand, counting down.
GAACTCCTTCCTTCTCTCTCATCCATCCAAAGCATGGTCCAAGTACTTAAAAATAATGCAAGGAACGTCCATAAGTGTATTTGATAATAATACTCACATTGGGGAATTTAACTTGCATTCTACTATGCTTAGATGTGAACAAAGTACAAAATGACAAAAATGAAGCCCTAAAATAGGGTTGCATCACCACCTAAAACTTAAAACATACTTATCCTCAAGTATGCTACAAATTTATCTCTCTTTTCAATTTTCTTTCAATAAACAAGGATGGAAAATGCATAGCAACAGATGATTATTGACTAAGTGGTCTTTGGAAGTGACTAAGTGCATGTGTTCCACCTCTCTCCTCTCCTCTTTCACATACCAATCATGAAATGAACACTGAGCATACAAACTTCAAATATAGAGCATAGAATACACAAGCTTTCATATGTCCTTCATATCATTCCAGGTAAACCATTTCATGCTGGCGTTTATCAAATATGACTAGGAGTGTTGTTTCACATTCATGCATTCAATCTTTTGCCTCAAACCACACCAAATGACCCACATGGATATAGAAAAGGGTAAAGCAATCTATATTTGATGTTTTCTAGCTCAATGGGTATGAAAATATAAGAAAGGGTTGCGTAAAGATTTTTGGAGTTCTATTACATAGATCACTCATCTTTTCTTTATTTTAATGCTCTTAAATAGGAGCATCCTTTTATTTTATTTTTGTTTTCTTTTTTTTTCTTTGCCCTTGGTTTAGATACGGCATATGGTGGATAGAGTGAAGTGGGGAGATGTAGGTATGGACACCCCAAACTTTTGGTGGTGGCCAAGGCTTATTATGTACACTATGGCATCCTTTCATGAAGCAGAGAGGTATGAAGGTGGTGAAAGAAGAGTCGGGTCAAAGAGGGCTCATTAGTGTAGTCTTCAACATAAGATTTCATGCATGAAAACTAATCCAACACTTCATCAAATGATATCATACCACATGATTGAACAACATGAGATTCACATTTATATCAAGTGATTCCATAGGCTCTAAGCGTTTGTTGCTTACTCAAATCACAATTCAACTGAAACATTCACAAAATTGAGAGAAGTGGTGCACATGTAAAAAGTCAACAATTAAGACCACATAGCAATAAACTCTAAGAAATGGCATACATTTGTCAAAAGACTAAAAATTGCATTTCAAACAATGGAGATTAAGTCAAAACATGCTTTTAGGCTAGAAAATTCAAGTTTGGGCAAAATTTGCCAAAAAATGTGCCAATTTGCCTTCAATCACATCTAAACCAAATTTAGGGACAGAAAATATTAAGAAGTAAAATCTAACTACAAATTAGAAAAAACTACATGGAAGTGCAATGCATGCTATGGAGTGACAAAAAGAGCAGAAAATTTGAAAAATTACACAAAAAATGAATGAAAGTAAACTACATGTATGCATGAATGCAGGCAGGCACACACGGTTAGGATAGAAAAATAAGAAAGTCAGTCAAACTTTTTGCTCATCTTGCAAAAATTTAGCACAGGGTACATAGATAAGAATGTGGTGAAAGAAGGGTTTACCGCCTTACCACCCCAAACTTTTAAATCATGATGTCCTCAACATGAAATAGAAATTTAGAATAGTAGGGTAAAGGGGATGGAGTCGTGGAAAACAACCACCAAGAGATGGAGTGATCAATGTAGCACTAGATGAGTAGGACAGGACCACTACGGCCATGTTAAGAAACATAGCCATTCTGTCTTGTCGGTCACACGGCCATGCTATGTGGCACGACCATTCTGGACTCCTTCCTGTATATTTTCTACTATTTTGAAATGTTCTCTTCAACTTTGGTCTTCTCCTTGGCTAGACCCTTTATACATCACTTTTTCTTCCTTGTACCTATACTAAAATGTTTCACAAATAGAAAAACTATCAAGTATAGTGTGCGTGTTTGTGTTTCTTGGAAAAAAATTTGAAAGTGTAATAAATCAACAAGGTTTGAGAATCTCAAACCACGTGGGTTTCCTCCCACTAGCGCAAAGTTTATAGCCTTCAGCCAGACTTGTTGCTTTCTTCACTAAGTGTTGACACCCACGGTGTCTCCCTTCTCTTCCATAGTGATTCTTTCTAGAGTTCTGACAACATGGGCTTCATCCCAAGGAGTGCACATCAATCGAAAGTAGGGACTTGATCTCCACTGTTCTAGAGGATCATAGTAGCCTAGATTATTGCTGAAATCTTCTTCACCCAGTTGATACCTTTCTTCCTTAATGAATATAAAGAAGTCAAACTTTCTTCTTTTATAAGTGACCTCAGAGTGCCTGTAAGCACATTAATCTCCGTATCCACGTTGGACAAGAAGGGTCTCCCCAATATGAGGTATTCTTTTCCATCAATATGTCCAGAATCCACAATCAGAAAATCGGTCAAGTATTCAATGTTTATCCTTTGATCCATTGCTACTGTCGCGTTAAGCAATATCCCCAAGGGCTTCCTCTTAGTTCCATCACCCAAAACGAGGACAACAATCCACCAGTTTCATTTTGTTGAGGCCAAGTTGTAGGTACATGGTCAATGGCATAATGCTTGTCCCTACACCTAAATCAAGGAGAGTGTGTTGAACATGTTGTACACCGACGTAGCATGTGATAAGAGGGACTCCTGGATCGTCCCTTTTTCCAGGAAAACCAATGTCTAAGATGAAATTCACCAATCTTGTTGCAACGATTTCCTTGGGTGGCAATAATACCAATTTTCTCCTCCCAGTGCAAACATCCTTCATCAAAGAAAAGAATGCTTTGATGTATGTCATTCCTTGCTTCAAGGACCCTAGGAAATTCATGATACTACTATTCTTTTCTTGGAGAAAGGGGTCTTCTAAAGCCTCATGGAATTGCTCCCCAATTGCATCAAACGTTTCTACAGCAATTTGTGGGCCTTGAGGAGGTATGATAGTGATCCTTGTCACATGGGGAGTTTTTAGCTCCCAACAAGGCATTGCATCAAGTGTTGCCATGTCAATGGCATGTGGGGCAGCAAACATGATCTTGTTACCAAAGAACGGAAGAATCGAATCTCTTGCAGTTTCTGTGGGCTCTGATACCACTAGTTGTGGGCTCTGATCTCCAAACCATGACATAAACACGATTAAAACTTAGCGGAAGCGAATCGGTAATCAGCGGAAGACAAAATCATGGGAAATTAAAACTTTTCGTGACAAGAGCTTGAATCCATAAAAGCTTCTTTCATAAAGATAGATAAATTGTTTACATCTCAGGATAATTACTTCTCGAGTAATTATATACATCAAGATACAAAATCTCAAGATCACTAAACAAAAGACTCCAAGACCTGAGAGTACAGAGGACACATAGGACTGACTCTAACTACACCACATGGCAGGACAAATCTCCACCTGAGATTACTGCTGCCCCTGGTGCTGCTGCTGAGACTGGTCACCTGTAGGTTGGTTCCTTCGTCTCCGACGTCCACCTAAAAAGTTGAAGCCTACGGGGTGAGACAATTATACATAATTGTCCCAGCGAGAGTTATAACTCTTCGCCAGAAGCTTCATTATAACATCAAAGATTATTTAAAACAGTAAAGCCTTCAAAGCATTCTATAACAGTTGCAGGTATAACAAGATCTCTACAATTTAGGAGATATGGAGAATATCAACATTATTGCAATGTAACATCAATCAACTAACTTGGAGTCATCTCTAACAAGTTATACTACATGGTTGATTATGTTTTACAAACAACATTATGCCCCGTGGAGATGAGGCTTACCACTCATACTCCAACTGATCGCTGAGAAGCCGCATCAGTATCATACATAGGTCATTAAGAGAGTCGGATTCTCATGACCTTCACCTTCCTCAGTCAGTAAGAGGATCACTTGTAGGACATCTCGTGTCTCTACTACTATAGCCCACCAGGGTAAACTGGTCCTTCGCTATTCTAGAGTCACAGTGGCATTCTGTACTCTCTTCGTCATCAGGAGGTTTCATATTTACCTACCACTGATACGGATATCTGTGCTTTCTTCATCATCAGGAGGTTTCATGTTTACCTACCACTGATACGGTATGGAACTATAGTGAAGGATGGATGGATTCCACATCTACATCACTTTCCTACACTAGGATGTAAGGTTCTACACATCCATGTACCCCACATACTCAAAAGTATGTGCTCCAGGAGTTCCCTAAGGAAAACCTGTTTCACCATCACTTAATTTCTGACAATGATGGATCTATGATCAGGGCTCTACATTATACTTGATTAGTTAGGTACATTCAGTATTCTTTAACAGCATACATTGTTCTTCAAACAATAACAGTAGCATAGCAGCTATAAAAGAAGAATACTAAATGTAACAGGCCTAACTCATATCAATCATTATTTCTCATTATCCTCATCACAAGTCATTTCTAAGGCATGACTTTGATGGTATTCATGGCTCTCATAGCCCATTATCAGCATAGGATGCCACTGGCAAGGCATCAGATTACTTTACTTATTCATAAGGCTAACAACATGCCTTTAATGAATATAACATCAACATCCATACCTGGATATGATTACCTTCATATCAGAACCTGCATGGTTAATACATCTGATAAAGGTAATGCAACAATAAGGAATGTACTTCCTACTCTTGTCATAAGAGTTAAATATTTAATTTAAATCAAATAGAGTTTATTGCTCAAAAGCATGCCATTACCCTTGAATTAGGGTTTACTATTCACATTACATGTCATCACCCTTGAATTAGGGTTTACTATTCACATCAAGGTGAATTAAACTCATAACATCATCATGTATGAGTAACATCTTCATTGATGCTCTTAGATTAGTTAAGAGTTGATCATTTATTATAATTAGGGTTTCTATGACCTCACACGGGTGGACCATACCCTAATTATGCTCACTTATGTGCATTGGAGATGCTTTACTTAAGTTTCCACTTAAAAAGGGTACTTTCTCTCTCTAGAATTACTTTCTCTCTCTAGAAGTACTTTCTCTCTCATCATAATGTTAGGTGATGTCAACATCACTCTAAAACAGGTTGGGTTGAGTCATCATAGGCTAACATAGCCAAAAACATCACCATTATGTGATTAGAGTTACTTTCTCTCTCTAGGGTACTTTCTCTCTCTAGAGTACTAATGGTTGATGATAACATTAGACTAGATCAAGTTGGATAGAGTCATTATGACTAAAAACATCATTCTCATGTACTTAGAGTTTGAATTGAGCAAGGTATAACTCAATTGACCCTTCAGGGGTATATTGGTAATTCACCCCATTGATCATCATTATGGTCAAAACCTTAGTCAAATAACCCCTTAATATCCTAGGTTGTCATTAGGGTTTGATTAGGGCAACATTGAACCATTTATATCATCATTTGATTTAATGAAGTCAACCTTGAATCACATTGATTGATTTCAATCATTAATCATCAATTGAATTGAGATCGGTTGAAAGTGTTGACCGTTTGCCCACTTTGACTTTCCAAGACCGCGAGCCTCCTTCTAACTCCAAGACCGCGAGCCCCCTTAGGCTTCAAGACCGTGAGCCTCTTCAAGGGGTTCAGGACCGCGAAGCCTTCCATTGGTTCAAGTTAATGTTGAGACCGCGAAGATCAATTTGATGTTGAGTCCGCGAAGAGGTGTTGACCGTTTAGCTAGTTTGACCTCAGGACCGCGAGGCCCTTCGCGGTCTTGAGACCGCGAGCCTCCTCTCGGTCTTGAGACCGCGAGCCCTCTCACGGTCTTGAGACCGTGAGGCTCTCATGGTCTCAGCCGCTTGGTCCTTCAACAAGGCTCAAAGGTGCAACCAATAATGTCAAACGATGTTGAAGCCTTCAAAAGGTCCAATCTATGTTGACCACCTATGGATTGGGTTAATCAAGATTATGCTTGACCTATTGGTCAAGCATTTGACCCTCAATTGTTGACCAAGTAGGATTGAAATCGATTCAATTAGGGTCTATCAATGTTCACCCATCAACACTCAACAATGTGCATCAACACAAGGTTGAACTCTTCAATTGAGCTCCAATTGGGCCCCAACTTGGCCCAAACGGTCTTGAGGTCATGTGGGTGGACCCCACATGGTCTTAAGACCGTTTGCCCAAGATTTCATCAAAGTCTAAGGTGATTTGATAGGGGTTGAACCATGATTGAACCACAAAACAGAATTTTGATTAAATTGATAACTTATTTGCAATTGGGTCCTCAATTGGTCAAATTACTTAACCCTAGACCTTCAAACGGTCTTGGGTGATTGTCCTCTCGGTCTTGAGACCGTTTGGATGAGTTCCAAACGGTCTTGAGACCGTTTGCCCATCCAATTTTGGATTCTAGTGGAAATTCATCAAGGTTGAACAAATTGAGTTGATGATTATATCAATATTTAATTGCAATGTAAATTGGTGTAAAAGTACCTTCAATTGGTCAACAAATCTTGACCCCAGACCTCCAAACGGTCTTGGTTGATTTCCCTCGCGGTCTTGAGACCGTTTGGTGACCCCCAAACGGTCTTGAGACCGTTTAGGTCAATCAACCCTAAAAACCCTAATTAGGTCACCATAATTTCAGTACTGATTTTACCTAGGGTTAGCCCTAGTATTCACCCTTCAACTCTTAGCCCGTTTGGAATTAGACCATAAAACTTGGTGGGTTGTTAACTAACATAATTTTGAATAGTAATCTCATACGGTCAATGCTTAGTCAACGACCTTACACGGTCTTGAGACCGTTTGCCCAAAAAGGCAATTTCAGACCGTTTGAAAATCAGCAATTAATTCATTTAAAGTTGTGACTTAAAAAGGTCATATCTCCCGATTCCTTTGGAGTTAGTCTCCCAAATTTTGAGGGTAATTATCCTATATAATTAGGAACAGATTTCTTATACGGTCCACGCTCGTTCAACGGGGACAAATGGTCTTGAGACCGTTTTCCCTGTCGCGGTCTCGAGACCGTTTGCTCACCTCGCGGTCTTGAGTCCGAGAGAGCAAACTGTTAGGACCGTTTAAGGAAAAGAAAAGCGGTGGGTTTTTCTTGGAAATCACGCCTTCATCTCCTAGCTCAAGAACAGTACGAATATCCCATGGGTTTGCTTGTAAAATAGCAAAGACAAATAAGGAACATGAAGGACTATCATCTAACCGCATATAAAGGATGCATATAGTAAAGCATGGGTTTAGAGTTATAAAACCCGCCTAAAGCTTGCTTCTTGAGCTCCAAGCTTTCAAGATCCAAGCTTTAATGGCGTCCTTGAGTTCCCTCAGGTTGGCCAAGGTGAAAACTCCAAGGAAGTATGAAAAAGAGACGGCTAGAAAGGTAGGGTTTCGAGAGTTAGCCATGAAGATGACCTTGAATTCGAATTCTAACCATGGAATTAGGCAAGAAGAAGATCCCAAACCTACCTTGCACCCTTGGTCGTTCCTCTTGAGCTCCAAGATAGTCCTTAGTCGGCCAAGCAAAGAGGAAACAGTGATATGCACGAAGGAAAGATTTCTTTGCTTGAGAGGTAGAGTGTATATATACTAGGGGTATGATTCTCAACATTAGTTCATAAGTTTCCCTTTATTCCAACTAAGTCCTTCCTTTATTACTTGCTAGTCGCTTCCTCTTTATTCTAAGGACAAACCTTATCTTAAGTTATAGAAAATAAGGCAAGGAAGAACAATCTAATAATAAAGTTCATACTTAAAGGGATATTGCACATATACCCTGATTATTCAATCACAAAGCCTATTTCTTAACTTGATAACTCAATTGAGGTGAATTCCTCATCATTTCTTCTCTAAATGATGGCAAGAGTCTAAAAAGATAATTTAGATGACATTCTTTACAAATTGCATCCCTTTATTTGGGTAAATTGCAATTTACCCCAAATTAGGGTTTCAAGCCCTGGGATTGCTTCCACAGCTGCACCTTGGTGCTCTAGCTTGGGAAATCCCTCAAACTTTGCCAAAGAGACTCTCATGATGTCTCAAAATCAGAGGAACATCTCATCATGTGCAAATTTCAAGCTAACCCTTTCAACTGGGTAAATTGCACATAGGTCCCTGTATATCAAAACAATGCTACAACTTTAAATAAAAAGGAGCAAATACTGAAATATACGTTTCTGAGAAACTTAATTACATGCTCAGAGTTAATCACAAAGATGTAATTACATATTTAGGTAAAACACCTAGGGTTAACTCATAACCCAGGTCAGGGATGTTACAAATTATCCACCCCTTACAAGGATTTCGTCCCCGAAATCGATAAAACATACTACGAGAAAAGGGCAGGATACTTCCTTCTCATCTCATCCTCTAACTCCCAAGTGGCTTCTTCAACACCACGATGGTTCCAGAGGACTTTCACAAGACTTATATCTTTCTTCTTTAACTTTTTAATTCATTTATCAAGGATTGACACCGGTCCCTCCTCATAGGATATGTCATCATTCAATTCTACCTCCATAGGTTGTAGAACTGACTCGGTGTCTGGGTGACATTTCTTCAACATAGAAATGTGAAACACAGGATGTAACCTCTGTAATTCTGGGGGAAGCTCTAGTTTATATGCTACCTTTCCAATCCTTTCAATGATTGGATAAGGCCCCATATATCTAGGAGCTAACTTCCCCTTCCTTCCAAAACGAAGGACCCCTTTCCAAGGTGAGACCTTAAGATACACTCTGTATCCAACCTGGAACTCTAAGGGTCTACGACGTTTGTCAGCATAAGATTTCTGCCTATCCTGAGCAGTCTTAATCTTATGTTGTATAACTTTAATCTTTTCCGTGGTTTGCTGCACCAGGTCAGGACCTAACAACTGGTGCTCACCAGTTTCAAACCAACACAGGGGTGATCTACAACGTCTACCATATAAGGCTTCATAAGGTGCCATATCAATACTATGTTGATAGCTATTGTTATAGGCAAACTCTATCAAGCTTAGGTGTAGATCCCAACTTCCGGTGAACTGGAGAACACATGCTCGCAGCAGGTCTTCTAAGGTTTGTATGGTCCTTTCCGACTGTCCATCAGTCTGTGGATGAAAGGCCGTACTAAACCTTAGCTTGGTGCCTAAGGCTCTGTGTAACTGTTCCCAAAAACGACTGGTAAACTGAGGACCTCTGTCAGAAACTATTGTGACAGGAACTCCGTGCAAACGCACTATCTCTTGAACATACAACTCTGATAACCTTTCAGCAGAATAGGTTGTTTTGACAGGTAAGAAATGTGCTGTCTTAGTCAACCAATCAACAATTACCCAAATGGAATCATGTCCTTTGCTTGTCCTGGGTAGGCCAACAACAAAGTCCATGGTCACATGGTCCCACTTCCACTGTGATATGGGTAAAGGTTGCATTGTTCCTGCAGGCTTCTGGTGTTCAGCTTTAACTTGCTGACACACAGGACACCTCAGAACAAACTCTGCAACGTCCTTCTTCATTCCAGACCACCAATACAGATCTTTCAAATTCCGATACATCTTAGTGCTCCCTGGATGCATAGCATACATGGAAGAATGGGCTTCTTCCAGGACTAACTTTCTCAAGTTGTCCACATCTGGCACTATCATTCTTCCATTATAACAAGCTACTTGATCTTTTGAGTCATGAAAACCATCTAGCTTCTCATTTCCATACTCATATCTTATATGTTGAACTGCAGCATCACCTAGCTGTGCCTCTTTAATCTGCTCCTTTAGAGTAGGTTTAATATGCATCTCAGCTAACAAACCGGTTAACAATGACTCCTTCAACTGTACATTGTCTTGCCTTAAAGAGATAAGCATACCTCTCCTAGAGCATACTAAAGAGTTTAGTTGTGCTCTATTCATGGTTGATGTTGCTGATTTCCTACTCAAGGCATCTGCAACAACATTGGCCTTACCTGGATGGTAATCAATTGTACAGTCGTAGTCCTTGATTAACTCCATCCAGCGACGTTGCCTCATGTTGAGCTCATGCTGAGAGAAGATATATTTAAGGTTTTTGTGGTCTGTGAAAATCTGGAATGTTTCTCCGTAGAGATAATGCCTCCAGATCTTCAAGGCATGAACCACAGCAGCTAACTCTAGATCGTGTGTCGGATAGTTCTCCTCGTGTTTCTTAATTTGTCGGGAAGCAAAAGAAATCACTAGTTTATCCTGCATCAACACACATCCTAGTCCATTTTTGGAAGCATCACAGAAAACTATATACCCTTTTCCTTGTTCAGGTAGCACTAGCACAGGTGCACTTGTCAACCTCTCCTTCAGCAGCTGGAAAGATTGTTGACACTTATCACTCCAAGAAAAAGGAACCTCTTTCCGGGTTAACTTGGTCAAATGTAAAGCTATAGAACTAAAGTTCTTAATGAACCTTCGATAATAGCCAGCTAACCCCAAGAAACTTCGAATTTCTGTCGGTGTCTTCGGTTGTTCCCATTGTAGAACAGATTCTACCTTTGTAGGGTCAACACGAATTCCCGAGGCGGATATCGCATGTCCAAGAAAAGATACCTCCGGCAGCCAGAACTCACACTTGCTAAACTTAGCGTACAACTTATGTTCTCTTAGCAAGTTCAAAGCTTGGCGAAGATGCTGCTCATGCTGCTGAGCATCCTTACTATAAATCAGTATGTCATCTATGAAGACGACAACACACTGATCAAGGAAAGGTCGAAAAACTCTATTCATGAGTTCCATAAATGCAGCTGGTGCATTGGTTAGTCCAAACGACATAACCATGAACTCATAGTGACCATATCTTGTCCTAAAGGCAGACTTGGATATGTCACTATCCTTAATGCGGAGTTGATGATATCCAGACCTCAAGTCTATCTTTGAGAAGACTGTTGCACCACGCAACTGGTCAAAGAGATCATCAATCCTCGGCAGAGGATACTTATTCTTTATTGTTACTTTATTGAGTTGTCTATAGTTGATGCACAACCGCATTGACCCATCTTTCTTTTTAACAAACAAGACCGGAGCACCCCAAGGTGAAGTACTCGGTCGGATAAAACCTCTCTCAAGTAGCTCTTGAAGCTGTTTCTTGAGTTCTGCCATCTCGACAGGAGCCATTCTATACGGAGTTTGAGCTATGGGTTTCGTATCTGGGATCAGATTAATTTCAAAATCAATCTCCCGAGGTGGTGGTATACCAGGAAGTTCTTCAGGAAACACATCCTCGAATTCCCTGACTATGGGAACTTCAGCAGGATTGGTCCTTTCCTTGGTAACATCTACCACATGGGCTAAGAATGCATAACATCCTTGCCTCAACAGCTTATCAGCAACCATAGCTGACACAAGACAGGTGGGCAGAATCTTTCTTTCACCTTGAAAGATCCATGTGTTGCTTTCATCAGCAAACACAGCCAACTTGGACTCACAATCCAAGACAACTCTATACCTTTCTAAGGTATCCATCCCGAGGATTATATCAAATCCCTGCATATCAAGTGGTATAAGATCCACTTGAATGCGATGGTCAGAAAAGAAAAGGATGCAGGGAGAACATATCTCCTGCAAAACGGCAGACCCACTCAACAGAGTCTCTAACAACAAATTATCTGCTCTATGGCTAACAGTCACATTGCAGTTACGAATCACTTCACGAGTGATGAAAGAGTGTGTAGCACCCAGATCAATCAGAACAGATACATCACAGGATATAGACATATCAGAATATAAAAGTTTCATCTGACCTGCCACTACCCGTGGATTGACCACTGCCTCAGGTGGGTTCATAGCATAGAACCTCGCAGTCGCCTGGTGTTGAGGTGGTGCTGATGATCCAGCTTGAGACGCTTGTCCACGTCCTCGAGCTGCTCCTTGATGTTGTCTATTCTGAGATCCCTGTTGATTCTGTCTCGAGGGTTGTTGTGTCACACCGACAGCCCTAGAACGGCAATCCTTCATCAAGTGTCCCACCTTACCACAGTTGTAGCAACTCTTCTCCTGTTGCTGTGGTCTGGGTGGTCCAGTAACTGACACTGATGCAGAATTGTGTGTCCCATGAAGCGGTTGACTCCGCCCTCTACCTCTGCTTGGTGTCCATTGAGTTTGAAAACTCGATCTGGGTGGTGGAGGGTTAGGTGCAGAGAATCTAGGTCTCTTGGAATCCCTAGATGAAGAACCCTGGAACTGTGGATATCTTTTATGGGTTTGTCTTTTCTCAACCACAGATCTCTCTATCCTTCGGACTGACTCAACGAAGGTAGAGAATCTCTCTCTGTTTTCTAAGGCAGACACAGGGGTTGACATATCGGAATTCAAACCCTTTTCGAATCTTCTGATTCTTTCTTCATCCGTAGCAGCCATGTGCGGACAGAACCGCAACAACTCCATGAACTTAGCTTCATACTCACTAATGTTCATCATACCCTGCCTTAGTTTCTCAAACTGAGAGATCTTCTCATCTAGGAAGGTCTTTGGAAAATATCTATTGATAAATTCCCGACGAAACTCTTCCCATGAGAACTCTACTACAGGTCTCTTCTGCTCTTCCATGTTCCACCAGTGACCAGCACTGCCTTTGAGAAGATAGACAGCATGTCTAACCTTCTCAGCTTCCGGAATCATAAGAATCCTGAAAGCCTTCTCCAACTCTGTCAACCATAAGTCAGCATCTGCAGGGTCGGCAGTTCCGAAGTACTCGGTAGCTCCGACACGACGAAGTCGTTCGAATGTCTTACCAATACCTTGTGCTTCATGCTGGACAGGTGCCCTAGGTGTAGGAATGGGAATCCTATCGGTTATATGTGTCATGGCAGTCATGAACTGCCTGAACATCGTCTGTACAGCTGGATCACTCATGTCAGCTGGGTCGAACTGGGATGGCTCTCTTGGCAACTCAGGTGTAGATTGTTCTATTCTCGGAACTCTTGCACCGCCTCGAGGTGCACTAGCACTACTTTCTGCCACGTGCTCATCGTGATGTTCTGACATTCTTATGTATCTTCTTCTCCTGAGGAGCAGAAGATTCTATTAGATAAGGAAGGAGTACTAAAGGTAGACTCAACATCCTAAGTCCTATGCCTCTGTAGACTCAACTGAACCTAGAGCTCTGATACCACTAGTTGTGGGCTCTGATACCACTAGTTGTGGGCTCTGATCTCCAAACCATGACATAAACATGATTAAAACTTAGCGGAAGCGAATCGGTAATCAGCGGAAGACAAAATCACGGGAAATTAAAACTTTTCGTGACAAGAGCTTGAATCCATAAAAGCTTCTTTCATAAAGATAGATAAACTGTTTACATCTCAGGATAATTACTTCTCGAGTAATTATATACATCAAGATACAAAATCTCAAGATCACTAAACAAAAGACTCCAAGACCTGAGAGTATAGAGGACACATAGGACTGACTCTAACTACACCACATGGCAGGACAAATCTCCACCTGAGATTACTGCTGCCCCTGGTGCTGCTGCTGCTGAGACTGGTCACCTGTAGGTTGGTTCCTTCGTCTCCGACGTCCACCTAAAAAGTTGAAGCCTACGGGGTGAGACAATTATACATAATTGTCCCAGGAGAGTTATAACTCTTCTCCAGAAGCTTCATTATAACATCAAAGATTATTTAAAACAGTAAAGCCTTCAAAGCATTCTATAACAGTTGCAGGTATAACAAGATCTCTACAATTTAGGAGATATGGAGAATATCAACATTATTGCAATGTAACATCAATCAACTAACTTGGAGTCATCTCTAACAAGTTATACTACATGGTTGATTATGTTTTACAAACAACATTATGCCCCGTGGAGATGAGGCTTACCACTCATACTCCAACTGATCGCTGAGAAGCCGCATCAGTATCATACATAGGTCATTAAGAGAGCTGGATTCTCATGACCTTCACCTTCCTCAGTCAGTAAGAGGATCACTTGTAGGACATCTCGTGTCTCTACTACTATAGCTCACCAGGGTAAACTGGTCCTTCGCTATTCTAGAGTCACAGTGGCGTTCTGTACTCTCTTCGTCATCAGGAGGTTTTATATTTACCTACCACTGATACGGATATCTGTGCTTTCTTCGTCATCAGGAGGTTTCATGTTTACCTACCACTGATACGGTATGGAACTATAGTGAAGGATGGATGGATTCCACATCTACATCACTTTCCTACACTAGGATGTAAGGTTCTACACATCCATGTACCCCACATACTCAAAAGTATGTGCTCCAGGAGTTCCCTAAGGAAAACCTATTTCACCATCACTTAATTTCTGACAATGATGGATCTATGATCAGGGCTCTACATTATACTTGATTAGTTAGGTACATTCAGTATTCTTTAACAGCATACATTGTTCTTCAAACAATAACAGTAGCATAGCAGCTATAAAAGAAGAATACTAAATGTAACAGGCCTAACTCATATCAATCATTATTTCTCATTATCCTCATCACAAGTCATTTCTAAGGCATGACTTTGATGGTATTCATGGCTCTCATAGCCCATTATCAGCATAGGATTCTGAAAACTACTAGAGGGGGGTGAATAGAGTTTTATAGTGATTTTAATAATTATTTAACTCAAACAACCAAAATTGAGATTAGAAGAAGGAGACAGGCGTTTAGAGTGGTTCCAACTATAGCAAATACTATAGTTGTCAGTCCACTACCAGGTTGCTTACCCAACCGGGATTTGAAAGTATTTATTTTATTACCTCTCGAGGATTTATACAAAATACAATACTTTCAACCACACCCTTTGAACATCCTTCACTTGAAGTAGGTGCACCAACCCTGAGGTAGCCTTCTTGAAGTAACTCCAAGCTCCCCCTTGAAGTAGCCTTCCTCTCTAGAAGTAACCTCCCGTTGCACCAGCCTTCTGAAGTAGCTCAAAGTCTCCTTCTTCGCCAAGAAGATCTTCACCCTCTCCAATCCGCAGCCTCCAACCTAGGAGTAGCAAGGAGAGTACAAACAATAATAGGGAATAAGAAAGAAAAAGGAAATTACAACTTATCCTTTAAAGCCCAAGGCTTGATATGCCTAGATCAAGCGTATAGATCTCCTAACCAAATGTGTGAACTTGTGATTGTTGTGGGTAGGAGATTCTAGCTTATAGGACACGAATTTGAGCTAAGGAGAAAGTAGGCCAATGATCACAGTGCTCAATTTGCTTGCAACAGATTGCTCAAGTATGCTCAAGTATTTCTCAAGTGTAACAAGTGTAAAACAAGTGACTTTAGGTGTCCTATGGCTTGTCCTATTTATATGAATGGCCTATGGATGCTTAAGGACGTTCTAGACAACTTCTAGGGGTTTCTAAGTGCTTAACTAGACGTTAGGTATAAGTTAGGTGTGTTAGTAACGGCTAGTTGCTTTATTCTGCAGTTGCTGTCAGAGACCATCTCGGTCGACAAATTGTTGACCGAGATACCTACTCGGTTGAAGTTTTGTCGACCGACAGGCTCTCTGGATCAACGTTCATTTGCAACTGCCAACTACCTTGTCAGCTGTGTCTAACGGCTACTTGAGTCAATCTCGGTCGAGAAGTTTGTCGACCGAGAGTGTCTCGGTCGAGGAGTGTGGTCGACCGAGATTGACCCTGTTTTCAATCTTTTAATTAAACCACTAAGTATGTGTATGAGTGTGCATATGTGATCCTATTTGAAGGAGATGACCTAACTAAGTGTGGTGTTTAGCTAGGGAGATCTAACGCTTGATTTACATGAAGTCTAAGTACTTGTACATTATATATTTGTACAAGTTTACAATTGATTGCATGACATTTACAAGCATTCAAGCGTATGGATTCCCTAGAACTTTGTCATCACCTTGTTCCTGCACACTTAAGTAGCTCGTTAGATCAACAAGAATGAAATGTTTGTCATCATCGAAACAAAGGGATTTATCATAATGTCCAATTTATCCAACAATCTCCCCCTTTTTGAAGATGACAAACATTTCCTAAAATATGAAGTAAGGAAATATAAAGCATGTGAGTTTCATACATGAAGATTACCTTTTGTAGCCATTCTTGTTTTACGAGTGAGTGTTGGCCATCAAGATGAAACTCATTTATATTTATATTTTTGATTTTATATTCTTTCTCCCCCTTTGTCATTTCAAAAAGATATCCAGGTTGAACATTTTATTTCTTCTCCCCCTTAATTTTATATTAAGCTCCCCCTGAATTTTATATTAAGCTCCCCCTTAAATAGATATTCTATTAGGAACATGGATTTAATATCATATTTGTCTAATTTATCCACAAATTGTTTCTCAATCATTTGCAAAGGATTTTAAGCCTTGAAATGATATGAGATTCCTTTAAGCTTATGATGAATGTATATTGATTTCTCATCTATCAAGGGATGTTTAGCCCTAAATTAAATGAGAATCCTTGAATCTTAGATTACATAAAAATGTCCTCATACAAATGCAAGGGATGTTAAGCCCTAATTTGGTTAGAGAGTTCCTTTAAGTACAAGATATCATTTTTATGAAATTTATAAATTTCTTCATAATCAAGAGTAAAAATACTAAGGTCGTAACAAACTTCAAATGATGTTTACAATGTTTTTGTAAGCTTCTTAATCAAATAATCGAATTTGTTTTTATGAGCTCCCCCTTAATCTTACAATTTAAAGCAATTTAAGGCTTCTAAGGTCACAAATGATTTTAAATTTTGATTTTGACCTTTATCAAAAGAATACTAAGATTAAGTTCAATAAATTGATATCCGAATAAGCATTTTGTCAAAGCTTATTTTAGGTCGTCCTTGACTACGACCATAGCGCCCCTTTGTCAAATTTTATTTTGACCAAGAGGCAAATTTTGCAGATTTTCAGATTGAATATATTGAGTATAATATCTGCATAAAATTTAATTAAATATCAAGTTGAAGCATACTACTTAATTGGAGGCACAATTAATTATTTCAAGGATACTAAGTTAGAGATTTTTATCTTTTATGTGTTGCAAGCAATAACATATAACCAATAACTCATTTTACTTGCCTATATATATATATTTTCATGGATCCATACAATTTTCATCATTTATGCGCACCCAATAATGAAAGTATATCCATGGTGTAACAATAGTAGCATATAATGATGATTCCATCACATGATTTGTAAGTAGATCAGAAGATACTTTTAGGAACAATCATGTGAAACTATGAATTTTCTTTTCATTGAACCAAGCATAATTTCAGTTTAAGCTTAAATCATCCAGGAAATAAATTTGTAGAAATGATTTCCAAAAATATATCCAGTCATCAATCATAAGTAGATAGCAATTTCATCGGATTTAAAATAAATGCAGCAATTTTGTCGTAGACTGGAGAACAGTAATGTGCTCGTTTGACAATTTTTCGACCGATGTTCTTTCGGTCGACAGTTTTTCGACCGACAAGATTCCTGGAACTGTTAATAAAACATATTTGTGTGAGTTAACTATTTAGATATTTATTTGTAATCTCATTATGTTGAGTTGAGATAGACATAGAAGTATGCAACTAATGTCTCTGGTCATATCTCAACTTGATTCTGTTCATTTAGTTTGGAGGTTTTGGAACCCAAACTAACTCGACATCTTTTCTCTTATAAGGACATGAAAAAGAGTAATGTCCAAGACGTGAGCAATAATGGCAACATATAGAATCAACCTCAAGTCGTTTTCTATGGTTTTGTTCTAGGTTGTTCTTTGGTACAAATGTATTTGTTCCTTTAGGTACATATACATATTGATGGGTTTGTGTCCTTTTCCAACTAGGTTGATAGGACTTCCCTTTAGGCTTATAACCTAGTCCTCTTCTCCCAATTTGATGATAGGAATTCTCTAAGATTTGATCAAGAATGCCATTATTATTTAAATTACTGACTTTTTGTTGTAACTTGGCAATCTCTTCCATTCTCTTCTTAATATCTAGTTTTGCTTGGTCTAGATTAGATGACAATAAATTTCTTTCTTTAACAATAGTGTCATAATCTATATGGGTGCACAATAATGGTTGTTTTTGAAGATCGTTTACTTGAGTCTGCAAGTTTGAATTTTCAACAGAAAGGAGCTTGCAATCGGCTTCCATAGATTTTAACTTAAGATCAGAATATTTATTTCCCTCTTTGAGATCCTCATTTTCAGATGCAAGAGCAAGAAGTTTAACATTTAGATCATCATTTTCTTTATTGGATTTCTTTAATTTCTTTTTGCACTCAACATATTTATTATGTGTCTCTTCAATAATAGCAACTAGTTCTTCTTTAGATAAATCAAAGAGACTTACCTCTTCTTCTTCTTCACTAGTTGTAGCAATAAGACATTCTTTGTGCTCTTCCTTTGATCTCCATGGGCATCCGGTTGTTTTGTGGCTTGTTCCTAAACACCAATTGCAGCATGTTGTGGTTTTGTCCAAACAGCACCTTTCACCATTTCCCTCCATTCTTCAAGACTTGGTTAGGGTTCCTTGAAGCCCGCTCTGATACCAACTGAAAACTACTAGAGGGGGGTGAATAGAGTTTTATAGTGATTTTAATAATTATTTAACTCAAACAACCAAAATTGAGATTAGAAGAAGGAGACAGGCGTTTAGAGTGGTTCCAACTATAGCAAATACTATAGTTGTCAGTCCACTACCCGGTTGCTTACCCAACCGGGATTTGAAAGTATTTATTTTATTACCTCTCGAGGATTTATACAAAATACAATACTTTCAACCACACCCTTTGAACAGCCTTCACTTGAAGTAGGTGCACCAACCCTGAGGTAGCCTTCTTGAAGTAACTCCAAGCTCCCCCTTGAAGTAGCCTTCCTCTCTAGAAGTAACCTCCCGTTGCACCAGCCTTCTGAAGTAGCTCAAAGTCTCCTTCTTCGCCAAGAAGATCTTCACCCTCTCCAATCCGCAGACTCCAACCTAGGAGTAGCAAGGAGAGTACAAACAATAATAGGGAATAAGAAAGAAAAAGGAAATTACAACTTATCCTTTAAAGCCCAAGGCTTGATATGCCTAGATCAAGCGTATAGATCTCCTAACCAAATGTGTGAACTTGTGATTGCTGTGGGTAGGAGATTCTAGCTTATAGGACACGAATTTGAGCTAAGGAGAAAGTAGGCCAATGATCACAGTGCTCAATTTGTTTGCAACAGATTGCTCAAGTATGCTCAAGTATTTCTCAAGTGTAACAAGTGTAAAACAAGTGACTTTAGGTGTCCTATGGCTTGTCCTATTTATAGGAATGGCCTATGGATGCTTAAGGACGTTCTAGACAACTTCTAGGGGTTTCTAAGTGCTTAACTAGCCGTTAGGTATAAGTTAGGTGCGTTAGTAACGGCTAGTTGCTTTATTCTACAGTTGCTGTCAGAGACCATCTCGGTCGACAAATTGTCGACCGAGATACCTACTCGGTCGAAGTTTTGTCGACCGACAGGCTCTCTGGATCAACGTTCATTTGCAACTGCCAACTACCTTGTCAGTTGTGTCTAACGGCTACTTGAGTCAATCTCGGTCGAGAAGTTTGTCGACCGAGAGTGTCTCGGTCGAGGAGTGTGGTCGACCGAGATTGACCCTGTTTTCAATCTTTTAATTAAACCACTAAGTATGTGTATGAGTGTGCATATGTGATCCTATTTGAAGGAGATGACCTAACTAAGTGTGGTGTTTAGCTAGGGAGATCTAACGCTTGATTTACATGAAGTCTAAGTACTTGTACATTATATATTTGTACAAGTTTACAATTGATTGCATGACATTTAGAAGCATTCAAGCGTATGGATTCCCTAGAACTGTGTCATCACCTTGTTCCTGCACACTTAAGTAGCTCGTTAGATCAACAAGAATGAAATGTTTGTCATCATCGAAACAAAGGGATTTATCATAATGTCCAATTTATCCAACAGATTCCACTGGCAAGGCATCAGATTACTTTACTTATTCATAAGGCTAACAACATGCCTTTAATGAATATAACATCAACATCCATACCTGGATATGATTACCTTCATATCAGAACCTGCATGGTTAATACATCTGATAAAGGTAATGCAACAATAAGGAATGTACTTCCTACTCTTGTCATAAGAGTTAAATCTTTAATTTAAATCAAATAGAGTTTATTGCTCAAAAGCATGCCATTACCCTTGAATTAGGGTTTACTATTCACATTACATGTCATCACCCTTGAATTAGGGTTTACTATTCACATCAAGGTGAATTAAACTCATAACATCATCATGTATGAGTAACATCTTCATTGATGCTCTTAGATTAGTTAAGAGTTGATCATTTATTATAATTAGGGTTTCTATGACCTCACACGGGTGGACCATACCCTAATTATGCTCACTTATGTGCATTGGAGATGCTTTACTTAAGTTTCCACTTAAAAAGGGTACTTTCTCTCTCTAGAAGTACTTTCTCTCTCTAGAAGTACTTTCTCTCTCATCATAATGTTAGGTGATGTCAACATCACTCTAAAACAGGTTGGGTTGAGTCATCATAGGCTAACATAGCCAAAAACATCACCATTATGTGATTAGAGTTACTTTCTCTCTCTAGGGTACTTTCTCTCTCTAGAGTACTAATGGTTGATGATAACATTAGACTAGATCAAGTTGGATAGAGTCATTATGACTAAAAACATCATTCTCATGTACTTAGAGTTTGAATTGAGCAAGGTATAACTCAATTGACCCTTCAGGGGTATATTGGTAATTCACCCCATTGATCATCATTATGGTCAAAACCTTAGTCAAATAACCCCTTAATATCCTAGGTTGTCATTAGGGTTTGATTAGGGCAACATTGAACCATTTATATCATCATTTGATTTAATGAAGTCAACCTTGAATCACATTGATTGATTTCAATCATTAATCATCAATTGAATTGAGATCGGTTGAAAGTGTTGACCGTTTGCCCACTTTGACTTTCCAAGACCGCGAGCCTCCTTCTAACTCCAAGACCGCGAGCCCCCTTAGGCTTCAAGACCGCGAGCCTCTTCAAGGGGTTCAGGACCGCGAAGCCTTCCATTGGTTCAAGTTAATGTTGAGACCGCGAAGATCAATTTGATGTTGAGTCCGCGAAGAGGTGTTGACCGTTTAGCTAGTTTGACCTCAGGACCGCGAGGCCCTTCGCGGTCTTGAGACCGCGAGCCTCCTCTCGGTCTTGAGACCGTGAGCCCCCTCACGGTCTTGAGACCGCGAGCCCTCTCACGGTCTTGAGACCGCGAGGCTCCCATGGTCTCAGCCGCTTGGTCCTTCAACAAGGCTCAAAGGTGCAACCAATAATGTCAAACGATGTTGAAGCCTTCAAAAGGTCCAATCTATGTTGACCACCTATGGATTGGGTTAATCAAGATTATTCTTGACCAATTGGTCAAGCATTTGACCCTCAATTGTTGACCAAGTAGGATTGAAATCGATTCAATTAGGGTCTATCAATGTTCACCCATCAACACTCAACAATGTGCATCAACACAAGGTTGAACTCTTCAATTGAGCTCCAATTGGGCCCAAACTTGGCCCAAACGGTCTTGAGGTCATGTGGGTGGACCCCACATGGTCTTAAGACCGTTTGCCCAAGATTTCATCAAAGTCTAAGGTGATTTGATAGGGGTTGAACCATGATTGAACCACAAAACAGAATTTTGATTAAATTGATAACTTATTTGCAATTGGGTCCTCAATTGGTCAAATTACTTAACCCTAGACCTTCAAACGGTCTTGGGTGATTTTCCTCTCGGTCTTGAGACCGTTTGGATGAGTTCCAAACGGTCTTGAGACCGTTTGCCCATCCAATTTTGGATTCTAGTGGAAATTCATCAAGGTTGAACAAATTGAGTTGATGATTATATCAATATTTAATTGCAATGTAAATTGGTGTAAAAGTACCTTCAATTGGTCAACAAATCTTGACCCCAGACCTCCAAACGGTCTTGGTTGATTTCCCTCGCGGTCTTGAGACCGTTTGGTGACCCCCAAACGGTCTTGAGACCGTTTAGGTCAATCAACCCTAAAAACCCTAATTAGGTCACCATAATTTCAGTACTGATTTTACCTAGGGTTAGCCCTAGTATTCACCCTTCAACTCTTAGCCCGTTTGGAATTAGACCATCAAACTTGGTGGGTTGTTAACTAACATAATTTTGAACAGTAATCGCATACGGTCAACGCTTAGTCAACGACCTTACATGGTCTTGAGACCGTTTGCCCAAAAAGGCAATTTCAGACCGTTTGAAAATCAGAAATTAATTCATTTAAAGTTGTGACTCAAAAAGGTCATATCTCCCGATTCCTTTGGAGTTCGTCTCCCAAATTTTGAGGGTAATTAGCCTATATAATTAGGAACAGATTTCTTATACGGTCCACGCTCGGTCAACGGGGCAAAACGGTCTTGAGACCGTTTTCCCTGTCGCGGTCTCGAGACCGTTTGCTCACCTCGCGGTCTTGAGTCCGAGAGAGCAAACTGTTAGGACCGTTTAAGGAAAAGAAAAGCGGTGGGTTTTTCTTGGAAATCACGCCTTCATCTCCTAGCTCAAGAACAGTATGAATATCCCATGGGTTTGCTTGTAAAATAGCAAAGAACAATAAGGAACATGAAGGACTATCATCTAACCGCATATAAAGGATGCATATAGTAAAGCATGGGTTTAGAGTTATAAAACCCGCCTAAAGCTTGCTTCTTGAGCTCCAAGCTTTCAAGCTCCAAGCTTTAATGGCGTCCTTGAGTTCCCTCAGGTTGGCCAAGGTGAAAACTCCAAGGAAGGATGAAAAAGAGACGGCTAGAAAGGTAGGGTTTCGAGAGTTAGCCATGAAGATGACCTTGAATTCGAATTCTAACCATGGAATTAGGCAAGAAGAAGATCCCAAACCTACCTTGCACCCTTGGTCGTTCCTCTTGAGCTCCAAGATAGTCCTTATTCGGCCAAGCAAAGAGGAAACAGTGATATGCACGAAGGAAAGATTTCTTTGCTTGAGAGGTAGAGTGTATATATACTAGGGGTATGATTCTCAACATTAGTTCATAAGTTTCCCTTTATTCCAACTAAGTCCTTCCTTTATTACTTGCTCGTCCCTTCCTCTTCATTCTAAGGACAAACCTTATCTTAAGTTATAGAAAAGAAGGCAAGGAAGAACAATCTAATAATAAAGTTCATACTTAAAGGGATATTGCACATATACCCTGATTATTCAATCACAAAGCCTATTTCTTAACTTGATAACTCAATTGAGGTGAATTCCTCATCATTTCTTCTCTAAATGATGGCAAGAGTCTAAAAAGATACTTTAGATGACATTCTTTACAAATTGCATCCCTTTATTTGGGTAAATTGCAATTTACCCCAAATTAGGGTTTCAAGCCCTGGGATTGCTTCCACAGCTGCACCTTGGTGCTCTAGCTTGGGAAATCCCTCAAACTTTGCCAAAGAGACTCTCATGATGTCTCAACATCAGAGGAACATCTCATCATGTGCAAATTGCAAGCTAACCCTTTCAACTGGGTAAATTGCACATAGGTCCCTGTATATCAAAACAATGCTACAACTTTAAATAAAAAGGAGCAAATACTAAAATATACGTTTCTGAGAAACTTAATTACATGCTCAGAGTTAATCACAAAGATTTAATTACATATTTAGGTAAAACACCTAGGGTTAACTCATAACCCAGGTCAGGGATGTTACAGTTTCATTACTTCCAAGAGAGGGTGGGACAGCTGAGGGTGCTTCTCTATACACAACGGGTCAGCAGAAGCTTGGGTGCACTCGGTATTCTCAAACAACAACGGAGCAGCAAACTCTTTGGTGCTTTTGTGATCTCTACTAGGCTCTTCTAGTATCGAGTCGTCATTACCAACCTTAATCATTTCTTCCTCCCCTTTTTCAAGTTTTTGAGCTGCTTCCCTTCCCCATATGATAGAAACCATATTCACTTGTTCATGAGAAGAGGGAGGGGCTTGTGAATATGAAGATGGTGGCGGTCTTTGATGAGGTGGGTTAGGATTTTAGAGTATGCAAGTTGGTTGTTGGGGGGGGTTGTTGTGGAGGTGGTGGTTGATAGGCGTGTGATGGCGGTGGGGGATATTGATAGTTTAATGGGGGTTGGTGAGGTGGTGGAGCATATGGATGTGGTGGTCCTTGGTACCAGAGAAGTGGGGGTGTTTGGCCTTACAGTGGGATATATGCACCTTGAGTAGTGCTCGCAGAACCACCATCGTTGTTCGAATTTGTCATCGATTGAGATGGGAGTCTTCCCTCTTCACGGTGAGCAAGTGGGATTGAGATTTAATCAATCATTTGCTCAAGGCAGTTAATATTTTGCCCTCGAGAGGACACCTCTTTCTTTACCTCATCCACATTTCTCAATATCCCAAGCACTTCATCTTCAAATTTGGAGTTATACCTTGGCCTTGGTTGCCCTTGTCCTTAACCATCTTCATTGTGTTGTTTCCATGAAAAGTTAGGATGATTCCTCCACTCGGGAGTGTAAGTGTTGGACATAGGACCTTGGTTGTTTCGGTTGCCAAAAGAGTGTAAAGCATGAACTTTTTCATCTACAGAATCAACTGCCATGGTGGATTGACTAGAAGAACCACCATCTTGGCTCTTCATCATATTCATCATGTCTATCATCATCTTCATCATATCCAGGGAGGTAGCGGTGTGGGCTGGGGGTACATGAGAAGGTGGAGGGATGTAGTTCCGACTGCAATGTTCCCCTTTAGTAGAAACTCGATTGTGGGAATTTTCAGCAAGGTGTTCAAATAATGGCCACGACTCCTCAGGTGTCTTTGCTATAAATGTGCCTCCACATGATGAGTCAACATTGTTTTTTCTTACTTCTTCAAGCTCAGTGTAGAAGGTTTGGACTAGATGCCACAATGGTACCTCGTGATGGGGGTAGTCTCGAAGGAGCTTTTAGAACCTTTTTCATGCCTCGTGGAAAAGTTCATTTTCCTTTTGGACAAAGGTGGTGATACGTCTTCTCGTGTGAGTCAGCTTGGCAATTGGAAAGAACTTCTTGAGAAACTCATTTTTGATCACATTTCAAATTACCAACTCTGGCTTCGAAATGTACCATTCTTTAGCTTTTTCCTTTAAAGAGAAAGGGAAGAGAGTCCTCTAGATGGAATCATCGGTAGCAGCGGGGGTACGAAAAGTAAAACAAGTCTCAAGGGAAGGCATCAATGTGATGGTAGGGATTTTCATTCTCCATCCCATAGTAGGTAAGAAGGAGCCCAAAGAGTGCTGGTGGAATAGAGAACTATTGACCCAACATTTGGTCAACTAGGGTGGCAATGGGAGAATTGTAGTTTCCCGGGATGAAATACTCATGGAGGGGGCGGTTGGGTTGCGGTATAGGTGGTTGAGAATTCCCATGAGGGTTGTTTCCTACCATGTGGTCACCCATCTCGGTTTCTCGGTGTTGGTTGTGGCGGCTTTGGTGTCTTCTCCTACCTATCTCGGGGTCATACAACACCAAGTCGGTAGAAATAGAACACATGTGGCACAATCACAATTGTCACCTGTATAATACACAAACAAACAACAAGAAACCAAGTTACAATGGCAATATGCAAAAGTGACCAAAGAATAAAAAATAACAATGATTAGGGCAATAGGAAAGGCTAAGATACACTAACTAGCTAGGTCGAGCACATCTATCCCTGGCAACGGCGCCAGAAATCTTGGTGCTTCTGAGCCAGAGGTGCACACACTAGCCAACACGAGGTGACTAGATGCACTCCACGGGACTAGAACGTGTGTGTTCTCTCAAAATTTATTAAAATACTAACAAGACTCAATCACAACACTAAATAGGTCACCCACAATCGCACGGGGTACTATTCTAGTATATGTGATAGGCAAGAATAGGGGTTGATCATCAGGGACAGAGGGGGCACTAGAGCTAAGTTAGTGTTGTCTATGTTCCTAAAGCGGAGACTAGGGTTGAAGGGTTTAAAAGGGATTGTTTTGATTGTTAAACGAAGTGAACAGACAAGCTAAAGCAATATGAAATCTAAGTTATCGCAAACCCTAAATTATCCTAAACAAGTAAGTCTAAGGAACTAGATTAAGCAATTAGCTAAACAGGAGTAAAGGTTAACTACACTACACTAGTAGAGCAATTAACAACTAAGAGCTAAGTTAACCACTAGAGAGAGAAAGAATCTAAGTTAACCCTAAAGAGAAAGACTAAGAAGAAACAAAGACAATTAAACTACACTAGCATTAACAAGCAAGAAGATACGATGGGTTTTAAGTAATGAGATTAGGTAGGTGGGCCGCTTGGGAATGTGATTTGATATTAGTTGGGGGGATGTTAACATGGCATGCAATTATCACAATTCACTTTAGATTACCAAACTAAACAACAAGGCAAGTGCTATTTGAATGTACCCTATACTACTAGTTAGAGAACTAGGGTTAGGTGTAATTCTAGTAGGACTTGTCAAGTCTAGGTCTCTAGGGTAAGTGGTATTAGGGTAATTGAGAGATAAGGGTAGGAATGGGAGTAGAGATGAGTGTTTTTCACCTCATGCTACTAGCCATCTAGCCTTTAGAAAGCTCTAGGCAATTGCACTAATCACACTTAAACTAGTCACTTAGATCTCACACTCACTTGTAAAAGGAGGGATATGTATGTAGGAACAAAAGGGGGCTAGATAGGAATCCACTAATTGAACCTAGGAGCCATTCCTAAGATTGCTACATACATTCCAATTCCTCCTAGAAGTTAAGTGTCATCAAACATAACAAAGCAAGCAATTTAACTTTTGAGCAAAAATCACATGTAAGATAATGGGAAATGAGATAGAAGCAAAGTCAATCATCATGGAATGAAATTATGTTCATTATAAATTATTCTCCCTCAACATGGTATCAAAGTGACATTTTCACCCACAAAAAGCCCACCACTAGGTGCTTAGCTAGACATAATCAAAGAAAAGGTAAAAGAAAGGGGAAGAAGGGGATAGGACTTCGTGGAGCTAGAAGTATATCTTCCTTCTCCACCTCTAGTTGTTTGGGGATGACCTCCCTCCTCCAATGGTGAAGATGGGCATGAGAATGAAGGGGATTATGCAGGAAAACCTTGAAATCTAGGTTTCCAAGGTAGAAATGAGGTGGAAATGGTGGGTGGAGAGCATAAATGCAAGGAAGATACAATGAATGCTCTAGAGTGGGTGGAGAGGAGTAATGATAGCTAACCTAGTGGTGTGGCTACAACCCATGTATATATCGGTGGTGGTGGAAGCACTAGGGTAAGTAGGGGCATTGTTGGAAAAATAGTGCAAAAATTTGTAGAGTTTAGGTGGTAGCACGGTCGTACTGGGTAAAGGTGGGAACGGCCGTGGTAGAAGGGAACGGTCGTTCCAAGAAAGTAGAAAAATCAAAAGTTGAAGTGGTGTAATGGAGGCTGGTAGCACGGACGTGTTGGGCAGCACGACCATGGTGAGGGTTAGGTAGAACGGCTGTACTGGGTAGCACAGCCGTGGTGGTGGAGTTGGAGAGGAGGTTGTTCCCTCTAGCACGCCTGTTCTGTCTTCAGCTAGTACGACCGTGTTGGGTAGTATGGCCGTTTTGGGGCTTCATGGCACGGTCGTGCTGGGTAGCACGGCCATGGTGGCTAAGTTGATGTAGTTTTCAAATCTTGGGAATTTTTCTGTAACTTGGGCATTAGCTAGCACGGTTGTTCCTTGGCACCACTCGTGTTGGGGTCTTCAATGGCAAAAATGAGATTCAATCTTCATCATCAGTGGACTTCTTTGCTTGATTTCGAATCTTGGCCATTAGGGGTAGGTTGAGGGAGCTTTGGGGCCTTCTTTGAATCCCTTCATGAGCGGAGGAATCCTAGAACTCCTTTCTTCTCTTTTATCCATCCAAAGTATGGTCCAAGTGTCTGAAAATAATGCAAAGTACGTCCATGAGTGCATTTGATAATAACACTCACATTGGGAAATTTAACTTGTATTTTACTATGTTTAGATATGAATAAAGTATAAAATGACACAAGATGGAGCCCTAAAATAGGACTGCATCGCATGCCCATAATTGCCGAGTCAGAACCTATTGATTTAATCCAGCTTGCACTTATTTTTTGGATGTTTGTTTTCTGTTCAGTTTTAGCTCCAACATCATTTTCCTATGATACTATGCACAAAAGTAAGAGCATGGTAAGTTTAAGGGGGAACATGTTTGCAATTTGTATAATTGTATGCAACCATGTACTCATGCAAATCTAAGTGATGCATGAATGAAACAAATGCTTTTTTGTGTATCAACTACAAACAACGAGTAATGCATTTGATGAGTAGTAAAATTTTAGGCCACAATCAAATAATAACTTGACTGACCTCGACATTTTGTCAAATAGATTCAGTGTGCCACCCATTAAATTACTTACAAGTAACAGACGGCAGCCCCATAACTGATATTTTATTCAGTAGGACAGCGAGAGCGGAAGAGAGCAAAAAAAAATGCAAGAGGGAGATCTGGCGGGTAGGGCGCGCAGATGGTGGGTTAGGGTGCGTAATGAAGGGGAAAATGGGAGGATGCGGTGGTGTGGAAACAATCGTGTGATGGTGGAATATTTGTATCAAACTTTTGAAAGTGCGCTAAACAAAGCGTGGTTGATACTTGATATACCCTTATTTTTGTAGTGGTAGTTGAGGAGGCAGAAGAGGATGAGTCGTCTTCCACGGGTTCATCTGGAATCACGCTTCAACGGAGAGCGTCATCCAAAGCGGCCGCCCGGGATTTTCTAGATCGGTCTCTTTCGTGGTACGAGATCTACTAGCCTCCTCCCGGAGGCATTGGGGGTGAGGATATCGGCGGGAGGCGGCAAGGAAGAGCCTGACGGCTTGCAAAGAAGTCGGAGTGCCACCGGATGCTGCACAGTGGAGAGTGAGTCGCCGGGGAAGGCAATGAGGCGGTGGTGCTAGGCGAAGCGACGAGGGGGGAGTCGGGAGGACTGAGGAGAGAGGCGAAGAGGGGGGTCAGTTAGGCCTGGCAGGTCGGGTTTTTCTTACCCGACCTGATTGTACTAGGACCCAGACCCGGACCCGACCCAAAATGTATTGCTCTTACAGACCCGAAAATTGTCCAACCCAGTTTTAGCGGACCCGAAATACATTGACCGGACCCGACCCGTAATACCCTAAACATAGCTACAGTTTGACTTCGTTTGACAGTGAGATTGAAATAGTAAATGAACTCTGAAAGATCTAGCTGTACATTTACAAAAACAAGCATCCTATAACAGGTCATGACAACAAGTAACACAACGATTTTCATCATACGATATGTCAACGTGACAACCAAATACAAACAAATCCCACCAAGCATATACAAAGCTTTTCTAATCAGATACAAAAATTCTGGAAAATTTGAACCAGTCGTTTAACAAAGTCTCCTACCATATGACTACAATCTGCAGAAAAAAAGTTGGATTTTTATTTGCTTGGTCTGCCGAGCTTGGCTCCTTCGCTTCCGTCAGGTTTCAGGCTCAGCCCCAGCCCCAGGTCTTGGGAAAGCGGGAGGGTCTTCTGTGGTCTCTACTGCAACGATTCCAAGGGCCATGCCCACCAGACCCGCAAAGGGAAAGAGGTAGATCTCTATAATTTGCGTAGGGAGTTGGTGAGGCAGATAGGCGTTGCAGAAAAGGGCGAGCAGGAGCGAGGCTGAAGCGACGAGTCCAGTGGCGCAGCGAGCAGGAGCATGAGGAGCAGGGGCTTGATGCCTACCATTCCTGAGTGGCCGACCAGCAAAATCAATCCGAGCACCGCCTGAGTAGCCAACAGGAAGCACGCGTCTCTTACTCGACGCGATCTGTCCAACGCTGATGATCTCGACCACGAATGTAGTCACACAAAAGGAATCACGGAGCACGACGCTGAGTCCCACACCGGCGGTGTCGGCCGCAACCCCCTCTGCCTGGTGAATGACATGATCGCGATATAGCTGCGATGAGGATCAACCGAAGATTCGCTAGGTGATGCGTCGTTATCTCCTTCTTCGTCTTCTTATTGGCTCGCAGAGGCAGCTTCTCATTTGCGGTGTCGCAGCTAGGGCTAGTTGAGGGTCCTATTGGTTCGAGGTAACTGCAGTTCCATTAACGAAATCATTTTCAAGAAACTTAAATTCAGTTCTAGAAAAATAAATTCAGATGAGTGGTTTGAATATTTAGTTATTGAGAAAAATGATTTCAGTTTGATAGGTATATTGTAACTGATACATGCAACAAAAATCTACGAACATCTGTCCTTGTTATATAAGTTTTCATTTAGATCCAACAACCTCTACTTTCTACTTGATGCATTGGGTCATCTACTGTACTGGAATGCATATGTCAATTGCAACCGGCCGTAGAGATGCAATGAATTGAGAAAAGGGGGAAAAGTAAAGCACATGTAGCCATATATAATAAGATAATGAAGTCTCAAGCGGAAGTAGACAGTGAATTTGACGATCGATGAACAGCACAATCTACAGAATAGGAGACAATATATAATTGAATCTCCTGGTCTCGGTGGCGATACACCTGCAAAGTTCGTTTCTTTAGAATGTGACATGTACTGATAAGAGATGCTTCCTTCACATATGTGACAAACTATCAAAGGGTTGTAACAAAAGATCAATTTGTGTCCGTTATGTGATGTTGCGACAAGAACAAATATCTTAGGTGCTGCCATGATTAAAAACTTCATCAGCCTCGGTAGGGCGTTGGCAGCCGCCAGAAGACTGATAGGCGATAGCAATCGCACGCGGAATCTGTTTTCACCCATATTTTCCAGGGAAGTCAAGAAGGAAACCATGTTTATAATTCTGAAAATGCATAAAGTTTCCTGAAACGAATTTTCTCAAATTACACTAAGGGCTAGTTTGGTAGGGTGTAGAAGGTGTGTAAAGTATGATTCAGAGAACACATAGTTTAAACTTAATGATTTTAAACTGAAACAAGATATTTGGTAGGGAGTAACTGGAACACACTGATTTCAAATGATTTTATTTGGTTGGAAGGTGCTTGGGTGTTAATTATACAGCAGATGCAGTCGTTTACATGGTGTGCGCTGGTTTTACACCCGACTGCTCCCTTTTAAGCGGTGGTACAAACTCCGTGAATTGGGGCCTGATCGTGCATTCCAATTCGCAACTTATCTCTTCCCTGCGCTGCACCAAACGAAAAGCATACCTGAACTCCAGGAAAATAAAAGTAACGAGTCAGTTTTCCGTCCTACCAAATAGGGCCTAAACCAATCACCAAAACGTTAATTTAGAACTTGAGTTTCGCTCATTTCTCCTCCACTTACGCTAAACGAATCGAACCCTGAGCGACTGAGTGAGAGAGGAGATGCGGCGGAGGAACCGAGGGTTGAAGAGGAGCCGCCCGCAAGCGAGTGATAGTCTCGGACTCTCGGGTCTTTAGGACCCTATCTCGGGTCTTTAGGATTTAGGGGTCGCATCTCTGCCCGACCCCATTTCGGGTCTGTCCATTTTGGACCCAGACCCTATTTTAAGCTCAAAATGCCCAATTTTCGGGTCGGGTCGGGTCGAGTAGCGGCATTTCTGCCAAGCCTAGAGTTAGTTTATCGGGAGAGGAGTCAGGGTCATGACAGGAGAGAACAATCGTAAACCGGATTGGAAATCCAAATCCTGCTCAAAGCAGGACTGACTTAGTCCGGTTTTCAGGGTTACAGAATCTAAAACGGAGACCGTTATCCAATTGTCAACCAAACACGAAACCAACTCAACCCGAACCGCATTATGCAGACGTGGCACAAAAAGACAAGGTCAAATCCCGACTCAGTCCCGAACCAGAACCAATCAGGGGCAAAGAATATAGATCACGGCACACGCGGGTGACTCGTTACCTGCGGTAAAAGTCAGCTCTTATGTTTCTCGTTTGGGAATGGAGCAAGTAAAAGAACGGTTTGTTGCAATCCTTCTTCTCCTTTACTTTAGCAAAACGTGGTCACTATCAATTTCCATTCCTTTTCAACCACTCGCCTGGCTGCATCCCATGTCTCCAATCTCCAGCTAACATAGAGCTGGGCACATATCTTGTACAGGCTACCCGTAGTACAGGTCAGCTCTCGTAGTCTCGTGTTTCTCATTTCGAAATGAAGCTGAAGGGTCGATTTTCTTATATACAGATATTTCAGCAATAATGGATGCGTGATCTAGATTCGTTCCTTTCCAATTAATCCTTTGCTTGCCACATCCCAGGTCACCCAAACTTGTGGACGGTGTCCAGGATCAGGCGTGGGGTGGGGTATAGGTGAGGTTGTTAAAGATGAAACAAGGTGAGGTAAGGTGAGGTGAGGTGAAGTTGGCATCCGCTTTTCCCTAGTCCATCATTGGTGCAAGGAATGACTGAACAAGATTAATGCAACTGCGCCAATGCTGCAGTATGGACTAGATGACACCATTTCTCAAAATAAAATAAAAAAACTAGATGACACCAGTACCCTAGGTTTTTAATGACGAAGAGTGAAACACTCTTCACTGTATTTGTTATCTTGCTTTTGTTCATCCTACTAAATTTATGACCCTTTTTTTTCTTTCCCTGGAATTTTCCTCTCTTTACCTTTGATCCAATGATGGTGCAGGGAAACGGCCACTATATGATTCTTCGGAATAGTGTTTGCCTCCCTCTTTACATTTTTGTAACCATCATGTATTATAAATCCAAACTCAGGCGAAAACCCCATGTCATTCAATATGTTCCCATTTTCAAAAAAAAAATGTATACACAACAATAAACAAATTATTAATTGAGACAGATCCGTATGAACTGCCATTCTTGTAGTAAAAGCATGTTATAAATATGATTATCATTTATTTTCTTGGACAAATATGAAAATGAGAAAGATATGCGGACCATCCGGTATTCCCATTGATGTATGGAAGAGTGATGAAGAACTTATATGGTTAAAAAAAATCTTTAATAAGATTATGAAGACTAAGAAGATGTCAGATAAGTGGAGAAAAAGTACTATAGTCCCCATCTACGAGAACAAAAGATATGTTAGAGCTACACAAAATGCAGATGTATCGAGTCGATGAGTCACAATATGAGGCTTTAGGAGAGGATTATTGAGCATAAGCTAAGATCTATAACACAAATATCAAACAACCAATTTGGTTGTATGCCTAAAAGATCAACAACATATGTTATTTTTCTAATAAGGAGGCTAATAGACGAGTATAGAGAAAGAAAAAGATATCTTCATATGTTTTTATTGATTTGGAAAAGGCTTATGATTGAGTACCTAGGGAGTGGATGATTTTGCAAAAAAAGGATATGTCAATCCAGTACATTGATTGGACTGAAGAAATATATGGTAGCTCAACTACAAGTGTGAGGACTCCTAAAGGCAGACACCTACATTTCAAATCACAATCGGGGTACATCAAGGATCAACACTCATCCTATATCTATTCATTCTTGTTATAGATGAGTTAACAAAGCATGTTGACGATGATATTCCTTGGTGCATATTATTTGTTGATGATATTGTGTTGATTGACAAAGCTAAGGATGGATTGAATGATAGAGTTAAACTTAATAGAATTGTTTTGGAACTAAATGTTTTGATGATTTGTAGGACCAAAACTTAGTATATGCATTGGAATTTTAACCAATCTAGAATAGTGATTAGAGGGGCCAAGTTGGACGGAGTAGATGTACCCAAATGTGGTAAATTTTGTTACTAGGTTCTCATGAACAAAGTGGGAGTGGCGAGCGTTGAGGACAAGTTGCATGAGAGATGACTAACATGGTATGGAGATCTGCAACCCAGATTGACTAGCATGCCTATACAAAAAAATTGAGTCGAACACAATTAAAAGAAGAAGATACAGGCCTAAACTAAACTAGGAAGATTTTGTAAAGAAGGATGTTGAATCTTTACATCTTGATCAAAATACGATCCATAACAGAGATGATTGGAAAAGAAGGATCTGACGATGATGATATGCAACAAAAAGGTTACAAGAAGAACTGAACTCAACAGGATCAAAAGCATGTCTTAATACCCTAGTCCACAATTGAAGCTTGCAAACTGAATGTTTGACCCCGTTTCACACATAGGTGAGGTTACTCAAAACAAAATAGCGACCAATCACTAATCAATATTATTACTGACAAGGTACAAAAAACACTACATTTTGAATCATTTACATTACTAAATTGCACAAAAGGCCCAAACTTTCATTTATTTCGCAACAAGTATAAGATGTTCAGTGAAGATTGTCACAATATGTGTTGAAGGATAGATCTACCATATCTCATTACAAGATATAAAACTATTATGGCACAAAAACTAAAGACGTGAGTTGTAGCTACAACCAACCAAACCCACCCATCCTAGACCTGAGAGTACATGGACGACTCTAAGACTCAACTCCAAAATATTACCACCAACCTCAAAGATATTTGATTCCAACCATAGGTTCCTCCCTACCAAAGCCTTGGTTTCATGGCCAATAACCTACTAGATGTGTGGAACCATAAGGCAAGTCCCATGTCCCAGTGACACGATATAACAGCCGACATAATCTATTTCTTACAAGTATATGGTGATCAAAAAGATTGAATCAGATCAGTTAACGAGTAAGAATATTTACACATGATATAGTCAACGTGGAGGCAATATAGGAGTAAATTAAGTATTACTTATAGGTGTACAAGATAAATAAAATCATCCAATGTGACATACCAAGTTAACCTAAGTAGGTATACTATAGGACTGAATTATTTCTTTTATCATTAGGTATTGGTATTACCAGTCTACGTAGGAAATCTCAACGAGACTCGTCCATATACAGCATAGATGCCATCTAAACCAACCTTTGGTCATCGACATCTAGAAATAAAGGTTCGAAGAGGTCAACCTTCAATCAGTGACATATTAACCCAAGTTCCTAAGGAACCAACATTCAATCACCAACAAACCAATATTGGTGCCAAAGAAACCAAGCTTTGGTCACCACAACTAACATTGGTGCCAAGGAAACAAAACCTCTAGTTATTACAACTAAGATGGTTCCAAATAAACAAACTTTTGGTCACTAGAACTATCGATGTCAGAGAAACCAACCTTTAATCACTACAACTAACATAGGTGCGAAAGACACAACCTTCGGCCACTGTCCTCAGTTACTACTAGCTTAGAGTTGCACTTGATTAGTTAGGTCAATTAATTATTTTTCATTACTCAACTAAGACATAAACAAGGTAAACAAATGTATTACAGTGTAATCCAGTTGTAAATAACTTTAGAAGATATAAAGATTTCACAATATATATCAAGCTACCCAAATCATGGTGTTATTACCATTCTTGTTCAAACTAAGGCCCAATTAATAAACTTAGAGCACTGCAAAGCTTGACTCACAATCCTAGGTCATAACAAGGATCTCTTCATTTAGGGAACATCAAGCCCAACTACCATAATTGGATATAACAACCCAAATCATCATATTGGCCCATATAAAGGCCAAATCCACATAGGTATTATATGTGCAATTATGCATTTCCCTTCATATTGAAGTAAAAAACACCATACACAAGTTTATATTGAAACTCACAAGTATGTGAAAGTTGCACTGGATACAAAATTAGGCACAGAAAGTGCATTTTCAGCATAAATGAGCCATCTTTAGGATGAATCTAAATATCTTGAAAATAAGGTAGCATATTAGTTAAAATTTTCTTAAAACAATCTTAAAATCATGTCCAAATAGTAGTAAAGGTTATGGAACCTCGTGCATTATCATATTGGTATCAAAAAATGGTAAAAAAGCACTTAGAGGCACAAAAGAGCCATTCCTATGCATAAATGAGTTACTTATACATTTTAGTGTCAAGTCCAATGAAATTCCATCAGCACATTAGTTATGGAATCATCATAATTACATTTTTAAAAAAAATTCACGATTCATTCACCCCGTCGCTTGGGTTCGAACTCTTGACCTCTCGGCCATACAACGCAACTTTTACCACTCGGGTGCCACTTCATTGGCATCATCCTAATTACATAATATAAAGACATGCAAACAATAAGGAAGGTTGCATATTTCACTTTCCATCAACATGATTTAAAAAGCCTTAAAATGATCATTTAGGGAAAAAGTTTAGGTATATTTAATCTTCAATCTTTTGCATATAAAGGGCATATGAATAACTTCAAGGATAATCATTAGCAGGGGAGACATGAAAATTCATTTTCTTG
Organism: Alisma plantago-aquatica; assembly: GCA_963693085.1. Lineage (NCBI taxonomy): Eukaryota > Viridiplantae > Streptophyta > Magnoliopsida > Alismatales > Alismataceae > Alisma > Alisma plantago-aquatica. The sequence continues at coordinate 454,025,627 of OY856413.1, read as the reverse complement.
TTACATTATAGCAAAATGGCCCATAAAAGTTCATCTTTTAGGCACATTAGGCAAAAACCAACGCTAGATTAGGGTTTGCATGTATAAGGTAGGCAAGGAATGCATCAATGGTTATATAATTATTCTTAGAAGGTGATGTAAAGTGTGCATCACAATATATAGGGAAAAAAGAGGGAGAAAAGAGATGTTTTATCCTCCTTTCCAGATCCAAAATATCCACTCAAGCTCCAAGATGACACCTCCCAGCTATGTCAACCAAACTAGGGGAAAAAGAGGGAGAAAATAGATGTTTTAGCTAGACGATCAAGTTTCCACCATGGAAATCCATGGGCATCCACCCAAGGAAGATGAGAGAAAAATATGAAGAAAATAGAGCATAAAAGGTAGAACTTGCGTGGAAGATGGTTGGAAAGAAGCTACAAAGGCTTGAAACCACCAAAAGAACTTGAATCAACAACATGCAAGTGCATGCAAGCACTTGATAAAAGCTATAGACCTTCAAGACAAGGTGTTGAGGGTTATAGCTCCTCTCCTCCTCATTTTCCAATAGATGTCTAGATAGATAAATGAGGGTATATGTCATGAGGTGTTGGATATATATATATATACATTAGGGTTACAAGTTCAAACTAACCTCACTTGTAACAAGCTACCTAGGGGTACAAAGAGAAAATGTATCAAGGTTTGAAGACTCAATTTTGTGAGTATAACCCCATTTAGGATCCTTAAAAACATGAGACTATTGAGTTTCATCATATCTAGAGTTGTATAGGCTCATATCTTGACCTATGAGGTCCAAAGGCTAGGCTATTGAGATCACAAAACCAACCTAACGAGGTGCACCCACATGCACACCTAGTGACCCTTCACCGATGCATAAACTTATTGAGTGTTCACCCATGAGGGATCTTTGATAGATATGCACCCATGTAACCATTCCATAGCCTATCTATCGAGGGTGGGAACTGTTAGGTTTTGTGGAGGAAACAAGCGTGGCAGAAGCAACAAAAAAATATTTCCACACAATTTGCAACATGATCTCATCGACAATTGCATACTCAGAAAGAGTGTTTGTGGGATATACCTTGTCACGGAGAAAGTTCGGCGACGTCCCGCTGCACGATGGTGTGTAACGCTCTTGGCTTACATGGACGGTACTTCTCTCCCGTCTTCCGAACGCATCATGGGAAGATCCAGTGGTGCTCCTTTTGTGCGGTGATTTACGCCGCTCGTAGCACATTTGAACGGTCATTGACATCCTCCAAATATAGGCGTCTCAACATTTGCATCTCTACTTCGTCCACGCAGATAGACTGGAACTCCACGTCGTGCTTCCTAAGTTGACGGGAAGGAGTAGTCTTTGTGCAATGGCATGCTAGCATCGCGGTGCTCTCCTTTCTATCCTGAGGACGATGACGGCTAGGGTTTACGTATGTGAGCGTAAACTGAAAAGTCTCTCTCAATATCTTATAAAGATATCGGTCATCAAGCCCCTTTAAATAGGAGACGAAAGGAAGTGGGGTTTCATAAACCCATCGGTAAATAGAAAGACTACATTAAATAAAACGCTTGTGGATTAATTAGAATATTCTGGAATTAATTAATTAACCAAATAATCATATTAATTGATTAATTAATATATGACTCCATGCAATCACTCGGGATGGCTCTATGGGCATATATACCAATAGAATCCCACTTGCACTTAGAGTCGGTCACTCCAATTAATTGACTCAAATATTTTAATATATTCCAATATTATTCTAATAGATTACATAAACATTTTAGTGATCAACGTGATTCAGAACAATTCCAATCAAATTCACAATTATATTGTTATTCCAACACATCCTATGTGTGTGACTTGGTAGGCTATAAATTATGTTGGCAGTGATATCCAAAATCATATTATGATTTTACAAGCAATGATTGGTATCTAGCAAAACTTCATTGCCACTCAAGTAATTGGAGAAGTTGAAGAACAACTTAACCTATAATTCATGAGTGGTGTTACAGTGATTGTATAGTTCCTTTGTCACTAATATCCGGATTGAACTCGAGTCATAGATCAATTATCATCTTCAATGTTCAATCCATGTTCTATAAAATAGAGCAGACGGTCTGAGATATATGTAAGCTCAATATCACATATTGACTCACATTAGCAAGGCCATGCATTTCTCTGTCTCTCTTATCAAGTGTCTCGAATATCAAACTCTCACAGGAAGGCAAAATTCCATCTACATCACTCACAGTCATCCCCATGTGTCACATTGCACCCAAGCACCATCTTTATGGCAATCTTTGCTTAGGACCATGGTGGATGATGTCAAATTACACCGAACGACATGTGAAAAGTGTAGTGACTTCAGGTCTAAGAACCACAATCACCACCATCATTATGAGATGTGACTCTTACTACCAATCATGTAATCCATGTGTCACTCTCAAGGTGAGTCTGTCTGATACATTGTTCTCTAACAAGTATCTATGTATTTGGTTTGATATCTCCATATCATCGATAATGAGATTCTTCCATCAACCAACATACATTCTAATCTTATGTGTTATTGATGTCTATGGAAATTTCCACAATGACAACAGATTAGGGACAAAACAAGAATACATACTCCTAGCATACATATGATCTCACTGTTCAAGTCATCAACCTGAAGAAATATGTCATTGAGTATATTATTCTGTAGACATCTATAAGTTTTATGGTCATCTCACAATATAAAACACAAACATATAGATTGGAAACTTACCTTTATTGATATGATCAATGTAGTATTACAAATCATTTACATAGTATCCCATTACAATCATCAAATGATAGTCTCTATGGGCATACATACCAACAGATTCCCACTTGCACTTATACCCAATCACTCATGAATCTCAATCCAAGTGATCGAACATGTCCGTCATATTTCTACTATGAAAGTGTTTTTGTGAGCGGGTCAGCCACATTGCTTTCTGTAGGTACTCTGCAAATCTTCACATCTCCTTGTTGTATGATCTCTCGTATGAGATGGAACCACCATAGAATATGTTTGGAACGTTGGTGCGATCTTGGTTCTTTAGCCTATGAAATTGTTCTGTTGTTTTCGCAAAACAACTCAACTACATCACTAGCACTTGGAAGCACTCCAAGTTTAGAAATCAACTTCTTGACCCACACAGCTTCCTTTATAGCATTAGATGTGCCAATATATTCGGCTTCTATTGTAGAATCTGCAACCGTCTCTTGCTTGGAACTCTTCCTGCTCATAGCTCCATTTTTCAGGCAAAACACAAATCTAGATTGCAATCTATAGTCATCTTTGTCTATTTGGAAGCTAGCATCAATGTAACTCTTTACCACGAGCTCTTCCTCACCACAATATACCAAGAATTGATCCTTAGTCCTTCTCAAGTACTTTAGGGTGTTCTTTACGGCTGTTTAGTAACATTCACCTGGATCTGACTGATACCGGCTCATCATGCTCAAAGTATACGAAAAATCAGGACGAGTACATAACATCGCGTACATGATAGATCCAATTGTTGATGCATATGGAATCTTACTCATGTGTGACCGTTCATCACATGAACTAGGATATTGGGATTTAGAGATTATAACCACATGGGACATGGGCAAGTTACCTCTCTTAGAACTCTCCATGATAAACATATTTAGCACATTGTCAATGTATGTGCTCTGGCCTAGGCCTAGAAGCCTTCCAGATCTATCTCTATAGATCTTGATTCCTAGTATATAGGATGCTTCGCCTAAATCCTTCATAGAGAAGGTCTTCCCCAGCCAAGCTTTTATTGTCTGAAGAGTAGGGATGTCATTTTCCATCAATAGTATGTCATCCATAAACAATATGAGAAATAAAATTGTGCTCCCACTAACCTTTTTGTAAACACAAGGTTCATCTTCATTTTGACTAAATCCAAAACTTTTTTACTACTTTGTCAAAATGTAGATTCTAGCTCTGATATGCTTGCTTCAATCCATAGATTGACCTTTCTAGCTTTTAGACTTTATTGGCTTCCTTCGGATTGACAAAACCCTTAGGTTGTGTCATGTACACATCCTCGAGTGAATTCCCATTAAGGAATGTTATTTTAACATCCATCTGTGAAATCTCATAGTCATGATAACTGCAATGGCAAGTATGATCATGATGGATTTAACCATGGCAACTGGTGAGAAGGTCTCATCATAATCAATACCTTAAATTTTACGGAATCCTTTCGCAACCAATCTACCTTTATAGGTTTGAACATTTACATCCATATCGATCTTCTTTTTGAAGACCCACTTGCACCCTATGGGTTTTACCCCTTCAGGTGGATCCACCAAGGTCCATACCTTGTTGGTGTACATGGATCACATCTCAGATCTCATGGCTTTGAGCCATTTCTCAGATTATGGTCCCTTAGTGGCTTCTAGATAGGAAGTTAGTGTTGGTATATGTATGCCCGTAGAGCCATCCCAAGCGATTGCATGGAGTCGGATATTAACTAATCAATTCATGTGATTATTTGGTTAATTAATGAATTCCGGAATATTCTAATTAATCCACTAGTGTTTTAATTAACGCAACGTTTCTGTTTACCGATGGGTTTAGGAAACCCTATTTCCCTTCGTATCCTGTTTAAAGGAGGATTGACGACCGATATCTATATAAGATAGAAAGAGGTTTTTCCATTTACGCTCACACACGTAAACCCTAGCCGTCATCGTCCTTAGGAGAGAAAGGAGAGAAATGTGCCGCTAGCACGCCGCCGCAGAGACATGACTCCTTCCTGCCGGCTTGGGAAGCACGACGTGGAGTTCCGTCCATCCGTGTGGATGAAGTAGAGATGCAGACGCATTGACGCCTACGTTCGGAGGACGTCGACGACCACATGTACGCGCCACGAGCGACGTACATCACTGCCGCAAAGGAGCGCCGCCAGATCAACCTCCGACAGCGAACGGGAGAGAAGTTCCGTCCGTGTAGGTCAGCAGCGTTGCACCGTCGTGCAGTGGGACATCGCCGGACTTGCTCCGCGATAAGGTATATCCCGCAAACACTCCTTCCAAATATGTTGTTGTCGACGAGATCCTGTTTCGGGTTGTGTGGATTTTATTGCTTCCGCCGCGCATGTTTACTCCACAAAACCCAATAGTAGTATCAGAGCAGCGTCGATCTACGGCATATTTGGATTAGTTTCTATATGATCGAATCAGTGTATACTATTTTTTTGTTGCATACGATGCGAATTAAACCTGCTAATGTGCAAATCTAAACATAATTCCACATATGCCGCAGGCTTCTATTTTTGACGTTTTGAACGGGGTCGACTATGGAAAATATTAATTTTCCTAAGTGCACGGAAGTGAAATTCCGTAGACCTTTCAGGGGCTCTGCCCCTGAGACCCCGCGAGGGGTGGCCTCCCCTTGATCCCCGCACAGGGGCGCTGCCCCTGTGTACCCCGCATTATCTGTGTGGGAGTCAAAAAAAATTTTAATGGGGAATGTCCCGCATTACAAGTACTGCAATTTTAATATGTATATATGTATATATAGATATACCAATGATACCATACACGTTGCCTTTAAAATCTGTTTTATGTGGTGAGTGCATGCACGGTTATGGCCTAGTATCCCCTTTTGTGAATGTTGTGAATGAATGTGGATGTCAATCTTGTGGATATGTTTGTTTGTAAATTCGATTGATGTATAATGGTTACATATGGATCCTTTGTATAAAGTATTCAGCTTGCATGCCGAGCCTCATCTCTTATTTCAAAGTGTAATTAATTCTTTCCTTTTATATTTGTACTCATATGATGTAATAGAGATAGGATTAGTTTTAGTCTTTGTAAACTTGATGTAAGGAGGCCACTTGAAGATCCAACTCCAAGGAGTGTCCATGGAGAAGCACCATGAAGATCTAATTCCAAGAAGCAACCTGAAGATCCAACTCCAAGGAGCGTCCATGGAGAAGTAATAAGAAGATCCAATTCCAAGAAGAAACTTGAAGTTCCAACCTCACGAAGCATCCATGAAGTTGTTCATTGTAATTTTGATCATTACATGCTTATAGGTTGATTCACAGGTGTTGCATGAGATGCATGACTATGGGTGGACCGTAATCCTTTGTTGCTCCAAAGGATTACAATAGTATGGCCATAACCGATGTATTTGTGTTTGTGATTGCATGTCTATTGTTTGTGGTTGTGGATATAGTAGTATATGATACGTACTATAAGTATGTGGTGTTTGGATATGTATATGTATTAATAAAACCCCTCAATTAATAATATTAAGTTTTAGTTGCATTCCATAAAGCAACACACATGAAAAGCTTGATCGACTATGTGTGGGCACGCCTACGCGTGGTACACTGTCTATCTCGTGGAAGTGTGATAGGTGGGTGTGTGGGTCTGCCTCTGTAGGGTGCACACTCATCGTGTTGGCTTATGGGTTGGACTTAACTAGGGAACCTTGATAGGATCAAGTACCTAGAGGCACACAGATGCATCATGGCAAGGAGTTGTGCATGATCATCTATCCAAGAGTTGCATATGATGCAATTGGCAAAAGTTGCCTACCTTAGTATTTGGTCTTTGACGCCGACGTTGGCTGGGCATTGATCCAATTATTTTGGGTCTTGGCTCACTAGAAGGTTGTGTGTTGCAATCTTCCGAGTTGATAGTGAGGGCTATCAATTTGAATAAAATAGTGGGAGAATAATTAATTAAAGGCCTAATTAATCTCGTTTATCAAATCTTTACAAGTCAAAATGTTTTGGACTAAATGCAAATTTTTCTTTTGTAGCAATCAAATGGCAACCAACACTCACACTTTCTCATTGCGATCGGTCTTTGAGAAGGACAAACTTACCGGAACCAACTTTCAAAACTGGTTTAGGACGCTGAGAATTGTTCTCACACATGAGCGTAAGCTATATGTCCTTGAAACACCAGAGCTAGAGGAGCCCGTCGTAAATGCACCCAAGGCTGAAAAGGATGCTTACAAGAAGCACCTTGATGATGTCGTGGATGTCAAGTGCCTGATGTTGTGCTCAATGAACTATGAGTTGCAAAAGCAACATGAGAACATGAATGTCATGGAGATGGTAACACATCTCAAGAACATGTATCAACATCAAGCAAGACAGGAGAGATATGATGTCTCAAAGGCTTTGTTCAAAAGCAAGATGAAAGAGGGAGACTCAGTTGGCACCCATATACTCACCTTGATTGGGTACGTGGAAAGCCTATCCAAGCTGGGATTTCCCCTAGGTCAAGAGTTGGCCACTGATGTGATTCTACAATCGTTGCCTGAATCATATAATCATTTTGTCATGAACTACAACATGAACAATTTTGACAAGCCGTTGTCAGAATTGTTAGGCATGTTGAGGACAGCTGAAGCACAGATGAAGAAAGACAATCCCAAGTCTGTGATGGTGATCAGCAAGGCAAAGGGAAAGTCAAAAGGCAAAAGCAAGGCTAAGAAAGGTTCTAAAGCCGGGCAGAAGCCAAAGTCATCCGTGCTCAAAGCTAAAGGTGGGATCTCCAAAGAAGGCAGTTGTCACCATTGTCACCAGCCTGGACATTGGAAAAGAAACTGTCCTATCTACCTGGAGGAACTAAGGAAGAAGAAGCAGGGGATAGAGATCTCCATTTCAGGTATATACGTTATTGAGATAAACTTAAATACTTCTTCATCATGGGTACTGGATACCGGATGTGGATCTCACATATGTTCTAATATGCAGGATCTGATAAGAAGTAAGCCTTTACGAAAGGGCCAAGTCGAGTTGTGGGTTGCTAATGGAGCAAGAGTTTCTGCTACCACAGTTGGAGTTATTAGTATATCTTTGCCTACGGGCCTTGTAATAGAATTAGAGAATTGCTATTATGTACCTGCCATTAATAGAAATATTATTTCTGTATCTTGTATGGACAAGAGTGGATTTGAATTTCACATTAAGAATGGAATTATTTCTATATCTAAAGATGAGATCTTTTATGGCAATGCCCCTATGTCTTATGGTATCTACTTGTTAGAACTTGAGACTAGCATATATAACGTAAATACTAAAAGGTTAAAACTTGACAACTCAAACAAAACATTCTTATGGCATTGTCGTCTTGGGCACATAAATGAGAAGCGCATATCTATACTTCATAAGGATGGTTATCTAGACTCTTTTGATTTTGAATCATTAGAGACATGTGAGGCATGTTTATTAGGGAAGATGACCAAAACTCCTTTCACTGGACACAGTGAGAGAGCCAGTGATCTGCTAGGGCTCATACATACTGATGTATGTGGACCTTTTAGATCAAATGCTAGAGGAGGCTATCAATACTTCATTACCTTTACTGATGACCTCAGTAGGTATGGCTATGTGTATCTTATGAAACACAAGTCAGAAACTCTTGAAATGTTCAAGACTTTCATGAATGAAGTAGAGAAGCAACTTGGTAAGAGTATTAAAGCACTCCGTTCAGATCGAGGTGGTGAATACTTAAGCCAAGAGTTTGAGGACCTTCTGAGAGACTGTGGTATTGTATCACAATGGACTCCACCTGGTACACCACAACATAATGGTGTGTCAGAAAGAAGGAATCATACATTATTAAACATGGTACGATCAATGATGAGTTCAGCCGAACTTCCAATATCGTTCTGGGGATATTCTCTTGAAACTGCAGCATTTACACTTAACCGTGTACCTTCCAAATCGGTTCAAAAGACACCATATGAGATATGGAATAGGAATCGTCCCAATTTTTCTATGTTAAAGATTTGGGGATGTGAAGCTTATGTTAGGAAACAATTTCCTGAAAAGCTTGGATCCAAATCGGAAAAATGCTATTTTGTTGGATACCCCAAGGAAACTTGGGGATACTACTTCTACACACCAACTGACAACAAAGTGTTTGTTGCTAGGACTGTTGTATTTCTTGAAAAGGAATTTATTTCCAAAGGAATTAGTGGGAGGAATGTAGAGCTCGAAGAAGTTCGAGACCAACAAGAAAGCAGAGAACCTGAGGAGGTACATAAGGAACATGAAGACTCACAAGTTGTTGTGGAATTTCAAGTTCTAAATGTAACACATGAACCTCGTAGGTCTAGTAGGACACGACTTGAGCCTGAGAGATTTGGATTTCTCGTGACTCAAGACAGTGATGAATTGGGCATAGCAGATGAGCCAACTTCCTATCTAGAAGCTACTAAGGGACCAGAATCTGAGAAATGGCTCGAAGCCATGAGATCTGAGATGGAATCCATGTACACCAACAAGGTATGGACCTTGGTGGATCCACCCGAAGGGGTAAGACCCATAGGGTGCAAGTGGGTCTTCAAGAAGAAGACTGACATGGATGGAAATGTTCAAACCTATAAAGGTAGATTGGTTGTGAAAGGATTCTATCAAATTCAAGGTGTTGATTATGACGAGACCTTCTCACCAGTTGCCATGGTTAAATCCATCAGGATCATGCTTGCCATTGTAGCTTATCATGACTATGAGATTTGGCAGATGGATGTTAAAATAGCATTCCTTAATGGGAATTTACTCGAGGATGTGTACATGACACAACCTGAGGGTTTTATTGATCCAAAGGAAGCCAATAAAGTCTGTAAGCTACAAAGGTCAATCTATGGATTGAAGCAAGCATCTCGGAGCTGGAATCTACATTTTGATGAAGTAGTCAAAAAGTTTGGCTTTAGTCAAAATGAAGATGAACCCTGTGTTTACAAAAGGGTTAGTGGGAGCACAATCGTATTTCTCATATTGTATGTGGAGTACATACTATTGATGGGAAATGGCATCCCTACTCTTCAGACAGTAAAAGGTTGGCTAGGGAAGACTTTCTCTATGAAGGATTTATGTGAAGCATCCTATATACTTGGGATCAAGATCTATAGAGATAGATCTAGAAGGCTTCTAGACCTAAGCCAGAGCACATACATTGACAAGGTGCTAAAGAGGTTTAGCATGGAGGGTTCTAAGAGAGGTAACTTGCCCATGTCCAATGGGGTTACGATCTCTAAATCCCAATGTCCTAGTTCATGTGATGAACGGGCACGCGTGAGTAAGATTTCATATGCATCAGCAATTGGATCTATCATATACGCGATGTTGTGTACTCGTCCTGATGTGTCGTATGCTTTGAGCATGACGAGCCGGTATCAGTCAGATCCAGGTGAATGTCACTGGATAGCCGTAAAGAACATCCTAAAGTACTTGAGAAGGACTAAGGATCAATTCTTGGTATACGGTGGTGAGGAAGAGCTTGTGGTAAAGGGTTACACCGATGCTAGCTTCCAAACTTACAAAGATGATTACATATCGCAATCTGGATTTGTGTTTTGCCTGAACAATAAAGCTGTGAGCTGGAAGAGTTCCAAGCAAGAGACGGTTGCGGATTCTACAACAGAGGCCGAATATATTGCCGCATCTAATGCTGCGAAGGAAGTTGTGTGGATCAAGAAGTTCATTTCAGAACTTGGAGTGGTTCCAAGCGTTGGTGATGCAATTGAGTTGTTTTGCGAAAACAATGGAGCAATTGCACAGGCTAAAGAACCAAGATCGCACCAACGTTCCAAACATATTCTACGGTGGTTCCATCTCATACGAGAGATCGTACAACGAGGAGATGTGAAGATTTGCAGAGTGCCTACAGAAAGCAATGTGGCTGACCCGCTCACAAAAGCACTTTCACAACAGAAACATGAGGGACATGTTCGATCACTTGGATTGAGATTCATGAGTGATTGGGTATAAGTGCAAGTGGGAATCTGTTGGTATGTATGCCTATAGAGACTATCATTCGATGATTGTAATGGGATACTATGTAAACTATTTGTAATACTACATTGATCATATCAATAATGGCAAGTTTCCAATCTATATGTTTGTGTTTTATATTGTGAGATGACCATAAAACTTATAGATGTCTATAGAATGATATACTCAATGACATATGTCTTTGGGTTGATGACCTGAACAATGAGATCATGTATATGGTAAGAGTATGTATTCTTGTTTTGTCCCTAATCGGTTGTTATTATGGAAATATCCATAGACATCAATAGCACATAAGATTAGAATGTATGTTGGTTGATGGAAGAATCTCATTATCCATGATATGGAGATATCAAACCAAATACATAGATACTTGTTAGAGAATAGTGTGTCGGATAGACCCACCTTGAGAGTGACACATGGATACCATGATTGGTAGTTAGAGTCACATCTCATAATGATGGTGGTGATTGTGGTTCTTAGACCTGAAGTCACTACACTTATCACATGTCGTTCGGTGTACTTTGACATCATCCACCGTGGTCCTGAATAAGGATTTCCATAAAGATGGTGCTTGGGTGCATTGTGACACATGGGGATGACTGTGAGTGATGTAGATGGAATTTGTCCTTCCTACGGGAGTTTGATATTCCGGCCACTTGATAAGCGAGACTGAGAAATGCATGGCCATGCTGATGTGAGTCAATATGTGATATTGAGCTTACATATATCTCAGATAGTCTGCTCTAGTTCAAGGAACATGGATTGAACATTGAAAAGGATAACAATTCCATGACTCGAGTTCAATCCTGATATCAGTGACAAAGGAACTGTACAATCACTGTAACACCAGTCATGAATGATAGGTTAAGTTGTTCTCCAACTTCTCCAATTACTTGGGTAGCAATGAAGTCTTGCTAGATACCAATCATTGCTTGTGAAATCATAATATGATTATGGATATCACTGCCAACGTAATTTGGAGCCTACCGGGTCACACACATAGGATGTATTGGAATAGGAGTATAATTATGGATTTGATTGGAATTGCTATGAATCACATTGATTACTAAAATGTTTATGTAATGGATTAGAACAATATTGGAGTGACTGGCTCTAAGTGCAAGTGGGAGTCTGTTGGTATATGTATGCCCATAGAGCCATCCCAAGCGATTGCATGGAGTCGGATATTAATTAATCAATTAATGTGATTATTTGGTTAATTAATGAATTCTGGAATATTCTAATTAATCCTCGAGCATTTTAATTAACGCAATGTTTCTATTTACCGATGGGTTTAGGAAACCCTATTTCCCTTCATATCCTGTTTAAAGGAGGATTGACGGCTGATATCTATATAAGATAGAAAGTGGTTTTTCCATTTACGCTCACGCACGTAAACCCTAGCCGTCATCGTCCTTAGGAGAGAAAGGAGAGAAACACGCCGTTAGCACGCCGCCGCAGAGACACGACTCCTTCCTGTCGGATTGGGAAGCGCGATGTGGAGTTCCGTCCATCCGTGTGGACGAAGTAGAGACGCAGATGCATTGACGCCTATGTTCGGAGGACGTTGATGACCACCTGTACGCGCCACGAGCGACGTACATCACTGCCGCAAAGGAGCGTCGCCGGATCAACCTGCGACAGTGAACGGGAGAGAAGTTCCGTCCGTGTAGGTCAACAACATTGCACCGTCATGCAGCAGGACATCGCCGGACTTGCTCCGTGATAAGGTATATCCCGCAAACACTCCTTCCAAATATGTTGTTGTCGACGAGATCCTATTTCGGGTTGTGTGGATTTTATTGCTTCCGCCGTACATGTTTTCTCCACAAAACCCAACAGTTAGCTCATCTGATATGCCCAATTTGTCACTATCTTGAATCACGAGAAATCCAAATCTCTCAGGCTCAAGTCATATCTTACTAGACCTATAAGGTTCCTCTTTTACATTTGAAACTTGAAATTCCACAACAGTTTGTGAGTCTTCATGTTCCTTATGTACCTCCTCAGGTTCTCTACTTTCTTTTTTATCTCAAACTTCTTCAAGCTCTACATTCCTCCCACTGATTCCTTTGGAAATAAATTCCTTTCCAAGAAATACAGTAGTCCTAGCAACAAACACTTTGTTGTTAGTTGGTGTGTAGAAGTAGTATCCCCGAGTTTCCTTGGGGTATCCAACAAAATAGCATTTTTCATATTTGGGTCCAAGCTTTTCAGGAAATTGTTTCCTAACATAAGTTTCACATCCCCAAATCTTTAACACAGGCGAATTGGGATGATTCCTATTCCATAATCTCATATGGTGTCTTTTGAACCGATTTAGAAGGTACACGGTTAAGTGTAAATGTTGCGGTTTCAAGAACATATCCCTAGAACAATATTGGAAGTTCGATGAACTCATCATTGATCATACCATGTCTAATAATGTATGATTCCTTATTTCTGAGACACCATTATGTTGTGGTGTACCAGGTGGAGTCCATTGTAATACAATACCACGGTCTCTCAGAAGGTCCTCAAACTCTTGGCTTAAGTATTTTCCACCTCAATCTGAATGGAGTGTTTTAATACTCTTACCAATTTGCTTCTCTACTTCATTCATGAAAGTCTTGAATATTTCAAGAGTTCCTGACTTGTGCTTCAAAAGATATACATAGCCATACCTACTGAGGTCATCGGTGAAGGTAATGAAGTATTGATAGCCTCCTCTAGCATTTGATCTAAAAGGTCCACATACATCAATATGTATGAGCCTTAGCAGATCACTGGCTCTCTCACTGTGTCCAGTGAAAGGAGTCTTGGTCATCTTGCCTAATAAACAAGCCTCTCATGTCTCTAATGATTTAAAATTAAAAGAGTCTAAATAACCATCCTTATGGAGTCTAGATATGTGCTTCTCATTTATGTGCCCAAGATGAAAATGCCATATGTTTTGTTTGAGTTATCAAGTTTTAGCCTTTTAGTATTTATATTGTATATTCTAGTCTCAAGTTCTAACAAGTAGATACCATAAGACATAGGGTCATTGCCATAAAAGATCTCATCTTTAGAAATAGAAATCATTCTATTCTTAATGTGAAATTCAAATCCACTCTTATCCATACAAGATATAGAAATAATATTTCTATTAATGGTGGGTGCATAATAGCAATTCTCTAATTCTATTGCAAGGCCCATAGGAAAAGATAAACTAATAACTCCAATCACAGTGGTAGTAACTCTTACTCCATTAACGACCCACAGCTCAACTTATCGCTTTCGTAAGGGCTTACTTCTTATCAGATCTTGCATATTTGAACATATGTGAGATCCACATCCGGTATCCAGTACCCATGATGATGAAGTATTTAAGTTTATCTCAATAATGTATATACCTGAAGTGGAGATCTCTATCCCCTACTTCTTCTTCCTCAGTTACTCGAGGTAGAGAGGACTATTTCTTTTCCAATGTCCAGCCTGGTGGCAATGGTGACAACTGCCTTCTTTGGAGATCCCACCTTTAGCTTTGAGTGCGGATGATTTTGGATTATGCTCAGCTTTATAACCTTTCTTAGCCTTGCCTTTGCCTTTTCACTTTCCCTTTGTCATGTTGATCATCATCATAGACTTGGGCTTGTCTTTCTTCTTATGTGCTTCAGTTGTCCTCAACATGCCCAACAATTCTGACAACGACTTGTCAAGATTGTTCATGTTGTAGTTCATGACAATATGACTATATGATTTGGGCAATGATTGTAGAATCACATCATTGGCCAACTCTTGACCTAGGAGAAATCCCACCTTGGATAGGTTTTCCATGTACCCAATAAAAATGAGTATGTGGGTACTAATTGAGTCTCCCTCTTTCATCTTGCTTCTGAACAAAGCCTTGGAGACATCATATCCCTCATGTCTTGCGTGATGTTGATACATGTTCTTGAGATGTGTTACCATCTCCATGACATTCATGTTCTCATGCTGCTCTTGCAACTCATAGTTCATTGAGCACAACATCAGGCACTTGACATCTATGAAATCATCAAGGTGCTTCTTATAAGTATCATTTTCAGCCTTGGGCGCATTTGAGGCGCGTTCCGCTGGCTCTGGTGTTTCAAGGACATAGAGATTATGCTCATATGTGATAACAATTCTCAGCGTCCTAAATAAGTTTTGAAAGTTGATTCCAATAATTTTGTCCTTCTCAAGGACCGATCGCAACGAGAATGTATCAGTGTTGTTTGCCATTTGATTGCTACAAAAGAAAAAGTTTGCATTTAGTCCAAAACATTTTGACTTGTAAAGATTTGTTAAATGAAATTAATTAGGCCTTTAATTAATTACACTCCCACTATTTTATTCAAATTGATAGCCCTCACTATCAACTCAGAAGATTGCAACGTACAACCTTCTAGTGAGCCAAGATCCAAAATAATTGGATCAATGCCCAACCAACGCCGACATCAAAGGCCAAATACTAAGATAGGTAACTTTTTCCAATTGCATCATATGCAACTCTTGGACATATGATCATGCACAACTCCTTGCCATGATGCATCAGTGTGCCTCTAGGTACTTTATCCTATCAAGGTTCCCTAGTTAAGTCCAACCCATAAGCCAACACGATGAGAGTACACCCTGCAGAGGCAGACCCACACACCCACCATCACACTTCCACGATATAGACAGTGTACCACACGGAGACGTGCCCACACATAGTCGATCAAGATTTTCATGTGTGTTGCTTTATGGAAGGCAACTAAAACTTAATATTATTAATTGAGGGGTTTTATTAATACATATACATATTCAAACACAACATACTTATAGTATGTATCATATCCACTATATCTACAACCACAAAAAAAACAATAAACATACAATCACAAATACAAATACATTGGTTATGGCCATACCATTATAATCCTTTGGAGAAATAAAGGATTACGGTCCAGCTATGGTCTTATGCATCTCATGCAATAACACATATGAATCAACTTGTAAGGATCAGCATTACAATGAACAACTTCATGGATGCTCTATGAGGTTGGAACTTCAAGTTGCTTCTTGGAATTGGATCTTCATGTTGCTTCTCCATGGACTCTCCTTAGAGTTGGATCTTCAATTTGCTTCTTGGAATTGGATCTTCAAGTGGCCTCCTTACATCAAGTTTACAAAGACTAAAACTAATCATATCTCTATTACATCATATGAGTACAAATATAAAGAGAAAGAATTAAATAAACTTTGAAATAACAGATGAGGCTCGGCATGCAAGCCAAATACTTTATACAAATGATCCACAATCCATAGCATTCATAAACAAATATATCCACAAGATTCACAACCACATTCATTCACAACATTCACAAAAGGAGATTCTAGGCCATAACTGTGCATGCATTCACCACATAAAATATATTTTTAAAGGTGACGTGTATGATATCATAGGTATATCTACATATACATATATACATATTAAATTTGTAGTACTTTTAATGTGGGACATTCCCCATTCTCAGGGGAAGAGTCCCTGAAATGTCTACGAAATTTTACTTCTGTGCACTTAGGAAAATCAGTATTTTTCATAGTCGACCCCGTCCAAAATGTCAAAAACAGAAGCCTGCAGTGTATGTGGAATTAGGTTTAGATATGCACATTAGCAGTTTTAAGTTCGCATCATATACAACCACAGAAAATAGTATACAACAATTTGATCATATCAAAATGAATCCAAATATGTTGTAGATCGACGTTGCTCTCCTACCACTATTGGGTTTTGTAGAGGAAATAAGCACGGAGGAAGAAATAAACAAATATTTCCACGCAACTCGTAATAGGATCTTGTCGATAATAGTGTATTCAGAAAGAGTGTTTGTGGGATATACCTTATCACGAAGTAAATCTGGCGACGTCCCGCTACACGATGGTGTGCAATGTTGTTGGCTTATACGGACGATACTTCTTTCTTGTCCTCCGAACGCGTCACGGGAAGATCTAGTGGCGCTCCTTTTGTGTGGTAATATACACTGCTTGTAGTGTGTATGGATGATCATTGACGTCCTCCGAACACAGACATCTTAGCGTTAGTATCTCTACTTCATCCATGCAAAAGGACTGGAACTCCACGTCATGCTTCCTAAGCTGACATGAAGGAGTGGTCTTTGTGCAATGACGTGCTAGCATCATGGTGCTCTCCTTTCTCTCCTAAGGACGGTGACGGCTAGAGTTTACGTACGTAAACGTAAACTGAAAAGCCTCTCTCAATATCTTGTAAGGATATCGGTTGTCAAGCCCCTTTAAATAGGAGATGAAAGGAAGCAGGGTTTCATAAACCCATCAGTAAATAGAAAGATTATCTTAATTAAAATGCTCATGGATTAATTAGAATATTTTGGATTAAATTAATTAACCAAATAATCGTATTAATTGATTAATTAATAGTTGACTCCATGTAATTGCTCGAGATGGTTCTATGGGCATATATATACCAATAGGAACGCTCTTAGATATGGACCCTCTAGGTTCAACTAAAGAAACTTGATCATATAGGATAGGTTAGAAACCTAGGGTTGAAACCTCATCCAAACCTAGTTCAAAAGCATCCAAAGATTATCAAGAAAGCAAGGATGTGAAATAGGTACATGAACTATTAAAATTAAACTCAAATTGTAATTAGGTCCTCAATCATTTTATGTGGATGTCTTAAGAGCATGTCCCGACAAGGAAGTTGAAAGATGGCTAAATTTATCATTAACCATACTATGTTCAATAGGGTGTGATTCCTTCTTTTTGAGACATTGTTATTTAACAATGTTCCAGACGAAGTGAACTATGATATAATACTAAGGTCTATCAAAAGGGCCTCAAACTCTTGGCTTAGATATTCTCCACCATGATTAGATCTTAGTTCTTTAATATTCTTTCCAAGTTGAGTTTGTACTTCATTCATGAATTCTTTGAACTTTCAAGAGATTTTGATTTGTGTTTCATAAGATACACATATCCATATCTAAAAAATTCATCATTACATGTGACAAAGTACTGATATCCAGCTCTAGCATATGTGCAAAAATAAGACACTTTTCCTCTCACTATTACTAGTGAAGGGTGCTTTTTCCATCTTGCCCAATAAATAGGATTCACATGTCTTTATTAATTCAAAATTAAAAATATATATATAATCATATTTATGGAGTCTACAATTGTGTTTCTCATTTTCGCAGTGTAGAAGACAATGTACACTTGCCTCAAGCTCTAATAATAGAGGCCATAAGACATTTGGGCACTCCATATAATATATATCTATTGACAAAAGAAATTTAGCCATTATTTATTAAAAATTTAAAACTACTCTTGTTGGTACAAGATACAAGAATAATGCTTCTACTTGTGGTAGGTATATAAAGTACTAAAATCTAGGATCTTATCCTATTCTATAAATAGGAGTCGTGCGGATAACTAAGCTTAGTTACCCATGCATCTATTTTGTAATAGAAAGGCACATATTTGTAATGAGAGAGCCAAAATTATATATACATGACATATACTCACTGCCCGTGCGAGTAACTAACTATTGTTACCAGTGAATCTATATTGTAACAAGATGGCACATAATTTTAATGAGATGACCAAAATAATAATAAAAAGACTCATTTTGTAAATATAGCATGAAATTTTTTTTGTCCCTCTAAAAATAATAAAATGATATTTATGAAACAAATGAATGAATGGCCTATATATATGTATATATAGGGCTATTTTTAAAACTTGTTTGAGTAACTAAGGTTTTGCTACACTATAGCTCAAAAAGTAACTATTTGGTCAAAAGTAACTATCTAGACAAAAAAGTAACTATGTTGTCAAAAAAATAACTATACAACTAACAAGGTAAAATAGATGGAGTACATAGTAAAAATTCTAGTTACATATTTATTCCAGTAAGCTTGGTTCCTTAGATTGACCAAAAAAGAACAAAAATATCCTTAATGAATATTGCTCATACATTAAGTGGCATAAGGTCATATAATCAACACCCCATATCAACACAATTATATGTATATGTGTAAACATGTAAGTAAGTTCATAAAAGATATCACATGTGTTTCCTTTTCTAACTAGTTTTCACATAATGGATAAATAAGAGGAATGATGTGCTTAATATATGTGTTAGAATAACAAATGGAATTTCCATGTGCAATCATCTAAGTTGAAGTGGAATTAATGGATTACATATGTTAAATAAGTAATATATGGAATTTTGTCCATACTAATAAAAGGAAAATATTTTGGTAATAATGTGAAGATAGCATGACTCTAAATAATAAATAATAATGATAATGATATAATTCTATAATAATATAACGGTGTTGAGCCTAAAACTATAATTGTATTATAACTCATAAAAGAAAATCTCAAAAGTGAAATATAATGGTAAAATTGTGTTCTTTGGATCTCAAATAGCTTGAGTGCCAAGTTTCACATTATTTGAGCAATAATAACTATCCAAACTTCATTTAGAAAAGAAAATATGATAAAAGGTCAAAAATATTAAATGAATTATATGGAAATAAATCCCAAAATCATATTCGACATACCAAAATTAGCCTATATGTGAATTTCACATTAATTGAATAATCTTATCTATTTGAGTTTTAATTAGGATAGAAAATATAACTTAAAGCCAACAATATTAAATAAAATAGTAAAGTATCCCAAAAGGAATAAACTGATGCCATGAATTATGCATGCCTTATTTAGTCTAGGATACAAATTTGGTATAAAAATAATATTGTTTGTGTTGGGAAATTGGGACAACAGATAAGAGCAGTGGAAACTAAAAAAGTTATGTCTAATTTCCTAAGCAGGGAGATCATGTCAACAACAATGTATCTTGGAAGGAAGGTTTATACATATATACCTGATCCTGGAGTAAGTCCAGTGATGACTCTTGTTGCAGCGTGCTTCTTTCTCAAGTTTCACTTGGACGGTTGTTGGCGCTGGCTTACAGGTTGATCATCACGGACGGCGATTGATTGTGTCCTCCTAGCATGTGGAAAATGCCTCTTATCCTCTAGAGTAGTCCATGCAGACCACTAAGAACTCCGCGTTGTACTACCAAAGTCAACAGGAAGGATTTGTCCCTTTGAACATCAGCATGCTAGCACTGACTTGCTCTTCTAATTGTCTCTCTCATGCTATCCCTCCCTTTGACGGGTAGGACTTGCTCAGGATCTCTTGGTTACCACAACCGGAAAGGACAATAATTGTCAGAGATTATTGTTATTTCTGGGAAGCCCCTGGTACCCATCTATTTATAGAAGGGACAGGGTTTCTAGTCAATCTAGGAGTCGAAGAGACGGAATTTCATGATTATTAGAGAAACTATGAATGGTGAACTATTTAGTTCACTGTTGAACTGGTCAGTTCACTGTTGAGCTGGTCAGTTCACTCTTGAACCTATCGGTTCAAGCCTTGAACTAGTTGGTTCATGTGCTTTCCTATTCTGAATCACATTAGCATTCAATATTCGATTAATGCAAAATATGATGTCACCATTGATCCTTGATTCAATCAAATTGATCATTGAATCGGACGGTTCAACACTTGAACTGGTGATTTCACCATGAGTCGGTATGTTCACTAAATGATTAGGCGGTTCATGCCCTAGTTCAACCAATATTCAGCAAATGCAGTTTCCTATTGACCTGATACTTGAATCGATTGATTCAACACTTGAACTGGTCACTTCACAGTCTAGTCGGCTAATTTTCAACCATTGTTATTTAAGTTGAATACCTAACACCTTAGCAATCAAGTTAAACATCATTCATGAATAAAATCATATTCCAAGTGTATCCTACGTGTGTAACCCTATAGGTCCCAAATTACGTTGGTAGTGAATGTCTATAACTAACTTATGACATCATAAGCAATGAGCGGTATCTAGCAACACATCATTGATACTCAAGTAATTCGGAAAGTAGGAGAACAAATTCAACTTACAATCCATGATCATTGTTACGGTGATTGTATAGTTCCTTTGTCTCTTATATCTAGATTGAAGTAAAGGCATGGAATTCTCATCATATCAACGTTCAATCCATGTTCCTTGAACTAGAGAAGACTGTATGAGATGCATATGAGCTCAAATATCAGATATTGAGTCACATGAGTATGGTCACACTTTTCTCAGTCTCACTTATCAAGTGGCCTGGATATCAATCTCCTGTAGTGATGAATGCATATTCATATTAGTTTCAGTCGCCATCTTTGGCCCAGTTTTGCACTGAATGCTAATATTCACCCCTTGAATATGCTCATATACAATTTTCCTCAGTTTCATATCATTATTTAGATTTTTGATCAAAGCTATTCATCTCCATTGCAGGATTGAACATCGCGCTATGTGTGTCAGTTTAGGAGGTGTAGCGGGATGGCATAAAAAATTTTGATAATTTGTACCCCTTTTTCGATGGCCAGTTCCTTCATCAGAATGCATCCTCATCTGTCAGAGGATTCATTAACGCAGGACATTCAACCCTTAGTAATACCCCCCACGGGGTGGGTTTGATCCATGAAAGTCGCGACCGCAGTCAAGAAGAGAAGAACTGCGACCACGGCATACAATCGCGACCGCGGCATACAACTGCAGTCATGGCCAAGAAGAACATAGTCGTGACCGTGGACCCAGAAGTGATCATCGTGACCGGCATGGGAGATCGCGACCACCTGAGGACCACGACCTGCTAAAGACCATGACCTGAGGACTGCGACCTGCTGAGGACCGCGACCACCTGAGGACCACAATCTGCTGAGGACTGTGACCATGATCAATGCTAACCGTGACCACGGTCAGTGCTCCTCCACAGCCTGACCTCGATCGCAGCCAGTACCGCGGCCGTGGAAGTAAGTCGGTGGAGTGTGACTATAAATAGGCCACCCACCTGTCTTGTCAAAGGATCAACTCCAGACGTCGCAAGGTTGCCGCTCTGTGCACAACCTAGGGAGTACGGTCTCCATAGCTAAGAGCCAACCTCTGTGGAATTCTTGTGCTACCAACCTCTCTGATCATCTAGATCTGTGGTGGAAACTACAGATATGTGCATCGTTCTACATATCCACGCCTTGCATGCCACGAGCTGCTCCTCCTGCTACGAGCAAGGAGCATGAGAAGAGAAGGAAGGTGGAGAAAGAAGATCTGCCCCATCTACCATGGTGCTCTTCCCTCCTCGTCCAAATCTTCCCTGACATTGTGTAGAAGACCATCTCTCCACCGAGATGTGATCATCTTCTTCACCATGACCATGGCAGAATCTTCCCTCTCTCTTATTCTTTTTGTTTCTCTTACCATGAGCGAGTAGTTTCCTTTTGTTGGGGTGCGGGGACTAGCCCGCTGCCCATGCTTACATGTCCATTTATTAAACATTCCATGGCTTGTATATAACTCTCCATTTTGTTTTTAATCATTTAATGCATACTTTGTGGATTGATCACCTACCTTGCATGAACTTTTATTTCCTATGTTGTGAGAACTTCAATACGTAGGTTTTGAATATCGATTAATGTGGTTGACTCCCTAATGAGAACTTCTGAAGGGATTCCCTGAAGTAGTAAGTGTGTGATCTGTGAGGGGACAAGACATCTAGCCCACGGTGAAGCTTTTGTGTGCCTAATGCCCGTATGGGGGGCCCGCAACTTCAGTTGGATATTTGTATCTTCAGAGTTGTAAGTGTGTGATTTATATGGCAACGAGACATCTGATGCCTAAGATGATGCTTACACGAACCTAACATCCGTATGGAGGGTTTGCAACAGCTCCATTTGGATGGTTATATCTATCCTGGATGTGCATGTTTGGATATGTTTGCAGGTCTAGCGGTGGTGAAACTTGGGTCCATCCCAGCGATTTCCATCATTAATCTTTAATCAACTTTTAATCCTGGTCTTTACTTTCCATGCATTTAGTTTAACTAAACTCAAACCAACCTTTTTTATAAATATTAGTCTTGATTCAACTTGATTCGACTAGTAAAGATTCTTAAAAACATTGTCCCTTGGGATTCGGTCCTCAACTATACTGTGATAAGACCCCTCCGCTTGCGGGTGGTATTATTGCACAAGGTTTTGGTAAAGACTCAGGGATTTCAGCCCTGGGTGAGTTTGTTAGTGCTGTAAAAACCACGTCATGTAGGAGGGACAAATCTCATCTACATCACTCACACTCAATCCCCATGTATCCCAGTGTACCTGAGCATCACCTTTATGGTAACCCTTATTCAAGGTCATGTTGGATAGTGTTGAAGCACATCAAAGGACATGTGATGAGTGTAGTGATTTCAGGTCTAAGAAATACAATCACCATTATTAGTATGATAGCTAATTCTAACTACCATTCCATGGTATCCATGTATCACTCTCAAGATGGGCATGTCTGATACATTGTTCTCTAACATTTATCTATGTGCTTGACTTGATATAATATATATTGACTAATGAGACACTGTCAACAGTCAACACACACTCTAGTTTTATGTATTATTGTTGTCTATTTTTCTTCCAAAGTAATATCTGACTAGGGACATAATAAGAATGTATATACTCTTATAATACATATGATCGCATTGTTTAGTTCCTCAACCGAAAGACATATGTCATCGAGCAACATCACTACTTAGACATCTACTATGTTTGTATCATCATCTCATGATTGAGACCAACATAATAGATGGAATTACATCTATTATTATCAAATCAGGTATCTAATGCCTCATTGCAATCATAGTATGATTGTCTCTTTAGGCATACATACCAACATACTCCCACTTGCACTTAGATCCAATCACCCATGAATCATATTTCAAGTGATCTTAACATGTCCATCATATTTCTGTTGTGCAAGCACTTTTATAGCAGGTTAGCAACATTTGATTCAAGTCAATATTTTGCAAGTTCCAAATTTCCTCATTGTACGACTTCTCGTATGAGATGGAAGTGTTGTAGTATGCTATCTAAGATTCCTTGCCTATCTCATAGCTCGATTCTCATCATAGTATTTGTACTTTGTCATTAATGGTTGGAACCTCCCATAAGTTCATCCAAATGAAATTCTTGATCCATACAATATCTTCTACAGTTCATAACACCTAAGATACTCGACTTCTATTATAGAATTAGCAATTGTCTCTTGCTCAAAACTTTTTCGGCTTACAATTATATTTTAGGGTCAAACACAAATTTAGATTGTGATCATTAACTTTTTTGTCATTTTGGAAGCTTGCATCGGTGTAACCCTTTACACCCAACTCCTCCTTATTGCCATAACCAAGGATCTGATCCTTTTAGTGCTTCTCAAGTACTTAAGGAGGTTCTTTATGGCAATCCAGTGACTTTCACTGGGATCTAACAGATATCCACTCATCATGTCAAATACATATGAGATAACTGGATGAGTAAATATCCTCTCATCATGTCCAATACATACGAAACAATAAGATGAGTACATAACATCGCATACATGACAGATCCAATTGTAATTGCATACGGCACCTTACTCATGTTTTTCCTATTGACACTAGACTTTTGAGAGACTAACTCCATGGAACATGGAAAAGTTTTCTCTCATTAAGTCTTGCATGTTGAACCCTTCCTGCATCTTGCCAATGTATGTGCTCTGTATCATGCCAAGAAGTGTTGTAGAGATATCTCTATAGATCTCAATTCCTATCACATAGTATTCTTTGCCTAAACTCTTCATAGAGAAGGTGCTTCCCAGCCAGGTTTTAATATTTGCAGTATAAGGATGTTTTCCCCATCATCATGTGGAATATTAATATGCTCCCACTAATTTCTTGTAATCATAGCTTTCATCTTCATTTTTACTAAAGTCAAACTCTTTGACTATCTTGTCAAATCGAAGATTCCAGTTCTGAGATGCTTGCTTTAATCCACAGATTGACATGTGTAGGTTACAAACTTATTTGCATTAATAGGTTTATAAAACCTTCAGGTCATGTCACGCACACATCCTCATAGTTCTTCATGTTAAGAAATGTAGTTTTAACATCCATATGCCAAATCTCATAGTCATAATAAGCTACAAAGGCAAGCATGATCCTGATGGATTTAATCATGGCGTCTGGTAAAGATTTTGTTATGTTCAACATCTTTAATTTGTTTTAAATATTTGCAATGAATCTTCTCTTATAGGTTTGTACAGTACCATCCATGTCGGTCTTTTCTCAAAGACCCAAATGCATCATATGGGTCTTAGCCATTTAAGTGGATCCATCAAGGTCATACCTTGTTGGTTTACATAGACTCCATCTTTGATCTCATGGCCTCAAGCCATTTCTCAGACTCTGGTCCCTCAATAGCTTCTAGGTAGGTTGTTAGCTCATCACCTATGACCAACTCACCACCTTATTGAGTTATAAGATATCATAATCCTTCAAACTCAAAGTGTGTTGTATTAGTTCTATGACATGTTGTATTACATAAGGAACTTGAGATTCCACAACAACTTATGATTCTCATTGTTCCTATTATACCTCTTTTGGTTCAATGTTTTCTTGTTGGTCCCGAACTTTTTGAGTTCTATGTTACTCCCAATGATTCCTTTGGAATTAAATTCCACTAGGAATTCAACCATCCTGGACACAAATATTTTATTGTCAAATTGGAATATAAAAGTAGTATTCACAAAATCAACATGTATGTGGTTTGTGGACAAAGCTTTTCAAGAAACTATTTTCTTACACAATCTTTCAATCTTAATCCTTATAAAATACATATCAGGACACCTCCCATGCCATATGTCATTTGATATCTTTTGAACCCTTTTAGACGATACATTGTTTTAATGTAAGGAATGTGATAAAAAGAAATTGGAATATTGGCTAGTTTTTTATAATCACATGATGACTAATAGGATGTGACACCTTCTTTTTGATACACTATCGTGATACATTATCCACAGAAGGTCTCCCAGAAGGTCCTCAAACTCTTGATTGAGATATCTCCACATAGATCATATCGAAGTGGTTTAATACTTTTACCTAGATGGTTATGTACTTCATTTCAGATCTTCTTGAACACTTCAGGAGATTCATACTTTGCATTTCAATAAATACAAACTACCATATATACCGAGATCATCAGTAAATATGATGAGGTACTATTAACCACCTCTAGCATTTATTCTAAAAGTTTTATATACATCAGTATGTATGAGCCCTAATAAAATAGTTGGTCTCCCACTACATCTAGTGAATATGCTTTTGTCATATTGTCTAATAAATAAGATTTGCATGTATTTATTGGTTCAATAACCAAAAGAGTCTAGATAACCATCATTATGAATTCTAGAAATGCATTTCTCATTTATGCACTCTAGATGACAATGTATAGGTATTTGTTGATTGAGTCATCTATTCGTTCAGTATATATATATGTCTCTAGTACTATCAAATATAAACTATGAGACATTAGGGCTTCTACTATAAAAGATCTTATCTTTGAAAGCAAAACATCAAATATATTGATAACATTCTTGTCCATACAAGATACATGATGTTTTTCATTAATAGCAGGTACATGATAGAAATTCACCAATTCTATTACATGCCCATCATGTTGAATGATAGATTCCAACTATAGTGGCAACAACCCTTGCTCCATATAGTTCTAGCTTACTTCTTCTCAGGTCCTGAAGTGGAGATCTATTTCTCCTTCTTCTTCTCACTTAGTTTCTTTAAGTAAAAAGGACATATTCCTTTTGCACTTACCATTCTCCTCATTTTAAGTGCATAAGACTTGGACTTCAGCTTAGCCTCAGACTCTTCTTGGCCTTTCCTTTGTCGTTGGACTTCACTTTGTTGGTCATCTTTATAGGTTTGTCCTTCTTCATTCTTGCTTCACCATTTATCAACATGCCATTTAATTCTGACAGCGGTTTAACCAAGTTACTCAAGTAGTAACACTCGATAAGCTGGATATATGATTTAGGCAATGACTATAGAATCATATCCATGGCCAACTCTTGGATCAAAGGGAATCCTAATATGTCTAGATGTTCCACATGACCAATCATATTGAGCACATTAGGCTCTATTGGATCTCCTTCTGTCATCTTACACTCAAAGAGGGCCTTCAAGACATTGTACCTTTCTTACTTTGCATGATTCTGGTTCATATTCTTAAGATGTGTGATAATCTCAAGAATCCCCATGTCTTCATGTTGCCCATGGAACTCATAGTTCATATAGCATAGATAAGGTGATTAATGTCTAAGGCATCATTGGCATGCTTCTAAAAGCATCCACCTCATCCCTAGGCGTGTCAAGAGTAGGTTCCTCTGGCATCGGTGTCTCTAGGAAATAGAGCTTATGCTCATCATTCAGAACCCTTCTCAAAGTCTGGAACCAATCATGGAAGTTTTTCCCATTTAGTTTGTTCTTACTAAGAACTGATGGCAACGATGATTTGTTTGACATTTGTTTCTACAAAAGAAATATGCAATTTATCAAAACACTTTTGATTAATTATATTTGATAACATAGACTATAATAATTAGGCCTTTAATTAATTATCCACTCCCACTATATTGTTCAAATTGATAGCCCTCACTACTAAATTGGAAGATTGCAGCGTACAACCTTCTAGTAATCCAAGATCCATATTTAATCAAATCATGAGTCAGCTTTGGTTGATTACCCACAACTTGGCTATTTAGGTAGACAACATTTGTTAATTACATCTCATGAAACTCTTGGATAGATGGTATGCACGACTCTTTGTCACAATCCATTTGTATGCTTCTGGTACTTAATATCATTAAGATCACCTAGTTAAGCCTGATCTAAAAGCCAACACGATAGAAGATGCACCCTTCATTGGTAGATCTACATATCTACCATCACATTTCTATGAGATGGATAGCACATCATGCTTTGGCATAACATCCGCTTAGTCAATCAAGTTTTTCATGTGTGTTTCTTATGGAAAACATCTAATACTTAATATTATATTGAGGGATTTTATATAAATACATATACATATCCAATCACCACATACTTATAGTATGTATCATATACATGCTATAACCACAACAAAAACATGCAATTAAAACACACAAGCAATGTTATGGCCATACTATTGTAATTTCTTATAGCCAAATGAATCACTGCCACCTAAGGTCCACATAATATGTAGCAACCTATTGTTGGTGAAGATATGTGTTGGAACCAATCCAAGTTGATGGATTCAACTCTTGAATCAGTCAGCTTGCCTCTTGGTCAGTCGGTTGGTCTCTCAGATCGGTTGTGTGGTCTCTGGTCCAAGCATCATCTGGACACCTCCAATCGATCTCTTGGGCCACCAAATATTGGTCAGATCCTCCTAATGTCTGGCCTCCTTGGTCCTCCACCCAATCAGTTCGCCTTTTGAAACGGACGACTCATCTGGTGCAGAACGTCTTCTTTGTCATAATAAGAATTAAAACTATATATACTAATCCGATTTAATATCTTACATTATTTAGGGAAACCTCGAGTTACATTCAAGGGGATCATAGGAAGAAAAGAATTAATACTTTTCATATGGAAAAGGAGAGAGAGGCTTGGTATGCAAACTGAGATTAAACAAGATTAACAACCATCCAACCATGCACAAAGATCTAAAGGTGGTTATTGGCCATTACATGTTTTACATCCACCGTCAAAACAATCTTTCAGGAAAACATGCATAATATATATATATATATATATATTATATCATATATACATATTACTTTGTGGATCGTATGTGGTATTTAATCAAATATGTGCATTAACCAAATTAATATTTGCATCGTATGTAATAAAATAAATCTGATCATATCAATTTAAATCTAGATATATGTGGCTCTAATACCATTTTTGGGAAATCGGGTCAATAGGTAAGGCAGTGGAAAAAAAATTAATGCTCGATTCCCTAATCAGTGAGATCGTGTCAACAATGATGTATTTAGAAAGGAAGGTTGCAATACATGGTCCTAAAACAAGTCCAAAGACAGCTCTTGTTACAATGTGCTTCTTTCTCAAGTTGCACTTGGACGGTTGTCGACTCCGGCCTCCTAGTTGAACACCACAGACGGTCGTTAATTGTGTCCTCCTAGCGGGTGGTAAAGGCCTCCTCACCTCTAGAGTAGTCCACGCATACCACCAGGAACTCCATGTTGCGCTATCAGAGCCAATGGGAAGGAATTGTCCCTTCGAAATTCGGCGTGCTTATGCCGACTTGCTCTACCAATTGCCTCTCCCTTACTATCCCTCTCTTTAAATGGTAGGACTTTCTCGGACTCTCTTGGTTAACACAACCAGAGAGGACAATAATTGTCAAAGCTTATTGTTGTTTTTGGGAAATCCCCAGTACCCCTATCTTATAGGAGGACCAGAGGTAGGGTTTCCAATCGATCTGGGAGTCGAAGAGACAAAATTTCATAGATTTTCTAGAAGCCACGAACAACAAACCAATCAATTCACTATTGAACATGTCGGTTCATAGGTGAACCGGTCATTTCAAGCCTTGAATTGGTCGGTTCATGTGCTTTCCTATTTTGAATCACATTGGCATTCAATATTTGATTAATGCAAAATATGATGTCAGCATCAATCTTTGATCCAATCGAACTGATCATTGAACCAGGCAATTCAACACTTGAACCATTTGCTCCAAACCATGAGCCGATCAGTTCACAAAATGAACCATACAGTTCATGCCCTAGTTCAACCAATATTTAGTCAATGCAGTTTCCTATTGACCTGACACTTGAACCAATTGATTCAACACTTGAATCGGTCAGTTCATGGTCTAGTCAGCCAGATTTCAACCCTTATTGTTTAAATTGAATACTTAACACCTTAGTAATAAAGTTAAACAACATTCATAAATAAACTCCTATTTCAAGTGTATCCTATGTGTGTGACCCTGTAGGTCCAAAATTACATTGGTAGTGAATGTCCATAACAAACTTATGACATTACAAGCAATGAACAGTATCTAGAAACACATCATTCCTACCCAAGTAATTTAGAAAGTTGGAGATCAACTTCAACCTACAATGTGGAATCAATGTTATAGTGATCATATAGTTTTGTTGTCTCTAATATCCAGATTGAACTCGAAGCATGGAATCATCATCCTCTCAATGTTCAATCCATGTTCCTTGAAATAGAGCAGATTGTGTGAGATGCATGTGAGTTCACATATCACATATTGAGTCATATGAGTACGGTCGTACATTTCTTAGTCTTGCTTATCAAGTGGAGTAGATATCAAACTCCTATAGGAGGGAAAATCCCATCTATATCACTCACACTCAATCCTCATGCATCTCAGTGTACCTTAGCATCACCTTTATGGTAACCCTTATTCAAGGTCATGTTGGATGGTGTCTAAGTACATCGGATGACATGTGATGAGTGTAGTAATTTTAGGTCTAAGAACCACAATCACCACTATCACTATGAGAGCTTATTCTTACTACCATTTCATGGTCTCCATGTATCACTCTCAAGATGGGTCTGTCTAATACATTGTTCTCTAACATGTATCCATGCACATGACTTGATATGACATATCATGACAAATGAGACTTTGTCATCACTAAACAAACACTCTAGTCTTATGTATTACTTATGTCTATTTTTCTTCCATAGTAATATCTAACTACGGACATAAATAATGTATGTACTCTTACCATACATATGATCTCATTGTTTAGGTCCTCAACCTAGAGACATATGCCATTGAGCAACATCATTCCTTAGACATATACTATGTATGTGTCATCATCTCATGATTGAGACAAACATAATAGACATAATTACCTTTATCATTATCAAATCAAGTATCTAATGCCTCATTGCAATCATCGTATGATTGGCTCTATGGGCATACATACCAATAGTTTGGACCCTCAAATAAATTAAGAAAGACTTGACATGTTCTAAATAATTGATATCCAAAATATTAAACAATATTGATGGTTTTCTTAAAGTTAATGTGTTCCCACAAATTTCACACTTGTCTCCTTGAATGTCGACTCTTTTGGCCCATTCGATTTCCATCTGGTGTCATTCGTCTTGTCTTCTTTCTTTCCCAGTTTCCTTTTTCACCTACATTGAAGCCTAATTTTATCTCCTCTAGTTCTCTCTTTCCTTCCCTTCTTTTTCTTCAATTGTTCCATCCTCACTTTCCTTGCAACAACTTGAACCCAACAACCCTAAATGTGTTGGGTTTTGTGATCTCCATGCCATTTTCACTACTGACCTTCATGTCTCCTCTGTTCTTCCAATGTTCCACCCCTATTCTTCTTTCATTCTCCATCTGCTCACATCCCTAGCTAGTCGGACCACGAGAAGATCCTTCCTTGACCCTCAATGCATCTTCGAGCCTATTTTCTCCCACTTAGCCTTGTCATGTTTGAAAAGTGCTACTTCAGTTACCATGTAACAAACCAAAACCTAACATTTTGATCCTGATCATATGTCTTGGATGATAGTTAGCATTGTTCTTTGGACTTAGCCAAACAAGGATAAAAATACACATAATAGTAGTTAATTGTAAACCCTAATAAGTTAATGCATGAAAAAATCACCCTCACATGGAGACAAATATGGATGAATGCTTAGATTAATAAAGGCAACCTAAAATATGTCACATGAAACAATGTTAATTAAAATTGATGATATGAGGCAATAATGTGCATAAAAGGACAAGGTGTTCATAATTGAGGATAATGATACATAATTCAATCAAAAATGAAATAAATAAACTTATGTGAGATAATGATAGAGTAGATTCATTCTAGATCATTCC
Source organism: Alisma plantago-aquatica (assembly GCA_963693085.1). Classification (NCBI taxonomy): domain Eukaryota; kingdom Viridiplantae; phylum Streptophyta; class Magnoliopsida; order Alismatales; family Alismataceae; genus Alisma; species Alisma plantago-aquatica. The sequence goes on along the minus strand of OY856413.1, from coordinate 453,993,980 downwards.
TTATCTTTTGAAACAAGGAAGAGATAAAGGAATGAATAATAACTCCTTAAACAAGATAATGTGGTGTTGAATTAATTAATATGAGAAATAATGGTAATGTTGGATAATGGATTAAAACTCATAAAAGGAAGACTAATTGATTAAATATAAGATGATATTCGTTTTCCTTGGGTTTGGTTTGGCTTGGAGGCCAAGTTTCATAATTTTGGGATGATAATAACTATATCTCTTTTATTTTGAAAAAGAAAATGTGTGTTTTCCTAAAAATATGAAATAAAATACTTAATGACTCCAAAAGTGTTAAATAATCTTGGATTCATAATCTACACATTAAAATATGCCTTCAAGTGAATTTTTATGTACTTTGGATAATCTTTAATATACATATGAAATAAGGAGAGAGAAAGTGTATAGTACCTTTAAAATATTAAATAAATGAACAAATGACTCCAACATGTAACATTGATGGCAAATTCATGTTTCAAGACACTTAAATTGACTTGTGGGTGAAGTTTCATCAAAATTGTAGAATCTTATAACCATTAATGATGGAGGAAAGAGAAAATAGAATTTGATTTACTTAATACATAAAAAGTTCTCAAAATGCAAATCTAATTGCATATTCACATTCCTCATATCAAAAATAGGGTATGTGTCAAGTTTCAATTAATTTGGGTTTTGTTTGCACACTCAAAATAATAAAGAGAAAAAGAGAAATTAATGCATCTCCACTTTAATCGAATTCGATTGGGAAAGCCATTTAATGTCTCATGGAGCCAAAATATTATTTTGCTTATGTAGGCTGATCTCATCTGTTGATTTCATGATCAGATGGCTATGGGTCAGCTCCTAGCTCGCGCTCACTATGGAAGCAGAGCATATTTTTGTTTGATTTTCAAACTTGAATAACTCGCTCGAATCTCAACTTTTTTGCACAAATTTTTTTGCCCACGTGTTCCTATTTGGATTCTACACATTTTGATATAATCCTCAGGATCTATAATTCAATATTAACAATTCGTCAAATTTTTGCGGCATGCATCTCTCACGAACCTCTCACAGAAACCCTTACGCGTAAAGGTATATATATTTGAACATCCCTGAACCTTCGTCGGCACCAGAGAAATCATTCCCTCATCCCAATTGCACCTGAGTTCTTTCTCTTCATCAACATGAGTTCATAGAGTCAAATTTGCCGCCAGCAGGTCATATTCTACCTTTGGGTCTTCTCCGTTCAATTGCATGCAAGGCATGCTTCGTTGACATCTGCTCTTTGATTTCATTCACTTGAATCGTTGTTTGTTGGCTTGATCGTGATTTTCCCAAATCCCATGCAAGTTAGTAGCTCGCTACTTTCTGGCCATGGTGTGGCCTGCAAAGGGAAGAAACCCCTACCTGTATTCTCATTTTTACCCCCTCGATTCTTCTTTCTTTGATTTTTTTCACCATGGGTAAATTGGTAATCACGCCCTTGTTCTCTTTTTCTTTACGCGGGTCAGGTGGGCCACTGACCTGATGGCATGGTAGAGTATGGTTGGGCCATGTCAGCTGGACCTTCTCTCTCTCTCTCTAGTATATTGTTTATTTGGCAAATTGGTGATTTCTAATTGGTTATTTTTCTAAAAATTGTATCTTTTAATTTGCTTGTCCAAAACTTAAGTAAAAATATGTCTTAGAATCAGAAAAATGTGTTATTTCTAATAAAATATTTCAAATACTAATTTCCATGTTTGAAATAAAGGATTTTTAAGGATCTAATTAATTAATATAAATAGTCCTAAAATTGGTAACTAATTCATGAGCTCCAAATTTAGTAAATAAATATATTTTTCTTAATCAAAAAAACCTAATAAGTCAATTGGTTCAGGTTTATAGTCCAAAATCTGATGTTTTGTGGAAAGGTCTAGAATTAGGGTTTCATTCATATATATGAATCTGAAACCCTAATACATGGAGTAATTTGTAATTAGGCAAGGTTGATCTTGGAAACAATTAGGTTGGTGAAGAGAGTTTCTAGGACCCTAGTTTGAGGTATGTTTGCATCCCCGATTATTCTTCTTGAGCAATTCACCTATTTTCTTCTTTTTCTTGGTCTTATGAAAATTAGCTTGTTCTTTTGGAAAATATGCTTCATGTGAAGTACCTTACATTGTTATTGATCTTGTGATCATATTTAGACATCATTTTGGTCTCTTTCTTATGCTTTGCTCATAGAGGAACAAATTTTTGGTATATGTGTTTCTTTCTCACCTTTGTAGTGGATGTCCATATCGCACATTATGTGATGGCATGGATCCTCTTATCCTACTTTATTGTGTTAGATATTATCATCTCTCTTTTATACTTTCTTATTCTTTTGCTATGCATCAGGTGGTGACTGTTAGTATAATGTTACATGTTCTTTTATGTGGATGTGAAAATTCTCACATATGCATGCAGACGTGAAAATTCCTACATATGAAAATATTTAGGGCAAACGTGCCTAGGCAGATGTTGACAGACCTTGCCACCCCATATTTTAGAGCAGATGTATACAAGAGCATGCTCACCCCCACATTATATTTGGTAGATGTGTTATTTCCTACCTACATGTTTATATTGTCTAGTATTGTCACAGGTGAAACACACGGATGCCTTATTTTTATACTTTGCTCTTATTTGTTTCTTATGGATAGTGAAACCCTAGAATTAGTTAGAATAGGATCTTAACCCTAGTTTTGGCTATGAGGAAATGATTAGGAATATAAGGATAATATAAAGGTGTAGTGGACCTGCCCTTTGTGCCCTATGACTTTTTGCATATTTATGAAGGGTTGTTAGGTTAGAGACACGAGGATCTAAAAATCAACCCTAGATTGTTCTGACTTGTTAATTGTGATGGGTTTTGTGGGACAGAATAGGCAGTGGAAACAAAAAAATTATCTAAATACAAACCCATGACCAGTAAATTGCATCAACAACTATGCAGTAGGAAAGATGGTTTAGCAAGATATACCTGGTCCTGATGCTTGCTCAATGACAATACCTCACATCTAGTGTGGTCTTCAACCACCTAATCTTTGAAGGTATATGTGCAGCTCCTAGTCTGGACCCAGACTGCGGCTGACAGTCATCCTCCTGAGTGGAAGAAACATCCTGCCTCTATAGATAGTCCACACGGACTACCGGGAACTCTAGTCATTTTGGGAGCATACTAGAAGGAGTTGTCCCCTTCTGTTTGTGTATTAGTCGACAACTTGCTCTCCCACAACCAGTTGATTTTCTGCACTTGTCTTTCCCTCGTTGTTCCTCCTTGGACGGGTAGAACTTGCTTGGGCTCTCTCAGTTACCAGAACCAGAGAAGACAACAACTATCAGAGAAACTAAATCTCAGAAGATCTGAGTTGTGTGTTCTGAAAAGCCCATGTACCCCTCTATTTATAGTAGAGGGTAGGGTTAGGGTTCCCAATCTGTGTGGGAGTAGAAGGGTCCAGATTATCTATGAATTGTTTGCACTATGGCAGGCGAACCGGTTGGTTCACTAAGTGAACTGGTCAGTTGGCATAGTGAATCAGGCAGTTCACAAGCCAGACCTTTTTGCAATTGACTTTCCTAATTCATTTCTAATTAATGCAAAGATTAATTCTTATCCCAATTGAATTGAACAAGTGAAACGGGAAACTTTTCTCACAAATCGGGAAACCTAACACTTTCTCGTTTGGTCCAAGTGAACCGATCAGTTCACTAGAGTGAATCGGTTGTCTCGCTGACCATGAGCCGATCAGTTCACCCAGTGAACTGGTCGGTTGGTGATCCGGTTTGTATAGAATTCAGTCACTTCAATTCTCAATCAATCTAACACTCTAATCAGTTGGTTCAACACTTGAACTTGATGTATCTGAATCAATTCTATTGATTGAATGTTTAATTGAGTACCTAAACACTTTAGTAATCAATCTAAACATCATTCATGGATAAACTCCTCTTCTAGGTTAATCCTATGTGTGTGACCCTATAGGTCCCATTTCACGTTGGCATTGAATGTCCATAACTAACTTATGACTTCGCAAGCAAAGAGTGGTGCCTAGTCGCACATCAATGCTATCCAAGTGAAACGGAAAGTTGGAGAACAACTTTCAACCTACAATCTATGACTGGCGTTACAGTGAATGTTTAGTTCCTTTATCGTTGATATCCGGATTGAACTTGAGACAATGACTTGTCATCCTTTACAAACATTCAATCCATGTTTCTTAAACTAGAGTAGACTGTCTGAGATATATGCAAGCTCAATATCATATATTGACTCACATATACATGGCCATGTATTTCTCAGTCTCACTTATCAAGTGGCCAGGATATCATACTCCCTTACGAGGGACAAATTCCATATCTATCACTCACAGTCAAAACCCCATGTGGAAAAGCCACCTAATCACCACCTTTATAACAATCCATATTTTAGGATTGCATTTGATGATGTCAAAGTGTACCCAACATGTGATGAGTGTAGTGATTTCAGGTCTAAGAACTACAGTCACTACCAATACTATAAGATATGATCATGACTAGCCTAGTGTAGTTTCCATGCATCACTCTTATGGTGGGTCTGTCTGATACATTGTTCTCTAACATGTATCTATGTGTTTGGTTTGATATCATATATCATGACTGATGAGATTTTATCATCGACCAACACACACTCTAGTCTTATGTATTATTGATGTCTATGGATATTTCCACAATAATAACCAACTAGGGACATAACAAGAATGTATACTCTTAACATCTGTATGATCTCATTATTCAGGTCCTTAACTGGAAGACATACATCATTGAGTAATATGATTCTGTAGACATCTAACATGTTATATCATTATCTCAGAATAGATTAAACATCGTTGCCTTTATTATTATTCAAATCATTTACAAAGTATGCCATTACAATCATCATATGATTGGCTCTATGGGAATATTGCACTTAGGGCCAATCCCCCATGAATCTCAATCCTTGTGATCTAGCATGACCAACATGCTTCTGTTGTGAAAGTGCCTTAGTCAAGGGATCAGCAATATTGTCTTCAGTTGGTACTCTGCAAATCTTCACATCTCCTCGTTGTACGATCTCTCGTATGGGATGGAAGCACCTATGTATGTGCTTGGATTTCTGATGTGATCTGGGTTCTTTGGCTTGTCAATAGCTCCATTGTTGTCACAATAAATCTCAATTACATCACAGATGCTAGGAACCAACCCAAGTTCAGAGATGAACTTATTGATCCACACAGCCTCCTTTATTGCATTGGATGCAGTAATATACTCAGCCCATGTCGTAGAATCCGCAATTGTCTCTTTCTTGGAACTCTTCCATCTCACAACTCCATTGTTGAGGAAAAACACAAATCCTGACTATGATCTGTAATCATTTTTATCGGTTTGGAAGCTTGCATCGGTGTAACCTTTTACCACAAACTCTTCCTCACCGCCATAGATGAGAAATTGATCACTAGTTCTTCTCAAGTACTTTAGGATGTTCTTTATGGCTGTCCAGTGAGTATCTGTGGGATCTTACTGGTATCTTCTAGTCAAGCTCAGTGCATACGAGACAACGAGATAGGTGCACAACATTGCGTACATAATGGATCCAATTGCAGATGCATATGGAATCCCACTCATGTGTTCCCTCTCTTCACAAGATTTGGGACATTGAGCTCTAGATATGGGAAATCCATGTACCATGGGTATGTTTCCTCTCTTTGAGTTCTCCATGCTAAACCTCTTCAATACTTTCCAAGAAACCTTCTGGATCTATCTCTATAGATCTTGATTCCTAAGATATAGGATGCTTCTCCTAAGTCTTTCATTGAGAATGTATTTCTGAGCCATGTCTTTACCTTTTATAAAGTATGAATGACATTCCCCATCAATAGTATGTCATCTACATACAATATGAGGAATGTAGTCATGCTCCCACTAATCTTCTTGTACACACAAGGTTCATCTTCATTTTGACTAAAGCCAAACTCTTTGACTGCTTCGTCAAATCAAAGATTCCAGCTCCGAGATGCTTGCTTCAATCCATAGATTGACCTTTGTAGCTTACAGACTTTATTTGCATCCTTTGGATTTATAAAACCTTTAGGTTATGTCATGTACACATCCTCGACAAGATTCCCATTAAGGAATGTAGTTTTAACATTCATCTGCCAAATCTCATAGTCATAGTAGGCTACAATAGCAAGCATGATCCTAATGGACTTAATCATGGCAACTGGAGAAAAGGTTTCATCATAGTCAACACCTTGAAGTTGTCGAAAACCCTTTTCAACCAATCTTCCTTTATAAGTTTGCACATTGCCATCCATGTCAGTCTTCTTCTTGAAGACACATTTGCACCCTATGGGCTTACACCTTCAGGTGGATCCACCAAGGTCCATACCTTGTTGGTATACATGGAGTCCATCTCAGATCTCATGGCATCAAGCCATTTCTCCGAATCGGGTCCCTCCATAGCTTCTAGATAGGTAGTTGGTTCATCATTTATGACCAACTCACCGCCTTCTTGAGTGACAAGATATCCAAATCTATCTCGATCAAGGGGTGTCCTACTAGATCTATGAGGTTCATGTATTACTTGAGGATTTTAAGATTCCACAACCACTTGTGATTCTCTATTTTCCTCTAGTTCATCTACTAATTCAATGTTTTCTTATCGATCTCAAACTTCTTTGAGTTCCACTTTCCTCCCACTGCTTCCTTTAGAAATAAATTCCTTTTCTAGGAATACATCATTCCTGGTAACAAACACTTTGTTGTCAGTTGGGTGGTATAAGTAGTATCCCCTTGTTTCTTTGGGATATCCAACAAAATAACATTTATCATATTTGGGTCCAAGCTTTTCAGGAAACATTTTCTTGACATAAGCTTCACATCCCCAAACCTTCATAAAAGAGACATCGGGACGCTTCCCGTACCATATCTCATATGGTGTCTTTTGAACCGATTTAGATAGTACGTGGTTAAGTGTAAATGTGGTGGTTGTTAGAGCATGTCCCCAGAAGGAAGTTGGAAGATCAGCAAAACTCATCATAGATTGCACCATGTCCAATAATGTGCAATTCCTTCTTTTCGATACACCATTATGTTGTGGTGTTCCAGGTGGAGTCCATTGTGATACAATACCACGGGATCTTAGAAGGTCCTCAAACTCTTGGCTTAAGTATTCTCCACCTCGATCAGATCGAAGTGCCTTAATACTTTTTCCAAGTTGGTTTTGTACTTCATTCATAAAATCCTTGAACCTTTCAATGGTCTCTGACTTATGTTTCATCAAGTAAACATAGTCATACCTACTAAAGTCATCAGTATAGGTAATGAAGTATTGATACCCACCTCTAGCACTTGTTCTAAAAGGCCCACATACATCAGTATGTATGAGTACTAATAGATCACTCACTCTCTCTCCTTTTCCTAAAAGGGAGTCTGGGTCATCTTGCCCAACAAACAAGATTCACATGTCTCCATTGATTCATAATCAAAAGAGTCTAGATAACCATCTTTATGGAGTCTAGATATGTGATTCTCATTTATGTGCCCTAGACGACAATGCCAAAGGTGTGTTTTGTTTGAGTCATTGAGTTTTTGTCTTTTGGTGTTCACATTATACACATTTGTATGTAGATCTATTAAGTATAGACCATAAGACATTGGGGCACTTCCATAAAAGAACCCATCTTTAGAAATGGAACATTTTCCATTTTTAATAAGAAATTCAAATCCATTCTTGTCCAAACAAGATATAGAAATGGTATTCCTATTAATGGTAGGTACAAAATAGCGGTTCTGTAACTCTATTATCAACCCACTTGGTAGAGATAACTCATAAGTTCCTACTGCAATGGCAATAACTCTTGCTCCATTAGCAACACATAGTTCAACCTCGCCTTTTGCTATAGGCCTACTTCTTTTCAGATCTTTCACATTTGAACAAATGTGTGCTCCACATCCGGTATCAAGTACCCATGATGAAGAAGTAGTAAAGTTAATCTCAATTTTGTATACACCGGAAGTAGAGATTTGTATCTCTTACTTCATCTTCCTTGGTTTCCTTAAACCTCTCCATATTTTGAGTGATGAAGACTTGGACCTTAGCTTGGCTTGAGAACGCTTCTTTGCCTTGCATATGTCCTTGGATTCTATTCCACTGATCATCATCATGGAACTATCCTTCTTCATTTGTGCTTCGACATTTGTCAAAATGTCAAGCAACTATGACAGTGGTTTAACCATGTTACACAAGTAGTAATACTTGATAAACATGTTATATGATTTAGGCAAAGATTGCAAAATCATATCCATGGCCAACTCTTGACCCATAGGAATTCCCAATTTTTCCAGCCAATCTATATGCCCAATCATATTGAGCACATTGGGTCTAACTGGATCTCCCTCTGCCAGTTTTCACTCAAGCAGTGCCCTAGATACATTATCCCTTTCTTGCTTGTCATGTGACTCACAGTCCATACATGCTAGTATAGGATTCCTTATGTCTATAGCATCATTGGAATGCTTCAAGTAAGCATCCATTTCAGCCTTAGGCAAACATAGAGTGGATTCCATTGGCACTGGTATCTTAGGATCATAAAGAACATTTCTCATGATCCTTAACTAGTTATGGAAATATATCTCAATTAAATTGTCTGATTTCAACGATGATTTCTTTACCATTTGATTCTACAAGAGAAAACATTCACATTTTTTCAAAACTCCTTTTGATTTAATTTTATTTGAATAAAGTTTATGATATTTAATTAGGTCTTTAATTAATTATCACTCCCACTATTTTGTTCAAATCGATAGCCCTCACCATCAATTTGGAAGATTGCAGCGTACAAACTTCTAGTAAGCAAGATCATGATTTCCTCTAAGTTATGGACCAGCTAGGGTTGTCACCCACAACTAGATTCTTTAGGTAGGCAACTTTTGCCAATTGCATCTTATGAAAGTCTTGATAGATGTCATGCCCAACTCCTTGTCATGATCATCTGCATGCTTCAAGGTGCTTGATCTGATCAAGGTCACCTAGTTAAGTCCAACCCAAATTCCAACACAATGAATATGCACCCTGCTAGGCAAACCCACATATTCACCATCACACTTCCACGAGACAGACAGTATACAACTCTAGGGCGTGCCCGCACTTAGTCGATCAAGTTTTTCATGTATGCTACTTTTGAAATCCATCTTAAACTTAATATTTATATTGAGGGGTTTGGTATTTATATACATATACATATCCAATCACCACATATATATTACATATTATATATGTGTTGTATCCAACAAGAAAACATGTGAAGCGATAAAAGCAATGATTATGGTCATCCTATAGTAATTCCTCAAGCCACAAGAAATTATGGTCATCTAGGTCTACATCGCATGTAGCAACTTGTTGTTGATGAAGCTATGTGCTTAGACCATTCTTGGTTGATTAGCTCATCCTATGACTGATTGGCTCGCCTCCTAGCCGATCGGTTGGTTGCCTCCATTCGGTCGTCTGGCTCCTCTAGATGGTTGGCTCGTCTGGTTTTTTTGGGCTCCTCCACCAGCTGTTGGTCGTCTCAGTTTTTTAGTTGCTCGTCTGGGCATCCACCTTTCTTCGACATAACAGGAAATAAAACTATCCTATTTTACATAATGCAATGGGAAACCCCGAACATTTGGGGGGAGCAAAGGTAGAAGAAAAGGCTTGAGTTATCTCGAGTTACATATGGAATAGTTAGAAGGCTCAATTCGCAAATCAAGAGCAAACAACCACAACCAACCAAGCACACATATAGGGGTTTATAGGCCATAACCATGCTACACATCCACCATCAAAATTGTTTTAGGGTGATGTGTATCAATTGCATATATATACCATATCATATATGTATATAGGGATCGTGGTGTTTAATTGGATATGCATATTAGCTAGTTAAAGTATTTGCATCGCATGTAATAAATAAATGGAGAAAAACTAAAACTGATCATATCGGTTAATCCTAAAACATAGTATGTTGATGTGGCTCTGATACTACCGATGGGTTTTGTGGAACAGAACAGGCAGCAGAAACAAAAATTTTATCTAACCACAAACTCATAACTAGCAGATTGCATCAACAACTACGCAGTAGGAAAGATGGTTTAGCGATATATACATGGTCATGAGGCTTGTTCAGCGACAATACCTCACAGCTAGTGCGGTCTTCAACCACCTAGTCTTCGACGGCATCTGTGCAGCTCCTGGTCTTGACCCGGAGTGCGGCTAACAGTCGTCCTCCTAAGAGATAGAAACCTCCCGCCTTTGTAGATAGTCCACACGTACTACCGGGAACTCTAGTCATTCTGGGAACATATTAGAAGGAGTTGTCCCCTTCAGTTAACGTACTAGTTGCCAACTTATTCTCCCATAATCAGTTGCTTTTCTACAGTTGTCTTTCCCTCGTTGTTCCTCCCTGAACGGGTAGAACTTGTTTGGGCTCTCTCGATTACTAGAACCAGAGAAGACAACAATTGTCAGAGCAACTGATTCTCAGAAGATATGAGTTGTGTGTTCTGAAAAGCCCACTATACCCCTCTATTTATAGTAGAGGGTAGGGTCAGGGTTCCCAGTCTATGCAGGAGTAGAAGGGTCTGGATTATCCATGAACTGTTTACACTACGGCAGGCAAATCGGTTGGTTCATTAAGTGAACTAGTCGATTCACTTAGTGAACCTGGCAGTTCACAAGCCAGACTTGCTTGCAATTGACTTTCCTAATTTGTTTCTAATTAATGAAAAGATTAATTCTTTCCCCAATCGAATTGAACAAGTGAAACGGGAAACTTTTCTCATGAATCGGGAAACCCAACACTTGCTCGTTTGGTCCAAGTGAATTGATCGGTTCACCAGAGTGAACCGGTCATCTCACTGACCATGAGCCGATCGGTTCACCCGATGAACCGGTTGGTTGGTGGTCTAGTTTGTGCAGAACTCAGTCAATTTAGTTCTCAATCAATCTGACACTCTAATCAGTTGGTTCAACACTTGAATTTGATGATTCTGAGTCAATTCTATTGATTGAATGTTTAATTGAGTGCCTAAACACTTTAGTAATCAATCTAAACATCATTCATGGATAAATTCTTCTTCCATGTTAATCCTATGTGTGTGACCCTATAGGTCCCATTTCATGTTGGCAGTGAATGTCCATAACTAACTTATGATTTCACAAGCATAATGTGGTGCCTAGTCTCACATCAGTGCTACCCAAGTGAAAAGGAAAGTTGGAGAACAACTTTCAACCTACAATATGTGATTGGTGTTACAGTGAATATTTAGTTCCTTTGTTGCTGATATCTGGATTGAACTCGAGGTGTGGACTTGTCATCCTCTACAAACATTCAATCCATGTTTCTTGAACTAGAGCAGACTTTTTGAGATATATGCAAGCTCAATATCATATATTGACTCACATGTACATGGCCATGTATTTCTCAGTCTCACTTATCAAGTGGCCAGGATATCATACTCCCTTAGGAGGGACAAATTCCATATCTATCACTCATAGTCAAAACCCCATGTGTCAAAGCCACCCAATCATCACCTTTATAACAATCCATATTTCAGGATTGTGTTTGATGATGTCAAAGTGTACACAACAACATGTGATGAGTGTAGTGATTTCATGTCTAAGAACCACAGTCACCACCAATTCTATAAGAGATGATCATGACTAGCCAAGTGTGGTTTCCATGCATCACTCTTATGGTGGGTTTGTCCAATACACTATTCTCTAACATGTATCTATGTGCTTGGTTTGATATCATATATCATGACTGATGAGATTCTGTCATCAACCAACACACACTCTAGTCTTATGTATTATTGATGTCTATGGATATTTCCACAATAATAACCGACTAGGGACATAACAAGAATGTATACTATTAACATATGTATGATCTCATTGTTCAGGTCCTTAACCTAAATACATACGTCATTGAGTAATACGATTCTTTAGACATCTAACATGTTATATCATTATCTCAAAATAGATTAAACATATAGACAGAATTTGACTTTATTATTATTCAAATCATTTACAAAGTATGACATTACAATCATCATATGACTGGCTCTATGAGCATACATACCAACAAGTTGGATGCATGAAAAATGTAAATCTCTAAAAACATTCACAACTAAAAGATATGTGGGTAGCTCTAAATGTTGTTTATTTTGACTTGATAGGTAAAACCTTTTAAGGGGTGGAGAGTAGTTGGTTGTTGATGAATGGATAAATAGATTTCGAGGATGAAATCCTTTTTAAGGGGTGGAGTGTTGTAATGAACTAAAACCTAACCTTTTGACTCTAATCATATGTCTTGGAGGATAGTTAATCTTGTTCTTTGGACTTAGCCAAACAAGGATAAAAATACACATAATAGTAGTTAATTGTAAATTCTAATAAGTTAATGCATGAAAAAATCACCCTCACATGAAGACAAATATGGCTTAATGTTTAGATCAATAAAGGGTACCTAAAATATGTCACATGAAACAATGTTAATTAAAATTGATGATATGAGGTAATAATGTGCATAAAAGGATAAGGTGTCCATAATTGAGAATAATGATACATAATTCAACTAAAAATGAAATAAATAAACTTATGTTAGATAATGGTAGTGTAGATTCATTCTAGATCATTCCTTAGTCTTTTGGAACAAGGAAGAGATAAAGGAATGAATAATAACTCCTTAAACAAGATAATGTTGTATTGAATTAGTTAATATGAGAAATAATGGTAATATTGGATAATGGATTAAAACTCATAAAAGGAAGAATAATTGATTAAAAATAAGATGATATTCATTTTCCTTGGGTTTGATTTGGCTTGGAGGCCAAGTTTCATAATTTTGGGATGATAATAATCATATCTCTTTTATTTGGAAAAAGAAAATGTGAGTTTTACTAAAAATATGAAATAAAATATTTCATGACTCTAAAAGTAGAAAATAATCTTGGATTCATAATATACACATTAAAATATGCCTTCAGATGAATTTTCATATAATTTGGATAATCTTTTATATACATGTGAAGTTAAGAGAGAGAAAGTGTGTAGAACCTTCAAAATATTAAATAAATGAATAAATGACTCCAACATGTAAAATTTATGGAAAATTCATGTCCAAGACACTTAAATTGACTTGTGAGTGAAGTTTTATCAAAATTGGAGAATCTTATAACCATTAATGATGGGGGAAAGAGGAAATAGGATTTGATTTATTTAACACATAAAAAGTTCTCAAAAGGCAAATCTAATTGCATATTCAGATTCCTCATATCAAAAATAGGCTATGTGTCAAGTCTCAATTAATTTGGGTTTTGTTTGCACTCTTAAAAGAAGAAAGAGAAAAAGAGAAATTAATGCATCTCCACTTTAATCGAATTCGATTGGGAAAGCCATTTAATGTATCACACGACCAAAATATTCTTTTGCTTATGTAGGATGATCTTAGCTGTTGATTCTATGATTGGACGCCTCTGGGTCATTTCCTAGCTCGGGCCCGCTATGGAAGCAGAGTATATTTTTGTTCGATTTTCAAACGTGAATAACTCACTCGAATGTCAACCTTTTTGCACATTTTTTCCCACGTGTTCTTGTTTGGATTCCACACATTTTGATATATTACTCAGGATCTATAATCAAGTATTCATGATTCACCTAATTTTTGTGGCATGCATCTCTCACGGACCTCTCACAGAAACCGTTACGCGTAAAGGTATATATATTTGAACATCCCTGAACCTTTGTCGGCACTAGATAAATCATTCCCTCGCACCAATCGCACCTGAGTTCTTTCTCTTCACCCGATGCAAGTTTGCAGAGTCAAATTTTCTACTGGCAGGTCATATTCAGCCTTTGAGTCTTCTCTGTTCCATTGCACCCAAGGTATGCTTCGTTGACATTTGCTCTTTGATTTCGTTCGCTTGAATCGTTGTTTGTTGGCTTGATTGTGATTTTCCCAAATCCCACACAAGTTAGTAGCTTGCTACTTTCCGATCATGGCACGGCCTATGAAGGGAAGAAATCCCCACCTGTATTTTCATTTTTACCCCCTTGATTCTTCTAACTTTGATTTGTTTTGCCAGGGATAAATTGGTAATCACACCCTTGTTCTCTTTTTCTTTGCATGAGTCAGGTGGGCCGCTGACCAGATGGCATGGAAGCATATGACTGTACCATGTCAGCTAGACCTTCTCTCTCTCTCTCACTTATATTGTTTATTTGGCAATTTGGTGATTTCTGAATAGTTGATTTTCTAAAAATCATATCTTTTAATTTACTTGTCCAAAAATTAAGTAAAAATATATTTTGGAATTAGAAAGTTGTGTTATTTATAATAAAAATAGTTTCAAAGCTAATTTCCATGTTTTATATAATGGATTTTTAAGGATTTAATTAATTAATATTAAAAAGCCCTAAAATTGGTAACTAATTCATATGAGCTCTAAATTTAGTAAATAAATATGTTTTCTTAATCAAAAAAATCTAATAAATCGACTGGTTCTTGTTTAGAGTCCAAAATTTGATGTTTTGTAGAAAGGTCTAGAATTAGGGTTTTATTATTATTATTATTATTATATATATATATATATATATATATATATATATATATCCCAAACCCTAATACATGTGAATAATTTGTAATTAGGCAAGTTGATCTTGGAAATAACTAGGTTGGTGAAGAGAGTTTCTAGGACCCTGGTTTAAGGTATATTTGTATCCCCGGTTATTACTTTTGAGCAATTCACCTATTTTCTTCTCTTTCTTGGTCCTATGGACATTAGTTTGTTCTTTTGGAAAATATGCTTCATGTGAAGTACCTTACATTTTTATTGATCTTGTGATCATATTTGTACATCCTTTTGGTCTCTTTCTTATGCTTTGCTCAGTGGAACAATCTTTTGGTATATGTGTTTCTTGCCAACCTTTGTAGTGGATGTTCATATGGCACATTATGTGATGGTGTGGATCCTCTGATCCTACTTTATTTTATTGGATGTTATCATCTCTCTTTTATAATTTCTTATTCTTTTGTTATGCATCATGTGGTGACTTCTAGTATAATGTTACATGTTCATTTATGTGGATGTGAAAATTCCCACATATGCATGCAGACGTGAAAATTCATGCATATGAAAATATTTAGGGCAGATGTGCCTAGGAAGATGTTGACAGACCCTACCATCCCATATTTTAGAGCACATGTATACAAGACCCTGCTCACCCCACATTATTTTTGGTAGATGTGTTATTTCCTACCTACATGTTTATATTGTCTAGTATTGTCATAGGTGAAATAGATCGATGCTTTATTTTTATACTTTGCTCTTATTTTCTCTTTTATTGAGATTCTTTTCTTTTTTTTTCGATTGGGTAGTACTTTACTTTTCTATGGGAATCCTTTTATTTTGATGTCCTTTATTCCATATATTGCTCAATTCCATATTTATTATGCACATACCAACCTTTGTTGATGTCATCTATTTCTCTCTTCTTGATGGGGTATGCTTCCAACCCTATGTGAAGGAGTTAGATGATATGGTCTGAAGTCTTGGACTTAGATTAAGGAGTTAAAGCTTGGAGACAAAGTTGTTATGGTTTATATTTCCCTCTACATAGATCCATATGTTGTACCTTTTATGTAAACCCTGCATGGGAGATTATGAATGAACTTTTATAATCTTTTGGAAAGTTGGTAATAGTCATGTTTTATATTCTGCTGCTATATTCTGGTTGTTTTGAATACCATTAATAAGATCTGAAAATTTTACACCCACTCCATCATACCTTTTTGGGTGTGTTTGGATTGGATGTTTTATGTTTCAAATTTTAGAAGGGAGTGGATACCCTCTGGGTCCCACTCCTTACATAGCATTTCGATCACCGGAATCCTTGATCTGAGATTGGAGCTTCTAACCTCATTGAGGATCGGAAAAGGCTTGGAGCCTTTCCCTAGTTCCGCGCCAAGATTCTGGCACCCTCAAATGCAACCTATTTGTAGAGTAACGACCAATCTTCTAGCCTTTGTTACTCTCTACAAACTCTTGCTTTATCTTTCAATTTTGTTGACTTGTTGGTGAGTGTCTGTGTGACCCATGGTTATTGATGCTTCTTCTAGTCTTGGTGTTGTCGGCACCCCTTGGCACAAATCAAAGTTTGATTCGGCCAACTTGTGACTGGTTTGCTTGAATTCATTTTTCTCAAATAGCTTGGTTAGAGATATGTAAACCCCAAGGTATCATATTTAGTATTTTTATTAAGGATATTTTCATCCGGATGGTCATCACAAAACCATGTTGTAGAACGTGTTGTGAGGGCATATGGGCATGTTTGTTCATTGTTTTATTTTCACAATTTCAGTAAATAGTATAATCTTCAATAATTCGTAACAAAGTATTTCCTTGTTAGAAAAATATAAATAAATATTGGTTAGACTCAAAAATTTAAGGGCTAACATTTGGCATTATTTTTATAACCAAATACAATCTAATAAAAATGTGCTTTATATGGGTTTATCTAATTGGTTATATTTTATAATATTCGTAATTAATAACTTGTAAGATAGAAAAATAAATTAGAATATGATATGATTTCACAAAAATAAAATCTAAAATAGAAAAACATTTCCGTAACCTAATTCAAATATAATGAAAAGGTAACTTTTAGGGTTTACGCAATTAATGTAAACCTAACCCTAATCTCATATATGCCTTTAGTAGGTTTATGTGGACTTAGATGGAATTAAGGTTTTAACCTTAGATGTGTGTAGACTTCATGTAAGGTATGTTGCATCTCCAAATCATATTGAGCAATTTCTGATTTCACTCTCTTAATGTATGTTGCATCCCTATTTGTCATATTGAGAAATCAACCAAATTTATATCTTTCTCTTTGTCCTTTGGACATATTCCCTTCACACTATTCTCTCTCTCCTGAGAGGTTGGCTCATTTGAGTGCTTACATTTTTTATTAATCGTGTCTACCTAATGTGTTGTATATTCTTATTCTACTCTTATTTATATCATGATCATTTTATTCCATGTTGAAATCATCACAATTTCTTATCTTTGGTATATCTTAATTGTGGTTATTGCTACATTCTTTTTGGGTCCTTTAACCCCACTCGATATCAATTGGATTTTTTTCATCCCTTATTTGAGCATTACTATACTTTGTCTTGCCTTCCCTATTTGCATGTGTGATTGACTAGTCATAACTGGAAGTAGTGACATCATATTTATTTTGGGCATTGAGGTTTTAGTCCTCTTGTTCTTGCACTGAGGTTTTAGTCCTCCTGCAATATATTATATTTGGTCACTGAGGTTTTATTCCTCCTGTCAATGTACTAAGGTTTTAGTCCTCCTACAAAATACTATATTTGTTTGGAGTTTAGTTTGTAGTCCTCCTGTTGTTGGTATGGAATATGTATGGGTCCCTACCCTACTTTTTAGTATATGCTAGTCTTTTTACACTCACCATGCAACTGCTTATGAATTGTGATATTATTATTGTGGCAATACTTTAAGGAAATAATTCTCTTTTATTTATCATCTCATTGCTAATCATGTTCTCCTTTATATCCACTTGGATTGTACTTTTCCTCTTCTATGGGAAGCCTTGTTATATTTGATGTCCTTTTTTATAATGTTGTTCAATCCCCATTGAATATGCTACTACTAAATTTTATGTTGATAACTTCTATTTTTTTATCTTCTCTTTTGGGTATGCTTCCAACCCCAGGTATAGGACATGGAGGACATGACATGCAGATGTGGACCTGGCTTATGGAGATGACTCTTAATGGAAGATATACTTGAGGTAATTGGATATCCCTCTACTTAGATCCTGATGTTGTTGCTTTCATGTAAACCCCAAGTGGGAGAATATTTTGTAACCTTGATAAATTCAATCTAGTCCTAAAATATTATTCCATTGCAATACTTTGGTCTTTTTGTATACCATAATTTGAAAAATAAAAAATACACCTACTCCATCATACCTTTTTAGTATGTTTGGACTAGATGGGTTTTTTCCATAAAATAAGTAGGGAGTGGATCCCCTCTCATGGCCCACTCCTTGCAAGACGGTATCAGAGCTACTAGCAGCTAAAATCTAACAATTTCAATTTTGTCCTAATTAGAACCCTTACCTTACATAGTAACCCTCTAAAGGAGATGTTTACCCTATAATGGACCTATGTTATTCATAATATTATGAAAGGTCAATTTATAATCATATGAGGTACACATAAGAATCTTGATGACAATACCCTACTGTGAGGAGATGCTTAAGATCATATGTAGGTTTGTTGTAATATATTTCTTTGGAAGTTATGAATTTTGACTTAAGGATGGAGATAGGTATGAGGATGGCAAAGTAGTAGGAAACTAATATGTTACTATGGAATACTTTGTGACTCATCTCTAACAATTGATTTTGGATACACCTTTAGTATTCTATCAAATATTTCATCGTCAAAATTATTTTCCATTATACCATTATGTATAAAAGAACATTTTATGGATTTATCACTGTTTTCTCAAAGTGAGCCACAAAGAAGAGAGATATGAAGTTTGATATAGAAACCCTATATTTAGTTGTAGTAGGAATCTTAAACCTTAAGTTATGTTTATGACACTTGTGCTAAAAGGTTTAGTTGACCTACCCTTTTGTGCCTGATGACTTTTTGGATAATTATGTGAATCTTAGGATTGTTAGGTTAGTAAAATAAGGACTTGAAACTCAATCCTAGGTAGGTATGACCTATTAGTTTCATGCATGATTAATGAACAACATAAACATGCAATGTACTCACAACTAAAAGATGTATATGTAACCATGATATCTTTGAGGGTTGTTTTGGCTTAGTAGGTTAAACCTTTTGAGGGGTGAATTGAAGTTGGTTGATAGTATACAGATGGCTAGACTTTGAGGGGAAAATCAACTTTAAGGGGTGGAGTGTTGTAAGGTACTAAAACGTGGGATCTTATCTAATTCCATAAATAGGAGGTGTGTAATCTTGGTTCCTTAGTATTCGACCAGACAAGAATGAAGATACATCTTAATGAATATTGTTTGCACATTAAGTGGCATAAGTTTATATAATCAACACCCCATATTAACATAATAACATGTATATGTGTTAACATGTAAATAAGTTCGTAAAATATATCACATGTGTTGCCTTTTCAAACTATGGCTAAATAAGAGGAATAATATGCTTAAAACATGTGTTAGAGTAACAATTAGAATTTTCATGTGCAATCATCTAAGCTAAAGTGGAATTAGTAGATTAAGTATGTTATTAAGTAAAGTATGGAATTTTGTGCATAATAATAAAAGGAATTTTTTTCCTAATAATGTTAATATAATAAGACTTTATCTGGCCAGAGTAGCCCGACTAGTTGTGACTCAGTAAGTCCAGATGAAGGACCCGGGTTTGAATCACGTCGAAAGGTGCTCTGTGAAAGGCACTCCACCCTAACTTGGCAAAGGAGGGGGTGACCGAACTACACCCTCTCATGCCTCAAGAGTTTACCATTTCGGGCTCGCCCGGGTGGGATCTCTTGGTCATCAAAAATATAATAGGACTCTAAATAATAAATAATTATGGTAATGATGTAATGTTATAATAATATAATGATGGAGACCAAAAAAAATAATAATATAATGATGAAAAAATTATAATTTTATTAGAACTCATAAAAGGAAATCTCAAAAGAAAAATATAATGGTAAATTCGTTTTCTTTGGGTCCTAATTAGCTTGGGTTCAAAGTTTCACATTATTCGAAAAATAATAACTATCCCAATTTCAATTAGAAAAGCAAATATGAGAAAATACCAAAAATATTAAGTAAATTATTGAATGAACTCAAAAGTGGAAAAATCCCAAAATCTTACTCTACATACTAAAATTATCCTATGTGAAAATTTCACATTAATTGAACAATCTTACCTATCCTAGTTTTATTTAGGAGAGAGAATATAACCTAAAGCCAAAAACATTGAATAAAATAGTAAACTGTCCCAAAAGGTAAAAATTGATACCAAAAGAAAATTCTACATGTCTACTTAGTCTATGATCCAAATTTTGTATAAATATAATGTTGTTTGGACCCTCAAATAAATTAATAAAGAAACAACATGTTCTAAATAATTGATATCCAAAATATTAAATAGTATTGTTGGTTTCCTAAAGTTTATGTGTTCCCTTAGATGTCATGGTTGTTTCCTTGAATGTAGACTCTTATGGCTTATTGCATTTCGATCTAGTGTCCTCCATCTCTCTTCTTTCTTTTCTTCTTTCATTTTTCACTTACACGGTAGCCCAATTTTCTCTCC
Source organism: Alisma plantago-aquatica (assembly GCA_963693085.1). Classification (NCBI taxonomy): domain Eukaryota; kingdom Viridiplantae; phylum Streptophyta; class Magnoliopsida; order Alismatales; family Alismataceae; genus Alisma; species Alisma plantago-aquatica. The sequence continues at coordinate 453,973,563 of OY856413.1, read as the reverse complement.
TTTGGATCTCTCTTTCCTTCCCTTATTTTGCTCTAATTCTTCCTCACTTTCCTTATAACAACCCAAACCCAACAACCCTATATATACTAGGGTTTTGTGGCCTCCATGTCGTTGCCTCTACCAACCTTCCCTTCTCCTCAATTCTTTCCTTGTTCCACCCCCGTTCTTCTTTCCTTCTTTATCTTCTTGCATCCCTAGCTAGTCATACCACCAGGAGATCATGCCTTGACCTTTGGTGCATCTTCGGGCCCCATTTTCTACTACTCAGCCTCATATGGTTTTGAGAGTGCTACCCCAATTATCGTTGTGATCACCTGAATCCTTGGTTCGAGATTGGAGCTTCTAGTCCCATAGAAGATCTAAAAAGGCTTGGAACCTTTCCCTAGTTCCATGTCGAGCTTCTGGCACCCTCGAATTGCAACATGTCTATAGGTAATGACCAATCTGCTATTCTCTGCTACTCTGTGCAAATTCTCGCTTTATCTTTTGATTCTATTGATTCGTTGATGAGTGTCCACATAACTCATGGTTATTTATGTTTCTTCTCATCTTGGCGTTGTCGACACACCTTGGCTTGAATCAAAGTTCAGATTTGACCAACTTGTGACTGGTTTGCTCAAATTTAGTTTACTCTATCTCCATCCATGGTAAAGAGCTTGGTCGGAGGTACGTAAACCCCAAGGTACTGTATTTAGGATCTTTATTTAGAATCTTTGCATCCGGATGATTAGTATGAACCATCGGCTTTCTATCCTAGTTCTCTAGCCATGTGATCCATGTATTAGTTCATCATCTGTGAGCCTACAACTAAGTAGTGAGGGGGTTAAAGGATCAAAACGAATAAGATGACCATGGGCATTTTCCATTCTTTCCCTCGATGCCTTCTAAATAATGTCACACTAACCATGGTACTATTGTCAGTTTGGGTGTTTCACTTTGATTTAATCGTGTGGATTGGATTTTTGACAATTGACCAGTATGCCTTATCACGTGGGTGTGATGTAGAGCATTATGTGAGGGCATATGGGTCTTTCCATCCATTGTTTTGTTTTCTCAATTTTAGTAAATAGTGTAATATTTTGTCAGAAAAATAAATAGATAATCCTTAGACTCAGAAAATGAAGGGTTAACACATGGTTATATCCTAAGTCCAATATAATAAAAATGCAATTAAATGGGTTTATCTATTGGTTAGATTTTCTAGTATTCGTAACTAATAAGATATAAGTCAAAAAATAAAGTAAAAGATGATATGATCTCACAAAAATATAATCTAAAATATGGAATGGTTTTCACAACCTAATTAAAACATAATAAAAAGGCAACTTTTAGGGTTTATGCAATTAATATAAACCTAACATTTATCTCATATATGCTTTTAATAGGTTGCTTGTAGACTGAGATGGAATTAGGACTTTGACCTTAGGCATATGTAGACTTCATGTGAGGTATGTTGCATCTCCAAATCATATTGAGCAATTTCTAATTGCACTCTCTTAATGTATGTTGCATCCCTATTTGTCATATTGAGCAATCACCCAAATTTATATCTTTCTCTTGGTCCTTTAGACATATGCTCTTCACATTGTTCTCTCTCTCCTAAGAGGTTGACTCATTTGAGTACTTACATTTTTATTGATCTTGTCTATCTAATTTGTTGGATTGGACTCTTATTTATATCTTGATCATTTTATTCCATTTTGGAACCCTAATATCACAAGTTGTGATCTTTGATATATCTTAATTGTGGAAATTGTTACATTCTTACTTATGGGTCATGTGACCCCACTTGATATCTGTTGGATATTTTGCATCCCTTATTTGAGCATGACTATACTTTATCTTAAACTACTACAGAAAGGGGATATGACGTCATTTATTTTAGACATTCAGTGTCAATTCGGAGCCGACGACCAAGTGGGAAGCACTAGAACTAAATCATTCTTCATTGGTTAAAACAACCACCAACAAAAATTTCATTATTGGTTCTTTGATACAAAGGAACCGACGACCTAACTCACAGTGAGTGTTGCTTTGACATTTCCCTATCAGTTGTTTAATGACAAATATCCAACGTCGAATAGCTTGATGTCGGTTATATTAGTGTTTGAACATTGAAAATTTTAGGTAAATCCTGGCGGTTTTTGCAAATATCTGACATGAATTCATTTGTGCTTAGTGTGACATATCATAGTTCAATAAAGGATCCAATTATTAGGATATCTACATAAAAATGGGAAATCATATGATTCAAGCAAGATAGTCAACATAAACATCGGCAACATCAATTTCAAGTTAATATAGAGTCATTTTTCATGCAAGCGTAATCATTAAAGCATAGATGAGATCCAATTGAAGTTAGGTGTCACAAACATCATAAAGATACTGATTTGATTGCATTATGTAGCATGAATCATCATTAAATACATAGTTACACATATGTGTTCTCTTCGCAATCATACAATCCATCATAATCTAATTAATTTTCATCACAATTAACTATGATTTTTATTAATTTCATCAAAATAGGGTACCTAATTATCTCCATCTCTCTTTGCCCTCTCCTCCTTTCTCCTCTCTTCTCCTTCCCCTTCCCTAATACGATTTCTTCTCATATTTGAGAAGAAATCATACTAGGGTAGGGGAAGGAGAGGAGAGGAGGAAGGAGGAAAGGGAAGGGAGATGGAGACATTGTGGAGATAAAGGAGCAAGAAGGAGAAGTAGGAGGAGGAGAGGAAACCTAAGGAGGAGGAAGAGGAGGAGTGGTCAGTAGCGGTGAAGGAGGAGGAACAGGCATCACTGACGGAGGAGGAAGAACTGGTGGGGAGAAGCGTTGGCGGCCAATGGTGGGAGAGGAGCAGTCAAAGTAGCACTGGGGAGAAGAGAACCACCAGCAGTAGCATCGGGGGCATAGAAATGGTAGAGCAAATTGCCAGAACGCCTGCTCCAGATAAACACGGGTAGGGGAAAGAGGGGAGAAAGGGTTTCTCGCAAGGTTAGGTAAGACATATACTGTTAGTTGTTAAAAATCAACAGTCTGGTATTTAGATCGTCGGTTGTATATTAATAATCATCAGAAAAAACACAAATTCAGGTCAATTGTCTATGAAAAACCGTTGCCTAACTTCACAACCAACCAATACCTAAATTGTTGGTTATTGTGAGAACTAATGATGAGAAACATCAAGTAGGGTGGGAAACTTTTTGCGAGACACATGGCGCGAACATCTTTCTCGTCAGACACTATAGGTACAACTGATGAGAAACATCAAGTGGGGTGGGGAAATTTTCACGGGACAGATGGCACATGCACCTCTTTATCCATGTGGTTGTTTAAAAAAGAGCCAACAACTTATGTTTTTTTGAGGCAAATGAAATACTCGCAAAAATTTTGCGTGAAATTCTATTTTCATGGATGATATATATCGTCGGTTGCTTTTTGAAGAAACTGATGATAAAAACAAAGCGCAGCCCGTGTTTTCTTAGCTGGTCAAAGTGTAGTTGTTGTCTACTAATAACTGACGTTAAACATAACATCGTCGGTGTTTCTTGAAAAAACAATTGACGCCATATGTCATATTTGTAGTAGAGTCGCCTGCCCTATTTGAATGTGTGATTGACTAGTCATAACTAGAAGTAGTGACTGTTGACTCAAGGTCAATTAGGTCAATGTTGACTCACGTCTAAATTGACTAAACCCGTGTTTTGATGATGACTAACCATTCCACATATTGGTGTCTAATGCTTCTACATTGAGTGATTTCAGATTAGGTTTAGACACACTCCAAATGCCCTAACTTGCGCATATCAAATTGGAGAAAAGACAAGTCAAAATAGCTACAAGTGTGCAATTTGGGATCTCTATGTAAATGACCTTAGAATTGCTTTGTAATCACTTGTAATGATTGTATGACTTGTAATTAAGCTTAGAAAAATTATTGGGACACAAAAATCCATCATTTGTACGGTTATACGAAAATTCCAAAATACCCATAATAGGGATTTTGTCGGCCGAATTCCAAACTCGGCCGATCCATATATTCTGGAATTTTTGTTGCAATCGGCCGAGTTACAAACTCAGCCGATTCCCGTTCGGTCGAGTTTCTAGCTAGGAAACTCGGCCGATCCACTGATCGGTCCAAGATGAAAGTCGACCGATCGGCCGAGTTTCTCCAAAGGAACTCGGCCGACAGTCTAGCTTTCAGCCTTGTCTTTTAGTGGTTCGGCCGAGTTACCTTTATATAAACTCGGCCGATCAGACTGTACGAAAAAGTGCAGAAAAGTGATTCTAGCCGTTGTGGAGTTGCAACAAGTGAAAATAGATTCGTTGCAAGCCACAAAACGGCTAGTTTTCGTTCTTAAGTGTTCCCAAAGGCTAAGAGGCATCCCCAGCTATAAATAGGACCCCTTGGGCTTCATTCCAAGGTTGAGCATTCACTATGAAGGTTCCTATTCTATAGTTGAGTGATCCTACAGCCTCCTCTCTCTCTCTAAGCTTAATCACTTGCTACATCCATTAGAGTGAGTAGGAAATCTGTAAGAGAGCTAGTCATATATGTATATCTTGTGAGGCTCTCACTTCCACCACCTCCCTTCTATCATTCCTATCTTGAAGATGAAGGTTCTCTCTCTTGTCCAAGAGGGGTGAAGAAGAACAAGGGAAGGAGTCCCTTGGTGAAGATCAAGGCAGAAGACTTGGAGCTAGAGTGGGTAAGTCCTTGGAGAAGGCAGAAGACTCAAGCTCAAGTGGGTAAGACCTTGGTGGAAAGCTTCTCCGAGTGAAGGTGAAGTCAAAGGCGGAAGATCCAAGAAGAGTGGGTAATTCCTACAAGGCCGAAGACTTGTGCAAGAGTGGGTAAGTCCTTGGAGAAGGCCGAAGACTCTTGCAAAGTGGGTAAGTCCTTGGTAAGGTTGAAGACTCTTTGTATTGGATAGGTAAGTCCTTTGTTGGTCATGTATTGTATGTCTTATTAAGTGAATATAAGAGTGCAATTGTTGGAAGTCCTAGAGGTTGACCTCTCTAGGCAAGTGGACTGACACACTTCTAGTTTGAAGTGTGGAACCACTCTAAATAGCTTGTCTAATTGGTGCATGTTCAATCTCTCTTATCCTTGCTATGCATGATTTAGTTGCACTCAAATTGCCTATTTAGCAACCTTATCTTGTCATATATTTTGAAGGTTTAATGAGTTTTGTTTAAGTGCTTTCAGCTCTATTCACCCCCCCCCCTCTAGAGCATCTAATCACCCATCTAGGATCCAACAGTGACATCATATTTATTTTGGGCACTGAGGTTTTAGTCCTCCTGTCATTGCATTGAGGTTTTAGTCCTCCTGTCATTGCATTGAGGTGTTAGTCTTTCTGTGATATATTATATTAGGCCACTAAGGTTTTATTCCTCCTACCAATGCACTGAGATTTTAGTCCTCTTGCAAAATATTGTATTAGTTTGGATTTGAGGTTTTAGTCCTCTTGCCTTTGGTATGGAATACATATGGGTTCCTACCCTACATTTTAGTATATGCTACTCTTTTAATTATTCACCATGCAATTGCTTATGAATTGTGACATTATTGTTGTGATAATGCTTTAAGGCAAGAATTCTCTTTTGTTTATCATCTCATTACTAATCATGTTCTCTTTGATATCCACTTGGATAGTACTTTTTGTCTTTTATGGGAATCCAAGTTATATTTGATGTCCTTTTTTATAATGTTGTTCAATCCCCATTGAATATGCTCATACAAAAAAAAATATGGTGATCACTTTGATTTTTTTATCTTCTGTTTTGGGTATGCTTCCAAACCCAGCTGTAGGACACAGAGGGCATGACATGCAGACGTGGATCTGGCTTATGGAGATGAGTTTAAATGGGAGATACACTTGATATAGATGGATATCCCTCTACCTAAATCCATATGTTGTTACTTTCATGTAAATCCCAAGTGGGAGAATATTTTGTAACCTTAATAAATTGAATATAGTCATAAATACTATTCCTCTGCTATAGTTTTGTCTTTTAGTATACCATAGTTTAAGAAATGAAAATTTACACCTATTCCATCATGCCTTTTCAGTATGTTTGGATTATATGGGTTTATTCCTCAAATTAAGTAGGGATTGGATCCCCTCTCAGATCCCACCCTTACAAGGTACATGATAGCAGTTCTCTAACTCTACAATTGTGACATCAACTCTTCTTTCGTTAGTTACTCATAGATCCACATCTCCCTTGAATTAGGGTTTACTTCTCTAAAGATCTTGCATATTAGAGAATATGTGAGATCCACATCCAGTATCAAATCTCACGATGAACATCTAGATAAGTTTATCTCTGCAACATATATACCTAAAGTGGATATCTCTATCCCCTCCTTATTCATTACTTCCTCAAGGTAAAGAGGGCAACTTCTTTTCCAATGTCTAGATTGGTGACAATATTGATAATTGCCTTCCTTGCCTACTCTTTTAGCTTTAAGTGCAGAAGACTTGGACTTTTGGTTAGCTTTAGAAATCTTTTTAGCTTTGCCCTTACCCTTTGACTTTTCCTTTCCTTTGTTGACCATCAGCATGGACTTTGACATGTCTTTCTTCATTTGAGTCTCACTAGTTTTCAACATGCCAATCGAATCTGAAAGCAGTTGAATAAAATTGTTCATGTTGTAGCTTATGACAAATTGATTGTAAGGTTCTGACAATGATTGCAAGATTACATTGGTGGCCAACTGTTGGCCTAAGGGGAATCCCAATCTTTTTAGGTTTTGGACATATCCAATCATCTGAGTACATGTGGCTCTCTGGATCTCCTTCAGTCATGTTGCACTTAAACAAGGCCTTTGAGACATCATGCCTCTCTTGCCTTCCTTGTTCTTAGAACATATTCATGAGATGTGTGGACATATCTAGAACTCTCATATTCTCATGTTTCTTATGAAGCTCATGATTCATGGAGTGTATCATGAGGCACTTGACATCAACATCATGATCAGTGTGCTTATGATAAGCTTCCCTTTCCTCTCTAGGTGCATTCACAGTCGGTTCCTCTGTTCTTGTGTTTCCACAACATAGAGCTTATACTCATGAGTGAGAAGAATTTTCAATGACCAATACCAGTTGTGAAATTTATTACTATTCAGATTTTCTTTTCCAAGGACTTATCACAACGAGAAGCTATTTTTCATGTTTGCCACTTATTGAAGTTCAATTTGATTTTCCATTATCCTCCTTTTTGTGACTTTTATTCATGCCCTCGTAGCCATGGTTTACCTTTGGCAAGTTAATGTTGCCTCATCGCGCATCCCCATCAAAAGCTAAGCAGTGTGTAGATTTGAGGTGAGCCTAAGCATCTTTCTAGTGTATCTTCTAGGTGATTCGAGCTTTGAATCACCACAACGGTCATGGAGCGGGTCAGTGGTGAAGCAGGTGAAGAGGAGAACATGGACTTTTCTTACTATGAACATTGTTTCAATATCCATGACATCCGAAAGCATCTGAGAAGGGCTCATGCCTTCCCTTAATGGCGGTGGTGGCCTTAGAACAGTATGGCAAGACTATGAACATTGTTTCAATATCCATCCTTGTAGTGGTTACGTTGGAGTAGATTGACCATTGGAACGTTGTTCACATGCATCAACCACTCCTAACCAGGCTCTCCCAATATCCAAGCAAGCTTCATTGACCATTTGATGAAGGTCTATGCATCTCCTTTTGGTTTCCTCGCCCGCGGTCGCCATCGGTAGAGGTGGGTGGAGAAGAACTAGAAGGAGGGAGTCATTCTCCCTCCCAAGGTAATGAGGACACCCTTGTGAAGGGTCAATCTCCTCAATTTGTCATGGAAAACTAGGATAAGGGAATGGTGTCCCTGTTAACATATAATTGGTGTGTCCTCTTCAAATCATATCAAGCCTTCCCATGGTGTTGCTTTGTTCCCCCCATTCAGAGGTGAAAATTGATGATGAACCACTATACCTCAATCCAAGGGCTAGATGATTGCATGACATATAAGTCACACCCGCCCTAGCTATAATATTGGGGTTGAGTCATTTATCTATTTTTTATGATTTGATTACCCTATACCTTACCTGAGTTAATCCCAATACTTTAGATAATCTTCTAATTTTAAGATTTTATAACAGCATTATTTAAATGTCTTGAAAATTTAACCATGGCTTCATCATTCACATATTTGGGTCCATGCCTAGTTTGGACTAAATATATCATTGTTTGACCCAAAAACTAATATCCTTGATTATGCTTATTCTTCGAAAAACAACATGTATGCACATATAGATTGTGGTTTTCATTTCATGGTAAAGGCCTCTCTTCTTTCTTGTGGGACAATTTTATCATGTCTTAAACCTTTTATTACAAATCGTTCATAATATTTTTTGTATGCTTTTTAAAAAATGTAGCATGTGAGTAAGGCAGCCTAAGGTGCCTTGAATATATGGGCAAAGCCAACTTTCATGATTACTGATATTTGTATATTACGAGTTATATAAATGAAACCAGGCTTGCGTGGACATCAATTTAGGTATGTCCCCAAAGCATTCGATAGTGGTGTTCCTCCGTGGTACAGGTTCCAATTCCAAACACGGACAAACATCTTTTCATTTACGTGTCCCGTTGCCTGGCCAGCGCAGGTAAGCAGGGCAAACGTAGCCCGAACCTAGCAGAGGATCTTGGTGGGCCACATGTCTAGTTGTTTTAGACGATAAAAGGTCACGAGTAGATGCAATTTCACCCAGCCTCTATTAGGGCTTGTCTGGTTGCACAACAAACCAACCCGTTCTGTGAATTTCAAAACGGGAATCGAATTGTTATGAGTTGCAATCAAAGTGACGCCGTTTGGTTGAGAGCAGATTTAAGTTGTTCATTTGGTTTGTTTTTCGTTTGGTTGTGTGTTTTTGTTGTTGTCTTTCACTGGATATGACGGCCCACTAACTGATCGTACTCCCTGTCACCGATAGCAGAAGGTAGAATTATTAAAAGTAGCAGCCGGCAACAGAAAATATGACTTGCAGCAGCAGGTAGCCGGGATGGAAAGACACGCAGAAAACGAACTGCGCCCAAAATGGGCGCAGTCTATTTTCTAACATTTTGTGCAGGATCGGCAGCAGGTTCGTGGTTGGTTTGCTCATGGTGGGTTGGAGTTCCATCCAACCAAACACATAAAGTTGGAAATCACATTGAGTTGCAACCGCACGGCTTCGTTTGCAGCCCAACCAAACGGGGCCTTAGTTAGGAAAGTTGCCGCAAGTACTCGAAAATTTGTCATCCCCGCACAAGGGTCTAGTATTTAACTATGCTAGAGGAAGTTAAATCGACGCTTAGGGCTAGTTTGGTTGGACTGAAAACCAACTGGTGCAGTTGCAACTGAGTGTGATTTGCTTTTCCATGCATTTGGTTTGATGCGGTTCCACCCCACGGTGTGAAAAGGAACTCACTGCATCGTCCACAGACATGCATAAAAGTGGGGGAAGCAACTGCGCCTAATTCCAGCGCGGTTCACTTTCCACGGCCACTAGTTTGGCTCGGGCTACGACCGCTGAGAAAATTATTGCCATGCGATGAGAAAAGTTTGTAGTGGCCCCACACGTGTGTTGACTCACGTTTACGAACCACACAACACCAAACAAAAACACTTCAAGTGAATGAGTTCTGTCGACGTTGAACCAAACGAAACCAGTTTAGTTTTATATCAACGAATTGAATTTCCTGTTTTACAAGCCACGGTCTGGGCTGCATCTGCATGCAACCAAACTAGTCCTTAGGCCTGATTCGGCCCATCACATCAGAAATCTCAGAAAATCACATTATGAATGACAGTTACAGTCACCACGTTGCGGTTGTTAGAGACTGCATAACGTGTGGACAGAGGTGAGATGGCAGCAACTAAGGCCTGGTTTGGCCGATCACATTAGAAATCCCAGAAAATCACAATGTAAATAGCAGTTATGACCAACACGTTACGGTGGCTAGAGACTGCATAACGTGTAGCCAGAGGTGAGATGGCAGTAGCTACCAGGAGTCTCCAGTCACGTCTGTTTTGTGTGAATTTGAGATTACAAGCTGGGTCAGCCCTTCCCACTTCATGCAGTGTTCGCCAGGCGCACCCACCCATCCAGCACACCATTTGTGGTGATCTTTCATACCATCTTACTACTGAAAATTTCGGAATTTTTGAAGCGTCTAGTCCCACATTTGACAAGGGAATAGAGTTTTACAATTTAAATTGAGTTGATATGGTTAATGGGACATGCGTAGTCTAGAATAAGATAAGTTGTAATTGGGGAACATAATCTGCTTACAATATAATTCTAGTTAATATTATATAAATCTAGTCAGAATATTGTCACATCAAGAGATGTCCATTCGAGTTGGGCTGGAGAATACAATTTCTCAATTGTGGTGCCAAAAGCCCAAAACAGTCTCCTTGTAGCCAAGTCATTACATTTATCAAAAAAGACAGATTCGCATCACATCTGGGTCTAGATTCAGATCCATGCCAAACAGGGGCTCATTAGTCAAGTTGTCTAGTGACACATAAGAAACCAGTTCCGCACATTGAAGCCGCCTGATCTGACACAACGAGTCACCTGAGTTCTCACATGTTTCGCTGCATGTGAATTTCTTTAGCGTGCGTGAAAAACAGCCATTCTAATATTCTATACTGAGTGCCTGCCTAATGAGTAATGACAAAAAAATTCGGGTACGTTATATGCAGCATTTTTCTACGTACCATGATTTTGAGCAGAGTCCACGTCAGTTACACGTAGGAAAAGGGGCCCAAAACACCAATAAGGCTGTAGGCCCAACAGTGTACTGCTACTACTGATTATGCAGTGAAGTTACAAGTGACTGCACCGCTCTTACTGTGCAGCTGAATCTGTGACCAATTACCATACTACTGTTTACAGCGTCAGGCATGTGTTGATACTCAGGGCCCATGTATGTTATCAACATTGCTACTAGAGCAATTGATCACAAAGCGAACATTTAAGATTAAGCCAGTTCTTGAAGTTGAAGCTGGGCGTGCCACTGTGATCACAATGACTTGTCTACATGTTTGAGCACTCGCTAGCTTTTCCCGCTGGTCGAAGTCAACTACTACAATTGCATAAGCCAGAGAAACTAGCAACAAAACTGCTGTCCGGGTAAAAAATAAACTACAGGATATCAGGAGGCAAACATTTTACGTCAAATCACTGCACCTCCAAACTTTGAAGTCCCGCGTCAGGGATTCAAAACCTACTCTCAGATGCCCACCCTTTTTTTTCCAGTTCCAGCCGCAACGCCTGAGTTTGGGCGACACAACTAGCTCAGCAAAGCAGGTAGAAATCACACAAAGTATGGAAGGAATTTGTACCACAAGCTACAGGTACCTTGATCCGTTTTCTGTTGGCATCGAAGTCAAAGAGGCCCGTGCGAGATGCAGATCGGTATTCTACAACAGGCTTCTCACCAGGAGGGAACCAAAACTCAACATCGTCTATGAACTGTCAATAAATAGAAGATATGTTTTATATAGATGTGGCACTAAATTTAACTGGAGCCAATAAACGCTGGTAGAGAGGGAGAGGTTCTTACCCCTAATATCGGGCTCTCATATTCCACTCTGATGTAGTCGTCTCTATTTTCAGCTATTCGAGGAGTGAAGTTGTCTGGCTTTGTGGACTCAATCTGCATAAAGAGAACCAATAGTCAGAGCTTCCAAAATTTGGGATTTTCAATTAATATGATCATAGGAGGAACAAATTGTCTCTGTTAACAGGATGGTAGAGGGCTGCATATTGAAACCCACACAGACTATCGCAAATCTGGAGGAAAAAATCCACACCATGCTATGTTGTTTCTTGTATCAAATGAACAAGAAAAATATGTTTACTTAAGCTAGATTCCATATAATGCTACAGTGATCAAACAAACAAATTCCAACACATAAAGACGATACAACCTGCATTCAAGTTCCAGTATCTAGTGCTCTCAAAAAAAGCTCCAGTATTTAGTGCCAGAGACTGAAATCAAACTTGGGCATCAACAAGACTTGAAGAAACTTTCATTCATTGCTAGTGAAATGATTGGTGAGTGATTATTTAGATAGATTTGGTCTAAGACAACAATGAACTCGTAGGTATGAACTAACAATCATATTCTGAACGCTTTACATCTTAAGCAATTACATTGTTATTGTCTATGCATTGACGAGAATGATATCCCCAAAAAAAATATTGGACTTAAATTGTAATCGGGATAGACTAAGCACACTTCCTTTTTGAGGATTGAATACATTGAATAACGAATCTGTTGAGTACATGTAGGAGGGAAGGTGGGGCAGAAGCAAAAGCCCACTTTATGCAAACACAAGACACTTCTGGCACAATGGCCCCACTTGTCTGCAGGCATATTTTCCTATCTAGGCACACGCAATAAACATTGAAAGGTGATGGTAAGTAGATGGCAGATATTTTAGAAGCTTTACACTAAGCCGCCAAGGGGAACTATCACCAACTAAGAGGCTGTGCTAATGAGAGGCATCGGTGAAGCATGCTACACATCGTAGCTTGATCATACAGGTGGTATCAAGCTCAATGCCAGCAAGGAAACCACATCATCTGGCCTATAGACGGAGGCCGAGGCAGGATCACCTGAAGAAACTCTAATTAGTTTGTCCCGTGAAGTATATGCAAAAGTAGAGCTTAGCGGGATGAAAGAAATATCTATCCAGAAGGTACAATGGGTTAATCATATGACATTCGAGTGGGAAGGATCAAGACATGGGATGGGAGATTAGAGGAAAAACACAGGTGCTTTCACTTCAGGCAGAATGCCCAAATCTACTGTAGCCCCAATATCACCTATAACATCCATATGTTGCAGATGCAGAGCGATGCTGGAAAGTCTTAGATAATCTGATTCTTTGGTCTCACGTTCTATTGTACTTTCACTCTAAACTTGTAAATGGCCTCCTCAATCACATTGATTGGATTAATGCTAGATGCTTTGTGGTCATTTACTTGTCAGTTTTGTGACCTTAAAACAGGAGAACTACAAATACTGAGTCCAGTATGAACATACGCTTAGCAACGTAAACAAGATTAAAGGGTGCATTGAAGAAAGTTCAATCAATTAACTGGATTTTTAAGGACACTTGAATTGCGGATAATATTGTCAAAGTAATAGGGGCTCTTGTTTTTCTGTTTGGATTTTGCTTAGATTTTATTCCTCCATTCCTTCATGTTTTAGAGATTTCTCCTGCAAGGATTTAACTATTTGGAAGGGGTTTGATTTTAATGATTCATTTGCTGGGTGTCAACGATGCAGAAAGCCAAAAAGGGAAAAGGAAATGTGAAGGTACACAGTAAGGGAGAATGGATATAAACTAGTCCTGGAATGCAGAAATACTTATCCATTGACACTTTCAGCCTCTCAATAATACTGGATTAGGAGTCGCTGCAGAACAACAAAGGACAAAATATTGAAAAGTGCTACTAAGACATTAAACGTATAAGACACAGATCCAACAAAGAGTAAGGCCAATGTGTTACCTACGAAGGGGGATTAGCGCTCTCAGACCAGCAAACAGCATTTGGTCAATGTTTATATGCCACAGCAAAGCTGATTTTGGACAATAAAGCCAAAAGAGACGCAATGTTCGTGAATCATAAACATCAACACAGCAGAGATCTGCCTGAGGGATGAAAGCAAAATTAGAATGAAAATGATAAAAGCAATTAATAAGGAAACTTCTAACCCACAAGGTCATTGGTTCATCTCCTGGGATGATCATGTAATGAAGATCTTCCATACCTACAACGATTAGGCTGTGCTGGTTGAATCACCCTGACTTAAGCAGATTAAATGTTTGTACATGGGCAAATGCTAGAAATCTGAAAGCATCCAGAAAAAGGATAAGAAAACAGCTTAATGCAAAGACCAGCCACCAGGTGTTAATGTTCCTTGCTTCTTTTCGATTCACTTTATGGTGAATAGGACGGATATGTCCAGTGGATCTTCCTCTTACAGCTTTCTAATTGTGATTTGTTAGTATGTTTATACTTGGCACGAATTAGGAAGCAAAGACTTCCGGAGAGGTCCTGTCTTCATGCCAGACACATATTGGACACAGATTCTCCTAGGACATACCTTGAAACATATTGGACATACCCAGTCATACTCCATCTGCATCAAGGTGTGGCCAACTTTCGTAAATAAAAATAACAGATTTTATAAGTTGTTGGGAAAAGAAGGATCTATGTAGCCGAACCCAACACGGTTGGGATTGAGGCTTAGATAAAGATGGTGGTAATGCTCGAGACAGGAGAGAGCTGGAGATAAGAAACACCAGCTTTAGAAGGCAATGCTCGTTTGCTTGATTACTGTAATTGCACTGGGTACATATATAGAGTGTGAGCGTCAATCTCCTATATGTGGAGATATTTACATAGAACCTAAACTAAAGATATTTACTCATGGAAATGTACACGTGGTGATGTAGTTGAGATGTGCCTATTCTTGTGGATCGTCGTCGTCCATTGACGCAGTCACGGTGGCGGTGGCAGTTGTTGCGGAAGAACAGTTGCTGAACGTTGGTGTGCTCGGGCTTGCGTCTGCAGCAGCTGGAGCTCGTGTCCTCCGTAGCTTCCAGTGGTTGGTTATGAGCTGCAGTATCATGCGTGGCTTTAATAGTGATGAGTCGTTTGGCTCTTTTGCAAATATTTTAGATGTTGACTCATCTTTATCACTTATTAGATCTAAAAGATACTAGACTGAAAAATGGTAATAGAATAGCTTCATTCATTTCATAGCTAGGATGTACAAACGGTTATTTGTTGCTTGCTCCAGAACCTGTAAGACATTTTTGTCAATTGGGTTTTCATCATGGTAAAAGGCTGGATATTTGGTAAAAACACAATAGGACAACATAACAAGATCAACGAGTATAACATTTACAATAGAAAGAAAAAAATTTACTGTTCCTATAAATACTTTTTAATGAAGTTATAAAAAATATTTGCATGCTACACATTCATCTATAATTACCCAGACCAAGATCCAACATCATATACAACAAGGTGCACCCTAACCAGCCCATCTTTGTCTCAAACCTAAGTGTAGTTGTTTGATGCAAAATTGGGTGATGGGGAACCATTTCCCAAAAACTCAAATTTAATAATTGTGGAAGCTAGAGAAAGTGGGAGAATCCCCTTGACTACTCATAGTCGGGGTGCTTTTATATTGATATACAAGAGACTTTACACATAGGTCCCTGACTTTTTCTTACACTTACAAGCAAGTCCTTATACATACATATTAACACTCTCCTTCAAGCTGGAGCATTATATATATATATATATATATATATATATATATATATATATATATATATATATATATATATATATATATACATACATCTGTGTGTGTGTGTGTGTGTGCCTAGCTTGTTACATAAGTACTAGACCCGACAACCAATTAGGGACTTTGTAAATGAACCAGCTACCTGGTCTTCTGATTTGACTGGTGACAGCTGAATCAACTTCTGTTGAATCTCTTCTCGCAGAAGATGACAATAAACTTCACTATGTCTCGGTTTTCATAATAGACGGGATTTCAGGCAATGCGGACAATTGCCTAATTGTCATGGTTCAAGTCCATAGGAGCTTCCTGCATGAAGCCAAGCTCCTCTAACAAGTGACAAATCCACAGCAACTCACAAGTTGCTAGGGCCATAGCTTGTACTCTGATTCTACACTAGATCTTGCCACAGCAGTTTGCTCCTTGCTCTTCGACACAAGATTTCCACCCAAAAACACACAATAACTAGAGATAGACCTAGATATTAGATCCAGTCCAATAGCATCTAAGCAACCATGTCCTACAAGTGTCCATGATTTTGATATAGAAGTCCTTTGCCATGGGCCCTCTTGAGATAACGCAGAACGTGCATAACAGCCTTTGTATGATTTGTGCATGGCTTATCCATGAACTGACAAACAATACTAGTAGTCTAGTAGCAAAGGCAATGTCAGTTTGAGTGACGGTTAGGTAATTTAACTTCCCAACAAGTCATCTTTACCTCCAAGGATCATCGAGTAACTCCCCCTGCTCCATGGATAATCTAACTTTGGGATCCATAGGAGTGTTAGCAGGTTTAGCCCCAAGCATCCATATCTCAGTGAGAAGATGTAAGGCATACTTCATCTATGAAATTACAATCTCAGACTTAGACTTGGCAACTTCAATCCCCAGAAAATATTTAAGACTGTCCAAGTCCTTTGTTTGAAATTGGCCCTGAGCTTTAATTGGGCAATGTCATGTGTGTCATCTCTAGTAATCACAAAATATCAACATATACCACCATGAAAATGCTCCCAAATGTCAGTCTTATGTAGAAGACTGAATGATCCATCGCACACCTATGGAGTCCAAACTTAGAAAGAGCATTGTTGAATCTACCAAACTAGGCACAAGGCGACTATTTAAGACCACAAAGGGACTTGTAAAGACGTTATGCTAGATTTGACTCCCCTAAGCAACAAACCCAAGTAGTTGCTCCATATGTATCTCCTCATACAGATCACCATGCAAGAATGCATTTTCAATATCAAGTTGGTGTAGAGGCCGAGTGAATAGTAGCCAAAGACAGGAAAAAGCAAACAGAAGCCATCTTTGCTACAGGAAGCGGGCCTTTTGGATTCAAATAGCCCCTAAATTCATAGCGAATAGGGAGATACAAGCACTTCATCTGCCTCTTCTATGCCTATTTTGATGATCAAAGAATATCTCCTTCAACAAGAAAGAGTGAAAAGCGCATTCTTAAACAACTCAGAAGTCAAGTCTCATTCCACTAGTTGGAGTCGCAGAAGGCAAGGTTCTTTCTAGCAACACGCCTGAAGGGCAATGCAGCTTTCCTTCGTGAGACCATCGAAGAGTGATAAAATGAGCTTCATAAAGATTTCATCACTTTGAGACTTTTTAAGGCCTCCTTCCAAGAGACCCTGAGTTGATTCATTGTGTGTGTTGAAAAAGTAAAGAAGTTCTCATACTTTTTAATATTTACAAACTAGCAAAAAATCAATAAATCAACTCGCTGGGTAAGCAACAGAGGTTATGCTTCCAATATGCAAAGAGCATGTCCTTTTCTAAAAAGGTGATGGTTGTGGTTGCCTTTGTTCCTTGCCTACAAAGTTGTAAGAGGAGTATGTGCATTGGTAGCAATTGGGGGATAAGATGCCCTAAAGGTTGTAAAGATAGATTCCCTACATGAGTATGATGCCCCTAGAGATCTAGTTGTTTCCGCATATGCTTTCCCTACACGGTTTAGGAATCAAGAAGTAGCTTGGCCTTTAAGGCGGATTCGGAATCACTCAGTTTCAATGATTTATGCCATGTCGGATGAGCAAGATATGCAGAACATGGGGGGCTTGCCTCCTCGTTTCCTTTTACCTATGCTATAATGCTCATAGGCAGCTTATCTCTAATTGGATCTTTTCTAACTGGAATTCATTCAAAAGATGTGGCCTTAGAGCTCACTTACACTAAGTATACTATCAGTGGGAACTTTGTTTTCTAGTTGGGAAGTGCCTCTGTCCTTTTCACTTCTTATTACTCTTTTCGCTTACTTTTTTGGACATTTCTAGTACCAACTAATTCATTCGAGCAAAGACATCTAGAATTAAAAACTTGAGCTTTTCTACAAATGCATGACCAAGACGACTATGCACCGCCAAAGGAGACGCAACGACACATGTTGTAGAAAGTTGTTGCAAGTAGTAGAGCCAAGCCAGTTCATAACCTTCACCAATCGTCTTCCCTATCTTCGAGTCGTGTATAAAACAAACATCTGGTAAGAAAGTAATAGAGGCTTGAAGAGAACGAGTCAATTAGCTAATTGGTAACAAATTCAAAAGAAAATTGGGGAATGAACAAAGTAGATGGAAGGGATATATGTGGAGTTGGTGACACCGTCCCAATTCCCTTATTAGAAGCAACAAAGTCGTCTACAAGGGTGACACCATGTAGGTTGGGTTTGTGGGGTGGTGAACATCTCTCATACCCCGGTGTTGTCATCAGTTGCACCAAAATCAAGGACCCAGTCTGACTTGAAGGTTGATGCCTTGGATGTCTGTGAAAGGCATGTTGAAGACAATCGTCTGTGAAATGGAGATTGAAGTCATTGCTTGCTTTGAATCTCAAAGTTACATCAACTGAGAATGTTCCTCTTTTGACAAAGACATCTGATATGTAGCCTACTCCACAGTATCATCAACAATTGTCATGTTAGTGGACTTCACAACTAATCCATATATTGCACTGGATTGGTGAACCGCAAACTCCATATCAGCCATGTTGGCCACAAATGCACCCAACCAAAGAAGATATCAATGAAATCAGCAAAAATCAAACTAGAGATGACAAATCAGACTTTATGACAAAGATTTAGACTTTTTTCTTCACTAAGGTTCTGATTGGTTTGCTGCATTAGTAACAAAAGTCTCCGAATTTTACAAAAAATCGGCGATTTTTTGCGATTTTATAGGCTCCCGAATATTCACCACGATTAATACGTCGCTCACTGATTTATCATGACTTTTCACAATTTTTCCCGCCTTTTCACGATTTATACGATTTTTCTTTATTCTTCGTGACTTTTCACGGTTTTTCTCTTTTCAGTCGTTTGCTCTTTTTTACCAAATCATGTACACCAAAATTCCTAATATACACTAAACCTCCAACCCCCACTCTTCCAACAGTCCATTGTTATTATTTAACTATTCTTTAATTCTTTTCCTACTTTTTCACTCTATAAGATTGTATGTATACTTGTATAGTGACCTTAATAGTTACATGTGTATCTAATATTCTAATATGTATGTATATATATACAAACATATGTATATATATGTATATATATACATATATGTATATATATACATATATGTATATATATATATATGTATATATATACATATATGTATATATACATAATATGTATATATACATATATGTATATATGTGTATAGATAAGTATATTTATATATTTATATGTATAGCCGACTTATTCTCGATTGTTTCTGATTCGTTGACCGAATTTTGACCGAAATATATCGACTTTATCACGATTTTTTCGATTTTTCCGAATTCCGGTTTTTTCCGGCCAACTGAAAAGTTGTCGAATCCCGAACTTGTCACTATGGTTTGCTATAAGTGGACTAAAAAGTTATGAACTCAAATTCTAATACATATTTTGTATGATTGGTTTTATGCAACTCTTGGAAAAGAAGTTCTTGGATAGTGTTGAACTTTTGTAGGTATAAATAGGGTTCAGTTTGTGACTTCCACGAAAAATAGACAGGAAAACGAATTTTGCCTCCTGTCGACTCTTTATTTGGTTGTCAAGCAACGAATTCGTATATCTGGCGGCAACAAATTTGGTCTCTCACGGCGGCGAACATTTGGCATCAAACATCTATCTTGCACAACCATCAGATGAAAACTAAGTTAACACTAGCAATTAGGGTTTACTAGCTAACTAAGAGAGCAATCATCAAGCAAACTAGCAATTGCAATTGACTACCCTAGACTAGCAACCCTAATTAAGACTACGCGATGCAATCAACTAAGCAAGGCAAACAAGAATTACACTAAGCATTTAGCTATGAAGCCAAACACAAGTAACCACTAGTTAAGAACCAAGCACCCTAGCAAAAGCAGTTCAACGGTGATTGATCAATTATCACTAAGCAAGAGAAAACTGGACTAGCAAGAAACTAAGCAATTGAATTTAAGCAAATAATGATATGAGTGGGATGTTTAGGGGTATTGAAAGATCGATAAACGTTAGGGTAATATTCAATTAACACGTACATTAATAGTGCTACCAAATCAAACAACAAAGCGAGATGTTGGTTAGGAGCGCTACCCTACTATTGGACCATGTACGCCATAGTTTGTATTTAAGGGAACTAGTCCCTATATCACAACTATCCACCCTTGCGAGGCTCACTTCACTAGGGGTAGATGAACCTAAGTCAATTCTAACCTAGTCTAGATTTCTAAGTATGGTTCTCCTAGCCTACTTGGTAGCAAGGGGTGGTATAGGTGGTAGGAAGAGGATTTTCACCTCCAATTACCCTCTATCCAACCTCTAGGCATGCTCTTTTCCAAGATAGAAGGGAGATCCAAACCTAGCTACTTAGATCTCCCATCTAAGGTTAGTGGAATAGAGAGTTAGAAGGGTAGAGAGAAAAACAAGATGAGTGTCCACAAGTGGACTTAGATTTTTTCCATTCCAAGCCTCCAAATCCTTCTTTTCTCTATATCTTAAGTGGTTCCATAGCTCAAAGTATAAAGAGAGAGGTAGAGAGAGATAGGCATGAATATCACACTAATCAGCAATATATAATGTTTTACAAGAATATTCCCAACAACATGGTATCACATTCCATAGTATGTCCCCAAACAGCCCATAAAGGAAGGCCTAGTTACACATTATCAAATGTAGAACAAAAAAGGGGTTAAAAAGAAGAGGCCATGAATGTTGATCACCTCCAGCTAGTAGCAGCACAAGCTCCTCCCTCCAAGGTGAATGACATGGAAAATGAAGTCGAATGATGGTCAAAACTCTAGAAAACTAGGGTTTTTGAGGTGAAAATGAGGTAGGAGGTGGAAATGAGGTACGAGGGAGTAGGTGGTGGTTGGTGGAGGAAACGAGCTAACCCCTTTACCCTAGCCGCCCTTAAGGCTTTTGTAGAGTCTAATGGTAGCTAGGTTTCAGTGAGTGCAAAAGTGAAAATGCAATAAAAAAGCAGCATTAGGGTTTTGGGGCAAAACAATCATTTTTCCTCGCCACAGTTGTGTTGTAGGATTAGTGGAACGGTCGTGGTGACTGGGAACAGTCGTGATGGATGAGTAGGTTAGGTCAGGGTCAAAGAAGGAAATTTCGGTGGGTAGCACGGTTGTTTTGGAGTAGAACAACCGTGGTGAGGGCTAGGTAGAACCATTTTGGGTGGAACGGTTGTTATGGCTTGAAGGTGGAATGACCGTGGTAGATGGGTGCCAATTCATAGGGATTTTTAGAGGTTAGAGCTCATGTGGAATCGTCGTAGCCAATCAAAACGGTAATTCTAAGCAAGGCATGCCATGATTGTTCGGTATTTCGGGCTAGCCGTTCTGGCTCTGCTTGGAATCTATGATTTTGCTGCAACTTGGATCTATGGAAAATGTTTGTTCCTTGGTAGAATGAACCTTTTTAGGGCTTTTTGTAGCACTTCAATTATAGGAGTGTTCCTCCATGGACTCATTGCTTCAAAGTAGTTCTTGAGTACTTGGGGTAGGTTGGAGATGATCTTCGTGGCTCTTTGAGCTTCTCTATGCGTGGTGTAGTCCTTGGACCTGCCTCCTTTTTCTCATTCCATAAAGTAGCACTCAAGCACCTATAAAACATGCAAAAGACTCCAAAAGTACATTTTAACATAAAATGGGATTTAGTGGGAATAAGCATGCATTCTTATTATCTTAACATAACCAATGAGAAAAAAGACAACATATAGAGACCCACATTAGGGCTTCATCATCAGCTTCGCCTCAACTAGACTCCACTGCTCTTCTCACCTACCTAGGTCGTAGTTGTGGCCGAGGTCGTGGTTGCTCTTTAGGGGGAGTAGGTGGTTGACTTGGGTTCTAGGTCCTCTCAATTGCAACTCATGTAGCCGTACCAACATACTAAAGACCATTTTTGGGCTAAGCATGGACCCTGCTTTGGCTAACCAAGTCACTATGTAGGACAATCTAGCACTTGTTGCTCTAGCAAATGATTCTTCAGTACTAGTGTGATAGGAGCTTTATCCCCTACTTCAAGAACAGTTGGCTTCTTTAACCATTCAAATTGTTGCTACCTCTCAAACTCCGACAGGCAACCTTGCCTTCCTCGATGTTGCATCATCATCCGATAGTATTCATCATTGATTATGGTGCCTCTCACACATTTGTGGTAATAAATCATTGTTTTGAAGTCTTACAACAACCTCTAGTGTTTGGCGTGCTTGTTGTAGTTCGAGAACAGTCGTTGAAGGCATTGGCACGGCCTTTGCCTCTTCTCTGACCTTACATTTTGCGTTGTTTGTTTCCAAGTTTTCGCTCAACTTGTTGTTTGCTAGCAAATTCGTATGGCAATTACAATGTTCTCTGACATTTCTTTCTGATTCTTGCATTTTTCGAGACCTTCATATGTGGATGACGATTGATATGTGGATCTCGATGATCTCTACTACCTTTACGGTCATCCCTTCACCGAAGCAGTTTAGGCAAAGACCATCTTTACTCCCTTTGTCGAATCTGTAGAACAAGTTGTTGATCTTTTCACTAAACCAATGGGGAAAAAGACCTTTACAACTCTATTAGAAAAGCTGGAAACGATGGATATGCATGCTCTAGCTTGAGGGGTTGTTAGAGGGGCTTTTCTAAAATGGAGTTATGTTTATTGTTCTATCGGGGGTAGGGACAATGGATTACACCAACTCCTATATAACCATGAACTATGTACCCTAGTTTGATCAGCAATGAAAATCATCTCGTATTTCAGCATAGTATACAAGGAGAAAACCAAAATATGACATGATAAACACATTCTAAGAAGCCAATCATCCCCGGACAACAACAGGTTGTTTGGTTTATGATATATGAACTACTAGTAGACATGTAAATGTGAAGGTTTAAATGATGGATAAAGATTATTATGTATTTGATCTGGTACCTGTCTGATAGATGTTAGAGATTTAAATCATGCCATGTACAGTAATGTTGGGAAGTAATATTAGCATTTGGTCCAATTCTAGCTTTTGGGCATGCTGATTAGTCGTCCTACACAGTTGGCTTTGTATGCTTAAACACATGTGGTCTAAAAGTGAACATCATTCTTGTATAAAAGAACCTAAATTTGAATGGCCCCCAAGTGTTACTGTACAATTCAAGACTTAGGTCGTTTTCCAAAAACTTAAATCATGTGGGTTAGTATATGTTAGATATTAGATAGTGTTATTAGTTAATAGGCTTACTTGTTATATGAGCATATTTGTCCTGGCCATTAAGGTTAAGTTTTGCTTCCTTGTATATTCTTTCAATATGAAATACAACACATCGTGTTTTTCAAATAGTATCAGAGCATTGATCTTATCCCTATAAAGAAATAGAGAGAGCTTCTGCGAGCGGGCAGCCACCATCTCTTCTTGGCTTGGCCGCCTGCCAGGCATCATCTAGGCCTCCCTGCCACATAAACTCTTCCTCACTTAAGATCTCTGATTGCATTGCAACGGCAACATTAGATCCTACACCAGCCTCCTTGTTGGCCACATCCACTGAAGCACTAACTTCCCAACGGCATTGATCTCCAGACATAGTTGCATCAATGGAAAAAATGTCCATCATGCCTGCTATTCGAATTCACTTTGCCTCGCCTATTGCTTAGTGCTCTCACTACTATTCTGCGATCTCTCTTTGATCTCTCTCCCAGACACTTTAATCTTTCAATATGAACTAAAATGTGCTTACGAAACTGTAAATGGGGGCTAGGCAAGACAAGATGGCAACCAAATGTCCTCGCTTCTAGAACCAAGGTTTACAAACCCGACCCGGAGGTCAACCCGACTGGGTCACAGGTTTTTGGTTCAACCGTCGGGTCGACCCGCTTGACCTGGTGACATCACATGACACGTATACATAATATTACTATATACATACATGATACATGTATATGCATGTATGTTACCGTAATATGTATCATGTATGTCCATATATATAACTATATGTGTATGTATACATAGTCTATCGTATGGAACAATGAGATGATTAATATGAAACATCAAACACACAAAACTAAGTATCCATTCATAAACAAGCAAACAAATGGTCTTGCAATATTTAAAATAAGTGATAAATACTTAATAAGTAAATATATGAATGTATGGGATAGTTGGGGCTGCATGAAAGGACATTAAAACCAGTCAAATGGTCATTTAGGTAAGGAAAAATAAAACCAACCAGACTTGGCTGGATCTTTGACCCAAGGGTCAGTCATTAGGTCGGCGGTTGAACCGGTCGGGTCACTGAATCAACTCCGAGTCTTTGCCAAAAATGGGTTGCAGCCCCACCCGACCCGCAAAACTTGTCGAGTGGGGGTTCAACCGGCCGGGTCAGGTCGGGTTTCAAAACCATGTCTAGAGCAGGCATGTCTACTTCCACTTAGACAAACGTGTCGAGAGGAACGAGAACGTGCATATCCTCAAAGGGAAAGGTGTGTATAGGTTCAAGGGGAAGAATAAGAAGAAGGCAGGCCTTAAGAAGCAAACGCCAATCTCTCCAAGACAGGGAAGTCCCAAGATGCAAGTCAAATAGGTGTGCCACATAACGGCTCACGGTTCCTAAATCATTGAAGAATCTTATCGTGCTTGCGCGACCTACCCTACTGGAGGTGCCTATTCCTACTCGTGCGTTAAGAATCAATCCATCCTCACCAAGATAGGAACTCATAAGCAAAAACCCATTTTGGCATATCTAGGTTTGTAGTTGAACACCATGATCTATGGGGTTACCCTTAAACATAATTTTTTTGTGACGCCCCCCATACCCACTGCACCAACTGCTAATTGAATCCTTAATCATATATGATTTCCTTTTCGGGTCGCACAAAGATCCATTTATTTTTCTACTCGGATCTGTTTAATTGAGTCATATTGCACATTGATTTGAGTTTTTGTTTCTTTCACATATTTTCCTACATATCCTTACATGTACCATTGTTTATGCCTTTCCACTCCAACCACTCTCTTGATTCTTTTTGTGATTGATGTGAGGGGAGAATACATGGAAGAGATGAGATTGAGGAGAGCTAAAAATATAAAGAGAGAGTATGAAAAGAAAGAGAGATACGATATGTACCAGTCCAAGCTCTTCTAATCTTCATGGAGCTTCTATATTATTATGCACATCCGTCTTACTCTTTGTGAAACTTCATTCAGCGCATCATTGGTGTACCTCTTTCCAAATGACAGTGTACTTTTTCGTGTTCATGCCACGATATGCATGTTGGTTGGCTATTTCAAGTGGCCATCACTTTCAAGCGATGTGAAGGATCTTAGTTGCAGCATTGACACGTTGGACTTGGAACCAAGCTTGCTACGCTTATTCCAGACTTCTGTCCCTTCTTGTGTTAGTGTTGTCACGATCTTGTTGCATTGTTAAGAGATAGATGTTTGCTTTTTCACATTGGATTTACCAAAAGCTCGTCAATATCTAGCCTACATATATTGCATCTGTAAGGTTGATGATTCATCCAAATTTTATCTACACCAAGTTATTTTATTCATGTCTTCTCAAAGTTGCATATGTCCTTTCTCAAGTACAAAGATGGTTCTTCTAGTGATCTACTTGAGATTTTATTAATGATGTCTTTCATTCCCGTCAAGCCCCCGAGAGTCACACTCTAGAAGGATCCATTTTGTTGTCATCATCACCTAATCATATATGTGTTTGAAGATACTTCTACTACTACATCGTTGGATGTGTTGATTGCGCTTATTCCAATCATGCATTCTTTTCTAGTGAAGATGTAGTCATGGTGTTTGATAATCTGCTCTAGATTGGTGGTGATGTTCTTCATTCCATATGCACATAAGAAAATCTTCTCAAAAGGTCAAGTATTTCCAGCCTACAGAACATAACTTCAAAGGAGACGTCATCAAATTATTTTTGGAGTCATGTTTAAGGGGGTGAAAATCTTGTATGTGGAGTGATATTTTTATTTTCTATCAGTCTTCTCATCTGATTGAGTCTGGTAACTCTAAGTCAGATATGTGTTTCACCCATACTATAACTTGAGGGTGAGTGTTAGATATTAGGGTGTTATTAGTTAATAGGCTTATTTATCATATGGATCTATTTGTCTTGGCCCATTAGGGTTAAGTTCTGGTTACTTGTACAAGCCTCCTCTCCTATATACAAGAGAGGAGTTTGTCATCTCTCGATATAAAATACAACACATCATATTTTACATAATACCTTTTGAGGTAATCAAGGTCTGTCCGCATGGTGCAGTGAAATTGAAGAATGACATGGGAAAAGAATTAAAATTGAATGGATAGCGGTTGAAATTATTATCATGGTGTTGAAGTAGAATATCAAGGAAATGTTTGGTATTTGGATGCAATGCCATTGGAGTAGTTGTGAATGCATCACGTACGGCTAAGGGATGTCAAATTCCTAGCATTTGTAGGAGGCAACCAACCAATCTCCATCCCATGTTATGCAAATGCTTACTTCTTCATAGTGTTAGTTTGCTTGCGTAGTGTTAATGTTGTGAATAAGAGATGTTTTACTTGTTTACAGGGACTGTGGAGAAGGCACATATCGATTAGAATGAAGAAACTTGAAATTCATATGAGATTCAATACGACAATTGTGTGCCTTTTGCAACACAAAGTGTCTCCTAAAGGAAAGACAAGTGATGCAAGCTCTAATGTGAGACACGAGTAGTCGTGTCGTCTTAGGAGACAAAAGCCTTGAACAATCTAACATCAGACATGTCATGTCCCATCATTGATGTGTCGTGTCACTCTGAATAAGAAAGTCCTAAAAATTATTGTGAATGGATTTGGGTCAAATTGATACCCGGTTAGAGCGGGTACTCCTTTATTATATAGAGTGAGAACATTTACATAATAGACCCAACATGAAAAGGAAATAGTAAAGAGACTCAGCATACACATCATCCATGCCCAACTTAGAAGTCATATGCTTGAAGGCTGAAGATGGAAGTGGCTTGGTGAAGATATCTGTGACTTGTTGATCAGTCCGAAAATGAGGAGTTTGAATCTTCTTGGAGAGCACTAAATCACGAACGAAGTGGCAGTCCACTTCAATGTGCTTGGTCCTCTCATGAAATATCGGATTACTAGCAATATGAATGGCTGCCTCGTTATCACACATGAGGGAAATAGGTGTCTCAACAGACACTCCCATTTCTAACAAGACAGACACAACCCATTGCAGCTCACAACAAGCATGTGTCATGGCTTGATATTCAGCTTCTGTGTTGGATCGTGCTACCACATTCTATTTTTTGCTCCTCCAAGCTACCAAATGTGACCCAAGAAACACACAATAGCCAGAAGTAGAGTGTTTATCTCCAACATCACCTGCCCAATCAGCATCAGTGAACCCAGTGAGTTTCAAGGATGTGTGTGCGAGATTATGCCCTGTAAAGTAAGGCCCTTCCCTGGTGATACTTTAATATAGCGACGAATCTGGCTGATACTTTAATATAGTGCGACATCTTAGGCGCACTCATGAACTGGGCTAACAACACCCACAGCATAAGAAATATCAGGACAAGTAACTGTCAAGTAAATCAGTTTCCCTACAATCCTTCTATACTTTGCTAGATCATAAAATCATTGTCATCAGAAATAGAAGTCTTTGTATGATAATCCATAGGCATGGAGATTGGTTTGCATTGTGCCATGCTTGTCTCTGCAAGGAAATCAAGAACATACTTCCACTGAGAGAGGTTTGTGCCCTTCTTAGAGCGTAAAACTTCTATGCCAAGGAAATAGCAAAGATTGCCCAGATCTTTTGTTTGAAATTATGTTTGCAGCCATTTCTTGAGCTGTAGAATGTCAGTAGAGTCATAACCGGTGATGACAATATCATCCACATAAACAGCTAGAATAATAGTTCCACTTGAAGACTTATACACAAATAGTGAGTGATTGGTAGAAGACCGGGTGAAACCAAACTGTATTAAGTGCAACACTGAATTTATCAAATCATGCCCGAGGTGACTGCTTCAGACCATACAGGGATTTCTTTAACTTGCACACCTTCTGACACTCCTAAGGTTTTAAAAAGCGTGAAGCAGGAAGCGTGCGGACGGGACCTTGTAGCCGATTGATCGCCAGCCGGGCGATTAAGCGGGTGCTTTTTAGAAAAGTGGATTTCCAATTCCTATAAACTTTTATGCAAAATTACATACATATGTATATAAATACTATATTTTTGAATTTTTATACATATCTAAATGTTGTACAAAACAATATAAAACAACCCAATAGTTTATAACACAACTATACAACAATGATTGTATCTATATAATATTGTAAACAATACACTTGTCATAGATACAGCACCCTACACATAAAATAATAAGTGCATATACAAGATGCAACAACAATTTTGTATCACATGTTTACATAGCTACATAGTAAACAATAAACCTATCATAGCTAGCTTACAAACGTATTGTTAAACTAGCACATCATCAAATAGTCATTCATTACAGCAGTACATTTAATCAAAGTATGCATTCTAAATTAGATAATAGTTACCTATAATATACTTGGGTACATCACAAAAGTACCGTATCATTACAGCTTACATACAATATATGCATTCTAAATTAGAACTAGGTATATCATAGAATATTTAATGTATGCTAGCTTAATATATTAAAGTCAATATTAATCGGGGCATATCATGTACTTAATGTTATATGGTTACGGCATTTTTTTTAAAAAAGCGGGCAAAAAGCGGGAAAAAAGGGCAAAAAGCAGGAAAAAGCGGGTTAAGCGGCCTCTTTTCTCAAATCCACTCAAGCGGCGCTTATGGTACATTTTAACTGGCCATCACCTTGCGGCGATTAAGCGGCCACTTACGCTTTTTAAAACATTAGACACTCCCCCTAAGCAACACACCCAGGAGGTTGCTCTATGTACACCTCCTCAAGCAGATCACCATGAAGAAAAGCATTTTTGACGTCCAACTGAAGAAGAGGCCGGTGAAAATGAGTAGCAATAGAAATAAGAATCCGCACAGAATTGAGTTGAGCCACTGGAGAAAAGGTCTCAAAGAAGTCGACGCCATGTGTCTGAGTGTACCCCTTTGCCACCAGACAAGCCTTCAAGCGATCAATAGACCCATCGGGTTTCTGTTTGACAATATAAACCCAGTGGCAGCCTACAACAGACTTGCCAGGAGGAAGATCCACCAAGTCCTAGGTAGAGTTCTCATGAAGTGTTGTCATTTCACTGGCGATAGCTTGGATCCAACCATCATGTCGGGTTGCTTCTGTAAAGGAACGAGGAACAACTGTGGAGTCAAGGTGAAGAGAAAATGTGCGGGTTGCGGGTGACAGATGAGACAAGCAACAAACATTCGTCAATGGATGACGTACAGTGCATGACCGAACATGTTTCTGAGCTGCAACTGACAGATGTAAATCTACAACTAAGCATCAAGAGAACTTTCAGTAGGAACACGTACATCAGGAGTGTCGGACAATGAGGAGGCATGTTGTTGGACTGGTGATGCTACATCCTCTGGGTGACGCCCTACTCGCCTAGTGTAAACCAGTGGAAAAAGGTTGAGGTGGTGGTGGTGGTGGTGGTTGTGGGGTGGTATCTATAATACTCTCATCACACGGCATAGGAAGAGGTGGCTCTCTCTCACGCTCAAAGATATAGTCACTCTCAGGATTGTGCTCCCCCTCACTCTGAACAGAGTCACTAAAGAATGGAGTAGACTCATGAAACCCATGTTTAAAATGTCGATTTCGATGTCGTTTCCGATGCTGGTCCAGAAACAGAAATTTCGACCGAAATTTTGATATTTCCGCTTATTTCGACACAAGATTTCAATGCAAATTTTGACGATTTCGATGACCAAATAAAGGAATTAAGTCATGAAATTTTACCATGATGATCTACATACATAAATACACCAAATTATGCAATAATATCATACGTTGGTATGGGGTGGGGGGCTCCTACATTTTTGAGTGAAAATACACAACTGTTTCGATCAGGATTTCGATGATTCAGTGTATACATACATATATTCTTATGCAATAACATGTTAGATCTTATATTTTGGATTCAACACAGGGGGGTCTCCCACATTTATTTAGGATTTTTAAGAATTTTTAAAAAAATTAATACAATTAAAAAATCAGAAATTTCGATTATTTGGATTGTCCATTTTGACGTCTGGTACAGATCGAAATCGAAATATTGCAATTTCGACCAAAATTTTAAACCATGCATGAAACGTAACGTCAGCCGACACAAAAAGGCGACAAAGACGAGGACAATAACACATGTATCCCTTTTGTGTGGGAGAGTATCCCAAAAAGACGGTGCAAACTACGCGAGGAGACAGCTTGTCAGCTCGTGGATCAAACATGTGAACAAACACAATGCATCCAAACACATGAAGAGGAATAGGAAAAGGTTGCTCGGCAGGTCGTAAAATAGAGAAGAGGGTAGCCCCTTGTAAGACAGAAGATGGCTGACGATTAATCAAAAAACATGCAGTGAGAAGAGCATTAGACCAATATTTCTTGGGCAAAGACATTTGAAACAGTAGCGTACGTGGTACATCAAGTAAGTGTCGGTTTTTACATTCAGCAACCCTATTTTGTTGGGTTGTATGAGGACAAGTCGTCTGGTGAATCATGCCAACAGAATTACAAAACGTAGAAACAGCCTTTTGAACATATTCTAGGGCATTATCGGTACGAAGAGTCTTAATATGAGCATCAAATTGAATTTTTATTAACTGATGAAAGTTTTGAATAACATACAAGACTTCATTGCGAGACTTAAGTAAACCCAAGTCATGTGGGAGAAATCATCAATGAAAGACGGAAAATATCGAAAGTCATAATAACTTAGCTCTTTAAAAGGACCCCATACATCACTATGAATAAGATCAAAAGGACGCTTAGAGTGTTTCACAGTGTGACTCGGAAAAGAAATTCGTTGATGCTTGCCTAATTGACATGACTGACACTCTGACTTTATTGAGGCTAAGCCTGGGACAAACTTCTGAAGACTTTGTAGGGATGGATGTCCATCGCAACAATACCATTGCAAGGGAGAGCAGTTGAACACGGTGGATGCGGTGGATGGAATCTGGCGAGCTGGGCGACCACCTTCAAAGAAGTAGAGATCACCTTTCCTAGATCCTCCATCAATCGTCTTCCAGCTCTTGGGATCCTGTAACACAAAGAAAGAGTCTTCAAAAATTACCAAGCATTTTAAGGAATCAACCAACTTAGCAACATACATTAAGTTAAATGGAAAGTCCGGTACATAATGTACAGACTGTAAAGTTAAATTTGATGATACTTGTGCGGTGCCACACGCCTGGACTCGCCTGACAGAACCATCATCAAGTGTCACAGAAGAATGCGAGATATATGAGTCAGAAGAAAGAAGCATAGATCGTATACCAGTCATATGTTGCGAGGTCCCGGAGTCCACCACCCATGTAGAGGATGGATGAGAGGCAACAAGTGAAGTCTCTTGGTTACCTGCATCTCAAACTAGATTGACCGAAGCGCCAAGGCAAGCTCGCTGAGTAGCCTGCAGAAGACGGTCATACTCCTTGGAGATTGTAAGATCTGATTGCACCCGTTTAGAAGCTCCAGATGCAGATGTTCCTGATGAATTGGCAATATAATGTGCAGCACCAATTGGAGGTCGGCCATGCTTAGAATAGCATTTTTCTTCTATATAACCAAGTTTCCCACGGAAAGTACATTTTGGACGATTTCGAGCACCTCACCCTCGACCATCACCCTGTCCTGTTCCTTTGGCAACAGCAACAAGAGAAGCATGATTCTCAGTGTGGTGTTCTCCTAGAGTAGCAGAACGAGACTCAACAGATGATTGTTGAATACGTACAAAGGCTTCTTCAAGGCTCGGTAGTTTGTCTGTGGGCAGAATGACACTCCTGGTTCAGACATATATAGGATTTAAGCCTGATAGAAACCTTGTTGTTACTAGATCATCTCGGTCCTTCATCTGGTCATCAGTCTTTAGTGGCTGATAGAAACTGAGTTCTAGAGAAATGGACTGGATTGTGCCAAAATAGTCCTCAAGAGAGCGACTATTTTGTTTTTCCACAAACAAACGGTCATAAACTGTATAAAGACTGAGAGTATTCTTCTCGTGAGAAAAATGTTTCTTTGCATCTTCCCAGATTTGTTTAGCCGTAGAGTAGAACATAAATCTGGAAGCAATTTGGAGCTCCATGCTATTCCAAAGTCAGGATTTCACCAGCCCATTGTTTTTCCGCCAAGTGGGATAGTCATTGCTACCTTCATCAGGGGGTTCTGACTCAATAATTTCCACCTTCCCAAGCGATTCAAGCACAGTGTAGATAGCATTCATCCAAAGCATATAATTCTATGAGTTAAGCTTCACAGAAGTTATTTGAGATTGGTCGTTCTAGATGACTATAGCGGAAGCAGCTGGCTTTGCATCTCCCATATTGAGAGATTAAGATAACAGCAGCAGACAGACATAAGAACATGTCGTGTTGAGAACGTAACACACCGTGTCTGGAAACTACACGGCATGTGAAATATTAGACACGTTGTGTGAGTTGCCAAAGACAGAAACCAAGCTCTCCTAACAAATAGTGACATGTTGTGTCGGATTTAGCACACGTCGTATCGATGGATGATACAAGGCGCCTGACTAATCTGCACACGCCGTGTAGATAAGGGACACGTCATGTCCAATTTTGGAGGCGTAACCTTGAACAGATGTGACACGCCACGTAGTTTGCGAACAGTGTCGTCAGAGCACAGACCCGCATGGATGGCAACACGTCGTGTTGTTTGGGATGCACGTCATGTGCAGCGGCGGCAGACTTCAACCTTGACGAGAATTGGCTCCATCAAAGGGCGAAAAAAACCTCCGAGAAGACACATCGGGGAGAGGATGACCCCAGGAAGACGCGTCGAGGGGGTGACCGGAATTAACACCGTCACTAGTCAAATTGATGATGCAAATCTAACGCATCAGTAGCCCCTAAAGATGTAGGCACTCATCCACATACGGGGACTACATGGACAGGAAAGAAGATGAGAAGAAAGGTGCTCCTCCTCTCTTCGGGATAGAATGAGTGCTTCTCCTCTCCTTCAAGCGTCCACTGTGTCCCAACGGATCGGAGAAAGACCGGCTGCCCGGTGAGGAATATTGTCGGCGGTGTCCTGCGGCAACGGTGAGAGAACTAGAGAGGGAGAAGAGAGAGTGGGCGGAGGAGAAAGAGGGAGAGGAGGGGGACAGCGGCTAGGGTTGCAGCAGCCAGATAAGCTCTGATATCATGTGAATGGATTTGGGTCAAAGTGATACCCGGTTAGAGCGGTTATTCCTTTATTATATAGAGTGAGAACATTTACATAATAGACCCAACAGGAAATAGAAATCGTAAAGAGATACATAAATAAGGAAACTATTTTCTAACAATTATAATGCTAGATGTGGCTTTTCAATTGACATACACATCTTACCAATCGACCTACATGTTGTTTCACTCAATTGTGCAAGTTTGCAAAATAGTTTGACCCCCGACACGGCGAGTGGCTCAAGTGACACGTCGTGTCAAATGTTTCTAAGAAAAAACAAAAAGTGGGGTGTCGCATGGGTTCAGCACACACGATGACTGCCTTTCCCTATACCTTGACTATATTGATGCTATTTTTGTGAGTCCTAGGGCAATTTTATGGATTTTAATGTTACATGTGATTGTGATAATGTCCAAAATAAAATATTATTGCCTATGTTATGCTCCAAATATCTATTCTATATGAAATCAATACTTCTAATATATATATATATATATATATATATATATATAGAGAGAGAGAGAGAGAGAGAGAGAGTCAGGCTAGAATACACTCAAGTGTATTCGGAGTAGAATACACTCAAGTAATTTTTCATGATGCAATATTTTTTCAAAAATCTAATCCGTTGATCTTCTTAAACATCTTGTGAATAGCTCATACGCAAAATTTGAGCACATTTGGACATTTATAGGTCATGTTATAAAGACCGCAAAAATTATGCATTTCAAATTAGTTTTGCGCGTAGATTTTGTTGCCCTTGGATGAGTGACTTACACTCATCCAAATGGGCTCAAAATTTGTATGTAGCCTAGTTATAGTATAACGGTGAAGATCAATGGTTTACATTTTGCAAAAAATAGTCTTGATATCCAAACACACTTGAGTGTATTCGTGCGATCTGTACACTCGAGTGTATTCTAGCCTGACTCTCTCTCTCTCTCTCTCTCTCTATATATATATATATATATATATATATATATATTGTTAGAATATTAGCCTATTTAATTAATAGGTTAATTAGTCTATTGTGTACATGGGCTTGTTGCCCATGGTCCATTAGAGTTTAGTCTGCTTCCTTGTAGTTGCCTTCTCTCATATATATATAGGACAGAGGTCTACAATGTTTTATATCAACTCAATATACAACAATTTTATTATTTCTCACATGGTACCAGAGCATAGATCATACATCTAACCCTTGAAGGCAAAGGAGTGTCTCCGCCTGCGGGTGGTAGCTGTTCTTGTTGGCTTGGCCGCCCGGCATCCGCCAGACATCATCCTGGCCTCCATGGTCGTCTCCTTCTTTCTTGTTCTTTGAAAAAAAAGGTCCAATCTTTTTGCCACCATCCGACCATTATCATTGTTATCTGCCTCCTCCCCCGAGTCTTATCTAGTCTTTCAGTCACTCGTTGCCGCATTGACATTTCCTTATTGGGACTGCATTGACATTTCCTATACGCGGCTACAGGTAGCCCCGCTCGGCTAACCATATTGAACGAAATCCCATCTCTTCCCGTCCAACTTGCATTAACACCCAGCAACAATTAAAGATCATGATTAATCAAGCATTCTACTTTCGTCGCTATCTTACAGTCTCCGATCATTACTGAACAAGTCCCTAGGGCCCATCACCATGTTGTTGTGAGTTCCAGAAACTATGGGCAAAGCACCTTACGAGTTGAATCTAACGGAGGTATGTGCAGGTTGAAATTCCAATGGCGGCAGGGTCTGTGGTAATAGGAATAGTGTGACTACTCCTTACCCTTTGTATTTTTGCCCTCCAAACAAGAAGGAAAACGCCTAATACAGATATATGCGCCGCCAACGCACCAACATGGAATGTTACAGTGTTTCTCAAAAGCAAATGGACAAGCAATTAAGTTCATGCATATTTCAAAATGGCACACGTCTAATACACATTGCACTACTGGGAACTGCGAACTTTTGCTAGTTGTTCCTTTTCCAAGTTGGGTTCCCTTGTTTCTTGTTTGCTTGTGTACATGTTTATTCATTATCTAATGATTGGTACGAAGAAAATAAAGCAACGGCTGCTCGTCTTTCATCTACATGCATTCAACATATTCCGTCTATCTCGGGTATCACCGGTAACAGTACAGTTCGGGTCGGGATTAGATCCATTCAATTTTTCTACTCGGATCTTACATTAACCCATTTAGCATCTTCTTTCCAATTATCGATTTTCATTCTCTACATACTATACATCCCAGTTTCACAAATTCCTCTCTTTTCCACCAATTCTTTTCCCACCCTCCCACCCATCATGTGTGTATCCCTTTTTCCACGTGTGGAGGGGTCTTATATCCATTTCTTCACACCATATACTCACTCTTGTCGTATTTGGCGTGTAGAGGAGATAGAGAGGAGAGGAAGAGTAGGAGAAGAGAGAGAGCATGAGAAGAGTATGAGGGAGAGCATGAGTGAGAGTAAGAGAGAGAGAGATGAGAGTGATGATATATATATTCCAGGTTACTATCGTTATAGAGCTTCGTATTGTTCAACACTTGTTCTCCACTTCCAGGCAGCATTGAAAGATCTTCATTGCAGTGTTGACACCGATCTTCTCGTGTTCGTACCGCATTATGTACGTCAGGACAAGAGTTTGCTAGGCATATTCCAGCCCTCTTGTTTCCTCTTCCTCCGTTGTTGATGGTGGTTCAAAAGATCAACAATTTCTAGCATGTCAAGTCTACATCTGCAAGGTTGATTCATTCAAGATTTATCTTCACTGAGTTGCTTTCATCACGAGTTGCATCTGTTGTTTTGACACCCATCAAGCCCCCAAGGTTCATGCCCCAGAGTTATGGGACCTGTATCGTATCATTAACACATCGTTCGTTCGTGTTCGTGCTACGTTATGCACGTCTTCCCAGACAATTTGAAGATTCCGCTATTGCTACATCGCCATTGTGTATCCGCGCTCGTGCCGCGTTAAGTACGTATTTCAGTGAAGATGGAGTAGTTGTGGTATTGATGATCATCTGCTCCAAAGTGGCGAATTTCTATTGTAGCATTCAGGTTCCATTCAACAGATGTTCTTCATTCCAGAT
The DNA here is from genome assembly GCA_963693085.1 of Alisma plantago-aquatica. NCBI lineage: Eukaryota > Viridiplantae > Streptophyta > Magnoliopsida > Alismatales > Alismataceae > Alisma > Alisma plantago-aquatica. Next base: position 453,937,308 of record OY856413.1, on the reverse strand, counting down.
GCATTCCAAAAGTCCTTCATAGCTCAAGGATCTCCAGCCTACAAAATACAATTCCAAAGAAGAGAGGCGTCATCATCATATGATTCGGGGGGAGTATTGTTTAAGGGGGAGTATCAATTTTGTATGGTGAGTGACATGTATCTTCTTTTATCATTTCTATCTTTCATTTATCATTTTATCGAGTCCTGTAACTCCAAGCTTTGACATGTGTTTCACCCATGATCCAGCTTGAGGGGGAGTGTTAGAATATTAGCCTATTTAGTTAATAGGTTAATTAGTCTATTATGTACATGGGTATGTTGCCCATGGCCCATTAGGGTTTAGTCTGCTTCCTTGTAGTTGCCTTCTCTCTCATATATATATATATATATATATATATATATATATATATATATATATAGGACAGGGGTGTACAATCTTATATATCAACTCAATATAGAGCTATTTTTGTGAGTCCTAGGGCAATATTATGGATTTTAATGTTACATGTGATTGTGATAATGTCAAAAAAAAAAAAAGACTATTGCCTATGTTATGCTCCAAATATCTATTTTATATGAAATCAATACTTCTAATATAAACATATATATACATACATATATATATATATATATTGTTTTACGCCTTCAATTAGCCATGTTATTAGGGATAGTCATTACTGTCATTACTTTGGTCAAAACTTGGAACAATGAAATTAAGTTCTAATTACTTGTGGATTTATCTCATGTTGCAAAGAATAATTCTTTTATTTTTGGCATTAATGTTATTTAAAAATTTATTATGTTGTCATACAATAAAATATATGTATATGAGAGGATTAACTATAAACTTATGTATATAACTCCATATATAACCATTAAATATATGTATGGGAAGAGGGAAATGTTCATAAAAACATAAAGCAAATGCGCCTTGACAAGTATCCCTATTGGTGCCAATATAGATACCCAACCCATCACCTACAAAGCAACCCAACAACTTCCCACGTTCCATTTTTCGGAAAGGATAGTGTCTAGTAGTTCCTATTAAAAAGAGATGGGGCCAATGGGGAGCATGAAGCTGGGGTCCTTTTACTATATCACAACACTTGTCTTAAACCGTAGAACTTCGGTTACTAAAGTTACCATTACCATAAGAGCAGGTCGTTGTAACTTCAACCACTCCACACATGTCATATTCAAACTGTAATTAGGCCCTCCTCTTTTACAATACATCCCTTGCCTATTGCAAATATATTCAGGATAAGACACGCCATGTGTATGTCACAAGAAAGTTCATGACACATGATGTTAACTTAGAGTTGACTTCACTAAGGAAGTAAAACCAAAGGTAAAAGTATGTCTTTCAAGTATTTTTATGGTCACCTACAATGTTTCCTTATTGATGATTTCAATATATGGCTTAATTTCATTAACAAACAAAATATGATAAGAACAGTATTTACGCACCACATCGTGTGAATTGACATATATATGCCGTACATAGTTGTTGATATATTCAAATTGCAATCTATGTGTACTGGACTGGTCAAAAAACAAAGATTTATCAATCATTTTGAGGGAGGCAAGGCTTCAGGGAGACTTAAATGTATGTAAGATCTTCGTATAAATGGAAAATCATGTAGTGGAAAAGATCCAGCAGTTAAACCAGAGAAAAAACAGTTCCAGGCCTAGATCCAAGATCTCCCTCCGACACACTTAATGCTTGGTGGTAACGATATTTTATATGTTCTCACCAACATGAAGAAAAATAAATTGATATCATTGACACATTTAGGTCAATCTTGGATAGGTATGTAGGAATTAGAAGTTAAATCTGATTTGATGGTGCTAGCATCAATGCTAACAATTTTAATTCTTTTTTTCCTCTATTCAGTGATGTTAAATGCTGACACCCGGTTCCTTAGTAGACTGTATTAAAGGAAGCTCAATCACATAATTCTTATATATGACATCCACACTGATATATATTTATATAATTACATAGAATATGATAGAATCTAAACACAAGAAAAGCAAATAATGAACAGCACCGCCACCATGTCTTCGAGATTCTAAACAAGCCATAGATCATGTCATATTATGGAGAGCAGGTTGAGCAATGAGTTCACGTGAAACTGAATAGGCATTTTGAAATATCCAAATTGCATGTGCATAATGTGGAAGTTGATTATCTGTTTAGAGATATGACCACATAATGTAGGCTAGCATATGGCTAAACAGCATTAGGGTTCAAATATGCCTACCATTTCATTGATATGTTCATTTGTTAATTTGTAGGAACAGGTTTTGGAAATTCTAAGCTTCTTGATCATCACAGTTTAACATCAAAATGTTTGTACCATTATAAGTAAATACTACTAAAAGATGACATGAGGGATAAAATTATATCAGACCTAATCTGAATGCATAATTAAGATTCAGACGTATAATACCACTTCAACTAGCTCCGCCCTAGCCTGTTCTCTATTCACAGGATTCTTCTTCCCACGGCCATCTTCAGGGTTGTAATTCCTTGATGCAGACAAACAAGCTTTAGTCTAAGTCCTATTGCTAAAACATGTATATAATGCAAACCTAAGTGACAGCATCTGGGCCTCAGTTCCCAACAGGGCAGGAGAAAACAGAGTTACGCCCAACAACAGCTACATACCATGGAGGAGCGTAATGGGTGGCATCGCTGACCTCCTCCGACGTAGACACGCAATTCTTGGTGGCGGGGCACAACGCCAGTGAAGGAGAGCTCTTCTGCACCCCGAGGTAAGTCGGTTTTGTCCCTCTGCCCATACCACGACAAAATTTTCAGGCATTAAAATTCCTGAAAGGAAAGTTGCAATGTATGGAAAGTTGGGAAGTACCCGAAATGGAAAACAGCTGCCAGTGTCGCGAGCTCGCTACTCCTCAGAATCACCTCTCTTTATCATGGTGAATTAAACATGATTCAAATCACATAACCCACATAGCACAAATAGCTATTCCAATCAAAACTCGGAAAGAGGAGAACACCTTCTGCCGAGTTGCGGCTTGGGCTTCTCTAGCAACTCCTCGCTTTGTTTCATGCAGACAATGGGACTTCTACGATTGGCAAGCACAGAAGACCGAGAGCCACTATGCTTGAGAGAGGAGCTCGAGCAGCTACTGGATGGGAAAACCCAGCAACAGGATGAGGAACCCGCGGCCATGGGAGGTGAAGGAAGCTGTTTGCCTTGTTGGTCAGGGAGTTTTGGGGCGGGCGTATGAAATGGTTCAGCGCCACTTGGATATTTTAAACTAAAAAGCTTCTATTTCCATTATCAAGAAAAATAGTTTCAATTTCAAGAAATTTCTTAGTTATCAAAAAAATTAGGCATAAACAAGTGTATAGAACAGTAGATTACTTCGAAGAAGAGTTTATGATGCTATCACTTTGTCTAGTCAAAGAAAAAAAAAAGTAATAAGATAAGATTGTCGTTAATAGGTAATCAAATCGTGACTAAGATAGATGTGATGAATGTCGCATGCATGGGCTCAAGGGAGAAGGGGTGTACATTGAGCTATCAAACTCTTAAACCGAATTTGTTAGCCCTCAAATGCCATCCCAAGATAAATATTGTAAGCATTGAAATATAGAGAGGGAAATTGAAACAACCACAAGAGAAAGCAAGATGTAAAGTGGTTTCGTTTTCAAGAGATGTAGCTTTGTTACCTACTAGAGATGTCAACCTTTATATTTACAACCTTGAGTGCCATTTTACATTCTACTATAAGGCTACACCAAGAGACCTCTCTTTTACATAAAGGATTAGCTAAATTTTCTTTTCCAATGAGACAATAAGAAGGGACTCACATTCCCTTACCTTGGGCCAAGTGTCCTTTAGCTTCATCTTCCTTATCCAGGGAAGAACTTTAAATCATCAACTATGAAAGAGAGGGAATGGAAGAAGGATTTAAATTTTTACATGTAATAAGTAAGATAGCTCTCTTACAAGAATCACTCTAATGATCGTAAAAAATGATCAAGCTCAAAAAGTGACTATGGAGTCTAGATGTGCATTCTTTCAACTATAAAATAGGAGCATAGAAGGAAACCTTGGAATGCACTCCAATAGGTCCTATTTACACGTAAGGGTGCCTACTACACAGCATATTAGATTGAATTGTAGTCATTTGGGGGTCTTCAATGGATGCATTTTCACTTTTTAACCCCATTTAATGATTATAAAGCACTTTATAAAAAGTAGTAGAAGTAGTGTTGTCAGCCTAATTTGTCTAGGGGAAATTTAGTCGATGGCACTAGATGCTAAGATCGACTATGTCAGTCGGTCAAGTTTCCATATAGAAAACTTAACGACGGATCATAATGGCTTGAGCTAATTTGTTTGTAAGGCCCCTAACCTGTCTTAATTCTTAAACATGATTGTTATCTTAATCTTATGCTTAGTTCCATAGGTAAACTTTATATAATGTTTAATATCAGTTGGTAGAGTGAGTTTTAAAATTTCAGCCAATTCAGACTTTGTTTGCTCGAGTTATACAATTTTATATACGTGGGATTAAATGCATTTTTTATATTTCCAGAGGACTTATTGTAATTTCAACACATGTATATTTTGTTACATGATGTTCTTAGTAATCTTGTAAAAATTGCCTTATTTTGATGCTTTTGATCCTTGTTGCATAACGTACCAATCTTCTATAGTAGACTAGTATGGTGGTGACTGTAAGTGCACCTACCTATGCTTGTTTAGCTTCACAAACCAATGGAAGTTCTATATCTTTACAAATTGATGACAAAATTTACATGTTCAAAAATCAATAGAAGTTTTGCATGTTTACAAACCGATGAATGTTTTACATGTTCAAAAATTGATGGTTGTTCTGGGTGGTTGCAAACAATTGGTTGTTTTTTTGTAAAACCAATAGTTATTCTGGGTGGTTCCAAATCGATGGTTGTTCTAGGTGTTTGCAAAGTGATGGTTGCTTTGTGAGTTTTCAGACTGATGTTTGAACTAAGTGGTTGCAAAGATGATTATCTGGGCATTTGTAAATCATTGCTTGTTCTGGGTGTTTGCAAACTGATGGTTGATTTAGATGTTTGCAAATCGATGGTTGTTTCGGGTGTTTGCAAATCGACAGTTGTTTTGGGTGTTCACACCCTATGAAAGTTATGGTTTTTATTTTTTTGTCAACAAATGGAGGTTATGGACACACAAATTGATGGAAAAATTAGCCCTTTGACTGATGGAAGCACTGCTTTAGACCCTTTACTCTCTCTCTCTCTCTCTTCCATACTACCTATAAATACCCCCACCCACTCCCATAGTGAACCCTTTACTCAAACTCATTGATGTTGCTAGATACCAATGAGGAACCATTAGTAGATGATAGGAAGGCCTCCAAGGGATGAATGCTTTCATATCACTAGATGCATGTTGGTGCATTTATGCCAATGGTGTTACACGCTATTCAATTGGAGTTTGAATAGATGCAACCCCACGAACAGAAACACATAAGCAAGAGCCTAAGTTATCACTAGCCAGCTAAATTGATACAAGCAAGCTCAAAGGAGACCTAACTACTTGAGCAAGAACTAACTATTTAAAACTAAGCAATTAGCTAAGAATAGACAAAGGCAATTGACTAAGCTAGCATTAACAAGCTAAGAAGGTAAGAGTGGATTTTAGGCAATAAGATGGATAGGTGGGCCGTTTGGGAATGCAACTTGATATTAGTTGGGGGAAGTCAAAATCTCATGCAATTCTCACATTTCAATCTAGATTAGCAAACCAAACAATAAGGCAAGTGCTATTAGAATATACCATATACTACTAGTTGGAGAACTAAGGCTAGGTGTAATTCTAATAGGACCTGGAAAGTCTAGGTTTTGAGGGTAAGTGTTATTAGGGAAATTGAGAGACAAGGGTAGGAATGGGAGTAGAGATGAGGGTGTTTCATCTAATGTTACTTATCATCTAGACTTTAGAAAACTCCAGGTAATTGAACTAATCACACTTACACTAGCTACTTAGATCTCACACTTACTTGTAGAAGAAGGGAGATGTATGTAGGAACAAAGAGGTAATGAATGCTCTAGAGTAGGTAGGGGGATTAATGGCCTCTAACCTAGTGTTGTGGCCGCCACCCATGTATATATAGGTGGTGGCGGAAGCACTAGGGTAAGTAGGGGTATAGATGGAAAAATAGTGTAGAAAAGGCTAGGGTTTGGGAGGCAGCACGACCATGGTGGGTGAGGGTAGGAATGGCCGTGGTGGTTAAGAACGGCCGTTCTAGGAAGTGGAAAATCTCATAATCATTTCGATGAAATGAAGGCTTGGTAGAACGGTCGTGCGGGGTAGCACGGCCGTAGTGGGGGAGGTGAAATGGAGGTTGTTCTAGCCTGCATGCCCATTCGTTTCGGGGGCTTCGTAGAATGGCCATGATGGGTAGCACAGTTGTGGTTGCAATGTTGTTGTAGCTTTGCAAATTTGATGTTGACACTGTAACTTTGGCATTGTCAAGCACGGCCGTATCTTGGCACCACAACTATGTTGGGGTCTTCAGTGGTAAATTCACTATGAAACTTCATGATCAATGGACTTCTTTACTTGATGTCGACCCTTGGCCATTATGGGTAGGTTGAGGGCGTTTTGGGGTCTTATTTGGACCCCTCCATGGGAGAAGGAACACTAGAATTCTTTCCTTCTCTCTCATTCATCTAAAGCATGGTCCAAGTACCTGAAAAGTATGCAAAGAACGTCCATAAGTGCATTTGACAATAATATGAATATTGGGGAATTTAACTTGCATTCTCTTATGTTTAGATGTGATTGAGACACAAAAAGACACAAGATGAAGCCCTAAAATAGGGCTGCATCACCAGATAATGGCCATAAAAAAATAAATTATAAAAGTAACTACATGCAAAATAAGGGAAAATAAGATGTAGAAGAAAAAAAGATAAGGGGGTGGAATAGAAACATACCACCCACCTCCATCCCGGACATAGAATTTTGCTTGTCCCGAGAAAAACCTAAATTTGGAATGGAGGGAAGAAAATTTCTTGGATCTCCAGGATGCCCTGGTAGCTCAAAAAATGTCCAACTGATGGGGATGTCGAAGATGACTGGGGCTTTATATAGAGGTGCTTCATGATACACCCAATGGATGGGTGGTCGTGGAAGCTTAAAGGGGTTTTCTGAATGATGTTGGTTGTCACCTTACAGTCCTTCTAGTAAGATCCACAAATCTTCCTTCAGTAGTTAAGGAAGTGTTGGAGATGAATATGGATTGGGGGGGGGGGGAGATTGGTGGGTGCCCGTTGGGTAACATATGTAGTTCTAGATGTGGAAAATCGGGTTGAGGATCTAACTCGAGTATCTTTTTGTTGCTTGGATCTACACGTAGTGGAAAGGGTGTTATGCAACAAGGTGTGTTAATTCCCCATAGATGGAAGCCAGTGGAATTGGTGTGAATGACTCACAAATGGTGTAATTGTCGTCATAATTATAAAAAATGATTAAGTCAGGATGCCCCATCTCTATTGGGGAGGATTTAAACTTTTGAATTTATAAGGACCTGACTTAACACACTCTCAAAAACCAAAACACTACACCCACAAGCGCATGGAGTCATGTCCTAGTATAGGAGGGAGGTAAGTATAGGGTCGATCCACAGGGAGAAAAAGGAGCACTAGAGCTAGGTTAGTTTTTGGGGATAGGTTCCTACTGTGGAGTCTAGGGTTGAAGGGTTGAAAGGTTGTTTTGATTGTTAAACTAAGGACAAATAAGCAAGCAATTAAAGGAAAGTAAACAAAAACAAAACCTAAATTAACCCTAGACAGTTAATTCTACTAAGCAATAAAAGACAAGGCAAGGCATGGAAAGAGAACAATCTACACTAAGGTAGGCAAGATGAAGTATACACTACACTAAGCTAGAAAACAAGGCAAAAGAGCAAATAAAGACCTAAACTAGAAAGAGCAAAGCAAGAACAAGACAAGAAGCTAATTAAGCAAGTAAAGAGCTAACTAAGATAACACTAGCTAAGCAAGAAGACAATTAAGGTTTTAAAGCAATTAAGGGATATGTGGGTTGTTTAGGGGATGCACTTATAAATTAGGTTTTGGGTGACATATGAACATAATGGTTTCATTTAGATTATCAAACCAAACAACAATATAGATTCTAATGAATTATCCTAAACCACTAACTGGTCATGGATATACTAAGTTGTGTATAGGGGAACTAGTCCCTAACACCCCCTACTACCCTTGTGAGGCTCAATTGGGTTAGGACTTAGGTGTAATTCAATCAGAGTCTAAAAAAAATCTAAGTTTCTAGTTTAGATGATCTTAGGATGATCAGGGGCTGAGGTTAGTAATAAGAATGGAAGTGAGATTTTAGGCCTCCCATCACCCACATTCTAGCCTTGAGAAAGCTCCAAGATAAGCACACTAAATTCATATAAACTAGCTACTTATATCTCTCACCTAGGGTTAGGAAGATTGATTAGCATGTAGGAGGATGGGTGGCTAGCTAGGGATCCATGAATTGGACGTAGGAGCAAATCCCAAAATTCACACATATAAGCAATTTCCCTAAATTCCTAGGTGATTTCAAGCACAAATCAATAAGCAATCCATGAAGAGTGAGATAGAAATAGAATATAATCATTAGCAAATGAAATTCCAATATTTACATATCATTTTCCCCCAACATGGTATTAAAGTAACATTTTTCACCCCAACAGCCCACCTAAGTGGCCTAGCTACTCATAGCAATGCAAAATACAAAAAGAAGGGAGAAAGAGGTAGAAGAATCCATGTAGCTCGGTGTAGATGGAAAAATCCTCCACCTTAGATACTGTAGGATGTCCTCCTCTCTCCTCCTAGGTTCAATGGCATGGGATGATGGTGAAATAGGTCATAACACTAGGAAACTAGGGTTTTGTTGGTGGAAATGGTGAAATGGGGTGGAAATGGAGTGGAATGGCTAAAGGGTGAAAATGGGGGAGATAACCTCATGCTAGATTCATCACTTAGGTACATATAGGTGTGGGGGAAGCACTAGATCAAGTAGGGGTAGTATGGGAAATGCAGTGCGAAAGTATCTAGGCTTTTGTGAGTAGCATGACTGTGGTGGGGAGAGATGAGAACGGTCATGGTGGATGGGAATGACCGAGGTGAAAAATAGAGAAAAATAACAGTAACATGGTCAAGTTTGTACATGAAGTAGCACGTCCTTGGTGGTCACCACGACCGTGGTGGCTTGGAAAACATTGCTCGTTCTTGACTCCACTGTCGTTTTGTCTCAGTTGTCACATGACCATGCAAGGTGGCACGGCCATTCTAGGTCAGTTCATCACAGCCATTCTGAGTGGCACGGCCGTGGTGATTCTAGATTTGCTCCAAGGTGACTCTATTGATTTATAAGTATGCTAGCACGACCGTTCTGTGGTACCACAGCCGTGCTAACCTCTGGATCAACATTTGGACTTGTTTCTTTGGATTTTCTTGGATGTCTTTGCTTTAATGGATATTTGGCCACTAGGGGTAGGTTGAGGGAGCATCATACTTCACTTTAGGACTCTCCAAGGGTAGAGAAACCTTATGATCACTCCTTCTCTCTCTCTTCCATCAAGCGTGGTCCAAATGCCTAAAAAACATGCAAATATTATCCATAAGTGCATTTTATACAAATATGCATATTGAGGGAAATAACATGTAATGTAACAGGTATAGATGTGATTCAAATGCAATATGATAGAAGATGAAGCCCTAAAATAGGGCTGAATCACCACCCCAAACTTAAAACATACTTGTCCTCAAGTATGCTCCAACTCAATCTCTCTACAATATTTTCACAATCAAGAAATGACAAATGCAATGCAAAAGATGATTATTGCTTAATGAGATTAATAATGACTAAGTGCATGCATTCCACCTCTCTCCTTTCCTACTTTCACAAACCAATCATGAAAAGAGAACAAAGCATATGAACTTCAAATATAGCACATAGAACACACAAACTATCCATATTTCTTTCATGTAATTATGGGTAGACTGTTTCGTGATGGCGTTAATCAAGGATGACTAGGAGTTTTGTTTCACCTTCATGTATTCAATCTTATGCTTAAAACCATACCAAGTGACCCACATGGTTGTGGAAAAAGGGTGAAGTGAGCTAGGTTTTATGTTTCCTAGCTCATTGGGTATGAAAATGGAAGAAAGGATTGTGGTAAGCTTTTGGAATGCTTTTACACACTCATCTTTTCTTTATTTAGATGCTCTTAATAGGAGCATCTTTTATTTTTTTTTTATTTTTTTTTCTTTTTCTTTACCCTTGGAGTAGATATGGCATATGGTGATGAGAGTGAAGCGGGGAGATGTAGATGTGGTCACCCCAAACTTATGGAGGTGGCACGGCTGATATGTGCACTTTGGCATCCTTTCATGAGGTGGAGGGGTAAGGATATGGTGAATGAAAAGTCAAGTCAAAGAGGGGTTACTGGTGTGATTCTCAACATAAAGTCTCCTGCATGAAAATTAATCCAACACTTCATCCAACAATTTCACACCACATGAATAAACAACATGAAATTGATATTTCTATCAAGTGATTTCATAGGCACTAAGCGCTCATAGCTTTCTCAAGTCTCAACCAAAACATTCACAAACACAAGAGAGGTGACACGCATGTAAAAAGTCAAGAATTGATACCATTTAGCAATAAACAATGATAATTCATGTGCATTTGTCAAAGGTCATCATTTTTAATCCAAAGAGTAGATATTGGGTTAAAACACACTTTTAGGCAAGAAATCTCAAATTTGGGCAAATTTGGCCAAAATGGTGCCAAGTTGCCTTTAATCACATCTAAGCCTACATTATTGAACAAAAAGCAGTAAACAAACAAATCCTAGCTAAACATGCAAAAATTAACAAAAACTCTACATGATATGCAATGCATGATAAAAAGAGCAAAATTTTTGAAAATTACACGAAATTGCAAGGAAGTAACTACATGGCATGCAGGTATGCAAAGTAGGTAAATTCTAAACTAAAAAAAATAAAGGCAAACAAAACAAAAGTAAATGGCAAGTGAAATGCAAAATGAGAGTGAAAATGAGATAAGGGTATACCTCCCTACCACCCCAAACTTTTGAATCATGCTGACCTCAGCATGACACTAAAGTCTAGGAATGATAGGGTAGATGATCATTGTGATGGCAGTGCTCTTCCCTGTGGTGGAGGATGCTGGTAATAGGAACCCTAGTATTCTGACTGTGGAGGCGGGTAGTCGTCTTGAAATGCTGACAGTGAACTCCACCAATCTCCCCCCCATTGGGGGTTCCTATGGGACTAGGCATGCTGGAAATGATACAAGTGGTTGACCTAATAATGCATATGTTGATTGTCTAATCACATGGCATCCTGGGTGCGTTGGAAATCCTCATGTACCCTTAAAATACCCTCTTGCATGCTCAGTATTTGGTCATGTGTGCTCTGGATTCCCTCCAGCTACACATGTATGGTGGACATGTCATATGTGTTCACTGAAGGCTGTTGTGGCTGCTGGCTGTCTCTGCATCACATCGCCTGGCCCTATGCATCTCTCGCTCCTCAGTTGTCCTCCTCCTCTCGATAGTTGTTTGTGACTCTCCAAGCCCTTTAGGTAGATCTCTAGGCTATTGCTGCCATGTACCACTAGGGTGATCCTCTTCCCACCTCAAGATGTCCAAAAGGTTCGGAGATAGACCACATCCCTCTAGGAGAGGTGTGGCATGGTAAGGGAGCTCTAGTGAAACCCCTTCATAAGGAGGGTTGATCTGGTAGAAAATCTTTTGATCAACCACTGAAATCATAGATGAGCGAGTCAAGTAGTGTAGGTCAACGAGCTTTCCTCCTTCTACCTTTGTGTAGCCAGATACATCATGCCCCAGGGCCAAAGCAATGGAAGTTACAATCCCTCCTATAATAAAAGGATTCTTGCTCTTGGATGGGATTGTCTTCATGTGATCAATAATAGGTGACCCTAGATTTACATGCTTTCCCTACACCATCCATCCTAACACAAAGATGTCTTTATTGGTACAACTACCTTGATTTTCATATCAGGAGCAGATGGTGTTCGCCAAGACCTTTTGAATGTATCTTAAGATAGGATTGTGAATCAAACTTGTCTTTCATTTTCCCACCACAAAATTGCTTTTCCTTGTAAGTCTCTTCCACATTGTATTCTAGTTTGCATTGGTTTCTCTATCTATGATTCCTTGATTAAGTGATGGTGTTGCCTCAGGGGTTGGAGTAAAAATGCCATTTAGAAAAGATGTAGTGATGAGGTAGGTGTTATTCTCTAAAGTGACATTGATGGCTAACTATGAGACCTTGTCTAGGGTTGCAAAGAACTACTGTGTAAGCTCCACATAGGTCTCCTGAACTGTGGTCAACACCTCAACTAGCCCAATGGGCTCTAAGATATCTTGAAAAAAATCAAAGATACCCAAAGTTTCCATTATCTCCTGGCATGTGTAGCGAGTGGCAATCACTCAGTGTGTCAAGCACTCTAGGTGATTTGGCTTCTTCACTTTCTTGCTTTGAGTCTCAGGTGTTGCCTCATGATGTGCTTCAGGTGCATCCTCTTGTTGTGTGTTTGACATTGTCTCACCTGCATCATCTACCAGTAGCCGTCGTCGTGTTCTCAGCTGTGGTTGTGGCTATGGTGCCGTGGACGTTGAAGGTTGTGCAGATGAAAATGATGGTCGAGCTGTCGAAACTGATGGCTGGGCTACTGCCCTACCTTCGTTGGGTAGTCTAGAGGACTCCTCCATCATGGGATTCATTGTTTCCACCACATGGGGCGATTCTCCTTATGAATCGGAGGTTGTCGATGGTATCGGAAGGGCTAGAGGTACTGATGGAGATGAGGATGATGCATTTTTGGGCCGGCGTTTGTAGGAAATCACATCCTTTATCTTAGCTACAACCTTCTTAGCCATTTTCTTCATTTTAGATTGAAATTGATGGAGAAAAAAATTAGATTTTAGGTTTTCTCTGAAGAACGAGGCTGTTGGGGCGGATTGGAGAGAAATGGGGGTTTTGTGGATGAAAATGGGTGGAATTTGGATACTAAGGTAGTGGAAATGATGGGGGATTGATTGGAGATGGATTGGGGATGATTTGGTGGTGATTCTAGGGTGGTAAGGTGGCTGGGAGGTGTTGCACAGATGTTTGCGGAGAACGGTCATGGTGTTCACGGAGTTGAGAATAGAACTAATTCGAGATTTTTGTAAATTGCTGACTTAAGTGTTGGAGTCGGGCTGCATCATAGCCGTGTTGTGCGGCACGACCATGGTGGCTCACTTTCAGCATGATGTGGAACCCCACACGGCCATTCTGAGTGGGTAGCTACACAGTCGTGCTGCCTTGCATTGTCGTGTTCAATCTATTCTTTAGTTCTCAAATTTCTCGATTCCTCTATTGATTGTGAAAACACCACCACACCATTACATGTCACCACGACCGTGGCGAGTATGGTGGAAGTTCATTTCAACTTGAATTCCATCAAAACATTAAATCTTTGATCCAAAATGGTTTTTAATGGATTACTTGTCAAAATTTCATCTAATTTTCTTCATTTCACCCTATTTTCACCTGCACATCTTAGAACTAAACAAAAACTATTAAAAACAAGTGTGTGTGTGTGTGTGTTTTCTTAGAAAGTGTAGAAACAAAACAAAAGTATCAAAAAATGAAGGGTTGGCTGAAAAATTCCCAAACCTAGGTGGGTTGCCTCCCACAAGCGCTGAGTTTCATGCCTTTACCTGGGATTCTTGGAGATTCTTCAGTCATTCATCCATTTAGTGTCCTTATGTATCCGTTCTTGCAATAAATACGTTTCTCATTTAACTCAATCTATGTTCCTCATCCCATTGATCACAAAAATCATCATCGATTCTTCCATTCTGACCTTCTTCCCTCAAATGACCATTCAGACTATTAAAGAATCCATGTCCAATAACCTCATCTCGGGCTCACCTGGTTCAGGTCTTGTACATGTTGATCTTGATCTTCATGTCCATGAATGAATTTGTCATTGTGCCACTACGAACATGTATCTCGACATCAACTGTAGATAAGAACGGTCTTCCCAAGATAATAGGAATCTTCCTATCCTCCGAATCCATATCAAGAATAATGAAATCCGCCGGGAAAACTGTGCCCTTTTCTTTGTCTATCATCACTAAAACATCATCCACTCTTCCTCTAGGCAGTTTTATGGAACAGTTTGCCAATTGGTAAGTGCAATGTGCTAGCTTCAACTTGCCCAGTCCCAGTTCCACATAGACATAGTATGGCGTTGAATTCACACTAGACCCCAAATTGAGTAAGGATCTGTCCATGCGGTGTCTCCCTATGTAACTAGGTATGAGTGGGGATCATGGTTCTTTCCTCTTCACGGGAAGTAAGTGATGGATGATAGAGCTCACTTGTTTAATCAACTTCACTCTCTTTGGTATTCTTCCCGTTGACCTCCTCTTCACGATGCATAATTCTTAAGAAACTTGGCATATGATGGGATTTTCTTGATAGCATCCAATAATGGAATATTGACCTTCACTTGGTGAAACACCTCAAGAATGTCAACATTATGCTTTTGTCTCCTCTTTACTTCTGGTGGCTCATCTAATGCTTTAATGAATGGTGGCTCACTTGCTTTGGCCTTGCTTGCATCGACATGAGGTGGAACACTAGGGATGGTGGAATCTACAAATGGAGTGTGAGGTGGATCACATGGCATTCCAAAATCAACATGAGGTGTCACTGAATCATCTTTGGCAATCTCAATCACAATATCACCACTTGGATGCCTTTGCTTTGCTTTGCTTTATCGACCTTTCTTTGACTAGAAGGCTGCTCAAGAGATTTTCCACTCCTTAGAACTATCACAACGCCTCCTTACTCATGGTGGAGGGGGGGATCTAGTTGTGGATGTGGAGGAGGTTGAGGTGACACTTGGTATTGAAATTGAGGTGGATGGGAGAATTGAGGTTGGAAGGTGAATTGTTGAGAAATTGGTGGTGATGGAGGGGGAGGAGTATAAGGCTTGGGATTACCTTAGATATGATATATGGGCTTCACTTGCATGGGAGGTGGACTATAGAAAACTTGTGAGAAAGGTATTGGTCCACTTGCTTTATTGAAACTCAAGATGGGTTTTGAAGACAATTTTTCTTCTTGTAGAGCAATTATGGAAGATACCTGCTCTATCCTCTCCTCAAGCCTCATCACATTCATTTGTATGTCATCAAAGCTTTTCAGCCTAGAGAGAACCTCTTCCTCAAACCTTGAGTTGTATCTTAGACTTTGTGGTTCCTAGTAGCTATAGGAGTGAGGTGCCTTCTTTTCTTCACCATAGAACTCAATAGCATTGACCGCATGGCAAGGAACATTTGTCACTTGGTTTTTCATGAAGCTCACCATGTCACCAAGAATCTTCATCACTTGCGGGCTTGAGTGATTGTGAGTCGAAGATGTCATATCAAAGGCATGGCCACCATCATTCATCATGCTAGAAGCTCAGATTCTCGAACCTTCTGCCAACTGCTCATACAAGGGCCATATCTCCTCGGGTGGCCTAGCCATGAAAACTCCTCTACAAGCAGAGTCCACTGAGGTTTGGCTCTTTAGAGATAGACTCCAGAGTAAAAGGAATGAACTAGCTGCCACAAAGGGATCTCATGATGTGGGAACTCTCTCAACATCTTCTTAAACCTCTCCCATGCATTGTGAAACTGCCCATTTGACTAAAACTCATTACAGCACGCCATATTTGTGTTAACCTTGCTATAGAGTAGAATTGCCTTAAGAGTGCATTCTTCATCACTTCCCAACTCATGATGTCCCTTCTCGAGTCATACCAATCTTTGGCTTTGTCTTTGAGGGAGAATGAGAACAAGGTCAATATGATTGTGTCATTACTAGTCATCGATGTCCCGAAGGTGGAGCATACTTCAAGAAAGGGGTCTAAGTGCTTGTAGGGGTTCTCACTCTCTGAGCTGTAGAAGATTGGTAGGAGCCCAAGAAGACCTGGAGGGATGGAGAATTGCTTCCGTGGTATTTGATCAAACATGCTAGCAATTGGCGATTTGTAGTTTCTAGGCATGAAGTAATCTTGAAGTGTCTTGTGAGGTACATTTTGGCCTTCCATCTTGTCTTTACCGTGTGGCTTGTCACATGCACAAGTCACAACCAAACAAAATAGGGCAGGTTAGCAAAACAATATGCACAAAGAATTCAAAGAATATAGAATAAATAATAGCAATGATGAGGGAAGTAGGAAAAGTCGAAGAAAAACTAACTAGCTAGGATGAGCACCTTTACGCCTCGACAACGACGCTAGAAAGCTTGGTGTGTTTTCGCCAATGGTGTTACACACTACTCAATTGGAGTTTGAATACATGCAACCCCGCAAATAGAAACACACAGTGCACTTAAAATTTCAAATTTATAAGGACCTAGCTTAATACATTCTCAAAAACCAAAACACTGCACCTACAAGTGCACAGAGTCATGTCATAGTATAGGAGGGAGGTAAGTATAGGGTCAATCCACATGGAGAAAAGGGGGCACTAGAGCTAGGTTAGTTTTTGGGATTATGTTCCTATTGTGGAGTCTAGGGTTGAAGGATTTAAAGGTTGTTTTGATTGTTAATCTAAGGATGAACAAGCAAGCAACTAAAGGAAAGAAAACAACAAAAAAACCTAAGTTAACCCTAGACAGTCAATTCTACTAAGCAAGAAAAGATAAGGCAAGGCAAGGAAAGAGAACAATCTACACGAAGGTAGGCAAGATGAAGTCTCCACAACACTAAGCTAGAAAAAAGGCAAAAGAGCAAATGAAGACCTAAACTAATAAGAGCAAATCAAGAACAAGAAAAGAAGCTAATTAAGTAAGTAAAGAGCTAACTAAGATAACACTAGCTAAGCAAGAAGACAATTAAGGTTTTAAATCCATTAAGGGATATGTGAGCTGTTTAAGGGATGCACTTATCAATTAGGTTGGGGTGACATATGAACATAATGATTTCATTTAGATTATCAAACCAAACAACAAGATAGAGTTAATGAATTATCCTAAACCACTAACTGGCCATGGATATGCTAGGTTGTGTATAGGGAAACTAGTCCCTAACACCCCCCTACTACCCTTGTGAGGCTCAATTGGGTTAGGATTTAGGTGTAATAATTCAATTAGATTCTAAACAAGTCTAGGTTTCTAGGTTAGATGATCTTAGGATGATCATGGACTGAGGTTAGTAATGGGAGTGGAAGTGAGGTTTTATGTGGGCTCTGATCTCCAAACCATGACATAAACACGATTAAAACTTAGCGGAAGCGAATCGGTAATCAGCGGAAGACAAAAATCACGGGAAATTAAAACTTTTCGAGATAAGACTTGTATCCATAAAAACTTCTTTCATAAAGAGAGGTAACTGTTTACATCTCAGGATAATTACTTCTTGAGTAATTATATACATCAAGATACAAAATCTCAAGATCACATAACACAAGACTCCAAGACCTGAGAGTACAGAGGACACATAGGACTGACTCTAACTATACCACATGGCAGGACAAATCTCCACCTGAGATTACTGCTGCCCCGGGTGCTGCTGCTGCTGAGACTGGTCACCTGTAGGTTGGTTCCTTCGTCTCCGACGTCCACCTAAAAAGGTTGAAGCCTACGGGGTGAGACAATTATACATAATTGTCCCAGCGAGAGTTATAACTCTTCGCCAGAAGCTTTATTATAACATCAAAGAATATCTTAAACAGTAAAGCCTTCAAAGCATTTTATAACAGTTGCAGATATAACAAGATCTCTACAATTTAGGAGATATGGAGAATATCAACATTATTGCAATGTAACATCAACCAACTAACTTGGAGTCATCTCTAACAAGTTATACTACATGGTTGATTATGTTTTACAAACAACATTATGCCCTGTGGAGATGAGGCTTACCACTCATACTCCAACTGATCGCTGAGAAGCCGCATCAGTGTCATACATAGGTCATTAAGAGAGCCGGATTCTCATGACCTTCACCTTCCTCAGTCAGTAAGAGGATCACTTGTAGGACATCTCGTGTCTCTACTTCTATAGCTCACCAGGGTAAACTGGTCCTTCGCTATTCTAGAGTCACAGTGACATTCTGTACTCTCTTCGTCATCAGGAGGTTTCATATTTACCTACCACTGATACGGATATCTGTGCTTTCTTCGTCATCAGGAGGTTTCATGTTTACCTACCACTGATACGGTATGGAACTATAGTGAAGGATGGATGGATTCTACATCTACATCACTTTCCTACACTAGGATGTAAGGTTCTACACATCCATGTACCCCACATACTCAAAAGTATGTGCTCCAGGAGTTCCCTGAGGAAAACCTGTTTCACCATCATTTAATTTCTGACAATGATGGATCTATGATCAGGGCTCTACATTATACTTTATTAGTTAGGTACATTCAGTATTCTTTAACAGCATACATTGTTCTGCAAACAATAACAATAGCATAGCAGCTACAAAAGAAGAATACTAAATGTAACAGGCCTAACTCATATCAATCATCATTTCTCATTATCCTCATCACAAGTCATCTCTAAGGCATGACCTTGATGGTATTTATGGCTCTCATAGCCCAATATCAGCATAGGATGCCACTGGCAAGGCATCAGATTACTTTACTTATTCATAAGGCTAACAACATGCCTTTAATGAATATAACATCAACATCCATACTTGGATATGATTATCTTCATATCAGAACCTGCATGGTTAATACATCTGATAAAGGTAATGCAACAATAAGGAATGTACTTCCTACTCTTGTCATAAGAGTTAAATCTCTAACTCAAATCAAATAGAGTTTAATACTCAAAAGCATGCCATTACCCTTGAATTAGGGTTTACTATTCACATTAAGGTGAATTAAACTCATAACATCATCATCTATGAGTAACATCTTCATTGATGCTCTTGAATTAGTTAAAGGTTCATCATTTATCATAATTAGGGTTTCTATGATCTCACACAGGTGGATCATACCCTAATTATGCTCATTTCTGTGTATTGGGGATGCTTCAATTGAGTTTCCATTTAAAAAGGGTACTTTCTCTCTCTAGAAGTACTTTCTCTCTCTAGAAGTACTTTCTCTCTCATCATAAGGTTAGGTGATGTCAACATCACTCTAAAACAGGTTGGGTTGAGTCATCATAGGCTAACATAGCCAAAAACATCACCATTAAGTGATTAGAGTTACTTTCTCTCTCTAGGGTACTTTCTCTCTCTAGA
The DNA here is from genome assembly GCA_963693085.1 of Alisma plantago-aquatica. Classification (NCBI taxonomy): domain Eukaryota; kingdom Viridiplantae; phylum Streptophyta; class Magnoliopsida; order Alismatales; family Alismataceae; genus Alisma; species Alisma plantago-aquatica. The sequence continues at coordinate 453,917,969 of OY856413.1, read as the reverse complement.
GTACTCTCTCTTTCATCATACTAATGGTTGATGATAACATTAGACTAGATCAAGTTGGATAGAATCATTATGACTAAAAACATCATTCTCATGTGATTAGAGTTTGAATTGAGCAAGGTATAACTCAATTGACCCTTCAGGGGTATTTTGGTAATTCATCCCATTGATCATCATCATGGTCAAAAACCTTAGTCAAATAACCCCTTACTATCCTAGATTATCATTAGGGTTTGATTTGGGCAACATTGAACCATTTACATCATCAAATGATTGAATAAGGTCAACCTTGAATCATATTGGTTGATTTCAATCATTAATCATCAATTGGGTTGAAAGTGTTGACCGTTTGCCCACTTTGACCCTCCAAGACCGCGAGCCTCTTTCTAACTCCAAGACCGCGAGCCCCCTTAGGCTTCAAGACCGTGAGCCTCTTCAAGGGTTCAAGACCGCAAAGCCTCCCATTGGTTCACATTAATGTCGAGACCGCGAAGACCAATTTGAGTTGAGTCCGCGAAGAGGTGTTGACCGTTTGCCCTTCTTTGACCTCAGGACCGCGAGGCCCTTCGCGGTCTTGAGACCGCGAGCCTCCTCTCGGTCTTGAGACCGTTTGCCCCCTCTCGGTCTTGAGACCGCGAGCCCTCTCACGGTCTTGAGACCGCGAGCCCTCTCACGGTCTTGAGACCGCGAGCCCTCTCACGGTCTTGAGACCGCGAGCCCTCTCACGGTCTTGAGACCGCGAGCCCTCTCACGGTCTTGAGACCGCGAGGCTCTCATGGTCTCAGCCGCTTGGTCCTTCAACAAGGCTCAAAGATGCAACCGATAATATCAACCCATATTGAAGCCCTCAAATGGTCAAAGCTATGTTGACCACTTATGGATTTAGTCAATTAAGATTATGCTTGATCACTTGGTCATTCAATTGACCCATAATGGTTAACCAATTATGGTTGAAATCGATTCAATTAGGGTCTATCAATGTTCACCCATCAACACTCAACAATGTGCATCAACACAAGGTTGAACCCTTTAATTGAGCTCCAATTGGGCCCAAACTTGGCCCAAACGGTCTTGAAGTCATGTGGGTGGACCCCACATGGTCTTAAGACCGTTTGCCCAAGATTTCATCAAAGTCTAAGGTGATTTGATAGGGGTTGAACCATGATTGAACCACAAAACAGAATTTTGATTAAATTGATAACTTATTTGCAATTGGGTCCTCAATTGGTCAAATTACTCAACCCTAGACCTTCAAACGGTCTTGGGTGATTGTCCTCTCGGTCTTGAGACCGTTTGGATGAGTTCCAAACGGTCTTGAGACCGTTTGCCCATCCAAATTTTGGATTCTAGTGCAAATTCATCAAGGCCTGACCCATTGAGTTGATGATCATGTCAATATTTAATTGCAATGTAATTTGATGTAATTGTACCTTCAATTGGTCAACAAATCTTGACCCCAGACCTTCAAACGGTCTTGGTTGATTGCCCTCGCGGTCTTGAGACCATTTGGTGACTCCCAAACGGTCTTGAGACTGTTTAGGTCAATCAACCCTAAAAACCCTAATTAGGTCACCATAATTTCAGTACTGATTTTATCTAGGGTTAACCCTAGTATTCACCCTTCAACTCTTAGCCCGTTTGGAATTAGACCATCAAACTTGGTGAGTTGTTAATTAACATAATTTTGAACAGTAATCTCATACGGTCAACGCTTAGTCAACGGCCTTACACGGTCTTGAGACCGTTTGCCCAAAAAGGCAATTTCAGACCGTTTGAAAATCAGCAATTAATTCATTTAAAGTTGTGACTTAAAAAGGTCATATCTCCCGATTCCTTTGGAGTTAGTCTCCCAAATTTTGAGGGTAATTAGCCTATACAATTAGGAACAGATTTCTTATACGGTCCACGCTCGGTCAACGGGGCCAAACGGTCTTGAGACCGTTTGCCCTGTCGCGGTCTCGAGACCGTTTGCTCACCTCGCGGTCTTGAGTCCGAGAGAGCAAACTGTTAGGACCGTTTAAGGAAAAGAAAAGCGGTGGGTTTTTCTTGGAAATCACGCCTTCATCTTCTAGATCAAGAACAGTACAGATATCCCACGGGTTTGCTTGCAAAATAGCAGGGAAAAGTAGGGAAATACTAAGAGCTATCATCAAAACGCATATAAAGATGCACATAGTAAAGCATGGGTTTAGAGTTATAAACCCGCCTAAAGCTTGCTTCTTGAGCTCCAAGCTTTCAAGCTCCAAGCTCTAATGGCGTCCTTGAGTTCCCACAGGTTGGCCAAGGTGAAAACTCCAAGGAAGGATGAAGAGAGATGGCTAGAAAGATAGGGTTTCAAGAGTTAGCCATGAAGATGACCTTGAATTCGAGTTTTAACCATGGAATTAGGCAAGAAGAGGGGTTTAGACCTACCTTGCACCCCTTGGTCGTCCTCCTTAGCTCCAAGGCAGTCCTTGGTCGTCTTTGGTGAAATGAAACAGTAAGGGAACGAAGGGTGAGTTCCCTTGCAACTAAGGGAAGGAGAGCTTATATACATGGGGTAGGATCTTCAACATTAGTTCATAAGTTTCCCTTAATTCCAACTAAGTCCTTCCTTTATTACTTTCTCGTCCCTTCCTCTTTATTCTAAGGACAAACCTTATCTTAAGTTATAGAAAAGAAGGCAAGGAAGAACAATCTAATAATAAAGTTCATACTTAAAGGGATGCTGCACATATATCCTGATTATTCAATCACAAAGCCTATTTCTTAACTTGATAACTCAATTGAGGTGAATTCCTCATCATTTATTCTCTAAATGATGGAAGGAGTCTAAAAAGATACTTTAGATGACATTCTTTACAAATTGCATCCCTTTATTTGGGTAAATTGCATTTTACCCCAAATTAGGGTTTCAAGCCCTGGGATTGCTTCCACAGCTGCACCTTGGTGCTCTAGCTTGGGAAATCCCTCAAACTTTGCCAAAGAGATTCTCATGATGTCTCAACATCAGAGGAACATCTCATCATGTGCAAATTGCAAGCTAACCCTTTTAACTAGGTAAATTGCACATAGGTCCCTGTATATCAAAACAATGCTACAACTTTAAATAAAAAGGAGCAAATACTGAAATATATGTTTCTGAGAAACTTAATTACATGCTCAGTTAATCACAAAGATTTAATTACATATTTAGGCAAAACACCTAGGGTTAACTCATAACCCAGGTCAGGGATGTTACATTTTAGGCCCCCCATCATCCACATTCTAGCCTTGAGAAAGCTCCATGCTAAGCACACTAAATTAATCTAAACTAGATACTTAGATCTCTCACCTAGGGTTAGGAAGATTGATTAGCATGTAGGAGGATGGGTGGCTAGCTAGGGATCCATGAATTAGATCTAGGAGAAAATCCCAAAATTCACACATATAAGAAATTTCCCTAAATTCCTAGGTATTTTCAAGCACAAACCAACAATCAATTCATGAAGAGTGATATAGAAATAGAACATAATCATTAGAAAATGAAATTATAATGTTTACATATCATTTTCCCCCAACATGGTATGAAAGTAACAATTTCACCCCAAACATCCCACCTAAGGGGCCTAGCTACTCATAGCAATGAAAAATACAAAAAGAAGGGAGAAAGAGGTAGAAGAAGACATTGAGCTCAGTGTAGATGGAGAAATCCTACACTTCATATGTTGTAGGACGTCCTCTTCTCTCCTCCAAGGTGCAATGGCATGGGATGATGGTGGAATAGGGTCAAAACACTAGGAAACCAGGGTTTTGGTGGTGGAAATGGTGAAATGGGGTGGAATGGAGGTGGAATGGCTAAGGGGAAAAAATAGGGAGATAATAGGTGGTAGGTGGTAGCTAACCTTGTGCTAGATCCACCACCTAGGTATATATAGGTGTGGGGGAAGCACTAGGTCAAGTAGGGGTAGTATGTGAAATGCAGTACAAAAGTAGCTAGGCTTTTGTGAGTAACACAACCATGGTGGGGAGGGGTGAGAATGGTCATGGTGGATGGGAATGACCGAGGTTAAAAATGGAGAAAAAGTACAATAACATGGTCAAGTTTGTACATGAAGTAGCAAGGCTGTGGTGGGGCTAGGGTAGCATGACAATGGTGTCTTGGAAAACATTGCCCATTCTTGGCTCCACGACCGTTCTGTCTCAGCTATCACACGGCCGTGCAAGGTGGAACGACCATTCTAGGTCAGTCACCATGGCCATTCTGAGTGGCATGACTGTGGTAATTCTATATTTTCTCCAAGGTGACTATGTTGATTTACAAGTAGCTAGCATAGCCGTTTTGTGGTACCATAGCTATGCTGGCTTCTAGATCAACATTTGGACTTGTTTCTTTAGATTTTCTTGGATGTCTTTACTTTAATGGATCTTTGGTCACTAGGGGTAGGTTGAGACTTCACTTTAGGCCTCTCCAAGGGTAGAGAAACCTTGTGATCACTTATTCTCACTCTTCCATCAAGTGTGGTCCAAATGCCTGAAAAACATGCATATAATGTCCATAAGTGCATTTTATACAAATATACATATTGACGCAAGTAACATGTAATATTACAGGTATAGATGTGATTGAAATGCAATATGATAGAAGATGAAGTCCTAAAATAGGGCTGAATCACATGTCTTGGATCTAGCTTCCCAAGGACAGATCAAATCATTTAGCCTAGTTCCTTTCTTTGCCCATATAAGATCTTCGCTCTTAATACTCCTTTTTTATTTTTGTTTTCCCCCTTTTATCCTCCACCATATCCTAGATCCAAGGTGCTACAAGCTAGAAGCTCATGCATATGGTTAAAGGAACCCTCCTTTATTCTATTTTCTCCCTGGATACACACTGTTCTTGGAGGAAGGAGTTTTCTTGAAGCTTTTGAAGGATAGGATCTTGGCTTCTCTTTTTCGTGGTTCCCTTTTGTTTGAACAACTTCCTTCACACTTAAGACGAGTGATAAAACCTTTAATGCATTTCTTTCCTACTTGTCATATGCATAACATTAATCTTGCTTTTAAAACCCTTGATATACTAGAAGATGATCTTTTAAGGATTGTTAGGTGTAAGTTATATGTAGATACAAACTTTCATGTATTCCTTAACCCTAAAATATAATTTCTATTGCATAGTGAGTAGTCCTTTTAAGCATGCAGTAACTAAAATTTGAAACAAAGTGTAAATGTCCCTGAAGATGTCATTTTAATGATGTTTGTAAGTCATAATACCGAAAATAAACTTATATACCTTTCATTACTGTTTTAAGAAAGTTTTGCAACGAGTTTCACTTTTCCTAGCCGTTATAATGTTGAAATTTTTGTGGGACAAAACCCTAATAGTAAAGGTAGCTCATCCATGCTAGGTTTTAGCCTTTCTTACCTGAATCGTAAAAATAGCATAATTTTTACTACTTTTGGAGTTTTAAGCTAAAATTTGAGTTCATTTTTCTACGCCTTATAAATATACCTTTAAAATTTCATATTCTAATGAGATTACTACAAGAATTTATCACTATTATGGTCTTAATGACAATATCGAGTTTACATATGCCAAAAAAATGTAATTCCTATCCTTTTGTAGTAAAACTCAGTTCGACAATCACATGGAAAATAAAGAAGATGTTTGGAGTTTCTGCCATGTTTTATATGTAAAATAAGAAACAACAAAGTAAAATGTTGGGAGTGGAATAGTTGTTATCCAAATTGAATAAGTAGGAAAACAAACAAACAAACCTAGAGATTTCATATTCGACGATCTTATTACAAGTGGGGAAAGATGAGCACCCCATCTCGCCCACTAAACATGTATCGAGTCGATTTCATGAGATTTAGAGAAATAGAAATTTAGTACGACAATAAAGAAATGATAAATAAAGAACACACTTTATAGTTGTGAGCAGACTTTTAGGGTTGGAGATGTCTGCAGCTGTTACACCCCGATCTCACAATTTCCTCAAATCATGAGATTAGGGCATAAGATAGGATTTATATGTAACACAAAGAACACCTTTAACTTTTTCTTTTCTTTTAACCTCTTGTTTCATCGCATTGAACCACATAAAACATCTTAACAAGGGAATCTGAACATTTCTTTTACTAACCAGACTTTAACAGAAAAGATACATGTATAAACATTCATGATGTCTTTCACAACTTGTGCACATAAAACTTGTTAACTAGCATACATATCAAAGAGGAATAATATTACACATTGTAACTACAACTCTCTCTCTAAACTCTTACTGAGGACCTAGAGTGACAAGGACCGACTGACTCAACTAATCTCGTACTTGACTCCTGTGGCAGGTCTACACTGATGCTCTGACCATCTCCAAGTCCATGTGGTTAACCCTAAAAATGTTTGAATAGAGGGGTGAGCCTACTCGCTCAGTGAATGAGTACTTCATGGAAACAGACTAATGCACTAATGTGATTTCAGATATAATTTGAATAAATGATATGAAATTTAACAACAATAAATACTACACTGAGCAGTTCTAAAACAATATAATTGAAATAACAAAGAATGTAAATATTGCATCCAAAGAATAACCACTAGAAGACTATGCTTTTAGTCTTTCTTAACTTTTTCATTTATAAAGAACTCTGTGAACCTATATGATCATATTTTAACTTATGCCCTAATCATATGCAGTGCACTCTGCATATAAAGATCTGTAACAAATTCATGCTACGACCCCACCGTACAAGACTTAGCGACACACCCAGGAAATGCTAAGTCTGACGCCAGCCCTGCTCTGCTACAGGACCCCTGGCTCTCCGACCAGAAACATAGGCTCTACGGCCTCAATGCACAACCACGTGTGCTCCCGACTCCTCCTTTAACCTGAGTACACCGGCGGAGGGTCACAGGGTTACCTTCGTGACACAAGCACGAATGATGTTAGATAACCGTGTTTTCTTTTTCCCAGTGCCATCGTGACACAAGCACGATTGTTGTTAGACACTGTCTCTCTTTCCTCATTTGTCCGTGACACAAGCACGGATGATGTTGCAACACGAGTTTCACCCCTAAGTAACAGACCTTCCTTTAGGGGTTCTACGGTGTTAGGGCACTTAGGTCTATTAATTAATTAACATATAACTATCATAACTCATGTATTCAACATATACCATGTCTCAGTAACATCCCTTTCTAGAGCATGTCATATCTCATCACCTGCAATTTACGAGATATGTATTGAAATATAAGAAGCCCTGCAGTATGTAAATATCATTTCAGAAAGAACAAGCATATTAAGTTAAATGCACTAGAAACATACAATTCAACAATTAAGCATCACCACATCTCATATCGAGACCTTTCATATTACCATAGCATGATTCATTGAACACCCTATCCTTAGGGTTTCATTTGCCTTATTCATTCATCACATGCCAACACCCTACTCTTAGGGTTGCATTTGCATCATTCACCTTTTCATTTACCTCATTCACTTGTCGCATGTCTCTCATAAGAATTTCATAGGATATAAGCATTCACTAGATAAAGATTGTTTCCAGCAAATCATATGCAATCAATATAGACATGAAACCATGGAAATTTAACTAAACTTAGGGTTTCCATACCATTCACTGAGATATCATGTATCAAGAATAAAATTCAATTAAGATAACCCATGTGGTACATCCTAACCACTTATAGGATTACTAGTCCTTTTCAATAAGGTTGAAACTCTAGCGATATCTCAATTAGGTCAAACCCTAATTACATCATTTGATATAAATATAAAAGCATCCTCACTAGGAAGTGTTGTATACGTATCTGATATGAATCTACCATCAAAAAGTCGTTCAAACAGAGAAGGAATCCGTATCATATCAATTTACAATAACTTAAATCAAACGGACATTTCAGGATTTAGAATTCACATGCTAAGCATTTAGGGATTTGGATGTTATAATCAAATTCGTGCATTAGAATGTTTGAAGGAAGAACCCACTCACCCTAAGGTGTGAAAACACCTCACAACTGCAGCTCAACTCAGAGAATCTCGAATTCCTATCAAATCCCTAGCAAAACTCCCAATTCTTCTTCCATTCAACTCAGGAACCTTGAAAAAGAGGGATTATGAAGAAAGGTGAGAAAAGAGGGAATTTCGACATCATCTTGGATAAAATCAGAGCAAGGATGGAATCTTGACATGAGAGAGAAGATTCACCATAAAAGTCTATGCAAGGAATCCGAACTTACTTGATTTCACCCTTCCTGGAATCGCAAAACCCTAATTCAGCAATTCCCCCACTTTCTCCACTCAAGCCCTAATTCTCCTTCTCTCTCTAGGAGCTCGTTTCTCTGGAATGAAATGACGAAGAATGAGAGCTGTGTGTGTGTGTGGTTTCTCATATAAGTCAATTGAGCTGCTTGGGTCAATTGCATATTGACCCAACACTTAACTTTAATTATATTGGCTGAATATTCAGTTATACAAAAGTTACTGTAATTCGTTTATTTCAGAGATCAAACCTTACCAAAAAATTATGGGAATTTAGAAAGTTGTTTATAATTGATCTATAAAGCTTCAATTAAAATTTTAGATCATTTGTAGTTACCAATAATTAATTAAAAATCGAACAGTGCACTGCTATATTGCAGTCTACAGAATATTCGGCCGAGTTTGTCCTGCACAAACTCGACCGATACCCTTACTGTAGGGATTCAAAAGTCATCCAAAAATTATGCCAATTTAACAGAGTGTCTAAAACTGTGTTTTTCAAGCACAATTAAAATTTAAGATCAATTGGATATACCAATAAAAAGATAAAATTCAATTACCACACTGCTGTAAAATTCTGGAAATGTGATCGGTCGAGTTTGAAACTCGGCCGATAAACAGGTCAGAGCATTCTTCAAAAATTCTGATATTTTCCAATGTTGTTCACATTTTATATATCCAATTCATATCCAAATTTGAAGTAAATAAGAGTTACACATAAAATACTAAAAATCATTTAGTGAGACATTCTACTTATCAAATTCTGTATTCATGTATCATCAAAACCCTATTTTGGGCCGATTAGGGTTTATGCTTCTCAAACCCTAATTCTCAAGACAAAAGAACATTTAAACTTATTATCATAGTTAAAATATCCTAATTGTGTTATCGTTATTAATTAGATTTCAAGAATGATTATTCCAATTAATCTTTGCAATTGTCTAGGTAAACCCTAGTTTACCAATTAAGCTCAGATGGGGTCGTAACAACTCTCCCCCCCCTTAGAATGTTTCGTCCTCGAAACATAAACCTACAAGAAAGATACATTCAAGGTTATTCTAATCTTCTAAAACCTTCCATGTCATTATATTCTTGTATTTCATACCTGAATGTAGTTTTCAACATTAGATCTTTTAATTCTTTACTAAATCACAACATGTTTCAAATAGTTCTCGATGATATCAAGCAAATTCTTTATGCCACAGTCAAACATAGAATGCAAAGATAAACCACCACACTTTCACTGCGCAACTCTGATACTCTGATACAACTATCTCAACTTATGCTGCTCAGAGAGTTCTATTGTTCTATATCACCTTTAAATAACAAAAGCAAGTTCACCATGCTGTTTTAAACTTTAATAACATGCTACTCAAATAGCAAAACAGTCTTGAATTAAAAGACTAGATTCAAAAATCAATTGCACAATACTACTCTTGGCATCCCCATTGGGTCATGGATGCATGAGGTGAAGCATTACCACCTCATTCCATACTATCCTGTTTCGATCCTGGGACCTGTGGGTTATGGGCCCACACACAATTCAAAGTGTAACCATCGTATTATATCATTTTAGGGTTTCAACAACAGTAATAAAGTAACCCACCATTGTATCAGTCATTCAAGCATTAATCATACTCAATTACCATCACTCAGTTATATTAGAGCTAGGTATAACAAGCTACACCTCATTAGGGTTACTTGTCCAGAAAATCTGATTATCATCCCTTTCTATTAATATGAGTGAATAGGTATAACTACCTTATTCAGGATATCCCTCCATGTGTTCTGACATCATCCAAACCGTATCACCATATTACAAATACACAATAGTAAGATGCATATCAGGTATGAATTACTACAACTATCATACACCTTTAATTAACACATAGCTTGCACAAATACACTGAACTCATATGTAGAACCAACTTTCATACCTTAATATGCCTTCAACAACTCATACATGTAAAAACAAATTCACATACTACACAAAGCTAGTGTTTTCCCATATCTCTCTGCTCATTCATTACTTCTTTACTTTTTGCTACCTATCCTTTTCATATGATTATATACGATAAACATTATTAACATTGAAGGATTTAAGATAGGAATAGATTATTCATCATCCTTGCTATCACACAAGAATTTTATTTCTTATCGCACTTCATCATACTGTATGTCACTATTACATTCACTAGATGACCCCACCAAGGTAGTTATGCACCATATATGATTCATTTTCTCTTATCATTTCATTCCCACCTTGCTCTTATTAAGGAATATATGAAAGAGAAGATGATTTTCAGACTTGGAATACTTGTATTCAAACATTCCCTTAATACATTCTCGTATGTAGATTTACTTAGCTATCAATAGAGATATTTGATTAATTAGCACTTGCTTGAATCTCACAACCTCTTTATTTTATAACTTCTCCATCATATTTCAAACCCTTTCTTACGTTTCATAGTCCTCTTACTATATACTATTCTTTAATCAGTCATCTTAAATTCTAAATTTTTCTCTTATGACCATGTTGCTTATTCATATGTATGGTCATGTATACCATATTGCACATATTTCCACCTTTATCTTTATACTATTGTGAAGTTAACATTCTAAATTAATAGTCCTATTAGTTTTTACTCATGTTGAATACATTACATATTCTTCATTTTTACATCAAGTGGATCATGCATGGGTCAAACATAGTTTCTCTTTCAATCAAGTTTTTCTCTTCTGAATACAGTCCACCTTTATATGACTTATTCATTCATTAAACTACACCTATGTTCTTTGCTTAGCAACTAGTTTATTGTTCTAGTCTTATGAATTACATGTTCATACGATCCTTTTTACTTTTATGAACCTATTGAAAGCTCACTCTATTCTTCGACTTAGCCTTTGCTTTAGAGTTCATAAAAGCATTATACGCTATTATATGATTCATTCTTCATGATTGATTCTTGTTATCTTGAACCATACATACATACATTTCACATATCTTTTCTATATTTCATATGTATAGTTCATATAATATTGATCAATAAACTGATTATGAACTTCATATCATGTTCTATTATTCCCAATTAAGGGTTTCACATATGAGGCCCCAAAATTGAACCTCAGATATCAGTTTCAACTAATTCTTAGTTGTTCTGATCTTGCCCATCTGTTTTAACATCTTACTGTATGTACATTCTTACTCTGAGGTGGGTCTAATTATTCCAATTATATTCTTATTATGTTATAGATAGGATTCATTAGATCCTAGTAACGCATCCTGCCAACTGGACCAGGCCAAACCTGAAGTCCTGAAGCCAAGAACTACAAAGGATTACATTCTTCCTGAACTGACACTCACATCTCAGAAACTCAGCCGATTGGTCAGAAACTCGGCCGATTGCTTCACAACTCGGCCGATCCGCTTGAAACTCGGCCGATCAACTTGCCGTTTGATTTCATGAAAAAGGAAACTCGGCCGAATTACATACAACTCGGCCGATCAGTTTGCTGTTCGATTGCCTATTAAGGAAACTCGGTCGAACCACATACAACTCGGCCGAAACGCATACAGACTGAAAACCTAAATAGACCTGTTGATGTCAATTTCACTCGAATCAGCGGGCAAAACCATAGAAACAAAATCTCATTCAAAGGTCAATTCTAGTCTACTTGTTACAAAGAATGAAATCAATAAATGCAACAACTGCATAGTGTGCAACAAATATTAAAGACCCATATTTTAAAGTATTGAATATTTCCATTCAAACATATAAGAGCATTTCTGTACATTTCCAACAAAAACAACATTATGAAATGTAAGTTCTATCTCCTTTTTACATTTATGCTCTTAATTCTTGTTTCTTTCCTCGTTTTCTAACCCTAACATTTCTAGGGTTCCTCTCTAGCCCATTCTTCCACTGTATACCTGGCCAGGGTATACGTGAAAGAATAGACAGAGTAGCTTGTACTGGCTGATCCAAGTACTCAGATATCGGGCCAGGATATCCAAATACTCAAATCCCCAAAGCTAACATCAAACATCTCCTATCTGCCACACTTAGGACTCTAACTTACTAACTTAATGGTCCTTGACAACTCACCCTAAGCTCTGATACCAAGCTGTTACACCCCGATCTCACAATTTCCTCAAATCATGAGATTAGGGCATAAGATAGGATTTATATGTAACACAAAGAACACCTTTAACTTTTTCTTTTCTTTTAACCTCTTGTTTCATCGCATTGAACCACATAAAACATCTTAACAAGGGAATCTGAACATTTCTTTTACTAATCAGACTTTAACAGAAAAGATACATGTATAAACATTCATGATGTCTTTCACAACTTGTGCACATAAAACTTGTTAACTAGCATACATATCAAAGAGGAATAATATTACACATTGTAACTACAACTCTCTCTCTAAACTCTTACTGAGGACCTAGAGTGACAAGGACCGACTGACTCAACTAATCTCGTACTTGACTCCTGTGGCAGGTCTACACTGATGCTCTGACCATCTCCAAGTCCATGCGGTTAACCCTAAAAATGTTTGAGTAGAGGGGTGAGCCTACTCGCTCAGTGAATGAGTACTTCATGGAAACAGACTAATGCACTAATGTGATTTCAGATATAATTTGAATAAATGATATGAAATTTAACAACAATAAATACTACACTGAGCAGTTCTAAAACAATATAATTGAAATAACAAAGAATGTAAATATTGCATCCAAAGAATAACCACTAGAAGACTATGCTTTTAGTCTTTCTTAACTTTTTCATTTATAAAGAACTCTGTGAACCTATATGATCATATTTTAACTTATGCCCTAATCATATGCAGTGTACTCTGCATATAAAGATCCGTAACAAATTCATGCTACGACCCCACCGTACAAGACTTAGCGACACACCCGGGAAATGCTAAGTCTGACGCCAGCCCTGCTCTGCTACAGGACCCCTGGCTCTCCGGCCAGAAACATAGGCTCTACGGCCTCAATGCACAACCACGTGTGCTCCCGACTCCTCCTTTAACCTGAGTACACCGGCGGAGGGTCACAGGGTTACCTTCGTGACACAAGCACGAATGATGTTAGATAACCGTGCTTTCTTTTTCCCAGTGCCATCGTGACACAAGCACGATTGTTGTTAGACACTGCCTCTCTTTCCTCGTTTGTCCGTGACACAAGCACGGATGATGTTGCAACACGAGTTTCACCCCTAAGTAACAAACCTTCCTTTAGGGGTTCTACGGTGTTAGGTCACTTAGGTCTATTAATTAATTAACATATAACTATCATAACTCATGTATTCAACATATACCATGTCTCAGTAACATCCCTTTCTAGAGCATGTCATATCTCATCACCTGCAATTTACGAGATATGTATTGAAATATAAGAAGCCCTGCAGTATGTAAATATCATTTCAGAAAGAACAAGCATATAAAGTTAAATGCACTAGAAACATACAATTCAACAATTAAGCATCACCACATCTCATATCGAGACCTTTCATATTACCATAGCATGATTCATTGAACACCTTATCCTTAGGGTTTCATTTGCCTTATTCATTCATCACATGCCAACACCCTACTCTTAGGGTTGCATTTGCCTCATTCATCTTTTCATTTACCTCATTCACTTGTCGCATGTCTCTCATAAGAATTTCATAGGATATAAGCAGTCACTAGATAAAGATTGTTTCCAGCAAATCATATGCAATCAATATAGACATGAAACCATGGAAATTTAACTAAACTTAGGGTTTCCATACCATTCACTGAGATATCATGTATCAAGAATAAAATTCAATTAAGATAACCCATGTGGTACATCCTAACCACTTATAGGATTACTAGTCCTTTTCAATAAGGTTGAAACTCTAGCGATATCTCAATTAGGTCAAACCCTAATTACATCATTTGATATAAATCTAAAAGCATCCTCACTAGGAAGTGTTGTATACGTATCTGATATGAATCTACCATCAAAAAGTCGTTCAAATAGAGAAGGAATCCGTATCATATCAATTTACAATAACTTAAATCAAACGGACATTTCAGGATTTAGAATTCACATGCTAAGCATTTAGGGATTTGGATGTTATAATAAAATTCGTGCATTAGAATGTTTGAAGGAAGAACCCACTCACCCTAAGGTGTGAAAACACCTCACAACTGTAGCTCAACTCAGAGAATCTCGAATTCCTATCAAATCCCTAGCAAAACTCCCAATTCTTCTTCCATTCAACTCGGGAACCTTGAAAAAGAGGGATTATGAAGAAAGGGTGAGAAAAGAGGGAATTTCGACATCATCTTGGATCAAATCAGAGCAAGGACGGAATCTTGACATGAGAGAGAAGATTCACCATAAAAGTCTGTGCAAGGAATCCGAACTTACTTGATTTCACCCTTCCTGGAATCGCAAAACCCTAATTCAGCAATTCCCCCACTTTCTCCACTCAAGCCCTAATTCTCCTTCTCTCTCTAGGAGCTCGTTTCTCTGGAATGAAATGACGAAGAATGAGAGCTGTGTGTGTGTGTGGTTGCTCATATAAGTCAATTGAGCTGCTTGGGTCAATTGCATATTGACCCAACACTTAACTTTAATTATATTGGCTGAATATTCAGTTATACAAAAGTTACTGTAATTCGTTTATTTCAGAGATCAAACCTTACCCAAAAATTATGGGAATTTAGCAAGTTGTGTATAATTGATCTATAAAGCTTCAGTTAAAATTTTAGATCATTTGGAGTTACCAATAATTAATTAAAAATCGAAGAGGGCACTGCTATATTGCAGTCTGCAGAATATTCGGCCGAGTTTGTCCTGCACAAACTCGACCGACACCCTTACTGTAGGCATTCAAAAGTCATCCAAAAATTATGCCAATTTAACAGAGTGTCTAAAACTGTGTTTTTCAAGCACAGTTAAAATTTGAGATCAATTGGTTATACCAATAAAAAGATAAAATTCAATTACCACACTGCTGTAAAATTCTGGAAATGTGATCGGTCGAGTTTGAAACTCGGCCGATAAATAGGTCAGAGAATTCTTCAAAAATTCTGATATTTTCCAATGTTGTTCACATTTTATATATCCAATTCATATCCAAATTTGAAGTAAATCAGAGTTACACATAAAATACTAAAAATCATTTAGTGAGACATTCTACTTATCAAATTCTGTATTCATGTATCATCAAAACCCTATTTTGGGCCGATTAGGGTTTATGCTTCTCAAACCCTAATTCTCAAGACAAAAGAACATTTAAACTTATTATCATAGTTAAAACATCCTAATTGTGTTATCGTTATTAATTAGATTTCAAGAATGATTATTCCAATTAATTTTTGCAATTGTCTAGGTAAACCCTAGTTTACCAATTAAGCTCAGATGGGGTCGTAACAGCAGCCTTCCCGTCATTATCCCAAAAGTCCTATTTTTAGGTAGATTGGGGTCCTAATCACATCAGGACCTCCCACGACAGATATCCCTCATGGGTGATTAGGACAAATACATAAGATGTGCTAGAGGGTGATAAATAGATATGAATGGAGAATAAAATATGATCTTGAGTAGATATGAATAGTTAAAATAGGAAAACAAGATATACCATCTAAAGTAGTTGAAATAAATAAAGTAGTTAGAAGCATGGTCAAATTATCATTTTTAACAATGTTAACAGATTAGGCAGTGTCATGGGAAGGATCGTCTAATCATGAATAATAACAAAATTAATAAGAGAGGTAGCTCAATCCTATGGATTCAGGAGGTTCAAAAGGGGCTCGAAATACAATGGATATGGGGGTATTTATAGGTGGATATTGGGGTTTGGAGTTCTGAACATAATCTTCCGGAAGAGGTGATAGATCACCAGGATGTGTCATTTCTGTGGGGTGTGAAAATTGAGGCAATCCTCCATGTGGGACATGGTGGATGACTCAGATCCGCCAGGTATCCCAGGTCGAGTAACATTCATTTCTCATATTTCCCGTATTTTTAGGAATGTTCCAAAAAAAATCAAAGAGAATTTTGGAGAGAGATAATTTATGATTACCCCTTATATTTATAATAGAAAATGTAATTGAAAATATGTGGGGGAAGGAATATTTTATTTAGGATAATTGAACTAGGCAATTCATGAAAATAGCTTGTAAAAAGCAAAACTAAAGAGCAAATCACACTTTCAGGCCGAAAAGAATTCTTATTTATAGAAAGCCCCGAATTGGGGTAAATCTAGGTGAAATCAGGGGTATTAAATATGCTGAAAATTGTGGGGAAAATGAAGAATAAAGGAAAAACGTGGGAAATTTACAGAATGTGGAATGAACTTCATTATTTGTGAAAGAATCAACCTTAATCATGATTTTTGTTGAGTAGTCTGCCCCTCCAAAGGCAAGGTTTGAGATAATAGTGAGAACCACATCATTGAACCAAGTCTGACCCCCATTTTAGGTCACGAAAGGCCAAAAAGGTTGGACTCATCAAAGATGTTCTAATAACCTTATGAAGAGTGGAAAGTGTAAGTGATGTCTTTTCTTTCTATGGATGACCTAATGAAATATCCATTCAAAGAAAAAATAAGGTTGGGTGTAAATGATTGCTCTAGAGTAAGGGTACCTCTAGCCGAGACATTACCTATATGTAACCAACCATTTGTTCTACTAGAGTTCTGATCAGACATTTGAGGTTTATTGGTCGCATAAATGACTCTCATTGTCACTTATAGTTCTTAATTCAGTACATGATTGATTCTCTCACTAGCCTCATGCCTTTGCTAGAAAAGGTGGATGTCAAAAGGTGGATAAGATCAGTGATTTGTAGTCAATGATCATGGAAAAAGTGGCTATTGCTTATCTATAAAAGATTCTCAAATATGATTTATCATCTCTTTAAATCAGAGGATTTCTTTAGTTTTCATTTATTTTAGAGTGAGTGAGTTTAGAGTTAGGACCAAAACTCTTAAACGGACGCAATATGGAGATTTTTTGTAAAGGATAGGGCCTTCTTTGTTGAGATTGTCAAACAAGTTCCTAGATCTAAGGCCCTTCCTGGCCACTAGTTGTATTGGTCAAATGTCTGCCCTCTTGGTGTATTAGAAATTATTCAAAACAAGTTGAGACTGGGCATCAAGGGATCATCCATTAAAAGGTGGTCACCATGATGTGTTCCTCCACTGATTCATCATCTATCCCCTAGAGTGTCAACAAGTGATTAACCCCAACTCTCTAGTTCTCTTCCTAATTTGAGGGTGATTACCGATATTGGAGATTAAGATATGATTCAGGAACATAAAAAGGTTACTATGAGTCATATCATTTTTAAGTCATGATATGAGATTATAGAAAGATCTGAAAATGTGTAGTGTGAGTTTGGTTCACTTTTAGGTTGTAAGACTCGACCATAAGAAGATATGAGCATGAAATCTAGGTTAATGGTCCATTTTCAAGTTGTAGTCCAGGACCGTTAAAAGATTTGAGTTGGGTGACGATTTTGGTTGTTTAAGGTCATGATCCAGGACCACATACAACAATTTTGGGTTTTGAGTTGGTTCAATTTTAGTTCATGATCCAAGACACTGGAGATCATAGTTATACTAAAAAATTTATGTTTTACAATTCTATGATGTTTTAGGAAATTTCAGCTTTTTACAATTCTATGATGTTTTATTTATGTTTTTTTTACAATTTTAATAGGTTCTGGAAATTCAGCTAAAAATTCTAGGATGTGTTCGCAATGTTTGTAGAAGTTTTATTTTTAAAAGAGGGGAAATGAGAGGAGGGTCGTGTACCCTTCTCATTTATCCTATCAGCTTAAGCAGCATCGACAATGACATGCTCGAAGGCGATCGAAGGAGGCTTGTGAGGACAAGGAGAGAGCCAACAGATTGCATTGATTAGCCAGCCTTTCAATGGTGGATTTATGCTTTCCCCTAACTCTCCCCAATGGTATAGTCGATGGAAACTCTACAATGGATTTGGAGCTTTGGATATCCTCTCCATGGATGTTTTCTTGAGGTTTTTTGCTGCATTCATCTCAGGGAAGGTACAACTTTTATTTTCTTACTTCAGTTTGGCCATTTTGGCCCTTAGTGGCAAATTTTGTATTTTGGCTTCCTGACATTCTTCTATAGTCTGGAGGTTGAAGACCACATGAACTTGCGTTCTGATTTGTGATTTGGATGCTTTTTCTATTTTTTTGGCCATCCCATGTATAATTGATTCATTTTGATTTGCTATTCGACTCTCACAAGAACTTTTGACAATGGCATTCCATCATGATCTTTGTCGATTTGTCTCTTTCCCTTTTTGGATAGCTCAACAACATTGTCACATCTCAACACTGACACCATTTTTACTTGGTCATGGGGAGGTTGGGGAGCTTTCGATGGTTGTGGTTGTGGTGGTGGTGGTGGCCTTTGTTGTGATGGATTAGAATTTTGGAGGATGTACGGTGGTTGTTAATGAGGTTGTTGTAAAATTTGTTGCGGAGTTGATTAATATTGTAGTGGTCATAGGTATAGATATGGTGTTTGTGAAGTGCATTGGAAGTTGTGTAGAGGTTGTGGTGGTGGTGGAGAATAAGGGCTGGACTGACCTTGGTATTGTTGTAAAGTTGTCACTTGTTCTGGTGGTGGGATGTAGGTGCCTTGAGGAGCACCCATGTATCCACCAATACTATTAGGATTGGCTGAAGTGTAGGAGGGAAGTTTCCCCTCCTCCTAGTGGGTAAGTGATTAAGAGATTTGATTCAACCTTTTCTCGAGCTTACTAATATTTTTTCCATGAGAGGAAACATATTTCTTGACTTCATATAGGCTCTTCAACCTTCAAAGAACCTCTTCTTCAAACCTTGAGTTCTTCCTTTTTCATTGGTCTCCTTGTTGTGGGACAATTCCTCCATTCTAGAGTATAAGAATTAGACATTGAGTCTTGGTTTCTACAATTTCCAAAAGAGTGGAGTGCCTTAACCTCCTCATCAATAGAGTCAGCAAAGTCAAAAAAATGGCTAGCATGGCCTCCCATGTGGGTCTTCATCAAGTTCATCATATCTGTCAATATTTTCATCACTTGTGTGTTGGTGTCATCTTTGTCTTGGGTAGGGGCAACTCCCATGTTCCTATCACATCGGACACCCACACTAGAAGCTCGATGTCATGAGTTTTTAGCCAAGTGATCAAAAAGTGGCCAAGACTCTTTGAGAGGTTTGGCCACTATTGCACCACCACAATGCATCTACAATGATATGACCCATCTCAGAAAGTCCACAATAGAAGATTGAACTAGTTGCCAAAGAGGCATCTCAAGGTGGAGGCAGTCTCTAAGCAATTTATGAAACCTCTCCCATGCCTCATGAAAATATTCATTCTCTTTTTGACTGAAGGATGTGATATTGAGGAAAATATGGCATCAGATGTGGTAGTTGAAACAAAAATTTAACTACCATATTCCCCTTTCATAAATAATGGGAAGGACGGTTGCAAGGTTTATACCTGGTCCTGGAGTAAGTCCAACAACTATCCCTTGCTATAGCATGTGTCTTTCTTCAAGTTGCACCTGGACAATGTCAGCAACAGCCTCCTAGTTGATCACCATGGACAACAGTTGACTTCGTCCTCCTAGCGAGTGGCAACAACCTCCTCACCTCTATAGTAGTCCACACGAGTCGTCGGGAACTCCTATCATTCTAGTTGAATGGACAAGGAGTTGTCCCTTCTAGTCAGTGTGCTAGCGTTGACTTGCTCTCCCAACTGTCTCCCCCTTGCTATCCCTTCCTTTAACAGGTAGGACTAGCTCGGGTTCTCACGATACTACAACTATGAGAAGACAACAAGTGTCAGAGCTTATTGTCATGTCTCTAGAATGCCTCGACTACCCCTCTATTTATATGAGGGTCAGTTTCAGGAGTTCTAGTCTAAGTGGGAGTCAAAGAGATGGAATTTTCATGAATTTTTGGAACCTACAAATGTTGAACCAATCGGTTCACAGCTAAACTGATCGGCTCACATGTGATCCAATTAGTTCAACCCTTGAACTGGTTGTTTCACTATGTTTTCCTGTCGCAATTGTATTTAGCAATTGATATTTGATTAATGCACAACACGATGTCAACATCAATCCTTGATCCAATGGAATTGATCAATAGAACGATCAGTTCACAACCTGAACTAGTCAGTTTAAAGATTTGAGTCGATTGGTTCACTTGTTGAACTAGACACTTCAAGGTTCTAATTGTTGATGTTAGTTTAAATTGACCTGACACTTGAATAGATCAGTTCAACTCTTAAACTGACCAATTCATAGTCCAGTCAGTCAACTTTCTACCATTGTTCTAATTGAATACCTAACACTTTAGTAATCAAATTCAAACTACATTCTTGAATAAACTCCTATTCTAGGTGTATCCTATGTGTGTGACCCTATAGATTCCAAGTTACTTTGGCAGTGAATGTCCATAGCCAATTTATGACATCACAAGCAAAAATTGGTATAGTAAGACATCATTGCCATTAGAGAACAACTTCAACCTACAACATGTCATTGGTGTTATTGTGAATGTATAGTTCCTTTGTCACTGATATCTAGATTGAACTCAAGGCATGGAATCATCATCCTCTTCAACCTTCAATCCATGTTCCTTGAATCGAAGCATATTATGTAAGATATATGTAAGTTCAATATCACATATTGACTCACATGAGCATGGCCATGCATTTCTCAGTCTCACATATCAAGTGGCTAAGATATCATACTCATGTAGGAGGGACAAATCCCATCTACATCACTCACAACCATCCCCAAGTGTCACAATGCACCCGAACACCACCTTTATGGCAACCCTTATTCAAGGCCATGGTGGATGATGTCAAAGTACATCAAACAACATGTGATGAATGTAGTTATTTTAGGTCTAAGAACCACAACCACCACCATCACTATGAGAGATGATTCTGACTACCAATCATGGTTTCCATGTGTCACTCTCAAGATGAGTCTGTCTGATACAATGTTCTCTAACAAGTATCTATGTATTTGGTTTGATATCACATATCATGACTTAATGATATTTTGTCATCAACCAATATACATTCTAGTTTTATGTGTTATTATTGTCTATCAGATTCCATAATAACAACCAACTAGGGACATAACAAGAATGTATATACTCTTAACATATGTATGATCTCGTTGTTCAGGTCCTCAACCTGAAGACATACTTCATTGAGTAACGTCATTATTTATACATATACTATGTTACATCATCATCTCATAATTGAATAAAATAGAATAAAGTGTAATATTGACTTTATTATTAATCAAAATGTTTACAAGATATGCCATTACAATCATCATATTATTGGCTCTATGGGCATACATACCAACAGATTCCCACTAGCACTTAGAGCCAATCACCCATGAACTTAATCCCAAGTGATCTAAATGACCTTCATGCTTCTGTTGTGAAACTATTTTTGTCAAGGGGTCAGCCACATTGCTCTTGATTGGTACTCTACAATCTTCACACCTCCTTGTTGTATGATCTCTCGTATGAGATGGAATCATCTTTGTATGTGCTTGGAATGCTGATGCGGTCTAGGTTCCTTAGTTGGTGCAATAGCTCCATTGTGGTCACGGTATAGCTCAATTGCAACATTGATGCTTGGAACCGCACCAAGTTATGCAATGAACTTCTTGATCCAAACAGCCTCCTTCGCTGCATTAGATGCATCAACTGTCTCTTTCTTGGAACTCTTCCAGCTTACAAGTATGTTGTTCAGGAAAAACACAAATCCAGACTACAATCTATAGTCATCTTTTTTAGTTTGGAAGCTTGCATCGGTGTAACCCTTTACCACCAACTCCTTCTCACCACCGTATACCCAGAACTGATCCTTGGTTCTTCTCAAGTAGTTAAGGATATTCTTTACGATAGTCCAGTGACATTCACTGGGATCTGGATGATACATGGTAGTCATACTCAGGGCATATGAGACATCAGAGCGAGTACATAACATTGTGCACATGATAGATCCAACTGTAAATGCATATGGAATCTTACTCATGCACTCCCATTCTTCACAAGAACTAGGACATTGAGCTCTAGAGATACTAACACCATGAGACATGGGCAACTTTCCTCTTTTTGAGTTTTCCATGTTGAACCTTTTCAACACTTTGTCAATGTATGTGCTCTAGCTTAGGCCAAGAAGCCTTCTAGATCTATCTCTATAGATATTGATTTCTAGAATATATGAAGCTTTGCCTAAGTATTTCGTAGAAAATGTATTTCCTATCCAGGTCTTTACCATTTATAAAGTAGGGATGCCATTCCCCATCAATAGTATGTCACCCACATACAATATGAGGAATAAAATCATGCTTCCACCAACCTTTTTGTAAATACAAGGTTCATCTTCATTTTGACTAAAGCCAAACTCATTGATTGTTTTGTCAAATCGAAGATTCCAATTTTGAGATGCTTGCTTCAATCTATAGATTGACCTTTGTAGCTTACAGACTTTATTTGCATCCTTTGGATTTATTAAACCCTGGGGTTGTATCATGTACACATCCTCAAGAATATTCCTATTAAGGAATGTATCTATAACATCCATCTACAAAATCTCATAGTCATGATAAGTTGCAACAACAAGCGTGATCCTAACTGACTTAACCATGGCAACTGGAGAAAAGGTTTCATCATAGTGAACGCCTTGAACTTGTCTGAAACCCTTTGCAACCGATTGACCTTTGTAAGTTTGTACATTACCATCCATGTCGGTCTTCTTCTTAAAGACCCACTTGCACCCTATGGGTTTTACCTCTTCAGATGGATCTACTAAGGTCCATACCTTGTTGGTTTACATGGATTCCATCTCAGATCTCATGGACTCAAGCCATTTCTTAGACTCTGGACCCTTGACAGCTTCTAGGTAGGTAATTGGCTCATCATCAATGACTGACTCATCACCTTCTTGAGTCACTAGATAACCAAATATATCTAGCTCAAGGTGTGTCCTACTAGATCTATGAGGTTCCTATATTATATGAGGAATTTGAGATTCAACAATGATTTATGACTCTCTATGTTCCTCTTGTACCTATATAGGATCAACATTTTCTTGTTGGCCTCAAACTTCTTCGAGATCTACTTTCCTCCCACTGATTTCTTTAGAAATGAATTCCTTTTCTAGGAGTACAACATCCCTGGAAGCAAACACTTTGTTTTTAGATGGGGTATAAAAGTAATATCCTTTGGTGTCCCTAGGATATCCAACAAAATAACATTTATTCAATTTGGGTCCAAGCTTTTTGGGAAACTATTTTCTCACATAATCTTTGCAACCCCATATATTCATTAAAGACTCATTGGGACACTTCCCATACCATATCTCATATGATCTCTTTTGAACCTATTTGTAGTACACGGTTTAGTGTAAACCCAGTGGTTTCTAGAGCATAACCCCAGAAGGAATTCAGAACATCAACAAAACTCATCATTGATTGCACCATATCCATCAATGTACGATTCCTTCTTTATGACACACCATTATGTTGTGGTGTTCTAGGTGGAGTCCATTGTGATATTATACTAAGGTCTCATAAAAGGTCCTCAAACCCTTGCTTAGGTATTCTCCACCTTGGTCAGAACAAAGTTCCTTAATACTTTTACCAAGTTGGTTCCATACTTCATTCATGAAATCCTTAAACTTTTCAAGAGTTTCTAATTTTTGTTTCATCAAGTAAACATAACCATACCTATTGAAGTCATCAATGAAGGTAATGAAGTACTGATAACCACCTCTAGCAGGTTTTCTAAAAGGGCCACATACATTAGTATGTGTGAGTCTTAATAGATCACTATCCCTCTCACTATTTCTAGTGAAGGGAGTCTTTGTCATCTTTCCTAACAAATAAGATTCACATGTCTCTATTGATTCAAAATGAAAAGAATCTAGATAACCATCTTTATGGAGTCTAGATATGCGATTCTCATTGATGTGCACTATATGGCAATGCCAAAGATATGTTTTGTTTGAGTTATTAAGTTTTAATCTTTTTGTATTCACATTACAAACATTTGTCTTTAGATCTAGCAAATAAAGACCATAAGACATTGGGGCATTGCCATAAAAGATCTCATCTTTTGAAATAGAATATTGACCATTCTTTATATAAAATTCATTTCCATACATATCCATACAAAATGCAGAAATAATGTTTCTATTTATAGTGGGTACAAAATAATGATTCATTAACTCAATTACAAGACCTGTGGGCAGAGATAAATTATAGGTTCCAACTGTAGAGACAACAACTCTTGCTCCATTTGTGACTTACAATGTGACCTTGCCCTTTCTTAAAGGTTGACTTATTTTTAGATCTTGCATATTCGAACATATTTGAGATCCACATCCGATATCAATTACCCAAGATGAAGAAGTATACAAATTTATCTCAATTACATATATACTTGAGTGGAGATCTCTACCCCCAACCTCATCTTCCTAAACCCCTTTAAGTACAAAGGACATATTCCTCTTGTAGTTTTCTTTCTCCTTATCTTGAGTGTTGAAGATCTGGATTTATACTTAGCCTCAGAAATCTTCTTGGCCTTGCTTTCATCCTTGGACTCCATTCCACTGATCACCATCATAGATTTGTCCTTCTTCATTCGTGCTTTGACATTTATCAACATGTCAAGAAATCCAGACAATAGTTCTGGCCATGTTATTCAAGTGGTAACACTTAATAACTGGCTATATGATTTAGGAAATGATTATAGAATCATATATGTTGACAACTCTTGTCTCAAAAAGAATCCCACTTCCTCTAGATGTTTCACATGTTCAATCATATTGAGCACATGGGTCTCTACTAGATATCCTTCTATCATCTTATACTCAAATAATGCTTTTGATACATTGTACCTTTCTTCCTTTGCATGATTATGGTTCACGTTCTTAAGATGTGCTACCATCTCAAGAATCCCCATGTCTTCATATTGCTCATGCAATTCACAGTTCATACAACATATCATAAGGTGTTTAATGTCTAAGGCATCATTGGTATGCTTTCAATAACCATCCACTTCATCCCTAGGTGCATCAGGAAAAGGTTCTTCTGGCATGAGAGTACATGGGACATTGAGCTTATGATCATTATTTAGAACCCTTCTCAAAGTCCAAAACCAATCATGAAAATTTGCCCCATTGGTTTTTTCTTCTTAAGTACTGATCGCAATGTCAATTTGTTTGCAATTTACTTCTACAAGAAAAATCGTGATTTCTCAAAACACTTTTTATTTGATTTTACTAAAATAAATTTTGACGATGTTTAATTAGGCCTTTAAGTAACTATTTCTCCCACTATTTTGTTCAAATTGATAGTCCTCACATACCAATTTGGAAGATTGCAGCTTACAACCTTCTAGTGAGCCAAGACCCAAAACAATTGAGTTATTCCCGGCCAATGCCAACATCCATAATCAATCATTAAGGTAGGCAACTTTTTCCAATTACGTCTTATGTAATTCTTGGATAGATGGTATGTGCAACTCTTTGCCATAGTCATATGTATGCTTCTAGGTACTTAATATCATTAAGATCACCTAGTTAAGTTTGACCCAAATGCCAACACGATAGTAATGCATTGACGTAGTTTTTATTGCACTAACAAACTCACTTAGGGCTGAAATCCTAAGTTTTTACCAAAACCTTGTGCAATAGTACCACCCTCAAGCAGACGGATCTTATCACAATATAGTTAAGGATTGAATCCCAAGGAACAAGATTTTTAAGAATCTTACTAGTCAAATCTAGTTGAATCAAGACTAATATTTAGAATAAGAGTTGATTTGGGTTTAGTTAAACTAATTGTAAGGGAAGTAAAAAGAGCAGGATTAAAACTTAGTTTAGATTAATGATGGGAATCACTGGGGTGGAATCGGGTTTTGCCACCACTACACATGCAAATACATCCAAAACACATCCAGATAAGATACAACTATCCAAATGGAGTAGAAAGCTATTCGTTAGGAAATAAAGTTTGCGTAAGCATCTCCATGGGTTCGATGTCTCGTTACCCACGAGTCACACACCTAATACTATGGAGATATCCCTTTGAAAGTTCTCATATGGGCATCAACCATGTTAATCGATATTCAAATCCTAAGTATTAAAGTTCTCGCAATAAAGGAATATAATAGATCATGCAAGGCAGGTGATCAATCCACAAAGTAGGCATTAAATGATTAACAATGAAATGGAAGGTTATATACAAGCCATGGAATGTTATAATATGAACATGTAAGCACGGGCAGAAGGGCTAGTCCCCACACCCCAGCAAAAAGGACTACTCGCTCCTCATGATGGAAACAAGAAAAATGAGAGAGAGGGAAGATTCTGCCATGGTCATGGTGAAGAAGGTGGTCGGATCTCGGTGGAGAAACGATCTTCTACATGATGTCGGGGCAGATCTCGAATGAGGAGGGAGAGAACACCAAGGAAAGTGAAGCAAATATTCTCTCTCCTTATTCCTTCTTTTCTCACACTCTTACTCAGGAGATGGAGCGGTAGGTGGCTGATGGTGGCGTAGATCTACAGATCTAGAGTCCCCACCACTCTCGTGGTAGAAGATGGATCTGGATGGAGTGGAAATGGAGAAGAAGCAAGAACACCAAAGAGGCAGTCTTTGGCAGAAAAGATCATCTTCCTGAGGCTGGGCATAGAGCAGCAACCTCTCAGTGTTGCAGAATGGAAGAGATCCCCTTAATAAGATGGGTGGGTGGCCTATTTATAGGCACACTCCACCGACTTACTTCTGGATCGCGGTCATCTTGAGGTCGTGGCATGATCGCGATCACGTCTCTTCGCGTCTTGCATTGGAGGGGTCGCAGTTAGAGTCAGGTTGTGGAGGGGCAAGATCACGATCGTGATCTATCAACAATCACGGCTTTCTTGTGGCTCGCGGAATGGAGGTTAAGGTCTGCTTTAGCTCGTGATCTTCTCTGGTCGAGTTCCTCTAAGGTCGCGGTCCTATGAGGTTGAGGTGCAACCAGGTCATGGTCACGGTCTGTCTATGGCTCATGATATTCTCAGGTTGCTAGCCTCTTCAGGTCGAGGTGTGGGCATCTTCTAGCATCGTGGTCACGGTCGAGCAAGTGTGGACCTCGATCGCGATCTCTTCCAGCATCGCGGTCGAGGCATTGCCTCCTTGGTCATGGGTCGCGGTCATCATGAAACAAACCCACCCGGGGGGTATTTAGAGGCTTATTGAATATCAAATGTCAGTTTATGGACACTTATAGGTCATCCCAAATGACCTCCAATCAAATAAATAACCTTATTGGTTGATAGCTTCTAAAGATAAGCTCATTTATAAAGATAGTAATCCCTAAAATGTCCTTGGAAAGAAAACACCTTCAAACCAAGGTGCAACTAGGTGCCCCATCATTCAAAAACTCGATAATGGTAAGAGAATATCTAAAAATTATAATGCATGTGACAACTTGCAAAGAAAACCTCCCAATTGGGTAAATTGCAGAAAAGTCCAGAATGTACCTAAAATTGCATAACTTACACAATCAACATCCAAATTGGACCAAACTTCATCCACAAGTTATATTTGATGTGTTGAATATGAATTTTCCATTATTTTCATCTTTTGAAGTTATATAATCACATTATTCATTACTTATGCCTTTTATTCATTTTCTCTCTCCTAAACTTATCCTTATATTTCAAGGTTGTCCAAATTAGATGAAAGTTGACATGTATGGTAATTTTGATATGTAGATTTTGAATTTGACATTTTTTTCAACTTTTGAGACTTATTTTTATGAGATATATCATATGGCCCATTAACGACCCATTATCTAAATTATTCATCCAATTAAGTTCCTTATCTTCGTATTACCACCAAAATGAGTTATGTGGCATATTTTATGTATTCATTATAAACCTAAGATTAATGTTAGAAAATCAGGTTATATTAAGGTGATGTATACATGCATTATCTCATTGGGGTTATATTAAATATCTATTTAGGTCTAACCTTAAACCTTGTTTGGCGAAGTCCAAAATGTCAACTTCCAGGGTAGGGTCCAAGATCTAGTGTTACAACACACCACCCCTTAAAGGGATTTTGCCCTTGAAATCAAAACATCCACATATAAGAAAACAAATTATTCACCACCCCTTAAAGGATTCATCTTATTAAGTCAAAACTATTCTTTAGCTATAAAAGGTTCAACTACACTTCCTTACATCAAACTACATAAGCATTACTAAAAAAACATAACTTGCAAAGACTAACTATGAACTATGGGTTAACTTTCTCTTGTCTATCTTCAAACAAATCTTTACACCTGGGAGGCTAGTTCAACATATTAGGGTCCCTAAAGATAAATCATATAAATGTCTAAGGCTACTATTGCCTAAAAGCATGCTATTTTGAACAATTTATATCAGCTCAGGCCAGACTGGTATCATATAAATTCAGGAGTCCTCATAAACCAAGCTAGTGGTGTGGAGGAAAATCTTGCTAGCCCCCAAATCCTGATCCTTTCTAGACACCTTTGCTTTCAACTTCATGTCCTAGTAGCTGCCTAAAGGCCAAGCTAAACAACCTCAAGTTACTATGGTTACTTATGCATCTTTTACTTGTAAGTATTTTAAGGATCTATTCATCATTATTCTAATGTGAAACTATATAATCCTAAATAAACCATTCATCATATATTAATCAACTCTAGGTCAAACATGTCACTTAAAGGTAAGGCAAGGATTCTAACTAGGGAGATAAAATTGAAATAATCAGATTCCGACTACTATGGGCTCTGATACGATGTTGTAAAGAGGCGGGATCACCCCCTTACTAAAAATTTGAAGAATAAAACATCCATTCCAAACACACTCAAAGGTATGCTATAATAGGTGCAAAATTTTCAAACTTTAATAAATGGTATTCAAAACTACCAAAGTATAGAAGCGGAATAAAGATAATGACTATATTCAATTTTCACAAAGATTACAAAAGTACATCATAATATCCCATAAGGGTTTACATGTATGATACAACATAAGGATCTAAGTAGAGAGAAATCTAAACCATAACAACTTTGTATCTAAGATTTAACTCCTTAAGCTAGTCCAAAACTTCATGCCTTATCATCCAAGTCCTTCACCTAGGGTTGGAAGCATACCCCAGCAAGAAGAAAAAATAGATGACATCAACAAAGGTTGGTATGTGCGTACTAAATAGGAAATTGAGAAATATATGGAATAAAGGACATCAAATATAAAAGGCTTCCCATAGAAAGGATAAGGACCACCCAAATGGATATCAAGAGAAAAGCAATTCAAATCATATGATAACAAAAGAATAATTGCCATTAATAAAACATAAAGATTGTACCACACAAGCACATGTAAAGAATTAGGGTCATCAACCTGCATGCATGTGAGATAAACATAGCCTTAGAACAATATAAACACAAAGGCGGCCAAGTCTCATAAACTTGAAACCTGATAGAGAAAGGAATACTGCCAATTTCCCAAATATATAAAACATGGGCCAAGAATCACATATCTTGCCCTAGGTATGAGGTTCCTTTCCATCCTAAAAGAGTAGGAAATATCACATATGTTCGGCAGGAAATAACACATCTGCCATAAAAACCAATGCAATTACACTACTCTAGTGCTATTGAATCACATAGCATGTGAAATGTAGATGCAAGTAGAAAGTATAGTTAGAATATATAAACTAGTCACCACATAAGTGACCAACATATACATCCACCTCATAAGTGGGCAAAAGACATCACATGTCATCTTTTATAGTTCCATCATGGAAAAAGCATAAGATAAGAGTTCAAAAGAATATCCATGATCCCATGATCAATATCAAATAAGGTAGTTCACATGAACCATGATTTTCAAAAGAAAAGACATCATGTATAGGCTAATGTCCATATGACAAAGAGAATGAATAAGCATAGGTGAATTTCTCAACATAGAAGAATAGGGGATACATCATACCTCAACTTCAGAGTATAAATAGTCCAAGTCAAGCCTAGGTCTCCAAAGAACCTCTAGGGAAGGTGGACAGGTCCAATAAGTTAGGTTTCCAAGCTTAGAGAGGCTGGTTTCTCCAACAAAGGTCCTATCTCAAGCAAGAAGCACCTTCTCCACTTTAGAGGTGAAAAACCCTAACAAAAGAACATGGAGATGAGGTGTTTATGGGTTCTAGGTGGGGTTTCACCATGAAAGGCCATGGTTATGACCTGGAGGAAGGTGGAAGGAAGACTAACAACATGAAAATAGGGAAGGAAAGGAGAAAACTTACTAGTTTTGGTCAAAATAACCAAGGAGGAGCTTTAGAAACCCCTAAACAGAGCAAATTTGGAACCCTAGGAGCCTTCTTCACCAAGGTAGGCACCTTCTTTTACCTTGGGACAGCACCTATGTGGACAAATAGAGTAGGAGTTATGCTCTAAGCTAGAGGAAAGAAAAAAGAGTAAGAGTTTTCGAATTTGGAGTTGGGAAGGGGTAGATATGGCTATATAAAGAAAGAGGTCAATTATGAGGTGTATATGAGACTTTCCATGTGTCATGTATAAGGGTGTCCATGGACATGCAAGCCTTTATGGATAAGTAATAAGTCAAGAACAAGGTGTCAAGTTACTTTCCATGTGTCCAATGCTAAGGTTGCCCATGGACATGCAAACCTTTATGGATAAGGAAGAAGTCAAGCATGAGGTGTCCATGGAGCTTTCCATGTGTCCTTAGCCTAGGGATTTCATGGCCATGAAAGAGGACAGCTCATAGAGGCTTCTTGAATATCAAATGTCAGTTTATGGTCACTTATAGGCCATCCCAACTGACCTCCAATCAAATACTTATTGGTTGATAGCATCTAAAGATAAGCTCATTTATAAAGAGCGTAATCCCTAAAATGTCCTTAGAAAGAAAACACCTTCAAAACAAGGTGCAACTAGGTTCCCCATGGTTCAAAAACTCCAGAATGTATAAGGGAATATCTAAATATTAATGCATGTGATAACTTGCAAAGAAAACCTCCCAATTGAGTAAATTGTAGAAAAGTCCAAAATGTACCTAAAATTGCATAACTTGCACAAACAACATCCAAATTGGACCAAACTTCATCCACACATTATATTTGATGTTTTGAATATGAATTTGAAAATATTTACATCTTTTGAAGTTATATAATCACATTATCCATTACTTATGCCTTTTACTCATTTTCTCTGTCCTAAACTTATCCTTATATTTCAAGGTGGTCCAAATTAGATGAAATTTAACATGTATGCTGATTTTGATATGTAGATTTTGAATTTGAAGTTTGTTTCAACTTTTGAGACTTATTTTTATGACATATGTCATATGACCCATTAACGTCCCATTATCTAAATTATTCATCCAATGAAGTTCATTATCTTCATATTACCACCAAAATGAGTTATGTGGCATATTTTATGTATCCATTATAAACCTAAGATTAATGTTAGAACACTAGGTTATATTAAGGTGATGTATACATGCATTATCTCATTGGGGTTATACTAAACATCTATTTAGGTCTAACCTTCAACCTTGTTTGGCGATGTCCAAAATGTCAACTTCCAGGGTAGGGTACGAGATCTAATATGTTACAATAAGTGTGAAGGGGGTCATCCCTAAACACAGAATATGCTCTCATTTCATATTATGTCCCACTTTTGAATCTTGTTGATCTAACTTTCAAGACATCATGAGAAGATCAAGGAATTTGTACTTCTCTTGGTCCTGTAGACAATCAACCCAAATGGATGGAAGCAACATCATGGACCAACATTCTACTAGTGACATCAAGGGGGATTCCGGAGCTAACAAGCAAGATTAGCCCATTGGTGAGGAGAATTACAAGGATATCACGGTGATCAATGAAGCTTAAGTCTCTCAAGTAGGCCCTCTACAAGGCACACCTAAACTACCAACTAATGTTCCCTTTGTGCCACCACCAAACACTTGGTTTGCAAGAGGGTGGCATTACAGGGAGATTCATGTGCTAGTTTATTTCTTCCCATATGATGTGTAGAGTTCCCACCAAGATTGACTAGAATTGTTCCAACTAGATCCCTACCATGGTCCACCATTCATGAACACTGGGGCAGTCCTAATAACTCTTGAAGCAACTACATCTATCTTGAGTTCTGAAGGGGAGATTGAAGGTAAAAAGAAGGAGAAGGAAGCTGAAGTTTCAAAAGAAGATCCTAAGGAGGCTAAGAAAGTCAAAACCATAGTAAAATCATAACACCTAAATGGTTGGGGACCCTTCCCCAGCCTACATTCCTTCAATTGACTATCACACTCCTTATACAATTGGTACAAAGGAGGCGAGTATGGATTCCATCACTAGTATACTTGGCATCGCCAATGACAATCAGACCGCCTATGATACCAGTGGTAGCCGCCCGCCAGAAAGTTGCTACTCTAGAACCCACCATCATGAACCCCCTCTTGGTTAAGATCTTACAAATAATAATAAATCTAGAAGGAAAGAAGGATAGTGGGAAGACGTTTAATGACTTCTACCACTTCTCAGACAATAAGTTGCCCAACAACTTGAGCATGCCTAAGTTCTATGAGTACTCTGGAAAGGGATACTTGGTGGCCCACGTCAAGACATACTACTCGGACATGGCATGGGTCCAAGATAATGATAAATTATTGATCTAATGCTTTTGCATGGACCCTGATAGGTCATACTTTAGCATGGTATAACAAACAAGACATGACAATATCACCACTTAGGCCAAGATGGCCAAGAAGTTTTTTAATAAATAAGCCTATAATATATACCAAGTCCCCACTAATGAATACTTGGAATCACTATAGTATAATATAGAGGAAAGCTTCTCTGAGTTTTTGGATGATGAAGAGAGCTTTCTTCCCCGCTAGAGCTCAAGCCCACAGACAAAGAGGCTTCATGGTGATTAGAGCAGTCACACTAGCCCAACTTATTACCCAACTAGAGTTCAAGCCCATAGACAAAGAGGCTTCATGGTGATCAGAGCAGACACACTTTCCCTCACGACCCTTTTATCTCTATCAAAGTATAACACCTTCAGAGAAATGATACAAGCATGAGTCTGGATCAAAACTTCCATTAAAAGAGGGGTCTACCATAACATAGGTTTCACTCTTCAACATTAGTTTGCCTATACAATGGCCAATCAGAAGTCCAAATGGATCAAGGTTAAGGCAGCAGAATAGTGACAGTTGTACTTTTTCTAGCTAGAAGCACCAAGAGACAACAACCAACTGTTCATATATTGCCAATTCATGTGCCAACAACTCAAGAAACTAGCACGATGACGCCCCAAAAACACTAGGGTTAGACATTGTAGCCCCATTATCAACCTTAATATATGCCTCTGTAGGATCCACACAACTACTATGAGTACATGCCACCACCATTCCGACTGCATGTACAACAAGCATGGGCAAGCACCCCTCCTACAACAAGCAACCCTATGCCTCAAGCATATCTAGTGACATTGAATCCAATGTTAGAAGAACCTTCTAAACAAAAAGGAAGTCACTCCATTAGGGGATTTCCTTAGCACCATCTTTCTAGACATGAAGCATCTAGTAAAGTTTCCCACCATCAGGGACCCTCCTAATCTCTTGACCCATAACTACAATGCTAACACCTTCTATGACTTTCATCAGGCAAAGGGATACAAGACGGATGTTTGCCTCGCACTCAAGCATGCCCTTCTGGGAACCTGACTGAAACT
Source organism: Alisma plantago-aquatica (assembly GCA_963693085.1). Classification (NCBI taxonomy): domain Eukaryota; kingdom Viridiplantae; phylum Streptophyta; class Magnoliopsida; order Alismatales; family Alismataceae; genus Alisma; species Alisma plantago-aquatica. The sequence continues at coordinate 453,883,907 of OY856413.1, read as the reverse complement.
AGAGAGGTCATTGCGGTTGCAGTAGAGGAGATACCCTCATCTTCCAACACTGTAGTTGTCATATAATCACCAAAAATCCAACACAAGGTTGCATTCTTCCCTTATATCAAGCCATAAAGAATTGGTCCCAAAGCCCACGGGCCATTGCTTCCATTTAAGAGAAGAAGTTGATGATTCGAATAAGCACCTAGAATCCCACTAACATGCCTAGAGCTCAACAAGAGCAAAAATGACAGATGATGTGGGTTCATAAAGTGCCAGCGCTAACAAAGGCTCAAAATTATGTGGTTCCTTGGCCCACAATGGTGGTACAATCTATATTATCCAAGCCAACCACACCAGAAGTAGCCTGGCATGCCGCCCCAATGGAAGCACCTTTGACCCTCAACAAGGGAATAGAGAAGGTGACTACATATATGGGAGTCCCCACTATAATTCCATAAGAGGAGATGAGCAAGGTCTCCATTCCAACAATCAACACCAAGCAGGTACCTCCAACTCTAGAGCTTTTCAAAGAAATCAATTCAGAAGGCTATGACATAATTCAATTTCTAGAGCAACCTAAAGCAAAGGTGTAACTATAAGAGGTGATGCAATGTTCCCTTATACATTGAGAAGTAGTCATGAAGACACTTCAAGGGGCCTACATCTTCAAAGATGTAAGGCAAAAAATGTGTGTTACCACCATTTATATATTACAACCCCACATCTAATGTCACTTTTTTGAAGATGAGATACCCACAAGAGGAAGTCACAATAAGCCCCTACTAATTGCAATCTACAAGGGCCTCAAGATACCTTCTTACTTCATCAACAATGGCACATGCCTCAACATGTTACCCCCTCAAGATTCACATCATCTTGGGAAGGGACCTGTCTAACCTGCAACCAACAAAAAAGAAATAAACTGCCTTCTACGGGATAATCAAAGATTCCATCTTAGAGATCAATCTTCAGCTATAGATCAGGCTGCAAACCTTTGCAAGACTATTCATGGTCATAGAGTTGAGTTCGTCTTATAACCTTCTCTTGGTAAGGCCATGGATTCACCAAAATGGGGCGGTTCCCTCATCACTACATCAAATACTGAAGTATTGGTTGGGACATGCCATTTTCACTATCCAGGCTGATGACCCTACTGTCAGAGCCTGCATCAAAAAAGACGATATCCAATTCCATTTTGAGATGCTTTATGCAACCCTTATTTAGGGCTTAATTTTATCCGTTAGTCACTTATAAACATGTTATAATGCACACTACTTCCCTCAATAAGTGTATTATTCTCAAATACACTTATGGACGTTCTTTACATGTTTTTCAGATACCTAGAGCATGATCTAGATGGAAAGAAGAGAAGAAGGATGATCCCAGGGTTCCTTCACCCTTGGAGGAGCCTGAGGAGGGTCCATGTAAGGAGTGGGACCCAAGAGAGGAACCACCCATTTACTTTATGTGAAGAATAGAAAACCATCCAGTGCCAAATCTGATGATAATTTTCACAAAGGATAATATAGTAAAATTCAAGTATGCATTGTATCATTCATGATAAAGTATACAAGTGCAAGATAAAAATCTAACTATTAAAATTTTATGTCTAACATTGTTCTTCATCATGTAGGGTTTACATAAAGCAAAACTATAGGAAATTAGCCACAGAGGGTAAACCAACTACTTCAATATACATCCCAAGAAAGATTAGCTACACTTGGATAAGTCACTATCGACTCTAGTCCACACCTCCTTGATCTCCACCTAGGGGTTGGAAGGATGCCCCACAAGAGAAGACAAAGTGGATGTTGTCAACATAGAAGTCGGTATGTGCATATAATAGTGATTGAATAATATTAGGAAAAGGGACAACAAATATAACAACGGTTCCCAAACAAAGAGAGAAAAAAGTCATCCAATTGGATATCAAAATAAATCTTTATATAGTATGGCACAAATTTTATATGAAGAAATAATAAATCTTACAATTAAAAAATCTCACCTTTAAATCTCAAACTAGATAACAACAAATAAATAATAAGAACTATGCATGCAAATTATCATTATTGTAACAAGTATAATAAAATTCAAGGTATATGGCATCACCGCGATAACTACATATTATGGGATCACCACCACAATTTTGTGGGGGTAACGACATCACAACACTATTATAGAGGGACAAGAATCACCATATGCTCCCTTTGTTGGTAATACACACAATAGGGATACTCCACCTAGTGTGTACCTTATACAAGTTATTTTTAACCAAACATGCATTATAAATAGAGAGGAAAGCATCAATTTAATCATATAGCAATATAGTATCCAAATTTAAAAGGATGTCATAAAGATGTATAAACATGATAAATGATGCAATCATGTCCAACATACGACAAATTAAGGTTTCCATTGAATGTATATCAATAAAATTTAATTAGTATGCAAAACAAATGAAACAACAATAGGATACAAGAATAAGATTCAATTTACAAACATAATAGGCCATACATCTAATTTTAAGATTTGGAACCAATCAATTTAACTATGTGTAAATATGTGCCATTCATGATAATATGTCTCAATAAAGTCCAAGAGAGAGATAAAATAAACTATTATCCAATATGACTAATTATGATAAGCGACATACCTCGAAGATGCTTATAACAGGTTTGGGTCCAAACCCTAGATCCAGATTATGCACTTTCACCTAATAACACATTAGGTATATAAATAATTAGTTAAGGTGTATATTATAAACTCTAAAGTTTCACTTCTCATTACATTATATTTAGGTTATGAATTCTATACCATTGGATAGATATTATTTGTCTAACTCCAAAACATATTTTTACTTATTTTTCCAATACCTATAAAATTAGTTTATTATTGAATATACATCCATTTATTAAAATTCTAAAATAATAATTAAAAGAAATGACCTGAATACCCACACATCATGCATCACAAGATTGATGTGTGATAGGGCATTAGAGGTTATTTACCCAAGATTAACACAAAACGTGATGAAATAAAAAAAATTAGGGGGAAATGATGATCTTGCCCATGTAACGTGTGACAATATTAACTGAAACCAATGGGCACAAACATAAATTGGAAGGGATTATCTTCTTATCGACACTTCATAACCCATGCACCAAATAGAATTAACAAAGCTTAGATATTCTATAATATCACCAAAATAGAAAGAATCCCAACAAGGCATCCTCATAGTCGAATTCCTCAACTCCAGCCAAACTTGTCGACCCACGGAGGAGGCACTGAGGCAAACTAGATATTTAAATCACCCTTCTACCATAACTAGATCGTGGGAGTCTTAGTGGAACTTGATCCCAGAGAACTGGAGGTCAAATTGCAACCATAAACCAACACCAAACAAGTTCACACACTCAACACAAGTCAGAGGTGATGAACATAGGGGAAAATGAGCCTGTAAATCCAGATACCATTGCTAGTTCAGACAATACTACAACAATATTCGAAAAAAGGGAAATGGAGACAATACCTCGGGGAGACAAATAGGAGGCACCAACACCTCTACATAGACACAAGGACCTATTTTAGAGGTTTCCAAGGTCTCCAAAGGCTTTCAACACTGTCGTAAGAGCCCTTGTACACCTGTCATGAAGATGGATCATGAGAGATGTACTTCATTTAGTGGAGGCCAAACAGGTGATGGATAATGAATATCATGTGTGAAGTAAAGGCTGCGGGAAGAAAACATTTATAGGCAAAGAGTTGTAGACATGTGAGTAGTCTGGATTTCAGTCAGAAGTAGGGGAAGCAAGGAGACGAGCTGGTAAGGCCTCCTCTAGAGCTGAAAACACTGGTGATGGGAGTCCCTAGACTCAATATGTTAGAAATGTGAAGAGGTTGATAGACGATGGAGAGGAGGGAATAAGAAAGGGAGAGATAAATCAAGGGAGAAAGGAGGCAGATACCGCTTGGACTATAGAGTCCAGGCGGGGAAGGAACGTGAGGTAGAAGAAATAATTTTCAACATTGGATAAGAAACAATTGCCATCACTGGATTAAAAAGTGAGCATGAACATGCCATCAAATCAAGGTTTATAGGAGGAAAACATAAAGAACTACATGAGACATCAACTATAAATCAAGAAATCAAGTTAATATTTATGTGGGAGAAAATTTAGAGTAACGATAGCCGAACGACCACATTAATTTATCATTTATAAAATTCAAAATTTTAACTTTATATTTTCTTTCCCAAATAAATTGGTTAAGAATTTAATCTCCTATTTAGATGAAACTTGATAGGCTAGCTAATTGGGACCCAAGGAATCTGATTTTGGGCTTAGATTAGGTTTTAAGATTATCTTGTACAATTTTTAGTACAATTAGGGTTTAAATCAGTTATCTTAATATTTATTAATATGTATTAACTTTGTCTTCAAAATTAAGATTTATGACCCTATTGACAAAATATTACTACAAATTGAGCTTCATGACATTACGCTGGACGACATATGTTATTTTATATAGTTTCTTGTTAAGTCCATTAATGTCACATTAACTTAAATAATGGCACATTACTAATTTCTATTTACATGAAGAGTACAATTATTATTCTATTACACATACTAAGCACATTAGATACTATTCCAACATTTATGCATGTTTCCACACATACAAATCCTTATTAATTAATTTGTGTCATTATATGTGTATTAGTGAACAATGTGACATGTATTTAATAAACTCATTCACATATTAAGTCATGGTTAGGTTAGTAGGTAGATACAAGCATATCATGGTATGTGATGTGATCATATGACCTAAACTCACTTAATGTATCTATATATGTTTACAAGCATATCCATGTTAGGGTTATTTTGATTCATTCACGTTTTCTTCATTAATTGTATTCATTAAGGTTACAGACAACTGTATTAAGGCATATATCTAACCTCATTTGGTAAAATCTAAAGAACGAAGCACACTAATACAATGTTCTTGATATTCAAGTATCTAAAAATTGTGATAGCCAAAACTTGATATGTTATAGTCCAAGAACTTCCCCAGACTACCCCTAGTGGCTATGGGTCAAGTTAGAGAAAAGAACTCCAAAGATTGTATAAGAGAAAATGAAAGTGCAAGTAAAAGCCGCCAACACGATCGTTGTGCCATATAACTATAGGGAAATATGGCGACATATATAACAGTGGAAACAAACATTTCTTGCCATACTTTTCATAAACTAGTGGATCATGTCAATAACTATGAAGTAGAATAAAGGTTGCAAGGCATATACCTGGTCTTGGAACAAGTCCAACGACAATCCTTGCATCAATGTACTTCTTTCTCAAGCAGAACTTGAATGGTTGTCGATGGTTATATCACCACAGATGGTGGTTGAAGACATCCTCTTAGTGTGGTGGCAACAACCTCCACACATCTATGTAGTCCACGTGGACCACTGGAAACTCCCTTCATTCAAAAGGAGTTGTCCCTCATATTGTCAACATGCTAGCGTCTACTTTCTCCCCTCTAGCTATCTCTTCCTTTTATGGGTAAGTTGTATTTGGCTCTCAGTTACCACAATATTGAGATTATAAGACTTGTCCTGAGAGCCTTTGCCACCACCCCCTTTATATAGGTGTGGGTAGGTTAGGGTTTCCACAAACCCGAGGATATGAGGAGACAAATTTCATGAATTCTCAATAGTTGTGAATCACCAGTTGGTTGATTGGCACACCAGTCAGTGATTAGCTATTTTTCCTTTTCACAAACATATTGGCTTTCAATGTGACAATCAATACATGTGTAACACACCATATCTTGAACCCTACCCTAGAAGTTTGATCTCTTAGAATTAGCCAAACAAGGTTGAGGGTTAGACCTAAAAAGATGTTTAGTAAAATCCTAATGAACTAATGCATGAATATATCACCCTAATGTAACCTAATATTTTCACATTAGTCTTACAATGATAATGAATTTATAAAATAATAACACATAATTCTTTGGGTGATAATATTAAGTTATGGAACATAATGGAATAAGCAATATTAATAATAATGAAATAGTGTGATAATAATAGCCACAAATATTAATTGTGACATAACTCAGTAAAGGAAACCCCAAAAGTAAAATATAATTTAAAAATCATGTTCCTTGGGTCCCAATTGCCTTGGGAGTCAAGTTTCACATTATTCAAATAATATTAATTAATTTAATTCAATTTGGAAAGAGAAGATCTAAGTTTTCATCAAAATATCAAATAAAATAATAAATTTCTCCAAAAGAGGAAAATAATCTTGGATTCATAATCTACATAATAAATATAGCCTTTGGGTGAATTTCCATCCAATTTGGGAGGTGTTTGATTAAAAGATGAAATTAGAAGAGAGAAAATAGTATTTGATTTATTTAATACATTATAAGTATTCAAAAAGAAAATCTAATTTCATAATTGGAATCTACATACTTTAATTACCCTCTATGAAAAATTCCAATTAATTTGGAGTTTGTTTACACCGTCAAAAGAGGAGAGAGAAAATAGGAAATTAATTGCATTCCTATTTTAATCAGATTTCAATTTGTATAAGGTTTCTATTATTTTCCTTGTCACGCGAACTTACTATTTTGAATTTTATATCATCTGTTGGATTTTTTGTCCAACGACGTTTATATTCTCTTCTTTCTTTCCTCCTTTCTATTCTCGCACGCTACAGGCTTTCACAATTTCTTTTGCCTGAATCTTCCTCTACTCTTGGAATCTTTGACCAATTTCTTCTCCTTCATTCTCCCAGAGTGATTTCACACCAGTCAATCCATATATATAGGGTTTCGTCAACTACAGATCTATAAGCACCCTCGTCACTGTCTTTCCCCTATTTTTCATTCCACTCTCCTTCTCTTATGCTCGCCAGGTCTTCAGACTACTGGGGACGAATTCCCTTACCTCTGTTGGGGTCCCAGGAAGCACCTAGTTGCCTTGGCTTGGTGGCATCTAACCCCGACCCCCCTTTCCCTACTCCACCTACCTTTTCTTGCTTCCGTCTGGTCAGGCCAAGGTTTGGGGCCTTCACAATCGCCGGAAGAGGCTCGTGTTGGCCGCTAGTATCATCATGAAGCTTGCGAACCAATCAATTTGCTTCCAAAGTAAGAAACTCTTATTTCCCCCTTTTCAATTTCTTGCTTTAGTTTTCCTTCATCTACCAGCAATACGGGGAATCTTCCCCTGTAATCGGGGCATCTTTGAGCTCATATTTGGGATTCTTGAGTCCGCCAAGTAACGAGGAAGATGATGGGCACCTTTGATGTTGGTGCCAGGGTTGCTTCACATGATTTACTCTATGCTAAGGACCTTTTGAAGCTGATCCAATTTTCTGTCTCTCGTGCAATTTTGGGAGGTGATAGATGAGCATGTTACAAATATGCCCTTGTTCTGGTCTCTTTTTGGTTTTTCCATCAGGGGTATTTTGGTCATTTCACCATGTTTTCTTTTGTTTGGGTGTGAGTCAACTGAGTCACTGACCGATGGCTTGGCCACCCCTGATTGGGCCAAGTCAGCAGGTCGGCCTACTCTCTCGCAAATTCTTTTTTTGCTTATTTGGTACATCGTGATTTTCTGATAGGTTAGATTTGTAAAATCCATAACTAATCAATTATTGATCAGAAAAATACAAATAAATAGTCAATAAATTTAGAAAAATGTAAGCTTTCTTATGGTGTTGATTTTTTCACCTAAATCCAATGTTGAAAATCCGTGATTTTAATGGATTAATATAATAAGTAATAACTTGTAAAATTCATAACTAAATATATATAAGTCAGAAAAATATAATAAAATATGTTTTGAACTCAGAAAAGTGTAAACTAAAACATGGCATGGTTTTGATAACCTAATTTACTAATAATAGAAAGGCAATTTTTAGGGTTTTAAATAATTAATGGAAACCTAACCCTAATACCACATATATGCATCATAGGTGTTATGGAGACCTAGACTTGGATCTAGGTCTGTCATTGGACTATTTAGATTCTAGAATAAGGTATGATTGCATCCCACATTATTTCTATATTGAGAAATTTCTAATTCTTCTCTCTAAATGTATGTATGCCACCCCGATTATTATTTTGAGCAATTAGCCTATGCTTCTTCTTTCTCTTGGTCCTATGGACAATAGCCTATACTCAATGTTTTTTCTTTTGAAAATCATGGTTCGTGTGAACTACCTTATTTATTATTTATCTTATGATCATGGATATTCTCTTGGAGTCTTTTTCATATGATTGGTGCATGTTGGACTTATTTGATGATATGTGCCCACTTTGAGGTGGATGTTTATATATTTATATTGTCCATTAGTATGATGGCAACTTTTATTTAATCTAAATATACATTTTTACTTGCCTCTCTATTAAACATGCTATGTGAATCAGTAGCACTAGAGTAGTGTAATTGCATTGGTTTTTGGGCAGTATGCCCTTTGTTATTATTGGGATGGAGGTGGTGGTGCCCCATACTCGGGTTTCAAGTTTGTGAGGCTTGGCCCAACTTATATATATTGGGAGTGGCAGTATGTCATCTCTATTAGGTTTCAAGTTTGTGAGACTTGGCTGACTTTGTTGTTATATTGTTCTAGGGCTATGTTTATCTCACATGCATGCAGGATGATGTTTATGTATTATGGGTTATGTGCCCTAATTTCATATGTGCTTATGTGGCACCACTTTTATATGTTGATTTAATGGAAAGTATCTCTTTTATTGTGATACTTTTCTCTTGATACCCATTTGGGTTGTACTTTTCTCTTATATGGGAAGCTTCATTTTATTTGAAGTCCTTTATTCCATATATTGCTCAATTTTCTTATTTAGTATGCACATACCAACCTTTGTTGATGTTATCTATTTTTCTCTTCTTGCTGGGATATGCTTCCAACCCTAGGTGGAGGACTTGGAATATATGACATGAAGATATGGACATAGCTTAAGGAGTTAAAGGTTGGAGACAAAGTTGTTATGGTTTAGACTTCCCTCTACTTAGATCCTTATGTTGTATAGTACATGTAAACACTATGTGGGAGATTGAGATATGCTTTTGTAATCTTTTGTGAAGAATTCATAATAGTCATGTTTTATATTCCGCTGCTATACTTTGGTTGTTTTGAATACCATTAATAAGATTTGAAAATTTTACACCCACTCTAAGATACCTTATGGGTGTGTTTGGACTGGAGGTTCTATTCTTCAAATTTTTAGTAGGGAGTGGTTCCCCTATGGGATCCCACTCCTTACAACATGACATGACATTATCATCAATCCTTGATCTAGTCTTACAGATCAATCAGTTGGTCGACTTGACACTCTAGTCAGTTGACTGACATTCCCTATCGGTTGATTGGACACTCCAGTTAGCCAACTGACAGTTAATGTTGTTCAGGTTGATTACCTAAACACTTTAGTAATCAAGTCCAATCTTATTCATGAGTAAACTCCTATTATAGATGCATCTTTTATGTGTCTTATAGGTCCCAAATTATGTTAGTAGTGAATATCCATAACCAGATTATGACATTACAAACAATGAGAGGTATCTAGCAACACATCATTGCTACCCAAGTAATTGGAAAGTTAGAGAACAACTTCAACCTACATTTGTGATCAGAGTTATCTTAATCGTATAGTTCCTTTATCATTGCTATCCATATTGAACTGGAGGCATGGAATAATCATTCTCTTAATATTCAATCCATGTTTCTTGAACCATCGGAGACTATCTAAAATGCATGTGAGCTCACATATCACATATTGATTCATATGAGTATGGCCATACATTTTGTAGTCCTACTTATCAAGTTTCTAGGATATCACCTCCAGAAGGAGGGATGAATCCCATATACATCACTCATAGTCATTGCCCATGTGTCAAAATATTACCCAAACATCACTTGTATGGTAACCCTTATCCAAGATCACATTGGATGGTGTCAAAGTACATTGAATGACATGTGATGAGTGTAGTGACTTTAGGTCTAAGATCCACAATCACCATTATTACAATGAGAGCTGATTTTGACTACCATCCAATGGTTTTAGTGTATCACTCTCAAGGTGGGGTTGTCTGATACACTTGTTCTCTAACAAGTACATATGTGTTTATGTTGATATGATATATCATGATAAAGGAGATTTTGTCATCAGTCAACACATATTATGGTCATGTATTATTGTTGTCCATATTGTTTCCATAATAATATCTGACTAGGGACATAATAAGAATTTATATACTCTTATCATACATATGACCTCCTTGTTCAAGTACTCAACCTAAAGACATGTCACCAAGTAATATCATTCTTTTATACATCTATCATGTTATATCATCATCTCATAATTGAACAAACATATAGATGAAATATTATCTTTATCATTAATCAAATATATTACATGATGCTTCATTACAACCATGGTATGATTGGCTCTCTAGGAATGCATAACAACAAAATCCCACTTACGCTTAAAGCCAATCACCCATGAATTTAATCTCAAGTGATATAACATGACCTTCATGTTTTTACTGTAAAAGTGCTTTTGTTAGATGGTCAACAACATTGCTTTCAGTTGGTACTATGCAAACCTTCACATCTCCTTGTTGTATGATCTCTCATGTGAGATGGAACTGCCGTTGTATGTGTTTGGAACAATGATGTGATCTTGGTTCCTTAGCTAGTGCAATATCTCCATTGTTGTCACAATACAACTCTACTGCATTGCTAATGCTTGGAACCACCCCAAGTTCAGTGATAAACTTCTTGATCCAAATAACTTGCTTTGCCACATTGGAGGCAACAATGCACTCAGCCTCTGTTGTAGAATCAATGATTGTTTCTTGCTTGGAACTCTTCTGTCTTACAACTCTATTTTTTGAGCAAAATACAAATCCAAATTGTGATATAAAGCCATCTTTGTCAGTTTGGAAGCTTACATCATTGTAACCCTTTACTTCCAGCTCTTCCTCACCACTATAGACAAGATATTGATCCTTAGTTCTTCTCGAGTACTTAATAATGTTCTTCACGATAGTCCAGTGACCATCATTGTGATCTGATTAATATCTGCTCATCATGATCAAGACATATAATACATTAGGATGAGTACATAACATTGCGTACATAATAGATCCAATTGCAGATGCATATGGAATCTTACTAATGTAATATTATTCTTCACAAGAACTAGGACATTGTGCTCAAGAGATAATGATACCATGAGACATGGGTGATCGGGCTTTTTCACGCGTCCGGAAATGAACGCGGGACAAAGGAAGGAATCAAGCTTTAAATTTATAACCCGAAACCTTCTAGTCCCCCGCAACTTTATTACGGGGTCGAAGTAGATATACGAGGTCGAACACAGGGACGTGGTGACATTTAGGACGCCACAGATCTCGTTCTTTAGTCAGATAAGCCAAGACGATAGTCGATAAAAGTAAGTGCTAGAACTAGTCTAACGGGTTGTCATGATATAAAACAAAACAAAGAAAAGAAAACAAAACAAAATAGAGCTCATGAGTCTACTAATCAGAGAAAGAGAGTTCCTGGCTATGTAACCACAAATGGGGCAGTCTATGCACTCGTTCTCAGGCATAGACAACCCTCGAACACCCAAGAAAGCATCTAGTACGCACAGTGGCATCTGTCCTGTGGGGTCGTCCCACTCGCTCTCGCGATGCGTGACTAAAACCATCAATAATATGTCAATGAGCCTCTCTCGAGGAATGACATATCAACACCTCGGAATACACTAAGTTCCCTCTCGGGTCTTAGGAAATGTCGGGGTGTTAGGAACAGAATACCTCAGATCACCCTCCTCTCGGGTTCAGATCCAAACTATCGTCTCTTAGCTATTCCTACAATGGATCTCTCGATACAGGCATAAACAACAGTTCAAGCGAGTAAGAGATCAACCAAACTAGCAATTATAACTTGGAAAGAGAAAATAGAACATGCAACATACTAGATCTGATATGAATCTACTTGCTTAAGGCAAAAGTATATAAACATGCCCAGATCGGGCTACATAGCCAAGAAGGAGCTAACTAGCCATAAACAAGCATAGCAGGCACCGAACAAAGATGGATAAACATCATTTGTACAAGAAATAAAGGAATGCAGTAGAATGAAAGAGAAGAGGAAAGAGATATGGCCCATAGAGTAGAGGTGGCTCTCGCTCCTCAGCCTCTGTGCAGGTCGGATCTCGGCCCTTGGGTCTACTCTTCATCCCTCTGGACTCCTAGGCTCTCTCTCTCTAGGCCATATCGGGCAGCAGCTGTATCGGGCGGTGACCGTATCGGGCAGTAGACTTTTGGGGAACTCGACACACTAGCTCCTTGGTCTAGGAACTAGCTCTTGCCGGGTCCTCCCTCAGGCTCTCTCTTCTTTGTAGGTTGGCAACTACTATTTATATGCAGCGAGTTGATGGGAGTTGTAGCTTTTATTGGTCCACATGTCCTTCATCCGTGGCTTCGATCTTGAGGCGTTGGGCAGCAACCGTATCGGTCGGAGGTCGTATCGGTTGGCGGCCGTATCGGTCGGCAGCCGTATCGGGCAACCGTATCAGGAAACCGTATCGGGCAGACCGTATTGGGCAGGCCGTATCGGGCGGCCGTATCGGGAAGGCCGTATCGGGCAACCGTATCGGGCAGGCCGTATCGGGCAGACCGTATCGGGCAACTGTATCGGCCAGTCCCTATCGGGCAGTCGTATCGGCCAGCTGTTGGAATTCTTGTCTTTTTAGGTTCGGTACTTGAGAGTCCCAAAATTGGCTAGTTTCAGTGCCTGCAAGTCTAAAACAGGCTAATTAGCTACATTATTGGCTATTTTCACTACATTATCTAATGGAGAGACAGAAAACATAAAACATGAACAAAAGAGTGCATATTAAGACTAAAGTGGCACAAAATTATAGATAAAATGCATAGAAAATATGCGCTAATTTGGGTGTTATCAACTACCCCAAGCTTAAAACTTGCTTGTCCTCAAGCAAGACTGGGCTCAAAGAACAAAAAGATAACATCCAAATTAAGCTTGGCAATAAATACTAAGGTTAAGAAAAACAGTTTAAAATATCAATACTCTTGATCCATGTCATTTCAGAACAAACCCCCACCAAATAAGCACAATCCTGCCAAAGCAAGATCAAAGAGTGTCCAGGCAAGATTAAGCGAATTAACTACAGCCTGCTGATACTCATGAGGGTTTGAATCATAATTATTTAAACATGAAAGAGCTATCACATAGGTGATCACGCAGGTGATGAGCAATGAGCCATCACCATGAATCCATGCAAACCAATCAGGACTACCACACCTCTCACTTATTCATGTCCTAAGAAATAAAGAAAAAAGACTCTAATGACTTCTGAGGATCCCGATCTGCGTCAGGTTGGTCCATGTAGCGAGCAACAGTCCCTGCAGTCTGAACCAGTTGGTCCAAAGCAGTGAGATGAACTCCTCGTACTGCGCCCGAACCAACCCTGCTACTGAGATTGTCTCATAGGTCACCTAGGGGGTTCCTAGTGACTCTCTAATGAGCTTTTAGAGTGATACTGCCAGGCACAACATACCTGCGTTCATGAGCGCAGTCATACACCGGCTGGGCATCATCCTCAACTCTCCTAAAAGAGAAAACAACGCTCATTTATTGTTCACACTCAGGCTTTTATCATCTGCATTCTATTTTTGTGGGCTTGGGTGAGAACTATATAGATATTTTGGGATTTTGTGGGCGGCCAAGCCTCTTTTACACATTTTTATATTTTTCATCTTTTTGACTCGATCTAATGTGAGAAGGCATGTAGTCCATCAAGGAAAAGCACTTCACCTTGATCATGGCTCAAAACTCATCATGATCCACTTGATACCTGTGTGAAAAGATAGAAATTATGATTCAAGAATCCTTAGAATAGAGGCAAACTTGTGAATCCACAACTAGGTTCTTTGATCGTGTTTTAGCTCATTCCAACGGTCCTTTACCATGGATTTTCCATTAATGACACAGATCAAGGGAATTCAACTTTAAGCTATGAAAAAGGGACATAACCTTAGATTTATTACCAAACTCAAGGAAAGAGTCAAAGAGCAAGTCAGGCAAGAGGTCAAGCAATTTTTAGGATGAAAACTGTGCATCTAGGCATGAAGTCAGGCATTTATCTATTAGATTCAGACCACATAGCCATAATTGCAAAGCTAAAAAGCTGATTTTTTTTGAAAATTTAAAACTAAATGCAGGAAATAAACATGCATGCAAGAAGGGTGAGGAGAAAAGAAGGGTGAAGCCTACCACCCCAAGCTTAAAATTTTGCCCATCCTCAAGCAAGACTCAAACTTGAAATAGTGAGGCAGGAATGCATGAGTTTAACGACAGTTATTGAAGTTCTAAAGATGATGCATGGGTGCAAGGATATCAAAACAGTTAGAGGAAAGAAACTAACCAACAAGAACATGAAAAGCAAAATTTATTGTAATAAAAGGGTGGGAGGGTGGGTGATAGAAAAGGGGGTGGTTGCCCCACGATACCGACACTGGAATCCCAAATCCTAAGTTTTGGGACCAGTGTCACCTGTGTCTTGCCGACGGGTTCCGCCACATAGTAAGAGTAGAATTGGCGGATGTGTTGGCCCTGCCGAGTCCGAAGAAGCGAAGTGAAATCTGGCGACTCGGTGTAGTCATCTTTGTGCTGGGAGTGGCTTGAACTGTACTGGGATGAATTCTTCAGCATTTCATACTCAGGGTACCTTTCATTATATGATTCTGAAAATGAAGGTCCTGGGATGTCGACACAGGATGAGATAGATGAGAGAGGCTGGACGTCATCTTGAGGACTCATATCTTCTCTCTCCATATCTACACTTGAGGTTGGATGCTCAGATAAATCTTCATGTACCGTCTGAGTCATCCAATAATCTTCTGAGCAAAAAGTACCCCCTGAAGAATCTGTTTGTGGTTCTACCACCCCAAGCTTATCACCTGGCGTAGAGTCAGGGGTGTCTTCATGCTCAAAAGCCATGTTGTAGTGAACCGTCCATCCTACCCCCTTGACGTCCACCAAGCCTTGTGAAGGTATGGTGGCGAATGATGGCTCGTGCTGCTCCAACTCATCTTCATTACTATACTCACTGCTCCATGTCGAGCAGCTGTCTTCATCGTCGTCGTCGAACAAATTGTTCCAAACCATGGTTGGTGTACTGCTCACATCGAAATGACAAGTCTCAATATGAGAAATGTCACTCTGATCTGGTTCAATATCTGACTCTGGTTCCTCAAACCAACCTTTTGGTTGTGAGTTCGATTGGCTCTTCGAGTCTTCATCATTGTCATCATAGAACCATTCATGTCTATGACTCATTTCTTCCATTGGTTCATCAACTGGGTCATCTGGATAGAATGAAGGGCTTCCCCAAGTGGGTTGGTCTTCACAGAAAAATCTTGGTGAATCCAGTTGATGGTCTGAATAGGATGGTGATGCATACTCCACTTCATACCCAATGGAATGGTCCTGATGACCAACGTCTTCATTATCTTGTGATGGCATTTGTAATTGGATTGTAACTAAATCAATGAGCTCTTGGAGCCTCCTGCCTTGTTCAACATCTTTATCATGAAGTTGTTGTACTTGAGCAGCAATGCTTTCGAGACCCGTCGATTCTGCCATGCACATCGGTTGCTGACTTGCTGTACCAAACTGATGTGCTTGAACGAATCCTCGCTCAACAATTTGAACTAGACTTCTACTGCAGTCTGCAGCCTCAGTGGCTACTTTGAGATGATGATCCCGCTCTTCTAGCAGTTGTTGCATTGGATCGACATCTTCTTGGAGATGAGGTGCTAAGGAGGTGAGTGCTTGAATACTTTCCCTAGCCAACTCCACTGCCTTAATCAGTTCTTGATCCCATGATAGAATGGAGGTCGATGGTTGACTGGCAGTCTCCTTTGTTGGAATTTCAACATATGACGACGGTGGAGGTGAGTATAACTCGACTAGTTGCAGAGCACGACCTTCAATTATTTGTCAGAAGTCGGAACTGCGGAAAAACTCAGGAGGACAGGTGGACAAGATGACTTGTCTTGCAGAAGCAAGGTCCATGGCTGAAAAAAAAGGTATGAGAAAAAGAAAAGTGATTTAGTATATATGAACAAGTATGTGTAAAGTAAGAGGAAAACTATGCATGTATATACAAACTTATAGTGACAGAACAAAAATCTACTAGGCGTGTAAACGTGGAAAACCACATCCCTGGAAATGGCGCCAAAAGTTGATTGGCCTTTTTCACGCATCCGGAAATGAACGTGGGACAAAGGAAGGAATCAAGCTTTAAATTTATAACCCGAAACCTTCTAGGCCCCCGCAACTTTATTATGGGGTCGAAGTAGATATACGGGGTCGAACACAGGGACGTGGTGACGTTTAGGACGCCACAGATCTCATTCTTTAGTCAGATAAGCCAAAACGATAGTCGATAAAAGTAAGTGCTAGAACTAGTCTAACGGGTTGTCACGATATAAAACAAAACAAAGAAAAGAAAAGAAAACAAAACAGAGCTCGTGAGTCTACTAATCAGAGAAAGAGAGTTTCTAGCTATGTAACCACAAACGGGGCAGTCTATGCACTCGTTCTCAGGCATAGACAACCCTCGAACACCCAAGCAAGCATCTAGTACGCACAGTGGCATCTGTCCTGTGGGGTCATCCCACTCGCTCTCGCGATGTGTGACTAAAACCATCAACAATATGTCAATGACCCTCTCTCGAGGAATGACATATCAACACCTCAGAATACACTAAGTTCCCTCTCGGGTCTTAGGATATGTCGGGGTGTTAGGAACAGAATACCTCGGATCGCCCTCCTCTCGGGTTCAGATCCAAACTATCATCTCTTAGCTATTCCTACAACGGATCTCTCGATACAGGCAGAAACAGTAGTTCAAGCGAGTAAGAGATCAACCAAACTAGCAATCATAACTTGGAAAGAGAAAATAGAACATGCAACATATTAGATCTGATATGAATCTACTTGCTTAAGGCAAAAGTATATAAACATGCCCAGATTAGGCTACATAGCCAAGAAGGAGCTAACTAGCCATAGACAAGCATAGCAGGCACCAAACAAAGATGGATAAACATCATTTGTACAAGAAACAAAGGAATGCAGTAGAATGAAAGAGAAGAGGAAAGAGATATGGCCCGTAGACTAGAGGTGGCTCTCGCTTCTCAGCCTCTGTGTAGGTCGGATCTCGGCCCTTGGGTCTTCTCTTCGTCCCTCTGGACTCCTCAGCTCTCTCTCTCTAGGCCGTATCGGGCAGCAGCTGTATCGGGCGGCGGCCGTATCGGGCAGTAGACTTTTGGGGAACTCGACACACTAGCTCCTTGGTCTAGGAACTAGCTCTTGCTGGGTCCTCCCTCGGGCTCTCTCTTCTTTGTAGGTTGGCAACTGCTATTTATATGCAGCGAGTTGATGGGAGTTGTAGCTTTTATTGGTCCACATGTCCTTCATCCGTGGCTTCGATCTTGAGGCATCGGGCAGCGGCCGTATCGGGCAGACCGTATCGGGCAGGCCATATCGGGCAACCGTATCGGGCAGGCCGTATCGGGCAGTCCGTATCGGGCAGACCGTATCGGGCAACTGTATCGGCCAGTCCCTATCGAGCATTCGTATCGGCCAGCTGCTGGAATTCTTGTCTTTTCAGGTTCGGTACTTGAGAGTCCCAAAATTGGCTAGTTTCAGTGCCTGCAAGTCTAAAACAGGCTAATTAGCTACACTATTGGCTATTTTCACTACATTATCTAATGGAGAGACAGAAAACATAAAACATGAACAAAAGAGTGCATATTAAGACTAAAGTGGCACAAACCTATAGATAAAATGCATAGAAAATATGCGCTAATTTGGGTGTTATCAATGGGTAAGTTCCCTCTCTTAGAGTTCTTCATACTAAACTTTTTTGACATTTTATCAATGTATGTGCTCTGTATTAGGCCAAGAATACTTTTAGATCTGTATCTATAGATCTTTATTCCTAAGATATAGGATGCTTTTCCTAAGTCCTTCATTGAGAATGTACTTCCCATCTAGGTTTTTACCATTTATAAAGTAGGGATGTCATTCCTTACCAATAGTATGTCATCTGCATACAATATGAGGAATACAATTATGCTCCCACTAACCTTCTTGAACAAATGGTTCATCTTCATTTTGACTAATGCCAAACTCTTTGACTGTTTTGTCAAATTGATGATTCTAACTCTAAGATTCTTATTTCAATCCATAGATCAACCTTTGTATCTTATAGACTTAATTGACTTCCTTTGTATTTCTAAAACCCTCAGGTTGTGTCATGTACAAATCCTAAAGCAAAATCCTATTAAGGAATGTGGTTTAACATCCATCTGCCAAGTTTCATAGTCATAATAAACTGTAATGGCAATCACGATCCTGATGGACTTAACCATGGCAACTGGAGAAAAAGTTTCATCATCATCAACACCCTGACCTTGTCTGAAACCTTTGCAACCAATTGGCCTTTATAGGTTTGTACATTACCATCCATGTCAATCTTCTTATTGAACACATATTTTCACCCTATGGATTTTACCCCTTCAGGTGGACCTACCAATGTCCATACCTTGTTGGTGTACATGAATTCCATCTTAGATCTCATGGCCTCAAGCCCCTTCTCAGACTATGGTCCCTTAACATCTTCTAGGTGGGTTTTTGGTTCATCATCTATGACCAACTCATTGCCTTGTTGATTCACAAGATAATCAAATCTTTCAGGCTCAAGGCATGTCCTACTAGATCTACAAGGTTCATGTGTTATATAAGGAACTTGAGATTCCACAAAAATTTGTGACTCTCCTTGTTCCTTTTGTACCTCTACAAGTTCAATGTTTTCTTTTTGGTCTTGAACCTCTTCAAATTTTACTTTCCTTCCACTGATTCCTTTGGAAATAAATTCCTTTTATAGGAATACAACATCCCTGGCAACAAACACTTTATTTTCAGATGGAGTATAAAAGTAGTATCCTTAGATTTCCCTAAGATTTGCAATAATATAATATTTATATGATTTGGGTCCAAGATTCTTGAGAAACTACTTTCTCACATAAGCTTCACATCGCCAAATTTTCACAAAAGACACATTGGGACACTTCTCATACCATATCTCATATGGTGTCTTTTGAAGCGATTTAGATGGTATGCAGTTAAGTGTAAACTTTGTGGTTTCTAGAGCATATCCCTAGAAGGAAGTTGGAAGACTAGCAAAACTCATCATTGACCACACCATATCTATTAATGTATGGTTCCTTCTTTTTGATTCACCATTATGTTGTGGTGTTCCAGGTGGAGTCTATTTTGACATGATACCACAGTGTCATAGAAGGTTCTCAAACTCTTAGCTTATGTGTTCTCCACCTCAATTAGAACAAAGTGCTTTGATACTTTTACCATGTTGGTTCCGTACTTCACTCATGAAATCCTTGAACTTTTCAAGGATTCTGACTTATGTTTCAGCAAGTACACATAGCCATACTCACTAAAGTCATCAATAGAGGCAATGAATTACTGCTAACCACCTCTAGCATTTGTTCTAAAATGTCTACATACATCAGTATGTACTAGTCCCAATAGATCACTCTCTCTCTCATTGTGTCCAATGAAACGAGTCTTTGTCATCTTGCCCAATAAACAAGATTTATATGTCTCTATTGATTTGAGGTCAAAAGAGTATAGATAACCATCTTTATGGAGTCTAGACATGAATTTCTCATTAATGTGCCCTAGACAACAATGCCAAAGATATGTTTTCTTTGATTTATCAAGTTTTAACTTTTTAGGATTTATGTTATAGACATTGTCTCTAGATCTAATAAGTAAAGATCATAGGACATTGGGGCACAGTCATAAAAGATCTCATCTTTAGAAATAGAACATCAACCATTATTTATATGAGATTTGAATCCATTCTTGTCCATACAAGATGTAGAAATGATGTTTCTATTAATGGTAGGTACAAAATAGCAGTTCTTTAACTCTATTACAAGCCCACTAGACAAATATAAATGATAAGCTTTGACTGTAGTGTCAACAACTCTTGCTTCATTTGCAACACATAGTTCAACCTCACCTTTTCTTAAAGGCTTACTTCTTTTCAGATCCAACAAATTTGAATATGTGTGAGATCCACATCCGGTATCTAATACCCAAGATGAATAAGTAAACATATTTATCTCAATAAAATATATACCTGAAGTGAAGATCTATATCCCCTACTTCTTCTTCCTTAGTTCCTTTAGCTAAAGAGGGCAATTCCTTTTCCAATGTCCATCCTAGTGACAGTGGTGACAATTCCCTTCCTAATTCACCCATCCCTTTACTTTGAGTGTAGAAGACTTTGATGTCTAAACAGATTTAGGAATCTCCTTAGCCTTGCCTTTCCCCTTATACTTCCCTTTACATTTTCTGATCATCATCATAGATTTGGGTTTGTCCTTCTTCATTTGCACTTCAATAGTTCTCAACATGCCAAGCAAGTTTGATAATGGATTAACAAAATTGTTCATGTTGTAGTTCATGAAAAATTGGTTGTATGATTCCAGTAGTGATTGCAGAATCACATTTGAGGCTAACTCTTGGCCCAAGGGAAATCCTAATCTTTCTAGGTTCTGCACATACCCAATTAACTTGAGCTAGTGGCCCCCCACTGGATCTCCTTCATCCATGTTGCACTTGAACGATGCCTTTGAGACATCATATGTCTCTCATTTTGCCTGATCTTGGTACATATTATTAAGATGTGTAACCATCTCAAGAACATCCATATTATCATGTTGTCTTTACAACTCATAGTTCATTGAGCATAGCATCAGGCACTTGACACCTTTTATATCTTCAGAGTGCTTCTTGTAAGCATCCCTATTAGCCTTAGGCACAATGGGAGTGGGTTCATCTAGCTTTGGTGTTTCTAGGACATAGAGCTTTCACTCTTCTGTGAGAACAATTCTCAATGTCACGAACCCATCATGGAAATTATTTCTCTTCAACTTGTCCTTCCCTAGGACTGCTCGCAAAGAAATTGTGTTGTTGTTTGCCATTTGTTTCCACAAAACAAATTTGCATTTTGTCAAAACCCTTTTCATTTTATTTGGTTAATTGAAAACTTTTAACAATATTAATTAGGCCTTTAATTATAATCGCTCCCACTATTTTATTCAAATTGATAGACCACATTTATCAATTTGAGAGATTGCAATATAAAATCTTCTAGTGATCCAAGATCCAAAACAGTTAAGTTATTACCCAGCCAACATCGGTGTCCATAACAAATAATTAAGGTAGGTGATATTTCCCAATTGCATCTAATGCAATTCTTGGATAGATGGTATGCACAACTCCATATTATATTACATATGTATGATTCTAGGCACTTAATCTCATTAAAGTCGCTTAGTTAATCCTGACCCAAAAGCCAACACGACAATAATGCACCCTTCTTGTCATGCCCACATAACTACCATCACACTTCCACGAGATAGATGGTGCACCATGTTGGTATATATGCCCAGAGAGCCAATCATATGATGATTGTGATGGCATATTATGTAAAGGATTTGATTAATAATAAAGACAATCTTTCGATTTATTCTATTTCACTCGGTTGTCTAAAGAATGACATTACTCAATGATGTATGTCTTCATGTGTGTGACCTGAACAATGAAATCATATTGATGTTAAGAGTATTACATTCTTGTTGTGTTCCTAGTTGGATGTTATTGTGGAAGGTTGATAGACAACAATAACACATAAGACTATAGTGTGGGTTAGTTGATGATAGAATCTCATTAGTCATGATATGTGATATCAAACCAAGCACATAGATACTTGTTAGAGAATAGTGTATTGGATAGACCCACAATGAGAGTGACACATGGAAACCATAATTGGTTGTCATAGTGATCTCTCATAGTGAAGGTGGTGATTGTGCCTCTTAGACCTAAAATCACTACACTCATCACATGACTTTCATTGTACTTTGACATCATCCATTGTAATCTTGAATAAGGGTTGCTATAAAGGTGATGATCGGATGCACTGTGACACATGGTGATGAATGTGAGTGATGTAGATGGTATTTGTCCCTCCTATAGGAGTTTGATATCCTGGCCACTTGATAAGTGAGACTGGGAAAAGAATCCATGTGCATAGGTCAATCAATATATGATATTTAGGTCACATATATCTCAGACAATAAGATCTAGTTCAAGGAACATGGATTGAACGTTGAAAGGATGATGAATCAAAGCCCCGGGTTCAATCCAGATATCTATGATAAAGGAATTAGACAATCACTATAACACCTATCACAAATTGTAGGCTGAAGTTGTTCTCCAACTTTCCAATTACTTGGGTAGCAATGATGTGTGACTAGACACCGCTCTTTGCTTGTGATGTCATAAATGATTTATGGAAATTCACTATCAATGTAACTTGGATCCTATAGGGCCACACACATAGGAAACACTTAGATTAGGAGTTTATTCATGAATATGGTTTAAACTTGATTACTAAAGAGTTAGGTATTCAATTTAAACAACATTGGTTTCATATTGACTGATTAGACAAGTGAACTGATCAGTTCATGTGTTGAACTGACTGTTTCAGTGTGTTAGGTCAAATGAACCAACTTTGACAATTTTGGATAGTGAATCGACCAGTTTAGGAAGTGAAACAATTGGCTTAGGTCCATGAACCGATCGACTCAGGCTGTAAACCGAGCAGTTGGTGGATCGATTTGATTGATTCAAAGATTTGTGCTTACGTCATGTTGTGCATTAAATCATTTATTAATTTCTAATGCAACTGTGAATGGGAAACATGATGAAATGACTGGTTTAAGGGTTGAACCGACATGCCGACCAATCTGTTCACCAATGAACCAACCATTTCTCCACTCGCAGGTTGTTAAAATTCATGAAATTCCGGTCCACTCCTTTTAGACTGGGAACCCTAACCCTAACCCTCCTATAAATAGAGAGGTATTGGGGGCTTCTCAGATAATAATTCAATTACCTATAATAATTCTTTGTCTCTCTGGTTGTGGTAACTGAGAGAACTTGAGAAAGTCCTACCCGCTAAAGAGAGAGATAGCAAGGGAGAACAATTGTGGTTGAGTAAGTTGGTAACTAGTACACCAACATGAGGGGATAAGTCCTTCTTGTCCCTTATTGAATGATAAGAGTTCCTAGTGGTTTGTGTAGACTACTCTTGAGGCGTGGAGCTTTTCGGATAACATCAACATACCATCCTTGGTGATCAACTAGGAGGCTGACGTAGACATTGTTTGAGTGCAACCTGAAGAAAGGGCGCACACCAAAATGAGGGAATAGTCGACAGACTTTCTCTAGGACCAGGTATGACCTTGTAAACCATTTTCCCATTACATGGTTGTTGATGTGATTCTTTAATTTAAGGGGAATATGGTAGTTAAATTTTGTTTCTGTTGCATGTTATGTAGCCATATTTCCCTACAGTGGTATCAGAGTCGCGTCAATCTATGATGTTTTGGGATAATTGATATGATCGGATTTTTGGTTTCATCATTTATTTACTACATATGATGTGAATACTTAAACTTATTAATGTGCATATCTAATTAAACACCACATAAGATCCCAATTTATATAAATATTTATAGTATGATGTATATGCAATTTACACGGGTCACTCTAAAAGTGAGTTTTGATGGTGGCTGTGTAGCATTGTTATGGACAATAACCAGATATTTGTGTGTGGTTGAATGGTTTGTTTGTTCATGCTTATATCTCAGTTTGTATATCGAGCCTCTACCTTCTTCTTCCTAATGTAAAAGTATTATTCTTTCCTACCTTTGCTCCCCTAGAATTTCACTCAAGGTTTCACATTACCATGTAATAAGTCTAATACAAGTATGAGAGTTTCTTTTCTTGTTATGACAAAGAAGACAATCAACGTCATGCGAGCCAACTACTTCACGGTACAAACCAACTGACTGGAGGACCAAGGAGGGCAGACCATAGGAGGAGCATACCAACTACCTGGTGGACCAACCAATTGCTTGGAGGTGTCCAGACATCACTTGGACTGAAGGCCAAATGATTGTTTCAGAACACCAACCGACCGCTCAAGAGGCGATCCAAATGGTTCAAGGGTCGAACCTATCAACCTAGATTGTTAGGCACAAATCTATATCGACAACATGTTCTTGCATGATATATATACATAGGGGGTAGTAATTCCCTATGGGTCCAAGGAATTATGATATTATGGTCATAACCATCACTAATGTTTTATATTTAATGTTTACTTTATGAGATATAGCATGTACATGATATGTACTATATATATGTGGTGATTGGATAATAATATTTATAAATATATAATACCGAAATCAAACATATTAAGTCTAAAATGCTTTCCATTAGCAATACATATGTAAAGCTTGATCGACCAAGTGTAGGTTATGTCACATGGTACGTTGTCCATCTTATGGAAGTGTGACATGTCCCTCCAACAAGAGTTTGATATCATGGTCATTTGATAAGCAAGATTGAGAAAATCATGTGCATGCACATGTGAATCAATATATGATATTGAGGTCACATGTATCTCAAATAGTCTGCTCTAGTTCAAGGAACATGGATGAACATTGAAAGGATGTTGATTCCATCCAGATATCAATGACAAAGGAATTATACAATAACTATAACACAAATCACAGATTGTAAGTTGAAGTTGTTCTCCAACTTTCCAATTACTTGGGTAACAATGATGTGTGACTAGACAATGCTCTTTGCTTGTGATGTCATAAATGAGTTATGGACATTCACTGTCAATGTAACTTGTAACCTATAGGGTCACACACATAGGATACACTTGGAATAGGAGTTCATTCATGAATATGGTTTAAACTTGATTACTAAAGAGTTATGTATTCAATTTTAACAACATTGGTTGAATATTGACTGACTAGATAAGTGAACCAACTGGTTCAAGTGTTGAACCAACCGTTTCAATTTTTCAGGTCAGTTGAACCAACTTTGGCAATTCTGGATGGTGGACCAACTAGTTTTAGGAAGTGAACTGATCGACTCAGGTCCATGAACCGACTAGCTCAAGTTGTGAACAGAGCGGGTGATGGATCAATTCAATTGATTCAAGGGTTTGTGTTGATGTCATGTAGGGCATTAAGTCAGATATTAATTGCCAATACAATATAAGGAAACATGATGAAATGACCAGGGTTCAAGGGTTGACCCGATCAGATCACATGTGAACCAATCGATTCATGAGTGAACCAACTATTTGGCCACTCGCAGGTAGTGAAAATTCATGAAATTTTGGTCCACTCTCACTCACGCTGGGAACCCTAACCTTGACCCTCCGATAAATAGTACTGGGGGCTTCTCAAACAACAACTCTATTGCCTTTAACAATTGTTTGTATTCTCTGGTTGTGGTAACTAAGAGAACTCGAGCAAGTCCTACCTGCTCAAGGGAGGGATAGAAAGGGAGAACAATTATGGGAGATAAAGTTGGTGACTGGTAGGCCAATGTGAGGGGACAACTCCTTCTTGTCCATTCTTCTAGAATGTCAAGAGTTCTTGGTGGTCTGTGTGGACTGCTCCAGAGGCGTGGAGCTTTTCCCACTAGGAGGACAATGTCAAACTGTTGTCTATAGTGATCAACTAGGAGGCCGATGGAGATGTTGTTCGATTGCGACCTATAGAAAGGACGCACACCATGACAAGGGAATAATCATTGGACTTGCTCCAGAACCAGGTATGACCTCATAAACCATCCTTCCCATTACATAGTTGTTGATACAGTTCAGTGATATAAGGGGAATATGGCAGTTATAATTTTGTTTTTGTTGCCTGTTATGTCGCCATATTTCCCTACACACCATGCTTAGTGTGCCCACGCTTAGTCGATCAATATTTTCATGTTCTTTGCTTATAAAAAGCACCTAAGACTTAATATTTAATTGAGGGATTTAATTTATATCTATGCCTATGCATATCCAATCATCACATATTTATAATATGTATCATATACTTACTATATCCACAAATGAAACATGCCATCATAAAATACGAGTGATGGTTATGTCCACACTAATGTAATTCATTGGAGCCACTAAGAATTGATATCCACCTAAGGTCAAACATTACATGTTGCAATCTGGATAAAAATAATTGTGATGGAAACATGCCGATTGGTCGATTAAACTCTTCCAGTCACCCGATCTGTCTGCCTATTGGTCGATTGGCCTTCGTCAGTCGGTTGACTAGTTCCTGGATCAAGCAACTATCTTGATTCCTCCAGTTGGTTGATTGGGTCTCCAGTCAATCGATTCACACCTTTGATCTGTAGCCTCTTTGGTCCTCCCATCGACTGAATAGACTCATAGTCGATCAACTTTCTTGTTACAGAGCTTCTTCTCTTTTTCTTAAATAGAAATTAAAACTATCCTATTAGGTATTACATTGTACAAGTGAAACCTCAAGTAACAATTGAGGAGAGTAGAGGGAGGACAACATTAACTTAATAAGGATAAAGAGAGATAGGCTCAGTATCCAAACCAAATTCAAAAGGACTAGGAAATAAACCATTCCACCATGCACATATATGTAGAGATATTGGCCATAACCACACTTACATCCACCATCAAAATTCTTTTGGGTTTATAAAATGCATATATATCATATCATACATATGGGATATATGCGACATTCCCTGGTATATGCGGTATTTAATCAGATACACATATTGATAACTTAAATATCCACATCACATGTAATGAAATAAATCATAAAACCAAAAGCCAATCATATTGATTAAATCCCAAAATATAGTAAATTGGCGTGGCTTTGATGCCACTGTAGGAAATATGATGACATAATTGGCAGCATAAACAAAAAATTATTGCCATATATCCCCATAAACCAGTGGATCACATCAATAACTATGAACGAGAATAAAGGTTGCAAGGCGTATACCTAGTCTTAGAGCAAGTTTAGCAGCAATGTTTGCAATGATGTGCTTCTTTCTCAAGAAGCACCTAGATAGTTGTTGGTAGTGGCCTCCTGGTGTAGCACCACAGATGGCGGTTGATGACGTCCCTCTAGAGTGGTGGCAAAAACCTCAACACCTCTACATAGTCCACGCGGACCACTGAGAACTCCTGTCATTCTACTAGAACTGACAAGAAGGAGTTGTCCCTCGTGTTGTCAACGTGCTATCATCGACATTTCTCCCCTTTGGCTATCTCTCCCTTTTATGGGTAAGATGCCTCTAGCTCTCACATTACCACAATGTTGAGATTAAGAGACTTGTCCTAAGAGCCTTGCCCCCTCTTTATATAGGAGTGGATGGCTCAAGGTTTCCACAAACTTGGGGACAAGAGGAGACAAATTTCATGAATTTGTAGTTGTTGTGGATCACCGGTTGGTCGATTGGGCACTCCAGTCCATTGATTGTCTATTTTTCCTTTTCATAAAAATATTGGCTTTCAATGCCATGATTAAGGCATGACATGAAGTTAGAATCAATCCTTGATCTAGTCTTATTGATCGTTCAGTCGGTTTACTGAACTTCTAATTCGGTCGATTGGACACTCTATTTGGTTGACTTGCATCCCCAGTCGATCGAATGGATACTCCAGTCTGCAACTATCAACCAATGTTGTTTATGTTGATAAATTAAACACTTGAGTAATCAATTCAAACCTTTTTCATAAGTAAAATCCTATTCCAGGTGCATCCTATGTGTGACCCTATAGATCCCAAATTATGTTGGTAACAAATGTACATAACCAGAAAATGACATCACAAACAATGAACAATATCTATCAACACATCATTGCTACCCAAGTAATTTAAAAGTTGGAGAACAACTTCAACATACATTTTTGATCAACGTTATTGTAATTGTATAGTTCCTTTGTCACCAATATCCAGATTGAACTTGAGGCATGGAATCATCATCCAATGAATATTCAATCCATGTTCCTTGAACTACAACAAACTATCTGAGATGCATGTGAGCTCACATATCACATATTTATTCACACGAGTATGGACATAAATTGGTAGTCTCTCTTATCAAGTGGCCAAGATATAAACTCCAGTAGGAGGGATGAATCTTGTCTACATCACTCATAGTCATTCCCCATGTCTCACAACATACCCAAAAATCACTTGTATGGTAACCCTTATTCAAGATCACATTGGTTGGTCTCAAAGTACGTTGAATGACATGTGATGAGTGTAGTAACTTCATGTATAGGAACCACAATCACCACTATCACTATGAGAGTTGATTATGACTACCATATAATGGTTTCTATGTATCACTCGCAAGGTGGGTTTGCTGGGACACTTGTTATCTAACAAGTACCTATGTGTTTGTCTTGATATCATAAATCGTGACAAATGAGATTCTATCATCAATCAAAATACATTCTAGTCTTATGTATTATTGATGTCCATATTATTTCCACAATAATATCTGACTAGGGACATAATAAGAATGTAGATACTCTTATTATACATATGATCTCATTGTTTAGGTCCACAACCTAAAGACATATGTAATCTCATTTTTTTAGATGTCTATCATGTTATACCATCATCTCATAACTGAAAAAAAACATATGCACAAAAGATTGCCTTTATTATTAATGAAATCTATTACATGATGCCTCATTACAATCATCGTATAATTGGCTCTCTGGGCATATATACCTACAAGAATGTTCCTACAGCCCAAGACAAAAGCACAACGGATTCAAAGTGGAAAAAGAGCTCCAAACAAGTCCAGAAGCACGACTGTGCTGGCAAACATGACCATGCCAAGAAGACCCTAGCACAACTATGCTAGCCTAGATGGTTGTGCTGCCTGAAATCCAGAAGGCATGTTCTGATGAGAATGACCATGCTCCAAACCAGCCACCACGACTATGCTACCCAGCATGGCCATTCTTCCTAGCCTCCACTACAGTCAGGTTGCCCAGTACGATTGTGCTACAGACCCCTCAAACGTCAAATTTGACCTGACAACTTTTCTCCACCAGCACACGTGTTCCCTCCTAGCATGTCCATTTTTCTCCATCATTACCACAACCTTTCTACATAGAACAACCGTTCACCAGCAAACCCTAGTGCAACTTTTACACTAATTTTCCTATTCTACCCCAACTTAACCCTATGCTTCTATAGTCATTATATAAACCTTGATGGTAGCGGGAGTTGGGGTTAGCACTTATTGCCATCCAGTCTAGCTTTCATTGACCACCTACTATGTCCCACCTACTCCCACTCCATTTTCACCATCTTCAACCTCAAAACTCTAGTTTTAGAGGGTTTTCGCTACTTACATCCACGTTTCATGCATCCAAGAACCAAGGAGGGAGAAGGACGAGTTGATGTTTCTAGAGGTGAAAAAGGAGACTTCTACATCTTCCATGGCTATCTACCTCTCTACTTCTTGTTCTTTTTTCACTTTTTTTCATGAGTAGCTAAGATCCCCTAGGTGGGTTTTTTGGTGTAAAAATGTGACTTCAATACCATGTTGAGGGAAATAAATTTGTAAACTCTATAGATTCGTTTTCTATTGATTGTATTATGCTTTTATCTCATTTCCCATGGATAACATTATGTATTATGCTTGAAAACACCTAGGTTCTAGGTGAAAATGGCAAATATGTAGCTCTTTTGGGATTTGCTCCTAGGTCCAATTAGTGAATCCCTAGTTAGATACCCATCTTCCTACATATATACCCCTTCTCTTACTCCTATGTGTGAGATATAAGTAGATATATGAGAGACACTTAGTGAAATTGGCTTGGAGCTATCTAAAGGCAAGATGTTAGGTGATGTGAGGTGTAATAGCCTGATTTCCACCCTCCATTACTACCCTTGGCCCCCAATTTCCCTAACAACTTCATAGAAATCTAGACTTGATTAAATCCTAGTTGAATTCCACCTAAACCCAAATCCAATAATCCTCACATGTTTGGATGGGGGTTCTATGGAGTAATTACCCTACACAGACTTTATTCTATCCATGGTCAATTAGTAGTTTAGGGAAATCCTCTAGCATCTAACTTTTTGTTTGGTTTGAAAATATAAATGGATGAAAAGTGATTTCATGTTATGTCCCCCCAACCTAGGTTATAGTCACATTATCCCAAATGGACAACACTTCCATGAATTGCTTAAAACCCTAATTGCCTTCTTACTTAGCTATTTTTATCTTAGGTAGTCATTTGTCTTGACTAGTTATTCTCTTGCTTATTCGTGGTAGCTAGGTATTGCTAGGATAGTTAGTGTCACCTTATGTTTGCTTTGCTTGATTTATCTAATTAGTTTCTAATTTAGTCCTTTTTTAGCTATAGTTATATAATTGCTAGTGTAGTGAGTTTCTTGCCTAATCTATATAGTATCTCTCTATAGGTTGTTAAGTAGAATTGCTTTGTCAGGATTAGTGCTAATGTTAACTTGCTTCACTTGCCTTAGTGTAATTTTCCTATTTTCATTGCTTATCATCTTTTCCTTGTTAATGAGAATTAAATGTCTAGGGTTAAAGTAGGTTTTTCTCTTGTTCTCTCTTAATTTCTTACTTGACCCCTTAGTGTAATTCAACCAAAACCAAGCTAAAACCTTGAACCCTAGACTCCACATTAAAAACCTAGAAAAAGAAAACATAGCTTTAGTGCCTCCTCTCTCCCTTGGATTCTACCATGGCCTGTCATCCTCTATATTAATTATGAGCTCATGCACTTGCGAATTTGTGTATGAGTGTGTCCAAGCAGGGTTTATAATTTTTTGAAAGAACATGTTGTGTTCCTAGGGTGCATCCAGTCAAAATTCAGTTGGTTGGGTGAACCAATGGTGAATGCATCGAGCTTTATGGCATTGTTTCTAGGGATAGAAAGTGCTATAGCTCCCTATTGGTTGTGGTGTGACTCTCCCCTTAAGAATCATCTTTTGCCACTCTGGTTGGTTGTGTTCTAGTTAGTTTGGCTTTGACTTTTCCTACTCCCTCATCATTGCTGTTCTTTATTCTTTTGTGTAACCTTTGCAAACTTATTTACTAACTTGTATTATTTTGTATGATTGAGTGATTGGCTTTGAGAGCACCTCGAAACGTGGAAACACAATTCCAAGGATGAATTAAACTTTTAAATTTATAACTTGAAACCTTCAAGGACCCCTACAACTCAATAAGGAGTCAAAGTAGATATACAAGGTCAAACACAAGGATTTGGGGAATTTAAAACACTTAAGATCCCGCTCTAATGTTAGTTAAACTAAAGCAGCAATTGATCTATGTAAATAACTAAAATGAGTCTAGTAAAATGGTAAGAAATGAAACAAAACAAGACAAAGAAAAGAAAATAGAGTCTATCGAATCCTACTAATAAGGAGAAGGAGTTCTTGGCTATGTAACCATAAGTTGGGCAATCTATGCACCCATTCTTGGGCTTAGACAACCCTCAAACATCCTAGCAAGCATCTAACCTCCAAATGTAGTATGTGTCATGGTAATTGGCCCTGTGAGAGTCATCCCACTCGCTCTCAAGTAGCGTGACTAAAACCCCATCAAAGGTCTAAAACCTCTCTCAATGATAACAGATCAACACCCTTGAATATCCCAGATATTGTCTCAGGTTCGGAATATTAACATATGTTAACAATAGTAGAGAATTTGCACAATACACAGACTGTGGACCTGAGCAGTTAGAGGTGAACCTGATCGGGTTCATTTAAACCCAATCATTTCCAATTGAGCCTGACCAGATCCAAGGTTCTAGTAGGATCTCTCCTACAAGTGCTCTAGACAGATCCTTCCTTGCATATCCTCCTCTCATATTTCATCCAAACTACCTTCTCTTATCTACTTCTACAACTAATCTCTCGATCTTGGTAGAAATGGAAGTTCAAGCAAGAAAGAGATCAACCAAACCTACAATCATGACAGAAATGAGAAGATAGAAAAGAAAACGTACTAGATCTAGAATAAACTACTTGTTTCATGTAGAAGTACATAAACATGCCCAAAACTAGCTACATATCCTAGAAGGAGATCAACTAGCCATGGAAAAGCATAGTTGGCATCAAACAAAGATGGGAGAACATCATTTTTATAGAAACAAAGGAGAAAAGTAGAAGAAAGAGGTCAAAGAAGAGATTTAGCCTGTGGGAGTGAGGTTTCTCTCTCTCCTTAGCCTTCGGGAAGGCTAAATCCTCACCCTTGGGGCCCTCCTCCTTGATCTTATTGACTCATTGGCCTCCTTTCTCCTTGATTCTGCCCCAAATAGTAGCGTGAATATGTTTATGGAGGTGAAGGTGACTCAGAATGGATGCAAATGGGTGGATTGTGGTGGAAAATAATGGTGGATGGAGGTCAACCGAAGGGGTGGATGTAGGGTGTGCTCTTAAGCCGTTTCAGACCTTAGAGCTCTCCCACAAAGCTCTGGGAACTGATGGTTGCTGGAACTAAAAATTGTAACTAAAAGTCAGAACCCCCGCCTAGGTAGCAGGGGATGGTTATTTATAGAGATCTTAAATAGTCATTGATATCTTTGGCGGTCACTGAGATCTTTAGTGGTTGTTGATATCTTTGACAATCATTATTATCTTTATCCGTTATTGAGATCTTCAGCGATACTGTTGGCTTCAGCAATCGCGGATATCTTTGTCAGTTGTAGTCTCTAGATCTTTAGCAATTGGTGAGATCTTCAGTGGAAGATGAGATCCTCAACATGTTGTTGGCTTCAACAGTACATGAGTTCTTCGATAGTCACTAATATCTTTGGTGGTAAACTATTGGTTTTAGCTAACACTGAGATCTTCAGCCATCGTCGAGATCTTTAGTGGTCATCGAGATCTTTAGTTCTTCCACATAACACGATGCTTGATCTTGCCATGAAAATTGATGGATTTGATCAAAACCCTAAATATTCACATAAATTTAAGGAAAACTATATAAGAGAAGATTCAAGGGTTATGTGAGAGATGTGAGTGCAAAAATGGGCAAAAAATGGTGACTAAAACTAAGATGAGAGTGATTTTGGGCATATTAAGGCTATAATAGTATGAGACTATAGACAAATACTTAGCATGAATGCTTAAATTTGGATGTTATCAACCACCCCAACCTTAAACCTTACTTATCCTCAAGCAAGACTATGGTCAAAGAACAAAACGGTAACATCCAAATTAAGCTTGGCGATAAATGCTATGGTTAAGAAAAATAGTTTAAAACTGCGATTCTGATGATCCATGTTATTTTAGTTGAAACCCCTACCATTCAAAAAAACCTTATAAAGTAAGATCAAAGAGCATCCATGCAAAATTATGTGAATTCAATGCAACCTGTAAATACTCATTATGGTTTGAATCAAAATAATTCAGCATTAAAGCATTTTCAAATAGGGATCACACAGGTGATGGAGGTGTGTAATGAGTTATTATCATGTATTCATGTAGACCGATTAGGAACAACGTGCCTCCCACTTATTCAGGTCCTAAGACAAAGACTATAATGACTCCTAAGGATGTCGATCTATGTCATGCATGCCCATGTAACAAGCAACAACCCCTACAGTCCAAGCCAATTATCTCAAAGTAGCATGATGAACTCCTCGTGTTGTACTTGAACCAACTGTGCTATTGGGATGATCTCATAGGTATCCTAGGGTTTCCAGTGATTCTCTAATGAGCTTTCTGGGTGGAAGTACCAGGCATGACATACCCACATTCATGAACACAGTCATACACCCACTGGGCACCATCCTCAACTCACTTGAAAGAGAAAACAAATGCTCATATTTTTATTCACACTCAGGCTTTTATGCTCTCCATTCTAAATTATATGCTTGCGTGAGAACAATATTGAATATTTTAGGGATTTACGGGTGACCAAATTGTCATCTTTTTGACTCGGTCTAAGGTGAGAGGGAGGATTGACCATAAAAGGAAATCAATCTTACTTGATAATAGCTCAAAAACTCATCATTTCCTACTTGATATATGTGTGAGAAAACAATAATTATGATTCAAGGATCCTTTAAGTAGAGGTGAGTTTGTGAATAATGTGGCTTGGCATTTTGATCGAACTCTATCTCTTTCCAACAGTTTCATATCATTGGTATTCACAACATAGATCAAGCAAATAATGTTTTAAACTATGAATAACCTTAGGTTGATTGTCATTCTTAAGGAAAGAGTCAATGAGACTGTCAAGCAAGAGATCAAGCAGAGTAGATGAAAATTGGGCACTTAGGCTCATGGATAAGCATTTTACTATAAGATTTGCATCGCATAGCCTAAATTACAAAGTTACATATTACGAGACAAAGTCCTAAAAAGCATTAAAGTTGGGCTAAAATGTTCAAAAGTAGTTGAAAATTTTACGCCTAAATGCAGGAAGTAAACATGCATGCATGAAAAATGAAGAGATAGAAGAGTGAGTAGCCCTACCACCCCAAGCTTAAAACTTTGCTCTTCCTTGAGCAAGACCTAAACTCAGGATAGTACGAAAGGAATGCATGGATGTACTATGAATAAATTTAAAGTCCTAAATGATGCATGTATGAAAAGATATATTTAAGTAGATAGAGGAAAGAAACTATCTAAGAAAGGTCGGAAATAATCAAAATTTAATTTTAACAAAAAGAGAAAAGAAAAATAGGAGAAGAAGGAGGGGATGGTTGCCCCACGATACCGACATTGGGATCCCAAATCCTAAGTTTCAGGACTAGTGTCACCCATGTCTTGCCGAGTTGGTCCGCCGTGTAGGGGTGGAATAGGCAGAGATATGGACCCTTTAGAGTTTGAAGAAGAGGAATAAAATTCGGTGACTTGGTGCACTCATCTTTGTGCTATAATTGATATGAACTGCACTGAAATGAATTGCACAACAAATCATCCTCCATGTATGAATCTGAATGGGTATGCTTTAGGATGTTGACATAGGATGATATGGAGGGGAGAGGTTGAAAGTTTTCTAGAGGACCCCTCTCTTTTCTCTCTATCTCTGAACTTGAGGTTGGATGCTTAAATAAATTTTCATGTACAATCTGAGTCATCCAATCATATTTTAAATAAGAAGTATCCCTAGGTGAATCTATTTGTGTTTCTACCACCCCAAGCTTGCCATATTATGTGGGGTTTGGGGTATCTTCA
Source organism: Alisma plantago-aquatica (assembly GCA_963693085.1). Classification (NCBI taxonomy): domain Eukaryota; kingdom Viridiplantae; phylum Streptophyta; class Magnoliopsida; order Alismatales; family Alismataceae; genus Alisma; species Alisma plantago-aquatica. The sequence goes on along the minus strand of OY856413.1, from coordinate 453,848,641 downwards.
TGTTTTGCAGCCATGTTGTAGTTGATGATCCATTCTGCTCCTTCAATACCAACCATCCCTTGAAAAGGGATGGTAGCAAATGTTAGCTCCTGCTACTCCAGTTTGTCATCGTCGGTGTATTCACTTCCCCAATTAGAAATGATGTCATCATCCTCCTTGAAAAGATTATTCCAAACCATAGTAGGAATGTTGGTTGAAACAAAGTGACAGGTCTCAATGTGAGAGGTATCACTTTGGTTTGGGATAAAGGTTGATTCAGACTACCCAAGTTGATCCTTAAGTTGTGAGGTTGCTTGGTTGTCTTGAGGAGGACATAAGTGATCATCATCAAACCATTCATGTATATGGTATGTACCCTCCATTGGTTTCTCATCTAAATTGTCTGGGTAAAATGAAGAGCTTTCTTGGATGGGTGACTCTTCACAAAAAAAATCTTGATGAATCGAGCTGATATCCTGAATAGGATGGTGAGTTAAGTTCCAAATAAAGCCCAATGGAATGGTCTTGATGACTGTAATCCTCCTTATTTTACTCTAGCTCTTGTTATTGAGTGAGAATTAAATCAACTAGATCTTGAAGTCTCCTGCTATGGTCAACAACCTTATTCTGAAGTTGTTAGACTTGAGCTGAAATGAATTCAAGACTGGCCATTGTTTTTATGTACTGTTCTTGGAGCTCCTCTACTTCAAACAATGGTAGATCCACACATGGGCTGCACGAGGCACTAGACTCACCCAAGTTTTTTAGTAAAATTTTTTAACTAGTTAGGTATATATTCTAATAGTTTGAATAGTGGGAGACAATTTATAATCACTCATGTAGGATATGTTAATTGTGCAATGCAGTCACCGATTATGCAATACAAAAGTCACTCCCTTAGGTTCGAGTCATGTTGCACTGTAGGCCTGCTTCTTAGGGGATCTTCTATGCATAATATAGGTTGTAGGCCCTGGGGCATTGTTGCATGGGATAGCTCCGAACTCTGGAGTCCAACCCAAAACTAGTACGGTAAATAAGTATGCATCAACATTTTATTTTTCTATGATCTATGTGAAGCTTATAGGTGTATCCACTTAATGGAATGGTGTTGTCTGTCATTGTTGTGTTGTTGCAAACATAGTGCTTAAGCATTAATGGCATTGAGATTATATTCGAAGTTAATTTTATGACGGTCGCTTGAATGCATAAAATAGAGGCTCTATATATACTCCAATGATGCCTGGGTAGTTATCCCAATTGGAAAGCATGCTCTGCTGTGAGCCATAACTCGATGGTTCTATTATGATCTAGAGCATAAATAAGGGGATTCAACACCTGTACAATATGTCTCGATGACATTTCATGTTGCATATACATTAAATGAGCATGCCTCTAGTAGCACATAAAATACTATGATTGACTTTCCATTGATGTAAGGAGTGGCTCAACATAGATGCCAAGTAAAAATATAAGGGAGCACACTTTTGACCATTTGCAACTAAATAACTTTTGTTGTGACTCTTGATTGACTAACAACTTCAACTACAATTTTCATTACATCATTAAGTCTATTTTTATGTTGTCTCCTTTCATTGATATCACATGACTATACATGTTTGTGTCAACCTTTTCACCTCTTTGTGTGGATAATATTATTGTCAAAATTTTTGTACCCTAGAAAGAAAAAATATGGTTGTACAAGAGGTTTTTCTCACTCCTAAATCCTCACTCTGACCATGACAAGGTGCCCAATGAACTCAAAATCTTGGATCCACCACTAGCTTCAAACTATAGTGTGTGGATGTTTCTTTGTGCAACATTTTGGAGTTTCTGCTAATGAGTGTTACAACTTCTGTGGCTACTCAAACCTACAGATCATGCCTTTGTAGTAGCTGCCAAAGTGGATCAACTCTTTCTTGGAGATTAGGTGCTAAGGAGGAGGTGAGTGCATTGATACTTTCTTCAGCTAGCATCGCTGCCCTGTTCAGTTCTTGATCCCATGATGAAGTAGAGTTTGAAGGTTGATCTGGAATCTCCATTGTTGTAGCATCTACAAATGATGACGGCGGGGAGAATATAGCTCGACAAGATAAAGAGCATGGCTTTCAATTATTTTCCAGTAGTCGAGACTGTGGAAATATTGGGAGGACAGGTGGACAAGATGACCTGCCTCACTAAAGAAAGCTCCATGGCTAAAATAGTGTAAGAAAAAGGGAAGTATTTCAGTATATATGAACAAATATGTGCAAACAAAAGAAGAACTATGCACAAATGTACAAGCTTATGGTGACATAACAAAATCTTTAGGCATGTAAACTTAGAAAACCACATCCCCGACAATGGTGTCGAATAGTTGATTGGCCCTGAGAGCTCATTTGAAAGTGGAAGTGTGATCGCAAAGATGAATCATACTTTTAAATTAATAAGCAGAAACCTTCAAGGACCCACACAACTCATTGAATTAGATATATGGGGTTGAATACATGGATGTGGGAGGTTTAGGACACTTAAGATCCTACTCTTATGTTGGTTGAGCAAAACCATTAATTGATTTATGTAAAGAACTAAAACGAGTCTAGTATAATGATACGAAACAAAACAAAAAAGGACAAAGAAAAGAAAATAGAGTCTGTTGGATCCTATTAATTAGGAGAAGGAGTTCTCAGCTATGTAAACACAAGTTAGGCAGTCTATGCGCCCATCTCAGGTGTAGACAACCTATGAACACCCTAGCAAGTGTCTAACCTCCAAATGTAGTATGTATTATGGTAATTGTCCCTATGGGGGTCATTCCACTCACTCTCATACAACGTGATTAAAACCCTATCAAAGATCTAAAACCTCTCTCAATATATAACATATTAACACCCCAAAATATCCCAGATACTTTCTCATGTCCAGAATATTCAAATATGTTAGGAACATTAGATAATCTGCATAATACAGACCGCAAACCCGGGCGGGTAGAGGTGAACCTGAGCAGGTTCCTTTAAACCCAACCATTTCCAATTGATCCCAACTGGATCCAAGGTTCTAGTAGGATCTCTCATATAGGTTCTCTAGACATATCCTCCCTTGGATGTCCTCCTCTCAGATTTTGATCCAAACTACCCTCTATTATCTATTTCTACAAATAATATCTATTATCTATATCCAATTTCCAGTCACTAAGATCTGTGACGGTCGCTGTTGGCTTCAGTGGTAATTGAGATCTTCAGTGGTTGGTGATATCTTTGGCAGTTGTTGTTGGCTTTAGCAGTCATTGAGACCTTCAATGGTTACTGAGATCTTCAGTGGTCGCTGATATCTTTGGCAGTCGGTGAGATCTTTGACGGTTGTTGTTGGCTTTAGCGGTCAATGAGATCTTAGGTGGTTGCTGAGATCTTTGGTGGTTGCTGAGATCTTCAATGGTCGTAGTTTACTTCAATGGTCACTAAGATCTTTGGTGGTTGCTGAGATCTTTGGCGATCATTATTGGCTTCAATGGTCGTTAATATCTTTTTTGGTTGCTATTGGCTTCATCGGTCATTGATATCTTCGATGGTCACTAAGATCTTTAGCAATCATCGGTCATGCTCCTTTGGAACAAACCCACCTGGGGGGAGCTATTATTATAGGTCGACAAGCTTGCATAGATGAAACTTATGACCGATGAGGATGCTCACCGATGAAGGGGTTGGATATCAACATTTTGGTCCAAAATATCAAAAGTTTCTTGGCCCCACTAGTCAGTTAGCAGGACCACCGTCTCCTAAGTTGGTGCACATAACATGATGCTTGATCCTACCATGGAAACCAATGGATTTGATCAAAACCCTAAATATTCACATAAATCTAAGGAAAACTATATATGGGCATATTTAAGGGTTGTGTGAGACATATGAGTGCAAAAATGGGAAAAAATGGTGATTGAAGCTAAGATAAGAATCTAGAGTTATTTTGGGCATATTAAGTCTATAATGGTACAAGACTATAGATAGATACTTAGCATAAATGCCTAAATTTGGGTGTTATCATGTGCCTTGTGCAGGTGACCATTTTTATATGTTTGGATGTCACTATCTTTCCATCGATTCTTTCTTAAAGGATTTCAAGATAGGGAGAAAAAGGTAGAGAAATAGGCACAACCATCATCTAAAAGAAGTGTTGAAAATAGGGATGCCCATGACCATGAGGAGGCATGTGACCCTCCAATTCCTCCTCTGCATAAACCGTTGCATGACTACTTCATGTCGGGAAACTGCACCTCTTAATTGTTTCCATGGTTGATTAGAAGTAGTCATGGAGAGTTGTATTTTAGGAAACTACAATCTAGTTCTCATGTCCACATGACTACTTCATGTCGAGGCATCATTTTCCCCTTCCTCTTGGTCTTCTTGGGCTCTTCCCCACCTTGTATGGCCTTGATAATAAGAACCCCTACAAGCATGTAGACTCCTTTCTTGAGACATGCTTCACTTTGAGAATGCTTACAACCATATATGAATCCATCTTGCTCACGTTGTAACCTTTCTCTCTTGATGAGAAGGCCAAGGAGTGGTACTCATCAAAAATCACAATCATGACTAAGGAGCACATGAATAATGAGTTTCTACAAAAAAATTACCCTATTACCAAGTTGAGTCAGATGAGAAGATATATTTGTTGGCATGTATGTCTAGAGAGCCAATCATATGATTATTGTAATGGCATATCTTGTAAATTATTTGATTAATAATAAGGAAATCTTCTAATTTATTCTATTGTATTTAGTTATGAGATAATGATGTAACATAATACATGCCTAAAGAATGATTTTGCTCAATGACGCATGTATTAAGGTTGAGGACTTGAACAATGAGAGCATATGGATGTTAAGAGTATATACATTCTTGTCATGTCCCTAGTCAGTTATTATTGTGGAAGTAGATAGACAACAATAAAACATAAGACTAGAGTTTATGTTGGTTGATGAAAGAATCTCATTAAGTTGTGATTATTGATATCAAACTAAGTACATAGACACTCGTTAGAGAGCAGTGTATTGGATAGACCCACCTTGAGAGTGATACATGAAAATCATGATTGGTAGTCAGAATCATCTCCTGTAGTGATGATGGTGATTGTGGTTCTTAGTCCTGAAACCACTATACTCATCACATTCCGTTCGATGTACTTTGACATCATCCAATTGACCTTGAATAAGGGTTTCCATAAAGGTGGTACTCGGGTGTATTGTGATACATGGGGATGACTGTGAGTGATGTAGATGGGAGTTGTCCCTCCTATAGGAGCATGATATCATGGCCACTTGATAAGCAAGACTGAGAAATGCATGACCATGCTCTTTTTTCTTGCTCAGTCCGTGCCTTCCATCTTTATTGATAAAAATCAAAGTACGTAATCCATATGTAGAGGAAAAAATTGAAAAATCCTATACATAAACTATGGAAGATCTAGATTATTTATACAAATTAATAGTATCAGTCACTACAAAAAAAATGGTCTTTAACTATAAAAAAAAAATTGTAGCGAAAACCCCATATTTTATAGCTAAAGGCTTTAACTACATATTTCTTTACACATACAAATTGTAGTATATGCTCGTATAGCTAAAGGCTTTAACTATATTTTTCAAATATGTAGTTAGATAATCCATTCGCTACAAATGCATATGTATCCAGAAGCGTAGCTAGATATTGTCCTTACATATTTAAATATAAGTATAATTATAGCTAAATGTATGACTACAATTGCATGTATAGTCAGTATGTAGCAAAAACATGAAGTTAATACATTTTATATGTATTTAGTGTGTAGGGAAAGGCGGCAGTTACTATGTACATATATATGTAGTTGATTATGCATCTTGCTACATATGTAGTGTCATTTAGTACACATACATATATGCTTAACTCGAATATATATATATATATATATATATATATATATATATATATAGTGTAATTTGTTAGTACACAAGCTCTTTTAGTAACAAAATTGTAGTATTTAGAGCAAGTTATGCTCATTATGCCAACAATCTTACTTTCATTTATAATGAATCATTGAATGTACATGGGGAGGACGTATACCTTGCCCCTATTACACAATGTGTACAAAGAAAAATATATTCATATATCAATGATTCAGTGTTCTACTAACATCTTTGCAAAAGAGTTGTGCCTTTCTCGGCCAGTTTTAACATCCTTATTGTCTTCTTTTTTTGTTCGAGCTCTTGTTGTTCGGTCAGCATCGTCCAAAAGCTCCCAAGATAAGAATCTGAAAGGAACCCTCCAAGCATAGATAGAAGGAATATCGTCCCTATGAAGTTGATCACTATGTTTGTAGCTGCTGACAGTGGCTGTTCAAATATATACATAGGTCTATGCAATGCAGTCTTCTCATAGCAACAAAGCGTCATATCAAATTGCAACATATCATGATACATTGTTGCGTCTGTGGCTGTTGTTGCAGCTGTGACTGAACGGGCTTGGGCTTCAAATGGAGCTGCATCGTCATGCTTCACAGGAAAGCACATGTTGCGTCGGGGCTGTCTTAGATACTTCTTATACTTTGTATCTGAATTCTTGACGTTGTTAAGCTCAATCTCTAATTCAGGTAATGGAAGTTGCTACGATGGAGAAGCTAGCTTGTACTTCTCTTAATCCTGAAAATAAGGTTTTACAAATGGGGAGGCATTAAAAATAAGGTAAAGATCATCCAAATAGTGTAATAAAGATATATAAGCATTCATACATGGCATAAATGAAGGTTTCTATGAGAATAAAATGACAAAATTAGTACCTTGAAGAGACGAGAAGTATCTAGGCAGTTCATCCATGTTTTGTTGCAGCCCAAGCATTGTATGGGAGAGTTGTAAGATAGTTCACTTGCACCATTGAGGCTTGTCATGTCCAGAATTTTTAGTCTATAACCTGCACAATAAGGTCATTCATTTAGACCATTTGAAAGTACAACCCAATAACATTATCGTCAGTATGCATCTACAGTAAATTCAAGCTATAACAAAGTGATATGAATAGAATTATGGTTATCATGCAGGAAATGTGAGAGAAAATGACAAGGGAAAGTCATGCCTATGATGTAAATTAAGTATCTTGAGGAGAATACGGTATAAATATTTTTGGTTCAACCTCAACTATCTGATTGGACCAAAACGCATGGAGTTGCTGCTGTTGCTGTTGTTGTTGCAGGCCAAACCTTGCCACCTGCGGGCCTCCACAAGTCATGTGTGTCACTCAATCACCAAGTGCATGATCTGAAAGATGCAATATACCCAAAAAATTAGAATCGGGTGGATCTCAGTATAGTATGTAGTATAAGATATAAATTATGGTGCCATCTTCTGAAATACAAGAAATGTGCTATCCCAAGATTAACATGGGGAAACTAGCTAGTAAGGTAAGTCACAGGTCAGCAAACGAGCTCTTCCTGCTCAAGTTTTCAGTGAAACAAAAACATGACTCATAAGAGATTCTCACTCTTAGCTTGTAAAGAAATACCTAGCCTTAGTAACTCAGGTCATTCAATGTGATGAGAAACCATTAACCCTGAGTGGAAAACAATTAAAGAGAACCAAAAACATAAAACTGTCAGGAGGTATACTCACCAAAATACAACACAATCATATGCATATCAAATTCAAATAATTGAAATGTAACATGATCACTGCCATAATCCATTTGGGTCACTTTAGGCTTCATTGTGCTAACTTTGACTGTAGTCGTAGGAACAAATGCCAGCCTACCTGCAATCATTTATCTTTTTGCCATTTTTTCCCTATAAATTTTCCAGTCAGCAACAACACCTGTGGCACAAAGAAGCAGCTTTAGGGTTTAAACAACAACTGTGGGAACAAAATGATTTACAATGGTAGTATCTGTGCACCTTGGTGGAACATGTTCTAACCAAGTAAGAATAGAAAAGTACTGACATCACAGTGACAGATTGAACAGAATAGAACCCAAGAGCCCTATAAATTTTCCAGTCAGCAACAACACCTGTGGCACAAAGAAGCAGCTTCAGGGTTTAAACAACAACTATGGGAACAAAATGATTTACAATGGTAGTATCTGTGCACCTTGGTGGAACATGTTCTAACCAAGTAAGAATAGAAAAGTACTGACATCACAGTGACAGATTGAACAAAATAGAACCCAAGATGGCATATAAAGAAAACAGAGATCCTATCATAAAAACCAAGTAGTTGAATAGCTATGGAACATAACCATATTGCTAGACTCCAAAAAATAGAAGTTGCTTGGTTCCAAAAAAAATAAGCAGCTAGAACGTCATGGGTAGCCCATGTATACACCAGAAATGAGTATCACAATTGGCTCGTCAACGGGTAATACAGTATACTAACTCACATTGTCCAGTATTTTCAGTAACTCAATTTGGACAGCTAGCAACTATTTAATGTGCTCCAAAGCATGAAGAACACCTTCTCGAGACCCTGTCATTGAATTTATTATGCTTCGTAGAGGCACGGTCCTCTTCCTGGTATTATAAAACATATCACAACACCAGAATATAGGGATAGACTAGAGCAAAAGGCTAGAGTAGATGATGTCATTATTATTTGTAAAGATACTCACCTCTTGTTTATGTGATATGAGTCTGCCACATAGTATTATGAATAAAAATGTGCAAAAACGGATATTAGGATATGTGTAACATGCTAGCAACAAATGCATTTGAATCATGCACCAAAAAATTCAGATATTCTAGTGAGCAGATCAAGGTTCATTGTCTAGCCATTGCACATCAATGCTTGTAGCAGGGACATTGGGTGTTCCTACATACCTCACTGGAGGAGCATTTTATAAAAATAGAACCTTAACATTTTATTTTGAAAATGGTAAGCCTTCCATCAAGTTCCAAAATCTAGGAAGCAAATGTACAATATGTGATAGCAACAGAACCAACAAGTCAATTCAGAAAACCAGTAGTATGTCAGGTTGTCTTCCACCAACCCTTGCACCTCAAGAAAGAACTTATAAGCAAACTAACAACATTTTGCCAACTGACAGAGACAAGTCATCCATCCAACCCAAACAATTTTCTAGAATAATAAATGTTAAGAAATACATGAATATAGACACAAAGTTATTGATTACTAAGCTATCCTGTAACATATAATCAAGATTTGAATAGAAAAACAAGTTATGCCATAAGAAGGATCTCATGATCTGAAATGAAGTGATATGGCTTTGAAACCAACATATGGGAGCATGTGCAAAATGAATTATTGCAAATGGATGACTATAAACAAAACAAGAAGATTTAGTACCTCAGTTACGAATGCCCCAGAAGTTTGGTTCAGATTTCAAGGGTATGTGAATAAGAGAGTGACAATCTGCCTTTGTGATGTTTAAATTGGGTTTCTTTTAGCTCTGAATTACTCTGTTTCTTCTGGCTACTGCTGGTGTCCTTTGCTTGGATATTTAGATTCTACTTCCACTAAAGGACCTATAAATATAAATGTGTTGACCTTTCATGAAGCCTGAATGGTGAGTTTGGTTCAGATTTCAAGGGTACTTGTGCTTTTGGCCTAAATCCACACAAGTACTTCGTACAATCACATTTGTCTAGGCAGTCACCTCTAGGAAAATCTCACAATGAATAAGATCATAGGAATTAAGAGGCGTGTGGGGTAGCAAGGCCAATGATTATAAGAGTTCTATCCATGAAATCTCACAACTAGTTACAAAATAAGCACAATAAAGAATCTACAGAAAGCTGTTTGGATTTTTTCTATATAAGCACAACCGATGTAAGTAGTCTATGATCTCATAGATAAATGACAAGTGAATCATTGAATGGCATATGGAAATAGCCAATATAGGCTTCCAATTCAACTATACTAGACTGGGCTACAGTTATTCTTGCTTTATGTTCAAATATAATGAATTTAAAGATCATTTATTAAATCTTCTCATATTAACTTAGATATACCTATTCCCCTTTAGTTTTTGTTTGATTTTGACTCAATACTATAGTGCTTCAAACTTCACACTGACCTGGAGAGACACAACCACATTGACGAATCATGAACCCATTAATTGATGACCCAACCTTTGCAACAGAGTTGGCAATCTGCTGGTTGTAATTAAATTCATTACATGTAATACTGATGTTGTTTATGAATAATATTAATATGCATTCCCTGCGTGCTTGCATCGCAGCCGGGTGATGGGAGATCCTGCGTCCGTAGTTTCATATTATGAAGAGAGTGTTGACTTCCTCTCTAAGTTACCTACTAAAGATAAAGAGGTCAGCATGTTACTTTGTACATATATTGTACTTGCGATGAGGCTGCAATATTTCATACTTTTTTATATGCTACTAGGTTGTGCATACTCTCTCCGTTTCACTGAACAAGATCGGAGATCTCAAGTATTATGAAGGTGACTTGAATTCTGCAAGAGTATATTATGCTCGATCTCTTGAGATTCGGAAAGATTTTGCAAAAGAACAACAAAATGTCTCAACACAGGTTATATTTCTTGGGAGCCTTATCGTCTGCAATGTGTATACTGCTATCTTTGTCTATTGATCCTAATCAATTGGTGTCTTTAGAAGTTTCTGTCATCTGCAAGTGTCTTTAGCAGTCAACAATCTCTGTAGCGTTTGGCTTTACAAGATACAACACTACAGTTAATGAATAAAACAAATAATGTCACCTTTTCTGCTTGTCAACTTTCTCATTCATCCTTTGCCTATTTTTGGCATTTGAAAGTTATTACGCTACCTTTCTTCTAATTATTTTTCTGACATAATATTAGACGTTAAGACTTATGTTATTACCATCAAATTACAGTAAGCTCAGAGATTGATAACTACGTGCCTCAATTGGAAATTGACATCACCACATTGTAGAGGTTCACTGGATTATTGACACAGTTCCAAGTAGGTTGATTCTAAAGATTTTGTGCCAGCTCAGACTTGAGACCAAGTACCTAAAATTGTAGTGGTTTAAGCTATGAAGTCCAAAAAGTCTTTTAATTAAGCACGCCCGAAACCTGCTAGTAGTAATCTTAATCAGATTGCTATAACAAATACGATATCATCCTTTATCTAATACACGTCTAACTGAAGTATCTGAGACTTTTTCTAAAAAACAGATTAGTTTATCTTAAAATGACACAGTTTCAGGTCACTTTCAGTGATCTGGATGATGATATTCAAACACCATTCTCCAGGAAAATTGTATAATTCTGGGCTTGGTTTTAGTTGGCATTTGAACAAAATATCAAACATGAACACTTAAAACTCAGCTCGATCTAGAGTTCGAGACCTCTAGCACATTATTCTTGTTTACATTGCCAAATGTTCACCGTGCTCACTTGGTATGACAGTGTCGGTGTTGTGAGAAATTTATTTTATGTGCTTAATTAGGACTAATGGGCCGCTCCTTAAGCCCATTAGCACCAGTGTAGTTGATCATATTATGTTCTGCTTGTATACTGTACCTTGAGTCAGGTCTGTACTCACTGTACTCCTTTCATTGTTAATAAGATTGCTCTCAAGTTAATCACATGGTATCACAACAGTCCCAAACCCTGAGAGTTCAGAAAGAAACCAAGAGGAGGGGATAGCAGCCGGGCAACAACAAGCAGCCCGAAGGCTGCCGCTGTTGGAAGCGCCTCCTCCATCCCCGCTCCTCTCTTCCTCCCCACCGAAAACCACCTCACCCTCCTCTCTTCTCTCTGAGGTCAGCTGTAGGCCGCTGCCCTCTGGCTAGTTAGGCAACATGCCACACCTAGTCGTCGACCTTTGCCAGCCATGGGCAACGCCTAGTTGCTGCAGCCACTGCCACTGCGCACTCTGGGGTAGCTGCATTGCTCCGAGGAGGAGCGACAGGTGGCTGTCTCCATCGAAGTTGCAACCATTGCCTCTTAACGGATGTAAATTGTTGTAGAGCCACCAAGGGAGTCTAAAGGGCACTGCTGTCTGTCCTCCATCAACAATTGAAACATAACAGACAAGTATTGATTGCTGCACATGTCTGGTAACTTACTAAAACTTTGTAACAAAACTGGAATTCTCTCTCACATCCTCATCCCCCCTATGTAATTTCCCTATATAATTGGGTGAGTTCTTCTAATAGGGAATCACCTTTCTTCTTCCTATCAACTTTTTTTTCTTGTGATAGTGCATGACCATACATCTGTCTGGATTTCTCAATCCTACCATACTCTATACTGGCGGTTTCTCCTCTATCTCACCGTGCTTCATACCCCAATGTTTATTCATCGACCATGATTCTACCGGTGTTATTCTCTGTCAAACATGTCTAAAGGCAAAGAAACACCTCAAAAGATTCTCGGCAACAACAATGCTCTGACCTCTATTATCAAATGAAATGGAGATAACTACTTACACTACTGAATACATTAATTCAAATCTAACTCTGTTTTGAATTCACTATCCATGATTGGAAGGGCTCTCCTTATGAGCTTAGACATGCAAGACAGCAGATTAGACATGTAAAACATGGGAAGTTTGGATGCCAACCAATAATGGCATGACACTATAGTTTTTGTATTAAAGCTATTTAATAAAAAGCATACCCATTTCCACTGCAGAGTTACATATCTGCTGTGCAATGCGGTCTGGAAAAGATACAACAAGAGGAGGCAAGTCATAAAGCTTTCGTTGATTTTCCTCGTGATTCCACAGCTTCATTCTTCCACTAGCCACATGAAGGACAGCAAGAGCTTTCTCATTGGATCCAACCACTGACTCTCCAGAGAGCATTAAAGCATCATCCCGCTACCAAACAACCTCAGAGACATCTGCAACCTTTTTAATTCAAATCTAACTCTCTTCTATCCTTGTCGTCCCACCTCTCAGTATTCCTCATGGGTTTCTGAATCTGAGCAGTTCTTGACTTCTTGCATATGAAAGTTTTGACAACATCTAATGTTATTTTCTTGACAACTGTGTATGCATTATACTAGAGTTGTGAGATGAATTGAATGAGAAGCTCCATAAAAACAACAATAGTTCAAAACAAGGAATACAACAGATGGAGAATTCAAAATATCATCTTATTAATGGACAGAAGCAAGGTCTTCAACTAAATAAATAAAAAAAGGTTCATTGAATAAAATTAGTTATTCAAAGTTAAGCAAATAAGCATCTAGTTTAGCAATCCTTTTATAATTAACAGATTAACATAAATCCAAGCATGTAGACTACATATTGAAATCAATAACTTATTGATTCAAAAACTACATGTTACAATTTAAAACTCACCTAGATTCCTGGATATGGAAGGCCAATCGAGCAATGCTCATGCCTATGTGATGTATGGTCAGACATCTGGTGAAGATTGGAGTAGATGTTTTGATCAATTCAATGGAAGGCATGTACTTCACTATTGCTAAAAATTGTACTTCATAGCTCCTGAATTTGGTAGTGTTTAGGATCTGAATTAGATTCTCATCAAGAGCACACTTGAAGTAGCATATTCTGAAAAGTAGACACCCAATCGCCTGAAATAAACCAAAAGAACAGTAGATAATGTTAATGAAGATTACTATGTTGTAATAAAGGATAGCTAAGTAGCTGGTGACTATTACGCAATTATACTTCTCTTAAAGTCTGATGCAAGTGCCATCAATCTAAGAATCATCACCCTAGCATTGATTGCCACTCTGCCAACCTGTGTAGAATTTCCTTTTGACATTTTTCTTTCTCCTTGCTTTCTCTCGCAGAAACATATTCTTTCCTCCTATTTCTATATCTATTTTCAGCCCCAAGAAAACTCCATCACATGCCAACTGTAGGTCCAGTCCTATCAGCAACAGAAATCAATTAATAATTAAACCACTAACCACAAGTCAAGTACACCAAATCCCTCTACCGTCTAAAATTTTAACTGCCATAGGAACCAAGAAAAGAAACCAGCTCATCCATTATAGTAATAGGCTTCAAGGAGATCATACCATCAAAAAGAGCCAAGATCCAATCATTAAAAAACATAGATCATAGATCTACCTCTCACCAACAACATAACACAAAGGATACCATTCAATCATCATATCCTTCAATCAAAAATAGTATTAAAGACTTTTGGTCAAAACTTTTTGAAAATAGCAGTAACACCTTTTCTCCAACATTAACTGGCTATAATATGGTGATGGCAACAACAAGTTCTTCCACACATTTGTCAAAGCAAGAAGGCAGCACAACAAGATATCTAGGCTTCGTGATGTTGACGGAGCCTGGATCACTTCTCCAGCGCACATCAAGCAGTACGTGTGCGACCTCTTCAAGCGAATCCTCTGCACGCCGAGTCACACCCCGTCAGACAACAACGCCATCGGCAGGTATGTATGCGAGTTCAGGGACATCCCGAATGCACACCTTCTCAACCGAGTTCCTGATGTTGAAGAGATCAAGAGAGTCATGTTCCTCATGGCCCCGGCTAAAGCTACAGGACCAGATGGTATCCATAATGGCTTTGTGCAACTCCATTGGTCTCATGTGGGGGGGGATCCTTCGTCACTGCGGTACAAGAGGCTTTCAGCACCAGCACAGTCGACCCACAAATCGCAGACTCCCTGCAAGTGCTCATTCCCAAAATAGCAAGTCTGCAACATTGCAGTGACCTACGACCCATCTCTCTCAACAACTGTTGTTTCAAGCTTATTTCTAAGGTTATTGTGGAAAGATTAAAGCCCTTCCTCAATGAGGTCTCCTTGAACCAATAAAGCTTCATCCCGGGCCGGCCGATCAGTGACAACATCATCCTCGTGCAAGAAGTTGTCCACTCGATGAAAAGAAAGCATGACAGAAAGAAGTCGGTTACCATCAAATTGGACCTATCCAAGGCTTTTGACTAGATGAGTTGGCCCTTCATAGAGGACACCCTTAAGAAAACGGGTATCCCTGACAGTCTATCCAAGCTGATTATGCAGGTCATCTCCATCGGTAGCACCTCGATCCTAGGGGAAGGTGCACCCATGGAACCCATCAAATCCACCTAGGATGTCCGGTAGGGCGACCCCATCAACCCCTACCTGTTTGTGCTTTGTATGGAATGCCTTAGTCAAGCAATCTTAGCGGAGGTAGTGTGGGGTACCTGGAAGCCGATCATGGTCACCAAGGTTGGCCTGTCACTCTCCCATGTGATGTTTGCCGACGATCTACTGCTTATGGATGACGTGTCTACTACTCGGGCCTCTACTATCAACAAGGTCCTAAATGAATTGTCATTAATGTCCGGTTAAGTTATCCCAAAGGAGAAATCATGTTGTTACTTCTCACCCAACACTACCACAGCAGAGCAGCGAGCCTTCTACTGTCACATGGGTATTTCTAGAACTACTGATTCGGGTCGTTACTTGGGCATCCCATTTCTACACCACAGGGTGAACAAGCAAACACATTCTCATATTCTACAATCCATCAGAGGCCGCATGGACAGTTGGTCAGCCTGGCACCTGTCGTTTGCGGGCAGCATCACCCTAGCGAAAAGCGCTTTACAAACGATTCCTTCGTACACTATGCAGACTGTGAATCTCTCTCCGACGCTCTGTGATGATATCAACAGACATATCTGGGATTTCATCTTGTCCAGTGGTCGTGAACAAAAGAAAATTTCATTGGTCTTGTGGGAGAAACTAACCAGAACTCGACAGACTCAGGATCAAGGCCGCTAGAGATCAAAATGTGGTGCTGATGATGAAGAATGCATGGCAGTTCCTTAACAACTCTCCATCTCAGTGGGTTGTTGTGATGCGGAACAAATACATGCGATGTGGGACAGTGTCAAAGACATCAGGCTCCTCGACATGGTCCGTTATCAAAAGTCACCTACCTAAACTCAAAGCTATATATCATAAGACTATAAACTCCGGTTCCAGTACCAATGTCTGGCGTGATAAGTGGTTGATGGGTAAGTCAATACTTGATATTGCCCCCAACACCCTTGTCCCTGAAGATCTCAAGGACCTCACCGTGCAATGCATGTCACTTCCCTCAGGTGTGTGGGACTGGGAGTTTATCCAGGTGTATCTCCCCCCGCAGCATGGCCCCTGATTGAGCACACCAGCTTACCCAAGGACGACGCAAGGCCGGACACATGGTCCTGGCCTATGAACCCCATAGGAGAACTCATGGCCAGCACGACATATACTTGGATAAAGGGACATCACGCCCCGATCATCTCTGACAACTGGAAGGCGGTCTAGTCACTTCTGCTTCCACTGAAGCAACGCACCTTCATCTGGCTATTCAAGCATCGTGCCCTCCTCACAAACGTGGAGAAGGCACGTCGTCACATCCTCAACAATAGTATCTGCCCCGTCTATATGAAGGAGCAAGATACTCTAACCCACTGTCTCCGGGACTGTCTGACGAGCTTGGAAGTATGGAAACTACTCAACATGGACCCTTCATTCTTTACACTGTCTATGGACGATTGGATAGCCTATATCATTCATAGTAAGGACACCGCCGAAGCCATAGCACTGCGCTGCGTCGGGTGTTGGACCATTTGGCATGCGCGAAACAACCATCTCCATGAAGGTAAACAACCCCATCCTACTGTCCTAGTGTCCCTTATCCGAGAAAGAACCAAGTCTATCCTCTCCGTCAAGAAGGGCAGCGCACCCATCTATGTCGTGGAGGAACGTCCTGCCCCTCGCCCCGAGCTGCACCAGCACCTAGTGTTTGTTGACGCAGTCTTCCAATATCACACATCCAAGATGGGCATCGGTGTGCACGCCACTGATGGTAGTGGAGTTTGTCTTTTGGGCTCTAGCGTATATGGCTATGCTACATCAGCCCTTGAGGCGGAGATCCAGGGAATCATACACGCAATGTGGATCTGCATCAATAGAAGCTGGAACGCCCCTGTCATCCTATCTGACTCGTCATCGGCCATTGACTTCCTACATCATGCATCCCCGCCTGCATGCAAGCTTCAACCACTGAGAAGAGAGTACTGTCACGCCCTCCTCACTCTGCCAGATCTACAGCTTTCGTTCATCACCCAGAAGCATAATCATGTGGCAGACGTACTTGCAAAACATTCTATGTACTCCTCTACCTAGTTTATTTCTCCTATGGAAAACCAGACTGGCTATCTAAGGATGTTAACATTCAGCCTCACCTGATTTGGCCTGTTATAGAGAACGGGATAAATAAAAACTAATCTCTGTGTTTTCAAAAAAAAGATATATAATACCCAACCTTGGTATTTCATTTGACATATACAATTAATTGATTGAATCAATGAAAGAGTTTTGAGAATCATATGCATCTGCCAAGGAAGGAAGTTGAGGTATGAGCACCGCATAGCAATATTATTGAATCATAAATCACAAGAACATAGTAGAAAATAATAACAAAATGAGCCTAAATGTTTTTGTTGCAAGCTTTTTCTAGTAATGTAGCTAAATATTAGTGATTTAATGAAATCCCAATTGATGCTTGATGAAAGAATGAAGCCCAATGGCAAGCAGAGAGGTATTTAGTAAGATCATAGGGTAACTTATAAGGACCACCCAAGGTAGAAAGAAGAAGAAGGTTGCAAGAAGCTGAAAGACCTATACTAATGATGTAGCCGAATCAGGTCCTGAATAAGTTCAGGAATAAAGTTAGTTTTCATTGTGCTTCATTAAGAAACAAAGGGCACACAGAAGAGTAGTACACATAAATGAACAATATATTAATAAGAGATTGTACAAAGTAGAAAATAGCCAGAAATGTGTGCATACTACCTTCTGAAGAAGTAAGCCTAATTCATGAGAAAGGACAAAGGCTAGCATTAACCGGTCAATGATGACAGATAAATCTATGTCGGACAAATAGGAACATCCAGACCTATATGATAGATCACATGTGATAGATTACATGAATTTGTCAATAAAAATTATATAAAAAGATAGTGAGGATTATAAAAAAGAATCCAGACCTGTCCAAATCCAGATATTACACTACCATCTAGAGCATCAATTCTTGCATTTGAGTTGTCCTAATGCTTTGCTCTCATCTGAAAAAATTATAAATCAGCTGCTTATTGACAAAAAAGTTAATTCCATGAGAAATAAAACATAACATTTACTAATCTTTTACGACTAGTACACTGTGCCAACCAGCATAACCAATATCCATTACATTTTAGCAATTTTATTCAGACAGCTATCATCATGAAATTGAATTGGGGAATCTTTCGAAAACAAAGCATCAGTATTTTAGGGGTCAAATTGGCTTAGTGATAGCTTCTGACCTTCTTCCAGTTTGGTAAAAAAGAGAAACATGTGCAATTCACTGTGACATGCACATCTTCAACAGTTGTATGCCCATTTAGCAAGACAATTCACTGAAACATGTGCCACAAAGTCATCAATACTCAGCTACATTCCAGCAACAAAACTTCATCAATAGTAAGATGAGTACTATGTGGCTCAAGAAGTGAGAAAGTTGCACGATTAACTACAACAACCAGCTGACAATAAAGCAAGACAGAAAGGAAACTATGTATATATAACTAATAAAACTATGCAATTTACTAGTTGAATGTAGAACCTAACGTGAAATGCAACATTCAAACAACATTCTCACGAGTTGTACAGCTCTGAATTTCTCAAGTGGGAATATCAACAGTGAGAACAAACGAGACCAGCATCGTCAAACTAAAAAATGGGTTCAACTTGTTTGTCTTACACTTTAAGCTGTTCAAATGCTATGTTCATATAATTCAAACTCAAATATCTGATGTTGAAGATATTGGTTGTGCCTGCATTGAAGGTCTTAATGCATCATTCCCATATTCGACACTTTGTTCGAATTAGCTTAGTAGAAGCACAACCTAAGAAATAATGAGTTTCCCTTCACGGTTGCGCTTGGCAAAGGAGTTTGATGTGCCACGAAATGGTTATCTCTCAACCAATTAACAATAGATTTTGCTTGGTCAAAAAGTTTGTTAGTCTGTTCATTTTTAGTACTCTAGAGGACAGCAAAATCTTTTGGAATTTGGATCACAAGCTTGCACACTATAAACTTGGACTGAACATTTGAGTTTGAAATTCTGTTTAACTTCAACAAGTGTAGAGAATGGAACAAGTCTTATGTGGTAAACCTAGGGATTCTCCTTAGACCATTAACAAGTTTAGAGAATGGAAAAGCCTTGAATGTGATTTTAGCTTTGACTATTTTGGCTTCAGTTTAGTCACTTGTTTAGTATCTACAAGGATTCATTATGTTCTAGAGTTGCAGGGTACTAGTCATTTTCGGTGGGTTTGAGGATGACCATACATAAATGTTTCTCTTTTGTTGGGAGTATTTGCTCAGTCCATGGCTAATAACTTGTTCTGTTGATCATGTTTTTATTCATGTCAATCAGCTGTTGAATTTATAATAAGAATGGAATTGGAGGCTTCTATTTATTCAGCTCATCAATATTAATTCCAAGAGCTAAAATTTGATGGACCCATCTGCATTGGGAGTTCATATGGCTCCAAAAACATGCACCCACGTAATGTAAATCTATTAATTGGATTTATAGAGGGCAAAAACTATCACTGTGTTGGTATATATATTGTAACTAGTAAGAGGATTTGTTGAGATATAATACTAACTAATCAATTGAACCTAGCATTTAGCTCAACAATTTCTTAATTGGACGAACTAGCATACATAAGTTGAAAACATATAGTTCATCCAATCTCATCCCATAGCAGTAGCTTTTCCAGTAGAAATATAAATTCGTTGAACACAATAGGGAAGGAATAAGGTAGCAAGCAACTCACCATGATCCAAATATTTCGTCAAGTAGCCTTTTGATTGTGTCTCTCATGACTCCCCATCTTCCATGGTGTTATTAGCAATAGGTACAATAAGCTTTAGTGGTATTGATGTCCCTCCAAACCTGCATATCAAATACTTTCCTCTTGGCAACAACAATAGAACCAAGTCTCTTACTCCTTCACATGAACAAGCACCAGTAACTTCTTTCTAGTATTATTGGCTCTCTAGTCCTGCTTCACTGCCAATGCCAAAATCATCTCCGACATTGCTACAATGCTGAACAATACAAGATTAGATGGTTCTCTACTAGAATGAAAAGAAGGGGTAAATTGCAAAGTATATTCAGGCCAAAGTAGAGGGCCATGGATTGCTGTAGATCTTTCAAACCACCTCAAAACCCAAAGCTGCAATAAACTCCACTAGGCAATCAAATATAAATGAAGATGGCAGGAAACCCAAGATGAAACAACAAACCATACATTCTTATAGACTGAAGAGTATCTGAGTTCTAAAGCCACGGAAAGAGCAGTGTTGAAGGGCCAGTAGGCGGCGTGTTACATATCTTTTACCACAACCAGGGAATGACCTAATTTGAATAGACTGACGCCTGTGTCGCCTCCTTCCTTGCCTCGTGTAAGACTTGGGTTCCACCAGGAGTCCTCCCTCCAATGGCTCACCGTCCGAGAACTGTCTATCCAAATCCAAATCTTCCTTCCGCTAGCATCACATTGCAACTGGTCCTGCAGTAGGAGATGGTCGTCTGTCCCTCTGAGGGCTCCAGCATAGAACATGGCACTTCCTGATCGGGGTGTGGGGAAAGGAGAAGAGGGATTATGCCCAGAGTAGAGCAGCGACAGTTGAGGGAGAGAAGAGACTGCCATTTGGGGGAGGAGGAGAAGAGGGTGATATGCTTAGGGATGGAGAGAGACGACTACCCAAAGGGAGAGGGCGAAAATGTGTGTGGGAAGAGACGAGTTTGAAGTTGGGCGGAAACATCAGAGCGCGCTGAAGCATTTTGACAGCGTGCGGGTGAGCGATGGGGGAGATGGGGTGATTTTTGTTGTTTCGAATTGTGAAAATAGTATATCAAACTATATTCATGCATTTAGCTACATTTTTATTTGTTATATAATTATAATTTGTAAAGAATAGTATTTTTAACTATATATATATTGTATATGTAATAAAATTAAATGTAGCTAATTCATCATTTTTTTGTAGTGAGTAACATATCTCCAACAACTATCCACATCAATACTTCTCCCATTGAAAATTATGTTGTTCCTGTCCACCTAAATCATATGTAAAATAGTGAGACAACATCGTTGTTGATTCTTCAAAATATTAAGAACATGGTCCTCAGGACTCTTCGACGCTTTATGAATACTAAAACAACGTTTTGCCATCTACCATAACTTTCCATCAAAAGAACATTCAAAGAACAAATGGTTAACAAGTTTTGACTCCCTTTCACACAAGAAGCATCTTGAAGCTAATTGAATACCAAAACTCTGCATATAATTTAGAGTCAGAAGTTTTCCAAGGAACATCTTCCAAACAATCATGGTGAAGACCTGAGAATGATTATACATCCATAATCAAGAATCCCATTTGAGGATATGATTAGGATCTTTGAATATACACCAAGCCTCTTTTAGATTCAGAACATGTCTTCCATTAATAATGAATATTGCCTTTATCATGAAACTGGATATTAATATTGTTAATAAAGCATTTAAGATCTCTAAAAATTATCTTCTTAGGGATACTCCATCCTCCATTACTAACGATACAACTTAAAAGCCCTGAGCTTCCCAAACCAATCCTCATAGTGTTCCTTTTGTCAACACATTCACCCAAAAACTTATTACCAAGTATCCATGGATCTGTCCAAATCCTAATATTAGTTCCATCACCAATATTAATCTTGACCAATGGCAGTAAAGTATTTCTTTGCTCCACAATATGCTTCCACATCCAAGAACTCTTAGATTTGATATTACAACATCTTATGGCCATGATCATGTGAGTCAATATGTGATATTGAGCTTATATATATCTCAAACAGTCTGCTCTAGTTCAAGGAACATGGATTGAACATTTAAGAGGATGATGATTCCATGCCTTGAGTTCAATTGGGATGTTAGTGACAAAGGAAATATACATTCACTACAACCCCAATTGTAGATTGTAGGTTGAAGTTGTTCTCTAACATTCTGAATACTTGGGTAGCAATGATGTCTTGCTAGATACCAATCTTTGCTTGTGATGGCATAAGTTGGTTATGGACATTCACTGCCAACATAACTTGGAACCTATAGGGTCACACCTATAAGATACATCTAGAATAGGAGTTTACACATGAATGTAGTTTGAACTTGATTACTAAAGTGCTAGGTATTCAATTTAAACAACAATGGTAGAAAGATGACTAACTAGAATGTGAACCGACTGGTTCAAGAGTTAAATCAATCCATTCAAGTGTCACGTCAATTTGAACGAAGCAGTAAGAACCCTAAAACCACCAGTTCAGCAAGTGATCTGATCGACTCAGATATGTGAATTGACCAATTTAGGTTGTGAACCGACCGTTTGGTTAATCAATTTGATTGGATCAAGGATGGACACTGACATCATGTTGTGCATTAATTGAATATTTAATTTCCAATACAATTGTGATTGGGAAACATAGGGAAATGACTGGTTCAAGGGTTGAACCAATCTGTTCACATGTGAACATATCAGTTCAGTTGTGAACATATCAATTCAGTTGTGAACTGATCGGTTCATCATTTGTAGGTTCTAAAATTCATGAAAATTATGTCTCTCTGACTCCCACTTAGAGTAGAACTCCTGACCCTGACCCTGACCCTAACACTCCTATAAATGGAGGGGTACTCGAGGCTTTTTAGAGACACAAGAATAAGCTTTGACAATAGTTGTCTCCTTACAGTTTTGGTAACTTGAGAACCCTAGCAAGTCCTACTCATCAAAGGGAGGGATAATAAGGGAGAGACAATTGGGAGAGCAAGTCAGCACTAGCACGCTGACTAGAAGGGACAACTCCTTCTTGTTCGTTCAACTAGAACAATAGGAGGGTGGTGTGTGTGGACAACTACATAGGCGAGGAGGTTGTTGCCACTCGTTAGGTGGATGAAGTCAATTGCTATCTATGGTGATCAACCAGGAGGCTGCTCCTGACATTGTCCAGGTGCAATTTGAAGAAAGATGCATGCTACAACAAGGGATAGTCATTGGACTTGGTCCAAGACTAGGTATAAACCTTGCAATCATCCTTACCATTACATAATTTTTGACACAATATACTATTCAAAGGGGAATCCAACAGTTAAATTTTTGTTTCCTCTACCATATTTGATGCCATATTTCCCTACAGTGTATCACACCCACATCAATTTACTATGTTTTCGAATTTAATTGATATGATCAGATTTTTGTTTTTATCATTTATTTGTTACATGTGATGTGAATATTTAAATGATTAATGTGCATATTAGATTAAAGACCACATATGATCCCTATATATGATATATATATATATATATAAATATATATATATATATATATATATATATATATATATATATGATATATATATGCAATTTATATGCATCACCTAAAATCAGTTTTGATGATGGATGTTAGCATGGTTATGGTCTATAACCCTAGATCTTGTGCTTGATTGGATTGTTATTCATTCATGTTTTATCTCAATTTGCATACCGATCCTCTATCTTCTCTTCCATATGTAGAAGTATTGATTCTCTCCTACCTATGATCCCCTCATATGTAGCTCGAGGTTTCCATGTTACCATGCAATATGTTTAATGGCATTAGGATAGTTTTAGTTCTTATTATGACAAAGAAAACGCTTAACACCAGATGAATCACCCGTTTTAGAAGATAAACCGATTGACTGGAGGACCAAGGAGGCATAACGATAGGAGAAGCCTAGTCGATCGATTGGAAGTGTCTAGAAGATGTTTGGATAGGAGACCAGACGACCGATTTGAAAAACTAACTGACCGACCAGGAGGCAAGCTAATCGATTCACGAGTTGAATCGATCAACACAACTTGGTTCGAGCATAGATCTTCATCAACGGCAAGTTGTTGCAGATGATGTGGACCTTAGGTGGTAGTAAATCCTTATGGCTCCAAGGAATTACAATAGTATGGTCATAACCATCGCTTGTGTTTTATGATTGCATGTTTTCATTTATGGAATATAGTATGTATATAATATATATATATATATGAAAAAAAAATATATATATATAAGAATGTGATGATTGGATATGTATATATATTTATAAATATAAAATCCCTCAATCAAATATTAATTTTAGATTCTTTCCATTAGCAACACATGAAAATCTTGATCGACTAAGTGTGGGCACGCCAACCGTGGTGCGCTTTCCATCTCATAGAAGTGTGATGGTAGCCATGTGGGTCTTCCAAGTAGGGTGCATGATGAATGCATATTCATCTTAGTTTTAGTTGTCATTTTTGGCCTAGTTTTGCACTAAAAGCTCACATATAACTCTTGAATATGCTCATATATGATTTTCCTCAGTTTTAGATGACTATTTGGAGTTTTGATCAAGTCCTTTCATCTCCATTGCATGATTAAGCATTGCATTAAGTGCACAAGTGTAGGGGACGGTGTTCCCGCTATCCGACTAGTGGCCCCAAGAAACTTTTGATATTTTGTACCCCTTTTTTGATGGTCAGTTCCTTCATCAGAAAGCATCCTCATCAGTCATAGGATTCATCGACACAGGCCAATTGACCCAAGTGAGATATATAACTCTCTCCAACAATTATTGATTACAATAGATTAATTAACATTAAATAAACTGAGCAGATAGGGTATTGAATAAATATTCTAAGCAGATTAAATAGTTTAAGCATACTAAGCAAGTAAACTTAACAATAAGGTTAACTACTCAAATATTACATGATAACACCTTATAAGCACTGTGTAGTATGAAAGCAAGGTAAGGAATAATTTATCCAATGTGAAACACATTTGTCTTTAACAAATATACTACACAGCTTGTATTACATCTTTTATTATTATGCCCTAGGAAGTTTGAACCGTACCGCTAAAAAATCCAACTGACCACCGCCTGTCGCAATCAGTTCCATATAAGATCAAGGAAGAACCAAACTCAAAGATCTTTCCCATACTCGGTTAGTATGAGTCTGCACTATAGTGACATCTTGGTCATACTGCAAAACAGTGACATATAGTCCTGTAAACAACTAGCCCACCTTGGTACAGGTCACAGTGCTAGAAACCAAGGTATGCAAAGTAAAATCTTTAACACATGATAAACACCGAGACACAACCGTAGTCATTCTCCAAAAGATGGCTATGTATAACCGCAATCATCCTCCCTAAACACTTGAAGTTAGGGTAACATGTACCCCACAAATTCAACAACATGTGCTCCGAGTCTCCCTTAGGAATACTCATTTTACCATCCAACAAGTTCTGACACTGAAGATGGTTCTACGACATAGGGAACTACATGATTAGGGCTACACTTGATTATTTATTTGCCAATTGGATGAATTAAGGCTTCATCATACAAATGGACATACAAATCATCATTCATTTCTATCAAGTGTATAAATATTGAAACTTTATAAGATATAAAATGTTTGAGGTATAAATCTTAACCACATTACCACATGCTATCATTCATTGCATCATAATAAACCACATGTGTCATCATATCATTTCAAGATATCATTCCTTATCATAAGTTCCAAGGTTTCAACCCTCATTGGAATATGAATAGGATTTCACCTTAATTAGAGCTCAATCATATTGAAAGGTCATTAAGACCATCACATTATTCCATGCATGGTTATCATTATCATTCTAGGCCTTAGACAAGGTTCAAGAGATCACCAACACATAATTATCCCAGATATTAAACATGGTAGTGCTCGATTGTTTTTAATTACCACTATATTAAAGTTGTAAGACATTATCACATTAATCTTTCAATAGTTCTAACTATAACTAAACATCATTATTTGGTCATATTAAAGTTGGTGTATCAAACCATGTTTCATTAAAAATACACATCACTTGTTATGGTGATTCATCCATATATTCATACGAGGGAAAAGGTAAGATTACAAGTTCAATGGTTTTGTTTCATTGAATTCTATTTATTAGAAACCTTTTATAAGACTATAGAATTCAATTTAATCCATTAATTATTGAAGCATCCAATCTCATTCCTTTGATTGGGTTCATTATCCAAACATTAATTAGGTATAGGTCCCACTATCCATCTCAGCACCAACATAGGGCATTAGTTTATACTTCCTCCATGGATAACGACCCATTACCTTCATGGTGTAACAGTTTAAACACCATCATGGTGTACCGGTTTACTAACATTAGGTGTATCGACCTAATGTCAACATGGTATATCTCAATGATGTATTGTTTAACACCATCAAAGCATGTCAGCCTATCATTACCAAGAGTGTACCAGTCATTAACCATCACGGGTTATGATCATGGTTGGGCGTCAACCACAAACCATCATGGTTTGTTGCTATGGTCTGGGTGTCAGCCACAGACCATCACAATTTGTTGTTATATCTAGGGTGTCGGCCTGACAACAACATGGTGTCTCAGTTTACCCACAATATAGGGGTGTCATTTCCTAACCATCATGGTTGACACTAATGCAAACTAGTATATCAGTGTTAGGATGTCATGAGTTACTACCATGGCTATGATATTAGACTAATATCAACATATGTATTGTCCACCATCCGTCATGGTTTGCAACATGGCTAGGGTGTAAAACTATCACGGTTTACCCCTTATGTTTCTAAGGTGTCGGCTATAGGCCGTCATGGTTTACAACCATGCTTAGACTAATGGTGTCGGGCACATCACTTCATGGCTAAGTTCATCATCAACATGATCAAGGTCGATATGGTGAAAGACAAGGTATGAAACAAAAAGAACCACCACCATTACCATGGTGGAAACGTTACTAAAATAAGCACATAAACTTGTTTCTATATACAACGATGTTCGTTTTAAGCAAGATCATAAGCAAACCAGTTTGAAGTAAGCAATATAAGTGAGAAAAGTCATAAAACTCACCTCTATTGATAAAAATAGACTTCTAGAAACAAGTATCATGAGAAAAGAAGGTAAGGAAATCCAAGTTGCAGATCTAAACTCGGGCAACTAGGTACCCTTCTCCTTAAGGAGGCAAAAACCCTAGAAGAAGAAGCAAGAAGGATAGATGCTTGAGTTCTAGAGAAACCTCTTACATGAAACAACAAAGTTTCAACCTAGAGAGAGGTAGGAGGAAGAAAATGGAGGAAAAAGGAGAGCTATTTACTCGATCAAGTCAAATCTACCAAGAAGAAGCTTTTAGAAACCCTAAATGATAGCAAATAGGAGCCCTAAATGCTCCTTCCAAGATGATCATCATATTCTTCTATCTTGATCAGGTTCTTTGCAACACATGAGATATAGACATGTGATCCTTTGCAAATGGATAGTAATAGAGAGCAAAGGCTTTATTTTGGCATAGAGATAAGTATATATAGTTTAGGGGATAAGTTTTGAAATGAGCATGAGGTGTACAATCAATCCTCCATGTGTCCATGACTTTAATTTTTGCATGGATAAGCTAATAGAAAATACAATCACTATTGGGGACTTCTGGGATGTCGGCTTAAGCCCAAGCAAGTAAAGCCATCACTTGCTAATCTTAAAGGTAGCACATCCATGGGGGTTAAATTTCTAATTCAGCATAGAATGAAATCTCCTCCAATTCAAGGTACAATGAGTGCCCCATAACTAAAAAGCATATGAAAGATAAAAAATATATAAGGAACATAATATATGGAACAATTTGTAAACAAAACCCCTTAATTGGGTAAATTTCAGAGAAGTCCAAAATGTACATAAAATTGCATAACTTGCTCAAATGATGTCCAAATTGGACCAAATTTGAAACCTAAGCTTGTATTATGATTCCAAAGCATAAACCAAAGTTAGATTAAGGTTATAAGCACTAAATTATGGTAATTAAGCATATTAAGCTTTTTAAGTTAGTCTAGGGGCCTTACAATAATGATTTTATATGAGGGTAGTACTCACGAGGACAATACTTGTACCAATAGTCTATTAATGAGCTATGTGGTCAGTACTTATTTTTTATGAGGAGAATACTCATATACTTATAAGGTGAGATCTCATATTAAATTTAATTATGTACGGAGTTCTAATGCAAATAGTAGTTATTGGAGTTAAATGGGCATTGTACTTAATTAATATGAACACAATACTCATATGAGGACAATACTCATATCAATCTTCTATTGATTGGCTATGATGGTAGTACTCATGAAGACAACACTCATTTTTATGCATATAGTACTCTTATTTATTATATTGTTTAAGTGCTCATATCAAGATGATTGTTCGAGTGCTATTAAAAAGTAGTACTGATATTCATTAAATAGTAGTTATTGGAATTAAATGGGTATTGTACCTAATTAATATGAAGACAATATTCATATGAGGACAATATTCATATTGATCATCTATGGGACAAAACTCATTTTTAATGTGGATAGTACTAAAAAAGTATGAGGATGAGTGCTACTGAAAAGTAGTACTGATATTCATAATATAATAATAATAACTAGTAAATTTAGTACTAGAACGGATTTTAATTTGCTGAATGGAATGTGTATTTAAGCTGAATTATATATATTGTACTAATTCTTTATTGCCTTTTCATGGATATTGTCCTGATTTGTATTTGTTATTGTAGTGTAGTTTTGGTCTGTAATGATTATGGATCACTTATTTTCTATTTGTAAACTTTGCAGACAATAGTTATTTGTAGACAATACTTGTGACACTATTTTAGTATAAGTCTTGTTTGGAAGGCAATTAGGCACATAGGGTGATGGTGCCAAGATGCAATCAATCAAAGTTTAAGAAGGTTTCTGGAAATTAACAGACTAGAGCATGTGTAGATGTTGAAGATAATTTTGGGCATTTCATTACTATGAATTGTCCAAAGTCTTTTGATATGGTGTTGTTCCAACACCTGTTGAATGCTTACATTGTGGAAAAGAAGGCCTTAAAAGTGGGGAGACATTGATTATTTTTAGGCAAAACATGTTGTTGCGATGCTAGGGCTTCCAAACAAAGGTCTCATTTTAATTTTGTTGCTTTGGTGAACATTTTCTTAATACATTATATTGTTTTTATTGATGATGATGGAATGCTTTTAAGGTACAATGACTTCAATAAACGTTGACCAGAGTAACAATGGTACCAAAATTTTAAGGGACAAATATTTAAAGAAGATTCCAACTTTCTAATGATGAGGAGATATGACGACTATCTCCACAAAGACTGACAAAGAGAGTATAGGACAATGTTTTGAGGTGTAAATAATATTGCTCATGCAAACAATTGTATTCCCTTATGTTAGATTCATTATCCATGGTAGTATCTTTGAATATATTGATGATTTGAACAAGATTAATAACGATAACTGGTGTGAGGCCATATACACATTCCTACACCATGGAATGATCGAAATGGATAAGCATAAGAGGGTATATTTTAACAGGTGTAGTCTGATGTTAATCATAAGCGGCACTAATATAAATAAGTAAATGAGTTCTATTTGTAAATATTAACTTTGTTCTTTAAAGACATGTCTGGTTTAGAGAATGCACACAATCAATGATTCCTAAATATGCTTAAGCTATTCATCTAGTCAATAAGTGGAAATTCAACATGAACATGGGGGATTGGATGAAGTCCCAAAATTATGTAGTGAATTCACTTGATGGGGGGCTTGTTAAAGATGAATATAAGTTGGGGTAGATAAGTAATAACATCAAAAAGGGAAACAAAAAATTGAAAGATGATAGCGATGAAGTCTTCAAACTAAAGGTAGTTTTTAGTAATGTTGTTTTGTAAATAGTGGGACCCGACATGGATCCACTCTTCACTAAATATACAAAGATAACCATCCTATTCCAAAAATGGAGGAAAGGAGGATTTTCATTGTTTATCAAATGGTATATTCATCATAGAGCATAAAGTTCATAAGAAGTGGAATTGAAACTATATAAAGTTACATCATGATTCATCTACAATTGTTACTCACCATAAAAGGTGGTATATCAAAGTAAAAGGCATACATCCAATAAATCTAATCGCATGTAAAACATGCTGTAGAGGGAAATCCAACCATTCCAATCTATCCCTACATCCAATACCCTATATATGAACTTCATGCATCCTTGTCATTTTTTGTGTAAATGTAGCCGGTCCCAAGCCCGGGTAAAGGAGGAGGGTTGGTGGTAGGTTGACAGCCAGCCTATAAAAACTTTGTCACTCTTCTATGACATGGATCCTTATAAGAATATCGTTGGAGCGTCCCTACCTAGCGACGCGCTGCATCGGCACCTGGGTGCAGTGATAAATATGCAAGGGGTTTCGACACAGCGACGCCCGGTTGTGTTGAAGGATAAACAAGGGTTTCCACATCTTGGACGGGTGTGGGTAAAGAAGCTAGTCCCGCTGCATCATCGCCCAGATGTAGTGAAAAATGTGCAAGGGTTTCCACATCTTGGACGGGTGTGGGTAAAGAAGCTAGTCCCGCCGCATCATTGCCCAGATGTAGTGAAAAATGTGCAGGGGCAACATTTTCGACGAAGGCAAGTAAAGAAGCAAGTTCAACAAAAATGGATTAGAGTTGGATCTTGGAATATTGGCTCTTTGACAGGGAAATCTTTGGAGATAGTGGATACCATGATGAGAAGAAAAGTCAATATAGCTTGCTTACAGGAAACCAAATGGACAGGGGAACGCTGTAGAGAGATTGGAGACACGGGATACAAAATCTGGTATACAGGTATTGATAAACATAGAAATGGCGTAGGTATTATCGTTGATAAGGTGTTGAAGGATGACGTCATCAAGATTACAAGGATGGGTGATAGAATCATAGCTATCAAGGTTGTTCTTGGGGGAAATATTTTTAACATTATTAGTGCTTATGCCCCCCAAGTTGGCCTTAGCGAGGATGCGAAGAAGGATTTTTGGGATGACATGGATGAATTGATGCAAGGAATACCGATCGAGGAGAAGAGTATTATTGGGAGTGATTTAAATGGCCATGTGGGGAGTGGTAATGCTGGATTTGAGAAAGTTCATGGTGGTTTTGGATATGGCAACAGGAACAGAGAAGGAGAGAGGATTTTAGATTTTGCAGTTGCATATGATATGATTTTGGCAAACACCCATTTCAAGAAAAGAGAATCTCATAAGATTACTTTCAAGAGTGGGCACAACTATAGCCAAATTGATTACCTCCTTACAAGGTGGGTGGATCGTAACATATGCAAGGATTGTAAAGTGATTCCTGGCGAAGAACTCACGACCCAACGTAGGTTGGTAGTTTTGGATATTAACATGAAGATCAATAAAGGTAAACACAACGGAAACCAAGATAGCAGGATCAAGTGGTGGAGTCTTAAAGGAGAAAAGAAATTGACTTTTCAGGATAAACTCATCAAGGAGGTAACTTGGAACTTGGAGTCTGATGTTAACACCATGTGGCATAACATGAGCTCCTGCCTAACAAAAATTTCCAAAGAGGTTTTGGGGGAGTCAAAAGGTTGTGGACCGCCACAGAAGGAGACTTGGTGGTGGAATGATGAAGTACAAAAGGCTATTAAACTGAAAAGGGAGATCTATAGGAGCTTGCCCAAATCTAGAGATGATGCAACGTTCCAAAGATACAAGCAAGCAAAGAAAGAAGCTAAAAAGGTGGTTCGGGAGGCAAGGTCTAGATACTTTGATGATATGTATAAGAAGCTGGACACTAGAGAAGGGGAAAAAGATATATATAAAATGGCTCGTATAAGAGAAATGAAAGGAAGAGACTTGAGTCAAGTAAAATGCATAAAGAATGAAGATGGTAGAGTATTGGTGAAGGACGATGATATCAAAAACCAGTGGAGAAATTACTTCCATAAGATTTTCAATGGAGATACTGCATATAATGTTAGTGACTCGTGTGACATGAATACAAGAGATATCATTTACACACGACGAGTTTCACCATCTGAGGTCAAGAATGCTTTGAAAAAGATGAAAATGAGAAAGGCATGCGGACCAGACAATATTCCCATTGATGTATGGAAGAGTATGGGGGATGAGGGAGTTACATGGTTAACAAAATTCTTTAACAAGAACATGAAGACCAAGAAGATGCCGAATGAGTGGAGAAATAGTATTATAGTCCCAATCTACAAGAACAAAGGTGACGTTCAGAGCTGTACAAACTATAGAGGTATCAAGCTGATGAGTCACACGATGAAGCTTTGGGAGAGGATTATTGAGCAGAGGTTAAGATCTATAATGCAGGTATCAAACAACCAATTTGGTTTCATGCCTGGAAGATCAACAACAAATGCTATTTTTCTGATAAGGAGGCTTATGGAGAAGTATAGACGAAGCAAAAGAGATCTTCATATGGTGTTTATCGATCTAGAGAAGGCTTATGATCGAGTACCCAGAGAAGTGTTATGGATGGTTTTGAAGAAAAAGGGTGTGCCTATCCAATACATTGACTTGATCAAAGATATGTATGATAGCTCTACTGCAAGTGTCAAGACTCTTGGAGGAGAGACACCAAATTTTCCTATTACAGTTGGGGTACACCAAGGATCCACACTCAGCCCATATCTATTCGTTCTGGTTATGGATGAGTTAACAAAGAATGTTCAAGATGATATTCCTTGGTGTATGTTATTTGCTGATGATATTGTTTTGATTGACGAAACAAAAGATGGATTGAATGATAAAGTTGAATGTTGGAGAAAGACATTGGAATCAAATGGATTGATGATTAGCAGGAGCAAAACTGAGTATATGCATTGCAATTTCAGCCAATCTTGCAGTGTGAATGATGGAGCCAAGTTGGACGGAGTAGATATACCAAAATGTGACAAATTTCGTTACTTAGGTTCTATTATTCAAATAGACGGGGATGTCCAAAATGATGTTTGTCACCGGATCACTGCAGGATGGTT
This sequence comes from Alisma plantago-aquatica, assembly GCA_963693085.1. Taxonomy (NCBI): domain Eukaryota; kingdom Viridiplantae; phylum Streptophyta; class Magnoliopsida; order Alismatales; family Alismataceae; genus Alisma; species Alisma plantago-aquatica. Next base: position 453,815,744 of record OY856413.1, on the reverse strand, counting down.
GAAATGGAGGAGTGCAACTGGAGTTTTATGTGATCAGAAGATCCCTCTCAGGTTAAAAAGTAAGTTTTATAGAACAACTATACGACCAACCATGCTCTATGGGAGTGAATGTTGGGCGGTGAAGAAACAAGGTCTCAACAAGATGAACGTGGCTGAAATGCATATGCTGAGATGGATGTGTGGGAAGACAAGAAAAGATCGTTTGAGAAATGACTATATCAGGAATAAAGTGGGGGTGGCGAGCATTGAGGACAAGTTGCATGAGGGCCGACTCAGATGGTACGGACATGTGCAACGCATACCTACTAGTGCGCCTATACGAAGCAATGCTATTGAGACAAACACTATAAATAGAAGAAGAGGAAGGCCTAAATTACCATGGGATGAGCTTATAAAGAGAGATTTTGAATCTCTACATCTCAATCAGAATATGGCCCATGATAGAGCTGAATGGAAACGAAGGATCCATGTAGCCGACCCCAACATAGTTGGGATTGAGGCTTAGATGATGATGATGATGCATCCTTGTCTTATAATGTACCTACACCTGGGTGGAAGGGAACATCACCCATAACATAGGAAATAAGGTATAGGTTGGCAAAGGCTGAGTATGTACATATAATAAACACTGTGTGCATTATAAGAGATCAAAAGTGCAAAAGACATGTTCCAAAAAGAAGGGGGCTATTTAGAAATTAGGTAAGTTCAAAACAATTATAAAAAGAAGAATGAGGTATTTTAAATTTAGAGTACAAGCATTGAGAATAAAGTGCCTTTCCACAATAGTCAGCCACCATTTCAATTTGAAATAATAAACTTATACATGCATAACAATGTAGACTAACTATAGCTAAAATAGGTCCATAACACCATGGGATCATGGCCTAAAAGAAATGAGGGTGGAAATGCACACCCTAGGTAGAATATTTATGCCCTTTATAAGTATGGTTGTACATAAGTATCACTATTATAAGTTTTCTAGTCAAACATGTAGCATGCATAAATAGAGTGGCAAGACTATCTGCAACACATTGGATTTTCTCTCTCCCTCAACTATGCACATCATTACTCATAATGCACTCATTTTGACTTGATTAACTCCCTCATGATCAATTGTATGGTCTTGGAACTACATGTTGCTCAATTGATGAGTTATGATGACGAATTTCAATTTTGAACTCATTTGTATAATGTTAAATGACCTAATATACATTGATGGAGTTTTGAATTTTTGGATCCACTCAAAGTGCTGATATTGGTTTCAATATTTAACCAATAGACATAGGGTGAAATTTTTGATCCAGTGGTGAAGATTTCACCCAAATCGGGGTTCCAAGTAGAGAACTATGGCAATTTGAAGTTTGCTCCTTTTCTAGTTTTTTATCACCTTGTTTTTGCCCTTTTTCTCTTTCATGGACCTTGATCCTTTTCTCCTCATTTGGTCTTGGTCCTATTTCATGTTCCACGGTGATGATCCAATGGCTGTGATCATATGTGCCAGAATTAGACAAACAACAATCTTCTTCTTCCTTGGAACATGGCGACACAATAACCCTAGGGCTCCAACAAGGTAGGGGCATGGTCCTACTAAAAAACCACTAGAGGGGGGTGGGTGAATAGGGTTTTATAAAAGTTTTAACAATAATTCAACTCAAGCAACCACAATTGAGATAATAAGAAGGAGGCAAGGTGTTTAGAGTGGTTCCACCTTTAGCAACAACTAAAGGAGTCAGTCCACTACCCAATTGTTTCCAATTGGGATTTTGAAAGTATTTAATTTTATTACCTCGCAAGGATGTTACATAAAATTACAACACTTTCACCACCCTTTGGACAGCCTTCACCTTGAAGTAGTCTCACCAACCTTACAACAACCTTCCTTGAAGTAACTTCAAGCTCCCCCCTTGAAGTAGCCTTCCTCTTGAAGTAGCTTCCCGTTGAGACAGCCTTCTTGAAGTAGTCCAAAGTCCTCCTTCTCCACCAAGAAGATCAAACCCTCTCCAATCCACAACCTCCAACCCTAGGAGTAGCAAGGAGAGTACAAGCAATAAGAAAGAACAAGAAGGGAAAATAGAAATTACAATTACCACTTATAGCACAGGGCTTGATTTCCTATATCAAACGTTTTGATCTCCTAACCAATGTGTATGGAATTGTAAGTGCAGTGGGTAGGAGATGATAGCCTATAGGACACGAATTTGGAGCAATGGAAATGAATAGCCAATGTTGGAGTTGCTCAATTGCTCACAAGAACAGATTGCCAATTGCAAGTGTGTATGATCAAGTGTTGCACAAGTGTGTGTTGGGTGTCCTAAGGCATGTCCTGTTTATAGGAATGGCCTATGAGTGCTTAAGGACATTATAGACACTTTCTAGGGGGTTCTTAGTGCTTAACTAGCTGTTAGTTGTCTACTAATAGCTTTAGCAATGACTAGTTAATTAACTCTGAAAAGTGTAGACAGAGACAGTCTCAGTCGAGTAATTGTCGACTGAGAGCCCAGTCGGTCGAGGTCTTTGGCGACCGAGGAACAGTCTGGAGCAAGAGTGGATAACGTTCTATTCCAACTCCCAACTACCTTGTCTTCTGTGTCTAATGGTTACTTGGGTCATTCTCAGTCGAGGAGTTTGTCGACCGAGAGTGTCTCGGTCGAGAAGTTTGTCGACCGAGAATGACTCTGTTTCAATGTTTTAAACTATGTACTAAGTGTGTGTATCAGTGTGCAGTTGTGACACTATTGTAGGGGATGACTTATCTAAGTGATGTGATTGGCTAGGGAAGATCTAAATGCTTGATTTACATGATATCTAAGTACTTGTACATTATATACTTGTACAAGTTTTTACATTTGATTAAAATCATGAATTAAAGCATTTTGAGCATATAGATCTTCCAAGTTGTATCATCCACTTAGTTCCTGCAACACTCAAGTAGCACGTTAGATCCACAAGGATGAAATGTTTGTCATCATCAAAACAAAGATATTATAATATGTCCAATTTAGCCAACAATCTCCCCCTTTTTGAAGATGACAAACATTTCCAAACTATAAAATAAGGAAATGTAAGGCATATGAGTTTCATACCTGAAGTTTACCTTTTATAGACATTCTCTTGTTTGCAAGTGTGTACTGGCCGAATGATTATTTTATTTTATATTTTTGATTTTATATTATTTCCCCCCTTTGTCATTTCAAAAAGATAACCAAGATAATCTTTTAGTATGACTTTTATCACTCCCCCTTAATTTGATAATTAGATGCTCCCCCTTAATAAGATATTCAATTTTAAAAGCAAGGGATGCAAACCACTTATTGTCAAATTTAGCCATAATTTATTTCTCAATCATTTGCAAAGGATTTAATCCTTGAAATGATATGAGATCCTTTTAGATTCATGGCATATGTGTTTTGATTTCTCATCCATTTTACAAGGGATGTTAATCCCTGAAAATGACATGAGAATCCTTTAAGCTTATAGTAGAGTACTTGAATGTATCTACACGGGATGTTAAGCCCTGAATTGTTTAGAGAATTCCATTATATTCATACATATTGTAGGCTCCAAAATTATTTTAAAGATACTAAGGTCATAACTATCCTCAAATTTTCTTTATGATGTTTATAAAGTTTTGTAAGCTCCCCCTTAATCTTATAATTAAGATAATTTAAGGATCCTAAGGTCACAATAAGTATTAGATCATAATAAGTTAACCTTTTTATGAGAGCTATGCACTAAAATCTTGTTTTCAATTAAGTGCAAGGAAATGATTTGCAATTAAGCATTTTGTCGAGCTTATTTTAGGTCGACCTTGACTTCGACCTTGGCACCCCTTGGTCAAACTTGATTTCAACCAAGAGGCAATTTCTGCAGTTTTACAGTTTAAGCACTCTCATTGAGTTACACATTAATATGTGATATGTAGTATGATCAAATGTATATCAATTTGAAGCACTTTGAATGATACCTATTTTGAAGAGATTTTATCAATTGAAAACTTAATATAGGCATCACAATGAAGTCTTTGTCCTTGATTTTCTTAGAGCAAGTTATATCCTAAGAAAATTTCCAGAATGTATGTTCTTCATTTTGATATCCACAGAAATGGTTCTTCTTACCAAAAGGCAATTTAACTACATATACAACATATTCAATCATAGAAAGAATGTAGCTTTCAATCATTTATTTATAAGCAAGATTATTTGCATCAATAGAAATTTCCATAAGTCATGTTGTCATCATGATGCAAAATTATATCCTAAGAGCAATCCTGTGTAGAATTTTAAGCAATGAATTTTGTACCTTTCTCTTGATTTGGTTATAATAGATTGAAATAGCTATTTATTCTAAACAAGTCTCTTATTTTAAATTTATTTATAGATTAACTCTTTAGAATCATTCATCCTTGAGTATAAATTAAGAACAAGTTTTATATCTCAAGTTCTTAAAATCAAGATTTTGCTTTTGATTAATTAGAACAAACAACTAGATAAGACATTAATATTCTTGTTCTAAGAAACAAACTATTGAGCTTGCCATAGTGTCATCTAGCAAAAATCATTCATGATGCACACGATAATCATTATATATTATGACAAGATGCCTTTGTGCCATCGAGTTTTACTGTTATGCAAAATGGCATTTTCATCATCTTTATATGTGATAAGTTGAATCAGAGTGATCATTTTGAAAACAATATCCATTCATGGTTTGTATATATAGATCAAAGATTATTTTAGTCAAACCAAGTAAAAGATGGAACACAATGATCATGATAAAACAGTAAAGGTATATCCATAATGATTATGATAGAGCAATAGAAGCATATCTACAATGATTATGATCGTTTAAAAGCAAATTTCAAGACACATGGCTTTTATATAGATAGACCAAGGAATACTTAGAACAAACCATGGGGATTATTATAAAATATTAATTAAATCAACATGGTTCATAATTTTTAGTTTTAAGCCAAACCATGTAGGAGATTATAGCAATAAGTTTGCAATTTATGCTATATGTTTAAAGAATTTTCTCCAAGATTCATTCTTGATTTGCATATTAAATCAATCATTAATATCAAATTAGATCAATTTAAACATGTTCAACAGAACTTGATTCGGTCAAACTTTTCTTCGACCGAATTTATCTCGGTCGAAGATTTTCTCGACCGAGTATTCTACTATTTGTACAGGTTTTATCAGATTTTTACAAGCTTTAAAAATAGTAACCTGCTCGGTCAACTAATTCTCGACCGAAAATGTTCTCGGTCGAACATTTTCTCGACCGAGAATGTTTCTGTATCATTTTTCAGTAATTATTTGTAAGTAAAACATAGATTACTTCCAATTCAATTATGCAATTTAAAACTCAGTTTAGTTGAGATAAAACATTTAAGTATCAAAGTAACATTTGAGTCAAATCTCAACTAATCATATTCAAATCTCTAGGTTTTAGGAACTATAACAAGTTATTTAAAATGTGTATTTTCAAGTTAGAAATTTTAATTACTTGAATCAATTCGTGATCTCATTATGTTAAGTTGATATAGACATAAAGATATACAATTTAGAGTCTTTGGTCATATATCAACTTAAATTAATCTATCTAGTTTGGGGTTTTTAGAATCCATATCAACTCAACATCCTTTTTCTTGTAAGGACATGAGAAGGAATAATGTCCAAGACGCAAACAGTAATGGCAACATATAGAATCAATATCATTTCTCTTTTTATGAGTTTGATCTAGATTTTTCTTGGGTACATATGTATACTTTCCTTTAGGTACATACATATATTGAGTATTTGACACTTGAGTCCTTCCCCCACTAGGTTTTTGATAGGATTTTCCTTTAGGCTTGTAACCTAGTCCTCTTCTTCCAATTTGACCACGAGAATCATTTAAGATCTTATCAAGAACATCATTATTTCTTAAGCTACTAACTTCTTGTTGTAACTTAGCAATCTCATCCATTCTCCTTTTGATATCTAACTTTGCTTGATCTAGATTAGATAATAAAGAATCTCTTTATTTCACAATAGTATCATGATCTAGATGATTGCATAGGATTGGTTGTTTTTGAAGATCATTAATTTGGGCTTGCAAATTTGTCTTTTCTAGAGATAGAAGATTGCAATCTGCCTCTATTGAATTCAGATTAATATCATGGTCTTTAATATTTAAGTTTAATGTCTCCTTAAGATATTCATTTTCATACGTGAGATCAAGAATATTAGCATGTAACTTATCATTTGCTTTATTAGATTTCTTTAATTTCTTCTTACATTCAATATACTTATCATGTGTTTCTTGTAGGCTAGAAATTAAATCTTCTTTTGATAAATAAAAAAGGCTTACCTCTTCTTATTCTTCACTTATTGTAGAAATAAGGCATTCTTTGTGCACATCTTCCTTCTTTAACCTCCATGGATAGCTAGGTGTTGTGTGCCTTGTTCCTAAGCACCAATTCCAACTTGTTGAAGATTGGTCCATGCTTCTCCTTTTCTTGCGGTTGTTGACACCACCACCCTTCATTCTTCAAGACTCGATTAGAGTTCCTTGAAGCCTGCTCTGATACCAAATGAAAAACCACTAGGGGGTGAATAGGGTTTTATAAAAGTTTTAACAATAATTCAACTCAAGCAACCACAATTGAGATAATAAAAAGGAGGCAAGGTGTTTAGAGCTTTAGCAACAACTAAAGGAGTCAGTCCACTACCCAATTGTTTCCAATTGGGATTTTGAAAGTATTTAATTTTATTACCTCGCAAGGATGTTACATAAAATTACAACACTTTCACCACCCTTTGGATAGCCTTCACCTTGAATTAGTCTCACCAACCTTGAAGCATCCTTCCTTGAAGTAACTTCAAGATCCCCCTTGAAGTAGCCTTCCTCTTGAAGTAGCTTCCCATTGAGACAACCTTCTTGAAGTAGTCCAAAGTCCTCCTTCTCCACCGAGAAGATTAAACCCTCTCCAATCCACAGCCTCCAACCCTAGAAGTAGCAAGGATATTATAAGCAATAAGAAAGAACAAGAAGGGAAAATAGAAATTACAATTACCGCTTGTAGCACAAGGCTTGATTTCCTATATCAAGCATTTTGATCTCCTAACCAATGTGTATGGAATTGTAAGTGCAGTGGGTAGGAGATGCTAGCCTATAGGACACGAATTTGGAGCAATGGGAATGAATAGCCAATGTTGGAGTTGCTCAATTTCTCACAAGAACAGATTACTAATTGCAAGTGTTTATGCTCAAGTGTTGCACAAGTGTGTGTTGGGTGTCCTAAGGCATGTCCTATTTATAGGAATGTCCTATGAGTGCTTAAGGACGTTCTAGACACTTTCTAGGGGGTTCTTAGTGCTTAACTAGTCGTTAGTTGTCCACTAATTTCTTTAGCAACGGCTAGTTATTTAACTCTGAAAAGTGCAGACAGAGACAGTCTCGGTCGAGTAATTGTCGACCGAGAGCCCAGTCGGTCGAGGTCTTTGTCGACCGAGGGACAGTCTGGAGCAAGAGTGTATAACGTTCTATTCCAACTCCCAACTACCTTGTCTGCTGTGTCTAATGGCTACTTGGGTCATTCTTGGTCGAGGAGATTGTCGACCGAGAGTGTCTCAGTCGAGAAGTTTGTCGACCGAGAATGACTTTGTTTCAATGCTTTAAACTATGTACTAAGTGTGTGTATCAATGTGCAGTTGTGACACTATTGTAGGGGATGACTTATCTAAGTGTTGTGATTGGCTAGGGAAGATCTAAACGCTTGATTTACATGATATCTAAGTACTTGTACATTATATACTTGTATAAGTTTTTGCATTTGATTACAATCATGAATTAAAGCATTTTGAGCATATAGATCTTCCAAGTTGTGTAATCCACTTAGTTCCTGCAACACTCAAGTAGCACGTTAGATCCACAAGGATGAAATGTTTGTCATCATCAAAACAAAGAGATTATAATATGTCCAATTTAGCCAACACCTACAAGGCCGCCCATGTCAAATTGAGGTCACCAAAGTCTTCCCATTGCCCCTATAACCTTCCTCCTAGCCTTTTAAGATGCATGGTCTATGGTACGGGCATAAGGAACCCCTCCAACCATGGCTGACCACCTTGGGTTGGGACCATGGTGGAGTGGGTAGCCCACACCCCCTCGAGTCCTCTTTTTAAGTCGTTTGACTCGAAGACACCTTGCCCTTTATTTCAGTTGTCTTATCTCATGCTCTCACTCCATGTACCTCTCTTTTCCACTTCATCTTGTTCCTTGTAGCTCACCGATGCTTTAATGGTGACAAGTTTTGGGGCTTCAAGCCTCCCTCTACCCTAGAAGTAGTTTAGGCTCCCAAAGAGTTCGTAGGGATAGGACGAGCTAGGGTGACATGTTTCTGACCCCAAGGGTCCTCATCTTTTCTCTTCCAACCGCACTCTAATGACTTCACAGAGGAAGTGCCATGGCCAGGCCGACGGGCTGCAAGTAGATTGCACAAGCAAAAGGGCTAGTTCTCCAACTGACAGATCGTGGATGAATGGCTAGATCACATCGACATCCTTCTCACTCTTGCCTTCTGGCTTTTAACCAAACAAGGATGACTATGGACCCCACACCCACTAACTCATCATGTGGCTCTGACTCCAGGCCAGTAGCAACTCGCTACATTGGCATTGTTGAGAGGTATCTCTCTCTCTAGAAATACCTTTGTTCTTGTAAAAATCATAGAAAATAATTCCTTAAGCCAAAAATGACATATTATATATGAAATTTATCTCCTCAACAAGATATATCAAAAGCACATGGTTTCATAGGATAGTTCCACTTCTGGCTCTTTTATATTGAAAATGGCATCTAAATAATCTCTTTTCATGTATTTGATGGTTTTAATGCTCAACCTTGATCATATCATGAACCCACCTGATCCTTTTGACCCTAATAAATATCAAATGATATTTTGTGCTATAGAACTAAAAAATGACCATGCTTAGCCCTTTTGATGACTCCATTTTGTGAAATGTGCCTCTATTGTGACTTGAGATGATCTTTTATACTAAAATCTTTGTGCACCAATATGATCTTATGAACCTTTAATGTTCATAACCACTCTAGTTTAGTAATTTATAATGCATTCTTGATCCATGAATCTAGTTTTCACATACTTGAACTCTTTTGCAACTTGATGATATGAATAGTGATATTAAATGGATATATATGAACTTTTCATGATGATCTTTAAACCTTGTGCTAAATGTCGATCAAATATGTTCAAAGATACTTTGTGAACACAAAATAAATAACTTGATAGCTTTTGATACCTAAAAGCCATGTGAATTAATATTGATCCCTTTATGAATAAGTGACTTGAATATGACATTAAATGTGACCTAAAGTGCATGTTGCTAAAATTGAGATCTATTTTTATACAAATCTTACCCTAATGGTCACCCATGCTATCTGATGTACTCAAATCAATAACTTATTGATATTTGTGATATTTGTGACACTAAATCAAGCTTGATCTTATACGTACTCTAATGTTGAATATCTTGCATACAAATGACTCAATATGACTTAAATGGATGATATGATGAATATGTCCTCAATCTTATTCAAATCTTGTGATTTCCCTATTAAGATCCATGAAAACTGAAGTTTAAATCCTTGATCTTGATAAGGATGTTTCACCCTAAGTCAAAAGGATATATGACGTATCATGTAGCTTGATGATGATATTGCATGAACATTGGAGATGTCAAACTCAATCATTTAGAAATATGGAACTTAGATTAGTGAAACATCCACCCTTGATGAATATGTTTAGATGACCTAAGTATTGTGATGTTAATCTAGTATCACTTTCTTTCAATGTTAGGATATCTTTGATGGATGCTTTTCAAAGGTCTAATCTTGTCCTTAATGCTAGTTTGCTCGTAATAAGGTTAACTTTATCCTGTTATTGGCCAAACTGGTGGTATTGATATTGCATGTGTGTATTTAGTATAAATGCTTGGCTTAAGGTACTTGTTTGAGCTACATGTTCCCTATGAATATGTTTTGGTCTTGATTATATATGTTGAAAAAACTTGAAGACATAATTATATATGTCCATTATACAACCTTGTGCTCCTTCCTATATTCTCGGGATAAGGATACAAAGTTGGGTGTCCTACTTGATTTATCAAGATATGACATACCATGTTGATGATAGGGTTAGCTCTAGGTGATGGCCTTGGGGTCCCTTATGAATAAGGTTAACTCATGATGTTTGGTTTTGTAGTCCCTTATGTTAAAATATGGTAGCTAATCTTGAGCACCCTCACAGACCCCTTCTTTTGAGAAGCTAGTCAAAGGCCTTATGATATTGTTGGAATAATTGAAATGAACTTAAAATATGCTTGCATGTTAATAAGAAAGTCTTTAAATATTATTGCTTCATTGTTGTTGTTACTTTATGCTTTTTCCAAGAAATATATGCTCTCTTTAACATGCAATTTTATATGTTTGCATAGTGTACTCATCACACTTGTGCTGACGTGTACCCATTTCATAATTTTAGGTAACAATTATATTATAAATATCTAAGGATGATTGTTTCTTCCACACTTACAGTGATATTATCTTACTCTGATGATATGATATATGGGACCTAAGATCTTGTTCGGTATTAGTTTAGAATTCTTTTATGCTTTGTCGTCTCATACCTTAGTTGTTGTTTGTGGTTTTATTCATGCATATTTTATGTAATCCATTTTATGGACAGATGCTCGGTTTCTCTCGCCTTTGTCTTTCTAGCCATTAGGAGTGAGGAATTGGGTAACAAATCATTTCTTGACACTAGAATCTCAATAAATTTTCCATATAAAGGCAATCAAAGCAAGAGGGGTCCAAGAACCCATTATAAACAAAGAATTTCAAAAACCACATGGATATAATGAATTAAGATCCAGAAATATAAATGCCCAAGCAATAGAATTTTTCATCAAGAATAAATGTTCAAGAGATGCCTCATTAAAAGAATGTAGGATCATTCAAATGATGCTCACAATAAATTAGAGAATGTACATACCTGGTCTTCACAACTAACCCTAGCTCTAAAGATGATACTCATTGTTTGTTCTTCTTAACCTAAAAGTGTTTGATACACACATTAGTCCACAATCATCAATTCAAAATTGAAATATAGAAAGATAATATTTGGTTTTCTAATGTCGAGTTATACCTTAGGAATACCCATATATAAAGTTGAGGATGAAACTAGTCATTATTTATTAGAGTGCTATACTTGGACTATCTAGGGTTCAAACCTCAACAACTATAGATATAAGTCAATTACACATATCTAGATATCAAGATGTATATGAATACAAGTATATACAATATACTTAGATGAAATCACAACATGCTATTTAATTCCAGTTTTGTCGAAGTATAGACTCATCCTCATTGATACTCTTATATGATTTTTTTGTCTTTTTCTTACCATTTATTTCTATATATCAACCCACATAGTTCGATATGATACATAGATCCATTTATATTCTTGATTACCACTAAAGATATAAATAGTAAAATGTGATTAGGTATATAAATGAATTGGCTACAATAGCCAATGTAAAAAAGGTCATATTCTAGGCCATGCAATATTAAGTGTATAAGTCCACTAATATTTCAAGTCGTGATTATATACCTATTGACATAGTTATATCCTACTATATAATGTATTTTTTAGAATCTTCCATCTAGTGATACACTAGGGACCGTGTATATGCTTATGAACATGATACATGATATTGTAAAGGATTAATTATATAACATGTCAATTTATTCCTACGTCCTAGACATCAAGTTTACTATTTGATATATTATCTAGCATGATCATTCTCTAATAAAGTTCTCAAGATATATATAGGAAGCTAATATATGGTTTCAAACTTCTACTGACCTTTAGATTCACTTGACATCTATTCGTTCTTGATGGATTGAACACTGTGGAGTAAGGGGCAAAGCTTTGAACTGGTGGCAAAGTAATTATAACCAAAGTGTTTGATTAAGAAAACAACAAGATGACTTGGAGGAGGTCTCGACACCACTGATATCTGGGAACTTTGGTGTCTATGAAGTCTTAAAGATTGATAACAATTCTATTTCCATCTTTAGTTTAGAAGAGAGAGATAACAATGACAATGATGCTTGGTAGGGAGGTGGAAATAATCATGAAGTAGTGGAGGTGATCTGAATTATGGTAGGCGCCACTAATGGGCTCGGGTGGGCACACGTCCTACCCGAGACCCAACAATTTCTTTTGTTAAGGATTTTGACCAAAATAACCAACCGGTGCCCTATTCCAAATCTGCTCTTAAAAAGATAGTGCCCTATTTGAAATATGCTCCAGTGGCCACCACAACCACCGTAACCTTGTTTACGGTTGGTTTTGTAACTTCTCTGGCTTCACATTTGTCCATGGAAAAACCAGTTGTTGTTTGCACAACAACATAACAATATATGAACTTTGTCTATTTTGGTGGTATGGTTCACATCATTTCTACTTCTACAATGTGAAGCTGTCATCACAGCCTACGAGATGTCGTCTTCGTATGGACAATGGTAACCCATTTTATGTTCAAAACATACCGTGAGGATCTCTCACATTGTGATGATGGTCAGATATTGACCTATGCTTACAATATTGTTTTAACAAGAGATAATTTGAATCTAAGTTTTCATACAGTGTTCATTCTTGGCAGTTTGTCTGGTATTGCCAGGGGCTCCTAACATTTTAATCAAATGAGAAAATCTATGTATTCATTGAGTTGTGGATGTGTTGCACCTTCTAGACTTCCCCCTCATCAAATGCTTTGTGCCTTGATCTTTGTTGTGACTAAGAAATGTTCAAAAAGTTATTGCGGCATCGATCATGGATCTGATCGATTGACAGACACAAGGTATACAAAATTTATCTTTATATTTATATAGGCATCTATAATTTTTTTGAACTATAGAATTTATTAGGCACCTGAAAATACATTATTTTTTGATAAGAATTCTTTACTTTTTTTTATTTCTTGCCACCTTTCAGTAGATTAAAATGAAAATTTAAAAATATTTTAGGCAATAAAATACTTATTTTATCAATGAATCAAACTATATAACTTTTTCTTTTGTATATTTTGTCTACTACATACACATTTTATATTATGAAATTATCTCCTCAACTAGATATTTACTATTTTATAGTTGTTTATTCTATCATGGAGAGATTAATCAAGAGAAAGGTACCAGATGAATCACATGATTCACAATCCAACATGAGTCTAAATCAAAATAATTAAATACATGTGTCGACTTCTTATAAGAATCAACACGTATATTTTAACATAGAAGAGATTATTTTTGACCCGTGTTTGAGGCCAAATATATCTGCTTACAAGGTTAACGTTCAAGACAATGTCCATAGAGCTTATATACAACATGGTCCATGCCAACCCAAATGTCATAAATTCCCTTTTACTCAATTTAGAAAAAAAATATTGTCAATTTAATCAATCATGGTTTGATGAGTATCCAAGTTGGTTGGAATATAACATAGCTAAAAATGCTGCATTTTCCCTCTATTGTTATATCTTTCCATAAAGTGGCCATGATCATGCCTTTGTTAGTAGAGAAAACATAAACTGAAAGGATGAGTAAGGACTTGAAAAACATGTTGGCATTTTTCTAGTACTCATAATAATGCACATACAATGTGTAATGATCTAATGAATCAAGATCAACATGTTGATGTTGCATTGACTAAACAAGATGAAGAGGTAAAAAGGTAATACCAAACTCGATTATAGGCATCAATCAATTATGTTTTGTATCTTTTAAGTCAAGGATTGACTTTCTATGGCCACAATGAAGGCATAGATTCGGCTAATAGAGGCTATTTTCTAGAATTGTTGTAGTTCCTTGCTTCTCACAATGATATAATTAATAAAGTAGTTTTGAGTGGTGCTCCTAGAAACATGAAACTAACTTTACCAGACATTTAGAAAGACCTTTGTAATGCAATTTCTATTGAAATAAGAGAGCATATTATAAAAGAAATTGGCAATGATGGATTCACTATCTTAGTTTATGAAGCAAGAGACTCAACAATGAAGGAACAAATGGCAATAATATTGAGATATGTGAGCATTGGAGGGGAGATCATAAACCATTTTGTTGGGATTGTACCTATAACTGATACATCTTTTGCTTCTCAGAATTTTGTAATTGATTGATGTTTTTGTGCAACAAAACTCAATATTTCACAATTGCAAGGCCAAGGTTATGACGGGGTAAGCAGTATGAAAGGAGAATTTAATGGACATAAAAGTCTAATTCTGAGAGAAAATTCACTAACTTTCTATGTGCAATGTTTTCCCATCAACTTTAGTTATCTCTTGTTGTTGTAGCAGAAATACATCCACTTATTACATCTTTGTTTGAGTCAATTTCAAATATTATGAATATCGTGAGTGGCTTATGAAAGTGTCGTGATGCTCTTCGAGTCAAAGAAGTGGAGAGGATGAGGATGAATTGGGTTGCAGTGAGATCAAAATAGGTACATGATTAAATCAAGAGCTTGGTATTAAAAGGACAAATGATACAAGTTGGAGTTCCCACTATACATCATTGCTCAATTTTATCCTTTTTTCCCTTCCATTATTGTCGTACTTGATGTCATTGCAAATGACGACAAAGATGTAAAACAAGGAGGTCTTGCAAATATTTTCTCAAGTCAGATTAAAAAATTTGGGTTTGTCTTCCTTTTGAATATGATGAAAATTATTTTGGGAAAGACACATGAACTTCACAGGCATTATAGAGAAAAGATCAGAATATTGTGAGTGCAATGTCAATGGTGAAGTTATCCTAGCAACAATTACACACTGTAAGAATTGAAGATGACCATTGGGTGACATTTGTTCAGGAAGTTATTGACCTTTGTGAGAAATATGGGATAGATGTTTGTAATAGGAATGAAGAATATTTACCATTAGGAATATCAAGAAGAAATCTAGAAAAAATTACAAATCAACATCATTTTCGATTTGACATTTTCAACATAGTAAATGATTGGATGTTGACTGAGTTAGATGATTTTTTCAATGAGACCAATACAAAGTTACTTCTATCTGTTGCATGTCTTGATCCAAGTGATGGATTGAGCTCTTTTCATAAATATAAATTACTGCTACTAGCATAATTTCATCCTTCTGATTTTTCTAAGGTAGATCTTGCAAAACTTGATATGTAGCTTGATAGTTATATTTTGGACGTCGGTCTCATGAGTGACTTTCTACAACTGAAAGGAATTGATAATCATGCAAAAAGATTAATTCAATCTCAAAAAGAGAAATATTCTGCACTAGTGTTCAAACTTATAAAGTTACCAATACCTGTTATCTGTTGCTACATCTTCAGTATAAAGAACTTTTTCAGCTATGAAGATTAGTAAAAGTCGACAAATAAGATGGAGGATAATTGGCTTAATGATTGTCTCATTCCTTATACCGAGAAGGATATTTTTTCTTTAATTGAGAATGACACTATTGTAAAATGGTTTCAGGGAAAGTCTAGCCATCGTGAACAACTCTAGTACATTGTTTTATACTTCTATATCTTTTTTGTAGTCTCTTTAAATATCTAATTTTTTTTAATCATTATTTGTCTTCTCATATAGTTTTTATGTTATATTATTGATAAATACATAAGAAACCATGATTCAAAATTTAAACTTTCACTTGTGTGGTGCCCCCCTTAAAAAAATTCTTGGCTTCACCACTGGTGCTCGATTATGACGATGGAGGAGCTGCAAAACTTTAAGCAATGATCAAAGTGATGCTCGCACCTAGATCATTGAGCACACAAGGTGGTGGATGGTGAAGCCGCCAAGAAGACTACAATTTGTAATGAGAAGGATGATGAAGTTTGGTTGTGTGGAGGGAGGAGGGAGAAAAGAATAGAGGCATAGGACCCTACCAACACCATTGTTTGGGGTGTTGTTGGACGTAGAAGTAGGGAGAAGGTGAAGGCAAGGTGAAGAAGAATGGAGTGAGATGAGAAGGGATATGATATAAATCCACTGGTGCTGGAGGTAGCTACTTTTTCACAAAAGGTGCACATCATAGGTGCATAGGTGGGACATTGTCCTGAGGAGCAAGAGTGGGTGACCGATGTAGAGGAGTAGGAGTGGGTGCTAAAGTAGTCTTCTATAGTCACCTCCAGTTCCCATTCTTCCAAGGTGATTGGGAGATTAGTGCCTGAAATATTGGTGAGGAAGATGTATAGGGTGTAGGTGATTATAGTGGTGGCAAGTTCTGACTGGTGTCATCCCTATGTGAGCAGACTCCAAGGTAGTCATGAGTAAGAGTGGAGGTCATCCCTGTAATGGTAGCCTCACGAGGGTGGTCTACAAAGCTGAATAGGGTTTTGATATGTGGAGACGAGGAGGGGAGGAGAAGAAAAGAGAAATTAAGGAATGGGAGAAGGGGGTTATCTATACAAAGAGAGAATGATGGTCCGCAAACACTGATCTCCACGGCTGACTAAATCGACACAAATGCAAAGAAGAAGGTGACCAGGCATCTACTAGACCGAGTCAAAATGGATCACAAGCCGCTCTAGATCGTGAGAAAGAACACATCGTGACAACCAAACATGCACAAAGAAAATTTCAATGGATACACATGACAATCATTAAAATAAAGACTTTGACCCATGAATTAGCATGTCACGTGATTTAAATGAAAAATATCATTCTCACTTAGATTTTTGAGTGGTGCTCCTAGAAACATGAAACTAACTTTACCAGACATTTAGAAAGACCTTTGTAATGCAATTTCTATTGAAATAAGAGAGCATATTATAAAAGAAATTGGCAATGACGAATTCACTATCTTAGTTTATGAATCAAGAGACTCAACAATGAAGGAACAAATGAAAATATTATTGAGATATGTGAGCATTGGAGGGGAGATCATAGACCATTTTGTTGGGATTGTGCCTGTAACTGATACATCTTCTGCTTCTCAGAATTTTGTAATTGATTGATGTTTTTGTGCAACAAAACTCAATATTTCACAATTGCGAGGCCAAGGTTATGATGGGGTAAGAAATATGAAAGGAAAATTTAATGGATATAAAAGTCTAAATTTGAGAGAAAATTCACCAACTTTCTATGTGCAATGTTTTCCCATCAACTTTAATTATCTCTTGTTGTAGCAGAAAGATATCCACTTATTGCATCTATGTTTGAGTCAATTTCAAATATTATGAATATCGTGAGTGGCTTATGAAAGTGTCGTGATGCTCTTAGAGTCAAAGAAGTGGAGAGGATGAGTGATGAATTGGGTTGCAGGGAGATCAAAATAGGTACATGATTAAATCAAGAGCTTGGTATTAAAAGGACAAATGATACAAGTTGGAGTTCCCACTATACATCATTACTCAATTTTATCCTTTTTTCCTTCCATGGTTGTCGTACTTGATATCATTGCAAATGACGGCAAAGATGTAAAACAAGGAGGTCTTGCAAATATTTTCTCAAGTCAGATTAAAAGATTTGGGTTTGTCTTCCTTTTGAATATGATGAAACTTATTTTGGGAAATACACCTAAACTTTACATGCATCATAGAGAAAAGATCAGAATATTGTGAATGCAATGTCAATGGTGAAGTTATCCTAACAATAATTACACAATGTAAGAATTGAAGATGATCATTGGGTGACATTTGTTCAGGAAGTTATTGACCTTTGTGAGAAATATGGGATAGATGTTTGTAATAGGAATGAAGAATATTTACCATTTGGAAAATCAAGAAGAAATCTATAAAAAATTACAAATCAACATCATTTTTGATTTGACATTTTCAACATAGTAATTGATTGGATGTTGACTGAGTTAGATGATTGTTTCAATGAGACTAATACAAAGTTACTTCTATCTGTTGCATGTCTTGATCCAAGTGATGGATTGAGCTCTTTTCATAAATAGAAATTGCTGCTACTAGCATAATTTCATCCTTCTGATTTTTCTGAAGTAGATCTTGCAAAACTTGATATGTAGCTTGATACTTATATTTTGGACGTTGGTCTCATGAGTGACTTTCTACAACTGAAAGGAATTGATAATCATGCAAAAAGATTAATTCAATCTTAAAAAGAGAAATATTTTGCACTATTGTTCAAACTTATAAAGTTACCAATACCTGTTATCTGTTGCTACATCTTCAGTATAAAGAAATTTTTCAGCTATGAAGATTAGTAAGAGTCAACAAATAAGATGGAGGATAATTGGCTTAATGATTGTCTCATTCCTTATACCGAGAAGGATATTTTTTCTTTAATTGACAATGACACTATTGTAAAATGGTTTCAAGGACAACTCTAGTACATTGTTTTATACTTCTATATCTTTTTGCAATCTCTTTAAACATCTATTTTTTTATCATTATTTGTCTTCTCATATAATTTTTATGTTATATTATTGATAAATACATAAGAAACCATGATTCAAAATTTAAACTTTCACTTGTGTGGTGCCCCCCTTAAAAAATTCTTGGCTTCACCACTAGTGCTCGATTATGACGATGGAGGAGCTGCAAAACTTTAGGCAACGATCAAAGTGATGCTCACACCTAGATCATGGAGCGCACAAGGTGGTGGATGGTGAAGCCGCCAAGAAGACTACATGTTGTAATGAGAAGGATGATGAAGTCTGGTTGTGTGGAGGGAGGAGGGAGAAAAGAATAGAGGTTTAGGACCCTACCAACACCATTGTTGGGGTGTTGTTGGACGTAGAAGCAGGGAGAATGTGAAGGCAAGGTGGAGAAGAATGGAGTGAGATGAGAAGGGATATGATGTCAATCCACTGGTGTTGGAGGTAGCTACTTATTCATAAAAGGTGCACATCGGAGGTGCATAGGTGGGACATTGTCCTGAGGAGAAAGACCGGGTGACCGATGTAGAGGAGTAGGAGTGGGCACTAAAGTAGTCTTCTACAATCACCTCCAGTTCTCATTCTTCCAAGGTGATTGGGAGCGTAGTGCCTGGAATACTGGTGAGGAAGATGTATAGGGTGTAGGTGATTATAGTGGTGGCAAGTTCTGACTGGTGTCATCCCTATGTGAGCAGACTCCAGGGTAGTCATGAGTAAGAGTGGACGTCATCCCTGCTCTGGTAGCCTCACGAGGGTGGTCTACAAAGCTGAATAGGGTTTTGATATGTGGAGATGAGGAGGGGAGGAGAAGAAAAGAGAAATTAAGGAATGGGAGAAGGGGGCTATCTATACAGAGAGAGAATGATGGTCCGCAAACACTGATCTCCACGACTGACTAAATTGGCACACATGCAAAGAAGAAGGTGACCATGCATCTACTAGACCTGGTCAAAATGGATCGCAAGCCGCTCTAGATCGTGACAAAGAACACCTCGTGACAACTAAACCTACACAAAGAAATTTTCAATGGATACACATGACAATGAATAAAACAAAGAATTTGGCCCATGAATTAGCATGTCACGTGATTTAAATGAAAAATATCATTATCACTTAGATTTTATCTTCTATATTGCTATTACAGGTGTATTTGACATACAATTAAGACAAAAATTGTTATATTAACTAATTATTATGTGAGAAATCTTATTTTGGCTTCAATTTCATATTTGAATTTTTTTTGTATTATATTTCATTGTTCATATATCACACAACCAATTAAAGTATTTACTCATCTTAATTACTCAATTTTAACATTGTGATACATATCAAGTTGGTTTATATACGTAAAAGAAAATTTTAGAGTGTCTAGCGTCAAACCTACTATTTGGGTATATGTGTATATTAAGTCCCACTATGGATGTATTATGGTTATTTTACCACATATGAAGGGCATTTATGTATGAATGATAATATTTGGATCTGATTATTCTTAATGCATTTTGAATTGGGGAAAAGGTATTGGATAAAATCATAATAGAATAGAGGACTAGAATAATGGAGTATTAAACCACATGCCTAGAATTGAGTATGTTACAACACTCCACCCTTAAAGAGGATTTTGTCTCTGAAATCTATCCATGTACAACCTAGTGTACTAAATTATACCTTCTAACCAGGTTATAGGTTTCTAGTTTACTTAATATAGTAGATAACAATGTACTAACACTTACACTTCTTATAATCCATTCCTAGATTAGGACTAAAACAGTACATGCATCATGTCTCTACATATCGGATTTTAAACTTGGAAAGTTACACCAAATCTAGGATTATCCTTACAATGTTGTGCTTATCATGGTTACCTATACTGTTATGTTAATTTCATCATCCAATTATCATGGCCATCATACTTTTTTAATCCACATGCATGTGGTACTAGGTTTTACTACAACTTTTAATTTTCTATCACATAAGTCTGAAACACCAATCTGTTGGATCAAAAGGGCTCTTGAGGGGGGTGAATAGAGCTAAAAAGCACTTAACCAAGATTCATTAGACCTTCAAGTTACTTCAAGGGATATACTTGCAAATATGGAATTTGATGTGCATAGTCTTCATGACTAACCCTACCTCTAAGGATGATATTCATTATTTGTCCTTCAGAACCTAAAAGTGTTTGACGCACACATTAGTCCACAATCATCAATTCAAAATTGAAAGTATATCTAAGCCAATATCTGATTGTCTAAGATTGAGTTAGGGTTTTAAACCTTAGGAATACCTATATATGTTGTTAGGGATGAAACTAGTCATTATTTATCTGAATCCTACAAATAGGCTATCTAGGATTTAATCCTTAGCACCTCTCTATATTAGTCATTTACACATACTTACATATCAATATGTATATGAATGTAAGTATATACCATATAATTAGATGAAACTACACCATGATATTTAATGTTAGTTCATCAATATAGATTCATCCTCATTGATATTCTTATATGTGTTCTGTGTCTTTTTCTTACCATTTATTTCATATATCGACCAATATTGTTGGATATGCTACCCAGATCCATTTGTATTTACCAATACCATTAAAGATACATATAGTAAAATGTGATTAGGTATATAACTGAATTGGCTATAGTAGTCAATGTAATAAAGATTATATGCCAGCTCATGAAATATTAAGTGTATTAAGCCCACTTAGATTTTAGCTTCCACATACATTGTATTAAGTCATGATTGTATACCTATTGGCATAACTATATCCTACTAATCATTGTATTTTTAGAATCTTCCATCTAGTGATACACTAGAGATTACTTGTAAGCTTATGAAACTAATACATGTTATTGTAGTGGATTAATTACATGCCCTCTAGGACAGAGCTTCCCCTGGTTGGGCGACTGGAGTGTGCAATGCCGACCAATGACCAGGTTGTGGCGGGTTCCTCCATTACGATCTCCACCAAACCTATTTATCTAAACACCACCTCATCCACCTCACCTTCCTCTTTCCAAGTTGGAGTGGCAACTTCTCTTATGGGATGGGTAGACCCAACACCTGATGTCACTGTGGGTAGGACCTAGGTTACAACCCTAGCTAAACCCATGGAGGTCCAACACAAGTTCAAGCTAGTGGATCTCCCTGAAGACCTGAAGGCACACATCTTCAGAGATGGGGACTCTAGACCCTAGATAAAAATTTTGACCCCAATAGTTTCGATGATGGATGAGTCTCACAAATGCTCGATCATACTCTAGGTTTTGAGGAAGAGATTAGTCATCAAATAATTATATAGATGGATGATGAGAACTAGGAGACATAAAGGTAAAATTTAGTTGTTTCTTTTTTTGGGAGGCCTCTTCCTAGTAAGGTTTTCCACAAAGACGTACATGCATGTTGCTTTAGAAGATGGACCCTGGTTCTTTGATCAATAGCTCATGCTCACCAAGAAATAGACTCTCAAGGCATATATCAAAATGGCATCTCTTACATACACTCCAGTTTGGATCACTTTTTTTTTATCAGTAAGCGTGCAACTATCTATTCATCAAAATCATGTACAAGTGGGGGAAGCAGAGCTTCAAAAGACTATCTATGCAAGGCACTATAGTCACTATGGACACTCTTCCAGATACAATTACTAGAAGGTGTCAGATTTTCAAAAATAACTCTGTTCCTGACGCACCAAATATGGTAAACAATTAGGATGCCTATAAGTTTGCTATTCTGGTTGTTAATTTTGATCAAGTCTCTTCTATCTTTCAGCAGTTCATTTATCCATGAACTAGCTCTATCCCACACCTCCAAGCTAAGATTGCAGGACCAAAAAAGACGATTTACTGTCTCTGTAGCCGATTTACAAAGGCAACACCTTGAAGCCAAGGCAATGCCCTTCATTTGAAGATAGTAATCTGTAACCAGAGCTCCCTCGAGAATGTGACGACCGTATCGCGAAAATAAGATTAACTAATGCGGAAGCGTTCATCAAGCAGCGGATTAGCGAAAATCACTAAAAATTAAAACTTTTTGCAAAGGGATCCATTCATAGGAAAACTCTTTCATTCAGAACCAAAGTAAAACTTTACATCCTGGTTCATATATTTACATCTCATGTACTTTTGCTTCTCGAGGAATACAAACATTAACTACTCTGTCTTAACTGTACACAGGTAGTATAAAACCCTCGAGGCACTAAGCTAAAATCTCGAAATCATTAACTATTACTCCAAGGACCTGAGAGTACAGAGACGACACATATGACCTTCTATCTATATGACTATACAGACAATATCTCCACCTGAGATTTTACTGCTGTCCCTGCTACTGCTGATGTCCTTCACCTCCTGAAGGTTTCCTGTCTCCTCATCCGCGTCCACCTAAAAATGTGGTTCCCACGGGGGTGAGACAATTATAAAAATTGCCCCAGCGAGAGATATAACTCTCCGCCAGAAACATTATTATTGCAACTTAATAAGATAAATGTGAATAGGGAAATCATATTTATTTGACAGCAGATATTTTGATGTCTAACAGATTAAATCATTATTCTATATCAAAAGCATTGCAACTGTAACTTGATAGAATAAACATGTTACTATTCCTTTAATGAATATGAAGAACATGTATAACATCTATTCAAACTACAGAATCATTATCACTGCATTAACTCTCTTCAGGCTTAGATCATATGACTAAAGCCTGGCATTATCATTGTGGAGTCATGGCCCGTAGCAATACTCTTTTCACAAGGTGTTGGGATCTTAATCCCTCATTTCAACACTGGGGCTTCTCATCCATTCTCAATTTCAATACCATAACCATGAAATCCTGGGTATTCAAACCCTTTGTTCATCACTTGAGCACTATTACCTCTTTCTCAGGTAACTAACACCTTTAGGTCATTTGACCAAGGTAAGTATGATACTTGCTACACAAGCATCCATCATGGCACTTGATGCACATTAATTCTCTTGCCACCTCTTACCAGGCACAAGGTATATTATGGCACACAAGGCCCAATTAACAATTCAAACTAATAATACATCATAGCTCATACCTGGCTATGGTCATCATCTCATAATACCTGCATGGTTAGCACATATAATAGCAGTACATCAATTATCTATCAATACCATGCAAAAACAATGTATTAATAATTCAAGGGTATTACCCTTAATCCTTTATCAGGATTTGGGTTTCCATCACACATGGCTCATCAAAACACTGTACATCTTGTCACCTTTCACTAGGCAACAACTTTATTCACATGGCTCACAAAACCATTCACATCTTGTCACCTCTCACTAGGCAACAACTTTATTCACATGGCGCACAAGGCCATTCACATCTTGTCACCTCTCACTAGGCAACAACTTTATTCACATGGCGCACAAGGCCATTCACATCTTGTCACCTCTCACTAGGCAACAACTTTATTCACATGGCGCACAAGGCCATTCACATCTTGTCACCTTTCACTAGGCAACAACTTTATTCACATGGTGCACAAGGCCATTCACATCTTGTCACCTCTCACTAGGCAACAACTTAAAACAAAGGCTTACAAGCCCAACTCATCTTGTTACTTCTTTCTCAGTAACAAAAACATAATGGCACATATGGCCAATCAATTCTTATCAAATAAACATCATAGCTCATACCTGGCTATGATCATCAACTCATGAAACCTGCATGATTGTCACACATGATAATAGACTTATCAGGTTTACAACACATCATGCAATACAGGGTAATACCACTATTCCCTTACCAGGGTTAGGGTTTACCATCAATTAGGGCTTTCTCTCACATATCATTACCCTTCATTAAGAATAGGGTTTTCCATTATTAACCATTTAGGTTTTCAAGATCATATTATCAATGATCAAACCCTAGTTCATTGCTCCCCACATCTAGGAGCCAACATTTATACCATAAGTATTCAATCATACTTATTTATTCTCATCAATTATCATTAAATGATTATCATCACAAGGTATGAGTATCTCTCTCATCCTTAAGTTGAGAATTAACAAAACGACCATGTTAGGTCACTTTCAATTTATCTCTAAGTCAAGCATAGACCACCACGACCGTGCTACCTTGCACGGTCGTGCAAAATAAAGCTACCACGGCCGTGCTACCTTGCACGGTCATACTGAGTAGAGTCGCCACGACCGTGCTGCCTTGCACGGTCGTGCTACATAGGATCATCACATGAATCATATTTATATATGAATTCTATTATTTGATCCTTTCAACTTGATTAGGTCACATCAACCCTTCAATCATATGCATACAACTATAATTAACATAGGGTACCAAGTCATTGGTCCTATAAGCAATTAGGGATGCATTCCCAATTAGGGTTTCTCATGAAATCACCCTCAACTAGGGTTCCACATGGATGCACCCTCAATTAGGGTTTCACTTGGAATCACCCTCAACTAGGGTTTCACATGGAATCACTCTCAACTAGGGTTTCACATGGAATCACCCTCAACTAGGGTTTCACATGGAATCACCCTCAACTAGGGTTTCACATGGAATCACCCTCAACTAGGGTTGAATTCAATAACCCTGTCAATTAGGGTTTATGTTCATGTTTAGGGTTTCATGATCTCTTTGATTAAGGATCATAACCCTTATACACCACATGATTCATATTCATGTATGAATTCATGCTATCAGCTTCTTAACTTGATTAGGTCATATCAACCCTTCAATCAAGTACATACAACTATGATTTACATAGTGTACCAAGTCATTGATCTTATCAGCAATTAGGGTTCATCCCTTAATTGACACTAATCACTTAGGTACTATTAGGGTTTTAACCTTTGTTCCTTCATTGGTTAACATTACTAACCATCATTGGATCAATAGTACATTCATCATCACATTGGACCTCCATTACATAAGGTATCCAAAGGAATTAGGGTTTACTATTCATCCTAATTAGTGATTTCACATGTAGGCAACCTCTTAATAGGGTTATACATGAAATCGACCTCAATTAGGGTTTACATCATGTATTGGATCCATGCATTTGTTATGCATTAATGACTAGTACTATTAAAGGTATCTCCCACCTAATCACATTAGGTTTTCAAAAAGGTTTGATCCATTGGACCTTTAATGACATAAGGTATCCAATTGAATTAGGGTTTCCAATGTTGATTCCTTCAATCATTGGATTCATGGAACCAATCATCAATTGGACCTATACCCATACTTCAATTGAGTTTAAATAGGTCAACCTTCAACTTATTTGACCCTTAATTAACCCTCAATTGGTCATCAATTAGGGGTTGATTCAATTGAATTAGGGTTTGGAATCGATGATTCAACAACACTAATCAATGTAAGACTAGTTGCTTTGAAACCATTGAACCATCATCCAAGTTGGGTATGACCTGACCCCAAACGGTCTTGAGGTCGTTTGGATGACCTCCAAACGGTCTTGAGACCGTTTGCCTATCGTATCACTCAAATCCAAGCCATCCAATTAAGGTTTGGATCATTGGATTGATCACCAAAACAACATTGCATTGTATAACAGCTTGGTACCTTTAGACCTTCAAACACCTAACCATACTCAACCCTAGACCTCCAAACGGTCTTCGGTGACCACCAAACGGTCTTGAGACCGTTTGGATGACCTCCAAACGGTCTTGAGACCGTTTGCCCATCCAACCTTTGGACTCTAGTGAAAATTCATCATGGATTGGTCTATCGAGTTGATCAACAAATCAACATTTAGTTGCAGTATGATTTGGTACCTTTGGACCTCCAATTGGTCAACTATACTTGACCCCAGACCTCCAAACGGTCTTGGGGTGATCCCCAAACGGTCTTGAGACCGTTTGGGTGATCCCCAAATGGTCTTGAGACCGTTTGGGCTAATCAACCCAAAATCTCAACTTAACTCATTGGAATTTCAGCACTATTTTCAATTAGGGTTTGCCTAATTGATTAGTCTTCAACTCATGATCCCTTTGGAATTAACCCCTCAAATTTGGAGGGTCATTAACCAACATCATTATGAGCAAAAATCTCATACGGTCAACGCTTGGTCAACGCACTCAAACGGTCTTGAGACCGTTTTCCCAAGCAGGTCAAGTTGATCAGGTTGAAAATCAGCACTTAATCCAATTAGGTTTCCCTAATTGATTAGGCTTCAACTCACGATTCCTTGGGAGTTAACACATAAAACTTGGTGAGTCATTTGAAAAAATAATTAGGATCAAAAATATCATAAGGTAAACGCTTGGTCAACGCACTCAAACGGTCTTGAGACCGTTTGCCCAAGCAGGTCAAGTTAATCAGGTTGAAAATCAGCACATAATTCAATTCGATTGCCTAATTGATTGGCCTTCAACTCTCGATTCCTTTGGAGTTAATCCCTCAAATTTGGAGGGTTATCATCCTACATAATTAGGAACAAAATTCCCAAACGGTCAACGCTTGGTCAACCATCTCAAACGGTCTTGAGACCGTTTTCTCCCAAACGGTCTCAAACCGTTTGCCCTTAAACGGTTTGCTGAAACCGCATAGCCAATCAAATTAAAACGATTTGGAGTAGCTATCAAAACGGTTTTGCTTGGTAATTTTCTTTGGATAAGCATCTAGGATGATTTCATCATCCCCTTCCTTCGAACAACCAAGAACAGCAACCGTTCTTGATGGAAATTGCAGCAAGAAACAAGAGTGCATCAAATTGAAGAAATCAATCAACAAAGCATAGAGAATTGATGCAATAGCAATGTTTAAGGGTTTGAGTTATAAAACCCACCTCCAATTGAGCTCCAAAGCTTCAAGATCACGCCATTAATGGTGGATGAAGCTCTTGCAACTCCCCCTAGGCTCGTTCTCAAGCTTTTGATTGCAAAAGTTGGCTAGGGTTGAAGAGGAGATCGAAATAAGAAGGAATCCATAATTTATTTTCGATTTCCACCATGAAATCAAAGAGAACGAAGGTCAAGGGCTCACCCACAGGTTGGGGACGTGCTACCTGCTCCTCCCTATCTCCTTGGTCGGTTTTGCAAGTAAGGGGAAGAAGAAAATCCGAAATAGCCTTTCATTTGGCTTGAAAAAAGCACTTTTATAAGGAAATTGAAGAGAGAGAAAATGCATTATTAAAATGCATTAAATTCCAAAAATATGGCCGCCTCTTCCCCCTCAAATCCCTTAAGGACGAGGCACCTTCCTTTGCCTTTAATTCTCCTTCATTATCCTTGATTTAAAGAAAATCAAATTAAGCACCTTAATGCTTATTATATTAATATCCATATGTGAGTGGGTTTTCTTTTTCTTATAATAAGGTGAGTGGAATTTCACCTACTTAGGATATTTTCGTTCCTTATCTTGGAAAAGGAACGTTCATCCTTATTCAAAATCAACCCAAAACATTTTGGTTGAAAGCCCTTCAATTATTTTTATTCATTTTTGCCCTAAATCAAATTAGGGTTTCAATTAGGCATTAATCTTGATTATTTTAATATCAAGATTCTCTCTCCTCCAACTTAATTCAAATGAGGCACCCATCTCATTTTATTTGCTCTACATGTTTCCAAGAAACATTAGGGACCTTATTGAAGTGGTTATTTGCATATTGAACCCTAGGTTTTGGGTAAATTGCACTTTTCACCAAAACTAGGTTTTAATGCACAACACTGCTTTACAAGCTTAATCTTGGTGCCCGAGCTTGTGAAAGCCATACCACTACATCATATTCATTCTTATGATGTATCAACATCAGAGGAACATCTTACCATGCAACATTTGCAATTTAACCCCTCAACTTGGGTAATTTGCACTTTGGTCCAAAATAAGCAAACATTGCTTCAACATTGTTCAAACAGGACCAAAATTGAAACATAAGTTTCTCATGAGCCCTAATTACTTTTCACAAGATAAGATTAAGAATCTTCTTAACCTTTTTAAGCAAAACAATCTAGGGTTAATTCATAACCCAGGTCAGGGATGTTACAGAGAATCTTCCAACAGCTCACCTTAATGCGTGGTGGAGCTTTGGACTTCCACAACCAGTGAGCCCAATCAGATTCTGCATTCCTGCTTCTACATAGCTTCCAAGCACCTTTGAGTGGGAACACTTCAAGGTCTTTAAAATAGCATTTGTCTTCAGTATCCAGCGGAATAGCTTCACAGATTTTCTTCAGTTCGTCTCCTCCCCTGAAAACAGGAACAGTCCAACACTTATCCGAAATGATAGTGCTCATCATGGACCTCTCCCCAAGGTTGTTTCGAAGCTTCAAGTAATCTGCATCAGTGACGCAATGTTCCAAGAACATGCCATTGTACCAGGGGTCCTTCCATATGAAAATGTTCAGAACATTAGCAATGTGATATCTTACCAACGGTAAAATCGAATCTCTGCATCTAATGATGGATTTCCACATCCAGCTATTAGATTCTTGCTTATCAACCGACCACACACTAGTGTGTTTCAGATATTTTCTATGAATCCACCTTATCCAAAGTGTATTTTTCTTGTTCACAATATCCCAGAGGAGCCGCATCATGCCCGCCTTACTCCAGTCTATAACCTTTCTTATTCCCAATTCGCCTTCTAACTTGGGTCTACATATAGAATCCCAATTAATAGTATGGAAGTGCTTTCTGTCTTCTTTATCGCCCCAAAGAAAATTGTGACACAACCTTTCTATTTCTTCCATAGTAGCAGTTGGGAGAGGAAAAACTCCAGTCCAGAATAGATGGTAAGCAGAAAGAGTCGAGGTGATCATCTCCAGTCGCCCAGCCATCGAGAGAAAGAGCATTTTCCATGATTCCAACTTTGTTTTGATTCTGTCCACCAAGGGGGAACACATAGACTTGGTGAGTCTTCCTGCAAATAGTGGGAGACCAAGGTATCTCACCGGAAAGTCAGTCTTCTCAACATTGAGTATATTGCTGATCACCTGAGGTGCATTTCTATTTAGGAACAGTTGTCTTTTAGCCTGATTCATGTGCAACCCAGAGAGATCTTTAAATCTGTCGAGGCAGTTCATAATACCCTCTACATCCTTCTCAATTGCTTCCGTGAACAAGAGAAGGTCATCAGTGAAGATTAAGTGCGAGACTTTTGTATCTCCAGCTTTGAGGGGATTTATAGAGTTGACATCCACAAATCTAGAAATAAAAGTTGACAGGCCCTGCATAGCAATAACAAATAGGTAAGGTGCCAGAGGATCTCCTTGACGGATACCTCTGGTAGCATGAATGATCTCCGAAGTTGTCCCGTTGATAAGGATTTGGAATGAGGCAGAGTTGAGGCATTTGGACACCCAGTGTATCCAGCATTCAGGAAATCCCATCCCTCTCATAACTTCAAGGATGTAATTTCTGTCCACGGAGTCATATGCTTTGCTAATGTCAGCCTTCAAACAAATATTGCTCTTCACATTTGGCTTTTTAAAGTCATGTATCAGTTCATTTGCTAGTAGGATGACATCTGAGATACGCCTACCCTTCACAAAAGCACACTGGCTTGTGTCAATAATCTCTGACATAAAATCTTTGAGCCGATTAGTCCTTTTTGAAATGACTTTATAAGCAAAGTTGCATAAGGAGATCGGCCTCCATTCTCCTATCTTCATAGGTTGCTTCACCTTTGGGATAAGGGTGATATTCGTCTTATTCAACTCTTTAAGCATCTTTCCTTTCTCAAAGAAATCTTTGACTGCAGTATAGAAATCTTTTTTGATTACCTCCCAGGATGCCTTATAGAACTTCACATTCATACCATCAGGTCCCGGAGATTTGTCCTCATTTGCGTTCTTCACGACATCATAGATCTCCTCATCCATCACCTGAGCACACATGCTGCGCAAGTGACGCTCATTGATTCTGGGTAGACCTGGGATGGTAAAATGCTCTCTGACCCCTCTCACGTTGAAAAGAGAGTTATAATGCTCATCAAACGCAGCCTTATCTCTGGTTCAGTCCTCAAATAATTGTCTTCAAGATCCAAAACTTTGATTTGGTTTCTGCTTCTTCTTGTTTTCAAGGATGCATAGAAGAACTTAGTGTTAGCATCACCATTATTCAACCAGAACACTCTTGATTTCTGCCTTGCCATTGATTCCTCAATGGTATTTGCTTTAATGGCTTCTTCTTTTTTTGTCTTGGCAATTTCCCACAGTAAAGGATTCTCCGGGTCATTGTCAGAGGCTGCTTGTGCCATGAGGGCTTCTTTCCCCTTGTTTTTAGCTGAATCTGTGAAGTCTCTATTCATTTCCCAGTTCCAAGTTTGAAGACATCTTTTCACCCTCTTCAACTTGGTGACAAAACAATACATATGATTTCCTATTACTTCCATTTGCCAGGCTTTTTTCACTGTCTCTTCATATCCTGGCATAGAGGCCCAGTAGTTGAAAAACTGAGTAGGGTACTTGACTTTGGGTTTCTCCTCATCTAGGTGCAGCACTTGAGCATAATGATCACTATAAATGGTGGGCATTATCTCAAGCCAGAGCTGAGGAAAAGTGGCCTGCGCTTGCAGACACATGAACGTTCTATCAATCTTGCTTCTAGTGTTGTTAACACCCAACTATTGGTTGTTCCACGTGAATTGTGGCCCCTTTTCTTCCACCTCCAGCAGACCTGTGGCAGCAATGCATTCATTGAAATCACTCATCGATCTCACCGATAGGGCAGACCTCCCAAGTCTCTCCTCGATGAGCCGAACAACATTAAAGTCCCCAGTCACTACCCAAGGGGCTTGGAGCTTTGCTTCAATTTGGACCAGATCATTCCAGAGATTAATTCACTTACTATCATCATTATCCACGTAGATGGCAGTAATTTCGAAGTTTGCATCTCCTACCCACAGTTCAAAGTGAACCATTTGCTTGCTTTGGTTGATCAACGACACTGTATAATCTTCACTCTCCTAGAAAATAAGGATGCAAATCTTACTACAGATCATAGAGTTGTCGATCCACTTGGCTTTGGGCCAGGTCCTTCTCATCGCCTTGGAAATTTTATTTCTCCTAATTTTGACTTCAGTAAGGATGGCAAGGTCACACCTCGCCCTTCTCAGTTCTGCTCGGACGACGTCCTATTTCTCCCAGGAGGACAAACCCCGAACGTTCCAAGCAGTGATGGTGGGTAGATTAATCATTGGGGGGGTTGGTGCGCCACCAACCACAACCTCTGAGTTTTTCTCCAGGTTCTCGAGTCCTTGGTATTTGTTACTAGTATCTTGTACCTTCTTCCCCTGGCTTCGGGTGTGTCTCTTTTTTGGGCTAATCATCCATTTAGGCTTATGAAATCCCTCCCTCTCGGCCGCCTGAACTTCTTGTGTCTCTTTGTCATTCTGTCGAGCACTATCTTTACTAGGATTAGCTTCCTCCGCTACTGGGGTCACCTTAGTTGGCTTCTCCACTTCAGTAGGCTTAGAGCATAATGCCTTATCGTGCTCGAATTGGCCACAGTGTGGACATTTCTCCGGTATCCATTCGTAATCAACCTTGATCACATATGGATTACCTTTGTCAGTCTTCAGCTTCACTTCCTTCGAGAAGGTCGATGAAGCTTTCATCAAGACGTTTATTCTCACGTAGTCGATTCTGGTTCTGGCCTTCGTTTGTCTATCAAGACATTGTAGCCTACCCAGATAAGAGGCTATGCGAGATAACATCTTCTCGCTCCATAACTCTAACAGAAGGGCATGAAGCTTGAGCCAAACTGGAACAGACGCCAGTTTTTCTTGCTCCAAAGGTTCACCTTTTTCCCACTTCTTTAGGATCATAGGTTTTCCCTTCACGTGCCATGGACCTCCTTCAATAGCATTGTCAAGGTCCGCACCTTCCTGGAATTTGATAATGAAGCTTCCGCTTGCCCGTCCCATGACTTCCATGGTGCCTGCGGGTTTCCATAGCTTTTGTAGGTGTTCTTGCAGTGTAGGGATGTGCGGCCTAAATCCGATTATGTAACCAGTAGTAGTGTTTTTCCATAAGGCAGCGTTCTCATCCACCTCAGATTGTGGTATGATAATGGTGTCTTCATCTGGTTCAATGACTGTCTCCTCAAGCCTAGTATCAATGTCTCTGACGAGGTTCTTGAACACCGCTGACCAATCCTTGATGCTAGAGGATACCTTGACCACCTCCGCATAGGTCTTGCACCTTGGTAGCAGTCTCCTCTCCTGCCTCAGGGCTTGGCGATCTCGATCGCCATTGGAGTCACCTCCCCTTCCACCGCCAGGGCCGCTCATTGTGCTTAAAGATACATGTGAGCAGTTTGGATCACTTTACCAAAGGTGGGTCAACACTGGACAAGGAGAGCAGTCACGATCATTGCCTATGGCATCGGAACACCAAAGGTGATTGACTTCCTCACTAAAGGTAAGTATATTGGAGTTGCACATGTCTATGTGGAGATTCAAGTGGACAAGGAGCCACTACCGATAATCATGATTGAATTACTTGATGGGAAAGAATTGGAGGTCAGAATCTTGTATGATGCCGCACATGATAGATGTGATGAGTTTAAGGTATTTTTGCATATGCCAGGCCAGTGCCCATATTACCCATCCTGAATTGTCGATCACAAGAGGGCGAGATCCCAACATGAGACCTTATAAGAGACATAACAAAGACAAGGGAACAAACCAACCTAAGAGTATGGTATCAGTAGCTACCCACATCAGACATAGGAGGATGGGGTGATGGGATAGCAGGAGGTAAAGCACAGAGTGGGACTAGGAATTCTATATCCCTCTGGTGTTGACTGAGGGTGATCAAACCTCCAGGAGGAGAGCTACAATTGAGCCTAAGGAGGTTGATTTAGTGATCCCTAAACAGAGTGCGTACACTGATGGGAAAGGGGTGGAGGTAGAGATTACACATAGTTCCATCTCAGACACTAGTAACCAATTCTCTCTGGGTGAGGGGCGGAGGTGGGGATTATGCCTAGCTCCATCTTGGACACCAATAACCAATTCTCTATTCTAGAGAATTTAGACCCTAATATGTTGTTGGATGAATTGTCTGAAAGTACTAGACCTACCAGTGAAAGAAGTGTCATTACATCATCCATGGGAAGAAGGACATCACCAAGGTTTTATACTCCAGGAAAGAGTGGCTATAATAATAAATTTAGATGACTATCCTGGGGGGGCTCTAGGCCTAAATTGTAAGACCCCTGACCTATGTTTTGGGATAAACCTATTTTATTTGTCTTGATGATGTGCTTAGAACCTTTCTATAATCCCTTGGGATGGTTTTGGACCTTGTCGAGAGCTTAAGTCTCCAGTTTGAGCTTGTTTGGTTGATGTTTGTGCCTTGTGTGCTAGTTTTGGTGCAAATTGCAATTTACCCAAAGTAGGGGGTGAATGTGTAATTTTCCACCTCTGGAGTGTTCTTCACTTTATTGACATCATACAGAGGATAGAGAAAGAAGTGGGTGCCTTGTTTGAGCTTTTGTTGAGTGGTTGTACCCTTGGTGGTGATTAAGGTTTCTAGGGTTGTGTGTGTATCATGCTATGTGTACCTTGTTGGTGTAGCCACCTATATCATGACCTAGGGCTTGTTTTGTGGGTGTCATGGTCGATACACCCCCTCTAGGTGTTGTGGTCATGATCTAGATGTTTTTGGTTAGTCTTGAGTTGAGATAGTTGCCTTTATATAGAGTGTCTCGACCTAGGGTGTGAGTGGTGATCTCTTATCTTGACCATGTTGATGCTTGGTGCTTTGTCGCGACCATGGATGGTGTTCCATGGTGGGTCACAACTACGGCCATGTTGGGTGACCTGGATGGTTGAGACCCAACCTAGAGTGTATCACCATCCTGTGCAAGTATGGCTAAGGTGGTTGCATGTTGGTTTCTTGGGTGGACAAGTGTCCCTTTGGTGCCTTAGGGTGTTGACACTCATCCTTGCCCTTATCTCTCTTCCCTCATGTATATAACCCCTTATCTCTCCATGCAAGTGGTCCTTTTTGGTCATCCTCTTCCTCCTTCCTTTCTTGGTCATCCTTGGAGCTTTTGGAGCAAGGAAATCTATTTTGGAGCTCTTGGTGGCCGGACTTCCCTTACATGTGGGCTTGTGGTGATCCTTGGTCATCTTCTACCTTAGTAAGTATATGCCTTTATTTGCAACATTTTCCTTGGATACCCTACCCCATCTTCTTCTCCTTCCTTGGACCTAGACTGTGTTCAGACATGGTGTCCATTCTTGAGAAGAGCACTCCTCATCACAAGGGTAATAGGCCATGTTTTGACAAGGCGACACCCAACTGAGAGGGAGTTTCTCCTCTCTTTTCTCCCTCTTTATTTGGTTCGGCCTAGGGTTCCTCCTTCGCCTTTTCTTGAGAAATCCTTGACCTTGGTATCTTCTTCTTCTTTAGGTAATCTTGTGGCCGAAGGTGGAGCCTTTGGTGGAGCTTCAACATCCTTGGTGATCGTGTGCCTGGAGTTATCATCCTTGGAGTGATCTTCTTTAAGGTGGGTGATATAACCCTTAACCATCTCTATTATCACTTTAATTTCTTACATGCAATTGTTTCTCTCTCGAAACATGGGTCTAGTATGTTAGAAGTTGATATCATGCCCTAGACCTTGGATGATGGTGAGAAATCATTCTTGGGTTGGCTAGAATCAGCAACCCTAACTTGTGGTACCCGATTTAAGAGATGGATGTGTTTTGGTGTTTTCCTCCCTGTCTCGTGATCTTGGCTTTGATCACATACATGATTCTTTGGTATCTTGGTATTTTATGAAGTTTGAGTTCTGTTTTGAATGTGTTAAACATGGACTAACTTTCTTTCTTAAACCCTAGTTTCTATGTGCACGTTTTCTCGATGATTTTGAGAGAGTGGTTTTACATGCACCTTGAGCTTTAGTTCTATCATCATGATTGAGTATCAGTTTCCATGTTCTTCCTTGGAGTTTTGGACGTTTTATATCATATGTTGAGGTCTAGTTTCCTCTCTCCTAAGTGGTTTTGCTAGATGGTCTCCATGGAACTTGTCTTAGGGTTTGTTCATCTTAGATCTAAGAACTTTAGTCTTGGCGATGTTTAATTTCTTACTGTTTGATCTTGTTTCAGATAATATAGATGTGTGTCCTTATGTTTGAGGTCGAGACAATTGTGTTCCCTTATTGTTTTGGGTTCAAGATGCCTATTCTTTGTTCCTAAATGAGATGTTTGGTGTTCTTCTAGTTGTGACACTTTGCTTTGTGTTGCGATCACGACACCTAGGTGCAACGGTGGTCGTAAAGCCGCCCTTGGTCATGATGCTTCTCTTTAACACAAGCGAGGCATTGTGATTGTTGGGGTCACAATGCTGCTACTTTCTTCTGGTCAAGACATTTTGTTCATGGGTTGATGAATGTGCTTTTTGCCTTGGTCTCGGTTGTGACCTCTCTTCTTATGTTTGGGTCATGTCCAGTTGTGTTTTGTTTGAGTTTGGTGGGTGTCGCGGTCGCGACACCATGCTGTGCTTCTAGTCAAGATGCCCACGTTGGTGTAGGTCAGAATGCCATGCCCATTCGTGGTCGCAACACTAAGTGGGATGGGGTTGGGGTGCCTTGATGGCTTGAGTCGCTATGCTAGAATGATGTATGTCCAAGACACATATGTGATGCAATGATATGATACACATACCCATGCATACAATACTAATGCCTAGTACTGTTGACATAGTAACCAAATCACGTTCAACTAATGATTCCTTAACCAAAAATCTATTCCAAGATTAAGGGAAATAGTGTAATTAGGGCTTAGTGTTATAATCATGTTGTAAACCCTAATCAGCTAAGTATGGAACCCTAACTCTAACCTAGGGACAATTGATGTGTTTGTTTCTTTCCATTGGAATGGATATGATGTTATGATGTTATCTATCTTGGTTGTGAATGTGACACCCATTGTCACACAAAGAGAGATTACTCAAAACTTAAACAATGATCAACCATAAACAATGGATTATCGAAAAGCACAGGAAATTAAAACCAATTTGCAACAAGCACCAGGAGATGAGAATTATTACACAAGAGCCAATACTTACATTTCATTACATATATTCAAGGTGCTACATCATCACCTTCCAATCAACTTGTTACATAAGATAATAGTTCCACATGTATATACATACTTCCATAGGCACACAAGCCAAAAACCATGTATCAAACATCATGTCTACAAATCACATCGAGAATACCCCCAAGGACGTGAGTGTACATGGATGACGCATAGGACTCTATTACTAGCCACTATCCATATACCATGATCTACCAAGTGTAGTTTTCTCCTTGTATTATGTCATCAGCCACATGATCTTTAACTTTGCGTGCACGTCCACCTAAAAAGTTATTTAACCAACGGGGTGAGACACATAATCCCTGCAAGAGATATAACTCTCTGCCAACTCTATTATTATCACAAATAACTAAGCAGATAGATTAACATACTGAGCAGATTGAATAGAATTAATCTAAAAGACATATATCTCATGGATGAAGTAAATAGAGCAGTAACATTCACTTGCCAATGAGCAATAGAAAAGTTAATAGTTAAAAAGGAATATGAAGAACATGTATAACTGTTGTAAACTAAACAATATAAAAGCAAAGAAAGGCTTCATTCAATGTTTCCACATTTCATCCTATACATGCATACTACACAACTGATTACATATTTATTATGCCCTGAGGATTTGAGTCGTACCACCCAAATACAACCGACCAATGCTAAGTCAAAATTAGTGCCATAAAAGGTCTAATGGAAGAGTTGGAATCTACGACCTTACCCCCTCAGCCAGTATGAGTGAACATAAGTGACATCATTAGTCAGACTACTATCAGTGACATATAGTCCAGCTGTACAAATCTAGCCCTCCATGGTACAAGTCACGATGCTAGTAAAATTGAGATACGACCCTAGACACACTCTTATCAGGGTACGACCACAGCCAATCCTGTATCGCATGTCACTGAGCTACGACCGCAATCACACTCTATTACAGGGTATGGCCCATAGCCAATCCTGTGTCACATCCTGAGGCATGATCTAAGGCTCACGCATGGCCACATTCATCCTCAATTGCTTGATATTAGTGTACCAAGCTGTCCCCACATACTCAACAGTATGCGCTCTGAGTTTCCCGTAGGAGTTACTCATTTCATCATCCAGAAAATGCTGATACTGAATGGATCTATGGCATAAGGCAAGCTAAATGATTAGGTTCCACTTGATTAATTACACCAATTAAAATGTCTTTCAGCATCAATCAAGTTACAATGTACAAACCACAAAAAAATCCTTCAAAAGAAAGGGGCATAGTATTACAATAGCAGATATCCTCATTTAAATAGATTCCCATCATCTCACAACATTATGTAACTACCAACCACAAGGCAAATGTATCACTTCTAGCCACAAGGCTATCATCATTGTATTATCCTGGGATATCAATCCCTCATTCCAGTACTAGAGGTTATCACCTCAACCAGGCACTAAGCCTTTACCAGGTCCTAAGACCCATCATATCACACTTATTATTTATGGTTATCTCATCATGACTCATTGAGCATATATGTATAACTCATTCTACATCACTCATGCCATATCACATGTACTTACCATAGCAACCATTAGCCATTATATTCAGAGAGAGAATATATTAAAGCACCTTAATCACCTTTAACAAAGGCAAGCAAATCATAAGAACTCTAATCTAGGATTATCCTTCATGTTGATTCCACATAAGGTTCTCAAGCATTATTCTATTTCAAATCTCTGCCATGCACTACCTCCCATAAGTTGGAGTTTATAAGGCTAATAATTAGACAATGTAACTAAGTATGCACATTCACATATCCATACTTCCTGTGTTCCATTGTCAAGGTCCATAACCAAAGCTTAATATTATTTAGCCATTTTCATAATACACACAAGTTATAACACCGAATTAACCCACTACTTTAAAGCCATGTAAATTAAGAGGGGAAACAATATCATGCTTTCCATTCATACGGATTGAATATTACAACCTA
This sequence comes from Alisma plantago-aquatica, assembly GCA_963693085.1. Classification (NCBI taxonomy): domain Eukaryota; kingdom Viridiplantae; phylum Streptophyta; class Magnoliopsida; order Alismatales; family Alismataceae; genus Alisma; species Alisma plantago-aquatica. The sequence goes on along the minus strand of OY856413.1, from coordinate 453,777,252 downwards.
CCCTTAGAAGTAGGGTCAATGCTCTTCACATAAAACCTATTACGGTTTTACTTCATGGTTACACCACCAAACCCTAATCACACCCGATCCCACCTTTATGAAATTGATTAGGTTTGAAAAACATGATTTACATATGGGTCAATCATCAGGCCATCATTTTTGAGTATCACCCTTTCATAAATGCATATGTGTATTATCTTCATTAAGTTATATGTGGGTTACAACAGTGTATTATATAAACATGTTGCCTATTGCACCAATGTGACGTTTCATCATTAGGTGACCCATACATTATTACTTATTACAAATGATTAACCACATATCATACTAAGGAGAGTCAAACCATATGCCACATAACTAGAGGGTTTCACTTCAAACTATCCACAAGGCACCTATATAGTCATTAGACTTGTTCATACTATTTCTACACAAATGTTGTCACCTTTTATTACCACAAGGATTATCACCACCCTCATGTATATTCACATAGTTGTATCATTAACCTTACCCCTCAAGTTAAGATTATATGAAAAGGAAATATAGTTGACACTTTCCATGGATTATAATCTTTCATTAAGATGAGCACATGGGTCATATTATTCCATGATTAAGGTTTTCATATAGATACTCAACTATTTGATCCTTCATCCATTAATATCCACATTGAGAAGAGTTAGGGCTAATATCTTTGGTTAAAGGTGGACCACTCATAATAACATCATTATATGGTGCACTAGGTTTAGGAGAAGCAATTAAGATCAATCATACATTATCCAAAACAACACTCTCTTTTATCATGCATTGCTCATATGTGTACATCATTGAGTATCCAAGCATACCCTTCAATCCTCATCATGTGATACCGGTTTCACCTCATCAACTTGTGTCAATTGACCACATTATGGTGTGTCAGGTTAGCTCATCCAAGGTATCATTTTAGACCACCATGAGTTGTATCAGTTTGAACCTTTTTGAAAGTGTGATGGGCATCACCTCTTGAAGGTGTGTCAGACATCAACTCTTGAAGGTGTGACAGACATCGCCACCCTAAGGTGTGATGGACATCACCACCCTAAGGTGTGACGGGCAACACATGATGTGTTGTCCACCACCATTCCATGGTGTGATGGCCAACTCCACCTAAGTGTGTCAGGTGACCAAGGCATGCCGGGAAACCCTAGGATTATAGCTTGTTGGGGTTAGGGTTTAGTTAGGCAACACCGTCAAGGTGTATCGGGCAACACTCAACCAGGGCATCACGGTAGTCCTCAAAACAGACCAACACCATGAGGTGCATCCATAGCCATGATGTCTAACACCCCTCATGCAAAATGGTTCCACCATCACACATATCAGTTTTGGTGCTTCTAGGTCATGACGGGTAGCTCTTCAAGGTTTATCCACCATATCAGTTTAGCAACCACAAGACTAGCTAACCATCCTAACCCATGACAACCTAAGCATCCCTAAGACATGTCGACCTAAGCCTCACCAAGTCGTGACGTCCTGTCCCATGGTGTGTCAGCTTGTTGCACTTACAAGTTGTGACGACCACACACACCACCATGTGTCTACCTAGTCATATTCAACAATAGGAAACTAGGTCACTAGTCCATATAATTAACAATGAAAGAAGTAGAAAGACATGATCAACAACTTAAATAGAGTTCCTTCACCAAAACAGTCCCCAAAACAAAGTACTAACTACCAATATATAAGGGGGTACATGATCTACAGATGAAGAACAACTTAAAAATATAAAGAGTGATAATAACAAAGGAGGTTAAGAGTTATATAACCACCTCAATAAGGTCTTCATCAAGAGTCCAAGATTCCATGATCAAAGCTCCAAATCACACATTCTTCAACTTGAAGATGATCCATCAAGAGTCCTAACTCAACCTCAACATCACCTTAAGAAAGAAGAAGAAGAAGATGCCATGGTTATGGTAGCTCAAGAATAAGGAAAGAAGTAGGGAGAACCACATCCTAGTCAACCTTTATCCAAGGTATGATCCTTAGCTGAGATAGGAAGAAGAAGATGAAGAAGAGAGCTCAAAGGAATGGTCATCAACAAAACATAACTCATCAAGATGGAAGTTGAACAAGAAATCACCATGATCAAGGAACTCGACCTTCCAAGATCCATGGGGATTCCACTAGCTCCTTAAGCTTCCAAGATCATCCACCAAGAGGAGAAGAATAAGAGTGGAATAAATGGGTTTACTTGTGTGAAGGAGGAGGGGGTTATATGCTAGAGGGAAGAAAGAGAGATCAAAGAAGATGTGTCATCACCTTAGGAGCTTAGGTGACAATTGTCCATGAGAAAGGAACCACATGTAACAACATGCAAGGCATGGTGATAAGATCTAGGCTAGATATCATCCTATAGGTCTCCTTCTAAGATCACGGTCGATATGCCAAATATCTACACCCTTTACAAACCGATATGGCAAAGCCCAACATACTCACAAACTGACAGAGTATACTCCACACACTCACAAATCGGTAGGCACAACTCCACACACTCACAAACCAATAGAGAACCACCCTACACACTTCAAAAACCAATAAGGTATAACCTTACGCACCCACAAACCGATAGGCATCCTCTCCAAGGTTCTTTAACTCGAGATAACCCATCTTAAGGGAAAAATACACCTCATACATGTGTTCCATATATCATCAAAGATATTACCATACATCCAAGATCCAAACAAGGCACCCATCTCCCTATCTCTCCTCTAGATTATTCCAAGAGGGAAGGAACACTCTAGTGATGGTAAATTGCATAGTAACCCTTCACTTTGGGTAATTTGCAATTTACACCAAAACTAGCACATAAAGCACAAACATCATCCACACATGATCAACTTGATATTTAAACTCTTCACAAGGTGCACCATAGCATAATTCTCTCTATAATGATGCTAAAGCACTAAGGGAACACTCATCATGTGACATATTGCAAGATAACCCCTCATCTTGGGTAAATTACACTTTGGTCCGGAACAAGCAAACATTGCTCAAACAACATCCAAACAGGACCAAACTTGAAACATAAGCATGGAACCTAATAACAATACACCTCAAAGGATTAGATTAAAGTTATAAGAAACTTACTTAAGAAAAACAAATAGGGTTAGTCCAAAACCCAGGTCAGGGTCCTTACAATGAACCCCTAACCTTCCAGGTAATATGAGTTTGAATGTCATAGCTAGTGTATGGTATGGTAAATATGATATGACACATGTTGAATGATCTTGGATGAGGCATGACAAGATACTTTTGATGTAGGTTGATGTGAATGGGTCAAATGACCTGGCTCTGGAGGTGTGACTGAGGGATTGATATCCCACAGTGATGTGGCATTGGTGATAGCTTTGTGTGGCTGTGTGACAATGATGATGGCCTTGTGAATGGAAGTGCTACAGTTCTATGTGATAATGTGACAAGGCCACACCTTATACATTTTATATCTTATGAAGTTATACTATACCCTTATTCTTGTATAGTTTGTTATGGCTTTATACTTTGTAACTTGATTGATGCTAAAAGATACCTAATTGTCTTAATTAATTAAGCGAAACCTAATCATGTAGGTGCCATGTGCCATAGATCCATTCCAATGTCAGTCTTAGTGTTGGATGGTGAAATGAGTTCTCCCTTGGTGGGAGCTTGGAGTCATATATTGTTGAGTATATGCATTCATACGATTGGCTGCGAGCCATACCCTGGAAGGAATGCGACTATGGGCCATAGCTCAGTGATGTAACTCAGTATATACTTTTATAGGATTGGATATGGGCTATACCCTAGAAGGAGTGCGACTTCAGGTCGTAGCTCAGTTTTACTAGCATTGTGCCTATATACCAAGGCAGGCTAGGTTGTTTTGTAGATGCCTCATATGTTTTGTCATTGCGGCTTCTCTCTCATGCTGACCGAGAGGTGTGGAGAGGTCATGGATTCTGGCTCTTCCATAGACCTTGAATGGCACATATTTCGACTTAGCAGTGGTCAATTAGAATATGAGTGGTATACCTCATCTCCTTAGGTTATAATAAAATACGTAATACAACTGTGTAGTGTAATTTCATAGTGACGAATGTAGATGACATTGGTTGAAGCCTTGTCTTGCTTTTATATGGTTTATTTGATAAATGATATACATGTTATTCATATTCCTTATTAGAATATTAATTGTTCTACTATTCAGTGATAACTACCTAGTATTGCTTAACCTGTTGGATACATATTTTTTAGTTGAATCTGCTCAGTTAGCCATCATGTTATCTACCTAATTTAGCTTATCTGTGCTTTAATAGACATTGACCAAGAGTTATATCTCTTGCTAGAACATTTGGTCTCACCCTGTGGGTTTCCACATCTTTTAGGTGGTTGTACACGACATGGTGGAGATCGTGTAGTAGAGGAAGAGAAGCAACAATAGTAGTAGCTGACCAGGTTGGAAGTGCTACTAGTCTTTTGGTGTAGAGTCCTAGAGTCATCCCTGTACACTCAGGTCTTGGGGGTGTTTTTAATGTGTTTGTGGTTATATTATCGTCACGAGGTTTTTGGCATGTGTGCCTTTTGTTGTACATTCTTGGAAGTTGAACATGTATATATATGCAGAACAAGTTCTTAATGTAATAGGTTGTTGATAGGAAAGTTGGAAACAATGATGTAAACACCTCATGATATGTTATATGTGATCTAAGTGTCCTGTTGTGGACTCATATGTGAAGATTTTTAGTCTATGGTGCTTTTATGAAGTCAATTTTAATTTTCTATGTTTCCTGGTAATCACTTGTTGAGTGTTAATTCCACATTGGTTTCGAGTAATCTTACTTGTGGTGGCACGGGGTGTCGCATGAATGATGAAGGAGACTGAGGTTTATAATCACTAAGAATCAAGCTTTCTTTGTTATATGTGTGGAAACTAGAATCAGTAGAGGTTTTGAAGATAAATCCCCAAGTTGTTTCCCAACAATTGGGGCAACGAGTCCAACTTGCAATGGGTGAAGGGGGTAGGATTGTTGTTGGTTGTTATCAGGAAGTCTAGGATGATCAATTCATATACTCAACTAACCAATTATGTGAATTGCATTAGTGCTACACTCCGATCTCACAATTACCACTAATCATGAGATTAGGGCATAAATTGAGGATTCAACGTAATACAAAGACCACCCTTAACTTTTTCTTTTATTAATCACTTAAAATTAACCTAAAGGAAAATCTTATAACTTGGAATAAATTGAAATCTTTCTAAACTGCGGAAGCTACTACTATTTACATTACTAGATAGGTAAATCACATTTACACAACATATTACATTTTTCATGCGGAATATAAAGCACAACATGTAACTTAAAACTAAACTACATATTACATTACATTCTCTCTCTACCACACCACATGCCCAAGGACCGAGGGGAAAGGACTAAAAGACCACTATCTAACTATGAACTACCTTCTAAGAACTTGGTAGATAAGATCCTTCAGCTTCCTCGTGCTGACGCTGACCTGAAAAATGATTCAGTAGGTTGGTGAGCTACTGGCTCAGTGAATAGAATTTCACCCAACCATCACAGATAACTCATTTTATGTTTATTAAACTGAAATAAAATACATGAATTACTACACTAAGCAAATCTAAAACAATATAGTTAAAATAACATAGAATGCCAAAATTTACATTTAAAGAACAACTGTTGTGAAACTGTACTCGAATATTTCTTAGCCTTTCTTACTTATAAGAAACTCTTTAAAACTATATGAACATATTTTAGCTTATTTCCTGATCATATGTAGTGTACTCTACATATGAAGACTCATAGCGAACTATGATCTCACCGTACAAGACTTAGCTGACACACCTGGGAATGCTAAGCCTGACTACATCACTGGTCTGCAATAGGAAAATGGCTCATTGGCCTCGTCACATCTATTATGCCATAAAAACTGGACTCCTCCTCTAACCTGAGCACACAGGCGGAGAGTCAAGCCACCTATTGGCTCTTTTGTACTCTAGTGCCACCAGGACCTTTGGTTGATGTTTGACACTACATGTTGTATTTTAAGGAGACTTCCACTAGGGCTTCGTCCCCCGTACCACCTATTAGTACGTTCCGACCCCCGTATACTGGACACTACCAGGGTTAGGTCATTTCATCCCTACAGTGTAGACCTCTCATAGGGAATCTATGGTGTTCAAGGCTCTTAAGTCTATTATTTTATTATTCTTAGAAAGCTCTTACTATATTGTAACTTTTCCTTTACTTATACTTGACTCTGATATCTCTATGGTATCGTGTCTATTTATTTGAAATTTATAACACAATATGTACATCATTCTAAACTTGGCAGAGTAGTATATTTAAAACATTGTAATTTACTGAGAAATCAACATACTGTAAATGCAGGCACACTAAAATTCTTAAATAAACTGAATACATGTCAACTTGGCACATATACACTGAAATCATGCAATTGAGCTTCTTAATACACTGATAAAAGTTGATTGCTTAACATATGAGAAATCATCATTAACACATGTAAATTAATTGTGCTTTCTTTGAAAACGTGCACATCAACCCAAATCTTGAGTTGTGCATCACATAACTCAATTAAGAGTTAATTACTTATCATGGCATGAATTATTGTTAATAATTGAAAATTTCTAATAATATTCTTAAGAAACGTGCCAATTTGCGTAAATACTAAATCACACACATTAACTATAACAGAGAGCATGCAACCGATTTATATTGAGACATTGCGTGTCATCATCTATTTCTTCAAATTGGGCAACTAATTAATTACTAAAATTATACAGCCCGAGTTTATACCCAAACCATACAACTATTGTAAATACGGGGTCGTGTGTTACTGTCTTTAACTTTTAAACTGAGCAATTTAGAATTTAATCAACCATCTAGTTCCAGTAATCCAAATCACACACATCAGTTAATAAACTGAATCATACAAAACATGAAGAAGCAAAATGTACAACGAGAAGTCGGGCGACGCCAAGACTGTCCGACACTTGGGTAAGCACTGTTACCCATGAAAACACAGATCTAATCCAAAATTTGTCCATTTCATGGAGTTAGTACTGCTTAGTAAGTGAAATTCTACTCATTGAGGATTGAAATGGCCGAATTCAACTGGAAACACATCCAAATCCTATTTCCAAGTGTCAGCATGATCATCTTTAACCTTAGTTTAGCCTTGGTTCAGACCTGCTGCACACAACATCAGCGTCACATGCACAGGAGGAAGAGGGAAACTAGGCTAGGTCACAGTTCGCAGGCTGGGAGCTACAGAATCGAGTCCTAGACTCACGATTGAGCTCGATGGTGCCGTTTCAAGGTGTTGCTCGCGCCTGAAGGGCCCCTGGCCGGCGCTGCTGCTAGGGGCGTCGCCCTAGCAGGCTAGGGTGCCTCATTTTTATGGTTTGGACCTCAAGTCGAGCTCAAGGCCGACGTTCCCTAGCTACTTGTTGAGCCCAACGACTCCTGGCCGTGTTGGTGGCAGTGCCACACCTACTACAGGTCGGGGCGCTGCTCTAGCTGGTCGAGTTGCAGGTGGTTGGGGAGAGGCATAGGAGGAAGGAAGGAAGGAGAAGAAGAGAGGAGGATGACGCCAACTGAAACGGAGCTAAGGGGCTCGAAATTGCCCCTGCCCTTCTCTCCCTCTGCTGCGATCAGGCTCTTCTTGAGCACCACTTCAAGTGGCATTCTGTTTGATCGGGTGAAAGGGAAAGAAGATAAGGGAAAAGATATTAAAGCTATTAATGGAAAAATTGTAGCCAAGTCCAAAGACCTTGAAAACATCATATCTTTTGCCTCGAAGGTCCGATTCAAATGATTTCTTTTGAAAAATTTCAAGCACAAGATCCACTACAACCTCAAGGCATAAAAACATAATAACTAAAACATATTAGCTAGGTTAATCATCTTAGGTAATTAACTTAATGATTAACACTACAATTAACATTAATTACATCAAATGAATCGATCTCAACTAATGATTCACATCTTAGCTTATCTTGATTAACCATGATGTTTAACAAGGTACTTAGCACTAATCAAGGTACTTCATGCTAATTGAGGTACTTACTGACTAACCTCAATGTGGGCTGTAACAATCTCCCTCCCTTAAAAGAATTTTGTCCATAAATTCCTAAACGAGAAAAGGAAACTTGTTACGCATTTCTGACTCAAGTTCCCACGTAGCTTCCTCTAAGTTGTGATTTCTCCACAAAACTTTCACTAACAATATCTCATGATTCTTAAGTTTCTTGATCCTCCGATCAACTATATGTATTGGTCTTTCAACATAGGACACATCTATTCTGAACTGAGTAGGTTCTGGGTCCATTATCTTCTCTGTACTAGGGTAATACTTCTTCAGCATCAATACATGAAACACATCATGTAGATTAGACAAATCGGGTGGCAAATCCAACTTGTAGGCTATAGGTCCAATCCTCTCAATGACATGATATGGGCCCATAAACCTAGGAGTCAGTTTGCCTCTCTTGCCAAACCTCAACACCCCTTTACATGGCAAAACTTTCAGATACACTTCATCACCAACATCAAACTCAAGAGGTCTATGCCTCTTCTCAGCATAACTCTTCTACCTGTCCTGTGCAGCTTTCAACTATTCTCTGATCACTGTAATCTTTTCTATAGTCAAATCCACTATCTCTGGTCCAAGAATCTCTTTTTCACCCACCTCGTACCAACATATGGGTGATCTACACTTTCTACCATACAAAGCTTCATATGGAGCCATACTAAGACTAGAATGGTGACTATTGTTGTCTGCAAACTCTATAAGGCTCAAGTGTTCTTCCCAACTTCCACTGAAATGTAGGACACATGCTCTCAGCATGTCCTCAAGAGTCTGAATGGTCCTCTCTAACTGACTATCTGTCTGTGGGTGAAAAGCTATATTGAATCTTAGCTTTGTGCCTAAAGCATGATGCAACTGATTCCAAAACCTAAATGTGAACTTAGGATCTCTATCTAATATTATTGAAATTGGGATACCATGCAACCTGACTATCTCATCCACATATATCTTAGCCAACTTCGGGACATCAAAGGTTGAATTAATAGGAAGAAAGTGAGTAGACTTAGTTACTCTACCCACAATTACCCATATCGAGTCACAACCTCTAGATGTCCTGGGAAACCCTACCACAAAATCCATTGTGATATATTCCCACTTCCACTCTGGTATAGGAAGAGATTGCAAGGTACCTACAAGTTTTTGATTCTCAACCTTAACCTGCTGGCACACACCACATTTAGCCACGTACTCAGCTACATCCTTCTTTATACCTGACCACCATTACAACTCCTTAAGATTTCTATACATCTTAGTGTTTCCTGGATGCATAGCGTACATCGATGCATGCGCTTCCTCAAGAATTTGTTCTTTCAAATCACTGTCTCCAGGTACACACAACCTGTCATGCTGATACAACAAACCATCATATGAAAACCTGAACTCTGGTCTTTTTCCCCTTGTGATGTCCTGCATGATCAACTATAACTCACTGTCACTCTGTTGTAGTCCCTTGATCTGATCATAAAAAGTAGGCTTGACTTGCATCTGTGCAATCAAACCACTATGTTTTGTCACTCCTAAGTCTAAGTTCAACTTCCGCATCTCTACTAGTAGGTCTCTCCTAAAACAAGCCATAGAGAATACATCAGCTGTTGAACTTGACTTCATGCTTAGAGCATCTGCGACCCCATTCGCTTTTCCAAGATGATAATCTATTGTCACTTCAAAATCCTTGATCAATTCTAACCATCTCCGATGTCTTAGATTCAGATCCTTCTGGGTGAAGATATATTTCAAGCTCTTATGATCCGTAAACACCTAGCACACCTCATCATAAAGATAGTGGTGCCATGTCTTAAGAGCATGAACTACTACAACTAACTCCATATCATAAGTCGGGTAATTCTCTTCATTCTTCTTAAGCTATCTAGATGCATAAGCTACTACTTTGCCTTCCTGCATCAACACACAGCCTAAACCTCTCCTTGACGCATCACAAAATACTGTGTAGCCTTTATCTACCTCAGGCAAGATCGACACTGGTGCTATAGTCAACCTCTTCTTTAAGATATGAAAACTCTTCTCACAGTTGTATGACCAGACAAATGGTGCATTCTTTCTCATTAAGTGTGTCAGAGGTGATGTTACAACAATGAAGTTCTAGATGAACCTCATGTAGTAACCTGCCAATCCTAAGAAGCTTATGATCTCAAAAGAAGTTTTAGGCTGCTGACACTGTAGAATAGACTCGACTTTCTTAGGGTCAACACTTGCTCCATCTCCTGAGATGACATGTCCAAGAAAAGACACCTCAGCTAACCAAAACTCACACTTACTGAACTTAGCATATAACTGGTATTGTCTCAACAATTGTAATGCTATCCTCAGATGCTTCTCATGCTACTCATCATCTCTGGAATAAATTAGAATGTCATCAATGAAAACCACTATGAACTGATCCAAGAACGGCTTGAAAATCTAGTTCATCATATCCATGAAAGTTGTTGGGGCATTAGTCAGTCCAAATGACATGACCAAAAACTCATAATACCCGTATCTTGTTCTAAAAACTGACTTAGGAATATCTGAAGCCTTTATCCTCAACTGATGATATCCAAATCTCAAGTCTATCTTAGAAAATATCGTCGCTCCACGCAATTGATCAAAAAAATCATCTATCCTTGGCAACGAATACTTATTCTTGATGGTGATCTTATTCAACTGTCTGTAGTCTATACATAGCCTCATAGTACCATCTTTCTTTTTCACAAACAAGACTTGAGCTCCCCATGGCAAAGAACTAGGTCGAATGAAACCCTTATCCAATAACTCTTATAATTGGATTTTCAGTTTCTTCAACTCTGTAGGTGCCATTTTGTAGGTTGGCAGTGCTACAGGGTGACTACCTGGAAACACTTGGATCTCAAAGTCTATGTCTCTTTCAGGAGGTAGACCTGGCAACTCATATGGGAAAAGATCTGGGAACTCACAGACCACTGGCACATCCCATAGGATGATTGTGCTCTTCTTTGCTCTAGTATCTACTACATGTGCCAAGAATGCCTCACAACCTTTCTGCAACACCTTATCAGCTACATCGGCTGAAATGATACACGTGGGCAAAACTTTCCTGTCTCCAGAAAAGACACAAGAAAATCCACCCTGTTGAAAGATAGCCTCCTTCTTCCAACAGTCGAGCTAAACTCGATACGTCTCTAGGCAATCCATACCCAAGATAACTTGAAAAGAGTTAATATCTAGGGGTATAAGATTAACTGTGATGGTGTAACCACCAAAGGTCAACAAACATCCGGGATAAAACTCCATCAACTTTGTCGATTCACCTAATGGAACCCTCAACAACAACTCAAATGGTAACTCCCGGGTTAACATGTTAAGCTCACAAGCTAAAGAATTCTATATAAATGAGTGAGTAGCACCCGGATCTATCAAAATTGTAATTGAAATGCTATTAAATAAAATCATTTCTCCTATAATTACTCGGGAAGAAACAATACCTTCTTGTTGTGTTAGAGAGAAGAAGCGCCCTGAAGCTCTTCCTCTCCCATGATGTCCTCGTTGTCCTTCCCTTCCATGGGGTGCTCCTCCTCCTTGGGAACCTGAAGCCACTGAAAAACTAACTCCTCCAGCTGGAGCCTGTCTCGGAACATTATAGTATTGTGACTGGGAACCCTATGTTGCCACATACTGAAGCTGGAGACATTGCCTTCTGAAGTGTCCCACCTGTCCGCAGATGTGACAACCCTAAAAATCTACACCCCAACACTGACCAGAGTGTGGCTTTCCACATATATCACACATCAGTATCTCTTTCTCAGGCAGACCTGTCACTGACACTGAAGATCTCGAAGACCTAGTTGGAGGTGTCCATGTAGACTGTGTATTCCATCTTTCGGAATTGGGCCTTCCTCCACTTGATGAAAAACTAGATCTTTGCCTCCCAAAACAGCCAAGTCCTCATCCTATCTTTGAAAAAAAACCACCACCTTCTCTGTATCCACCACTACTTTGTCCCCCTCTAATAAAATCTCCAGATCTTTTCTTACTCTCAGACTGCTTATCAACATTAACTAACTCTTCTACACATCTCGCTGCTTCCACAAATTCCCCAAAGTTTTCTCTATCTCTTCGACCAATGGCTGACACAGTGTGTCTAATCTCTGATCTTAATCCTTGTTGAAATCTTCTGCACTTTTCTACATCATCAAGAACAAGTTGCGGATATAAATTTGCCAACTTTGTGAAATGTGCCTCGTATTCACCAATTGTCATACTTCCTTGTCTGATATTCTACAACTATCTTATCTTCTCACTAAGAAAGGTAGGTGGGTAGTACTTAAGATGGAATTCATCAACAAAATCCTTCGAAGTCAATACCGTGTCCCTCCTTTTATCTTCCACTCCATGCCACCAGAGCTCTGCATCACCTTTAAGCAAATAAACTGCGTGATTGATTTATCTTTCCTTCGACAGCTCCATCAGACGGAACACTTTCTCTAACTATCTCAGCCATTCATCTACCACTACAGGGTATGTAGTTCCAATGAACTCAGTACCTACAAGCTTCTTAACCAACTCATAGGATCTAATCAGATCCTTACTAGAAGATGAAGACTTCCTGTCCATCTTGTATTTTTCTTTTGTCTCCATAAAAATATGATACATCCTTGTTGCCTCATTATCCTCTTCACCTTGAGCCATTACATGAGGTTCAGGGCCATAATGGCTCTCAGCTTGCTCCTCACCATGTCCACATCCTCTTCCTTCCATCTGCATGTCCATAACAGAACACTTCCTGTTAGAAAATTGCAATTAGAAGGAAAGCACCTAAGTCCTAATCGTATTGGTCTCTTATTGTCCCCTGACCTTAGCTTAGAGTAACTACGTACTCAGCCTTGCTCTCATGACCTTGCTCTGATACCAAGTTGTTACACCCCGATCTTACAATTACCACTAATCATGAGATTAGGGCATAAATTGAGGATTCAACGTAATACAAAGATCACCCATAACTTTTTCTTTTCTTAATCACTTAAAATTAACCTAAAGGAAAATCTTATAACTTGGAATAAACTGAAATCTGACTAAACTATGGAAGCAACTACAATTTACATTACTAGATAGGTAAAGTATATTTACACAACATATTACATTTTAATGCGGAATATAAAGCACAACAGGTAACTTAAAACTAAATTACATATTACATTACATTCTCTCTCTACCACACCACATGCCCAAGGACTAAGGGGAAAGGACTAAGAGACCACTATCTAACTATGAACTACCTTCTAAGAACTTGGATGATAAGATCCTTCAGCTTCCTCATGCTGACGCTGACTTGAAAAATGTTTCAGTAGGTTGGTGAGCTACTGGCTTAGTGAATAGAATTTCACCCAACCATCACAGATAACTCTTTTTATGTTTATTAAATTGAAATAAAATATAGGAATAACTATACTAAGCAGATCTAAAACAATATAGTTAAAATAACATAGAATGCCAAAATTTACATTTAAAGAACAATTGTTGTGAAACTGTACTCGAATTTTTCTTAGCCTTTCTTACTTATAAGAAACTCTTTAAAACTATATGAACATATTTTAGCTTATGCCCTGATCATGTGAAATGTACTCTACATATGAAGACTCGTAGAGAACTATGATCTCACCGTACAAGACTTAGCTGACACACCCGAGAATGCTAAGCCTGACTACGTCACTGGTCTGCAATAGGAAAATGGCTCTCTGGCCTCGGCACACCTATTATGCCGTAAAAAATGGACTCCTCCTCTAACCTAAGCACACAGGCGGAGAGTCAAGCCACCTATTGGCTTTTTTGTACTCTAGTGCCACCAGGACCTCTGGTTGATGCTAGACACTACATGTTGTATTTTAAGGAGACTTCCTAGGGCTTCATCCCCCGTATCACCTATTAGTATGTTCCGACCCCCGTATACTGGACACTTCCAGGGTTAGGTCATTTCATCCCTACGACGCAGACCTCTCATAGGGAATCTACGGTGTTCAGGTCTCTTAAGTCTATTATTTTATTATTCTTGGAAAGCTCTTACTATATTGTATCTTTTCCCTTACTTATACTTGACTGTGGTATCTCTATGTTACCTTGTCTATTTATTTGAAGTTTATAACACTACATGTACATCATTCTAAACTTGGCAGAGCAGTATATTTAAAATATTGTAATTTACTGAGAAATCAACATACTGTAAATACATGCAGACTAAAATTCTTAAATAAACTGAATACATGTCAGCTTGGCACATATACACTAAAATCATGCAATTGAGCTTCTTAATACACTGATAAAAGTTAATTGCTTGACATATGAGAAATCATCATTAACACATGTACATTAATTGTACTTTCTTGGAAAACGTGCAAATCAACCCAAATCCTGAGTTATGCATCACATAACTTAATTAAGAGTTAATTACTTATCATGGCACGAATTATTATTAATAACTAAGAATTTCTAATAATATTCTTAAGAAACGTGCCAATTTGCATAAATACTAAATCACACACATTAACTATAACAGAGAGCGTGCAACAGATTTATATTGAGACATTGAGTGTCATCGTCTATTTCTTTAAATCGTGCAACTAATTAATTACTAAAATCATACAGCCTAGGTTTATACCCAAATTGTACAGCTACTGTAAATACGGGGTCGTGTGTTACTGTCTTTAACTTTTAAACTGAGCAATTTAGAATTTAATCAACCATCTAGTTCCAGTAATCCAAATCACACAAATCAGTTAATAAACTGAATCATACAAAACATGAAGAAGTAAAACGTACAACGAGAAGTTAGGCAACACCAAGACTGCCCGACACTTGGGTAAGCATTATTACTCGTGAAAACACAGATCTAATCTAAAATTTGTCTGTTTCATGGAGTTAGTACTGCTTAGTGAGTGAAATTCTACTCACAAAGGATCGAAATGGCCGAATTCGACTGGAAACACATCCAAATCCTATTTCTGGGTGTCAGCAGGATCGTCTTCAGCCTTGGTTCGGACCTGTTGCACACAACAACAACGTCACACACACATGAGGAAGATGGAAACTAGGCTAGGTCACCGTTCACAGACTGGGAGCTGCAGAATCGAGTCTTAGACTCATGAACGAGCTTGATGGTGATGTTTCGTGGTGCTGCTCATGCCTGAAGGGCCCCTGGCTGGCACTGCTGTTGGGGGCACCGCCCTAGCAGGCTGGGGCGCCTCATTTTTCTGGTTTGGACCTCAAGCCTAGCTCAAGGATGGCATTCCCTAGTTGCTTGCTGCGCCCAACGACTCCTGGCGATGCTGGTGGTGGTGCCACACCTGCTATAGGTCGGGTGCTGCCCTAGATGGTCAGGTTGCAGGTGGTTGGGGCGAGGTAGAGGAGGAAGGAAGAAAGGAGAAGAAGAGAGGAGGACGATGCCAGCTGAAACGGAGCTAAGGGGCTCAAAATCGCCCCTGTCCTTCTCTCCCTTTGCTGTGATCGGACTCTGCTTGGGCGACACTTCAAGTGGTGTTCTATTTGATTGAGTGAAAGGGAAAGAAGATAAGGGAAAAGATATTCAAGCTATTAATGGAAAAATTGCAGCCAAGTCCAAAAACCTTGAAAACATCATATCTTTTGCCTCAAAGGTCCGATTCGAATGATTTCTTTTGCAAAATTTCAAGAACAAGATCCACTATAACCTCAAGGCATAAAAACATAATAAATAAACCATCTTAGATAGGTTAATCATCTTTGGTAATTAACTTAACGATCAACACTACAGTTAACATTAATGACATCAGATGAATCAATCTCGACTAATGATTCACATATTTGATTATCTTGATTAACCATGATGTTTAAAAAGGTACTTAACACTAATCAAGGTACTTTACACTAATCGAGGTACTTACTGATTAACCTCAATGTGGATTTCCATTGTGTAATCACGACATTCTATGGGCACAATAATTAAGTGTGCATAAGAAGTATTTGGGGGATTGTCAAGAAAATGACCCAACATTAGTTGCCCCGGATGGTGATTGGTGACTTCAATTATCTTTGGTGAGCTAGGGAGAAGCATGGAGGTAAGAGAATACCTGATTCCATCTTGTGCTAATTTAATGAAATGGTAGCTGCAAATCATTTCTGATAGCTAAAGATGAAAGGTGGGTTAGCCACTTGGAAAAAATAAAAGGAGGCTAGACCATCATTTAGCTAGCAACATGGATAGAGGTTTGGTTAATTTTAAGTGGCTGACTACTTTCCCTAAGGTGGCTATACCCTGGTGGTCATCCCTATAGCGATCACTCATGGAAGCTGGTGTAGTTAACCAAAATCCTAAAGCCAAGAGACCATTCAAGATTCTAAACTTTTGGCTCGACCACCCTCAATGTAGAGAGGTGATTAGAGAGACATGGGATAAATAGGTGGTCAGAAATCCTATTTTTGTGATCATGGATAAGTATAAGAGGACTAAGATGGCTCTTAAACAATGGTTTAGAGATTCCATCAACCTTCCTAAGCTTGTCAAAGCCACTAAGGAGGAATATTCCATAGATACTGAGGCATTGAGAAATAAACCTCTAGACAAGGATGCCATTGAGAAAGAAGAGTTAAAGGCTATAAGACTGTTGCAACTTGAGAAGGTAGAGGACTGCTACTTCTGGCAAAGAAGCTAGTTGGGCTGGATCAAGGACGATGATAGGAACATTAAAATCTATCATCAAGTGATGAAGAAGATGTATATGAAGAATTGTATACGTGTCCCATTTAATCCTAATGGATCCATGTAGAGTGGCCAACCAATGTAGCAAATGAAGCCATTAAATTTTTTGGTGAGTTGTACAACAAGGAGCATCTAGCCAGAGAGGGTGAGATTCCCCCAAACATAGTAAACAATCAGATGAATCACACTATGTGCAGACTGGCTTATGATGAGGAGATCAGAGTGACAGTCTTCTCCATTGGGCCCAAAAAGGCTCCTGGCCTGAACGGTTTTAACAACCGTTTCTTTCAGGCTAACTGGAAAATTATCAATTTTGATGTTTCCTAGGATGTTAGATGGTTTCTTGTGGGGGACGCATGGTTAAGCAAACAAATTACACCTCCATCAGGTTGACACCAAGAAGACAACACCATCTAACATCATTGATTACATGCCTATAGCCTGTTGCTTAGTCCTCTACAAGACCGTTGCAAAGCTTCTCGCTACAAGGCTCAAGGGGATGTTGAAGGAGTTGATTTCCCCCAATAAAGCAAATTTCCTACAGGGTAGATCAATCACTGATAGTACCCTACAATCTACTAAGTTAATGTGCAGATTCAACAAGAAGACTGGCAACAAGAAGGCTTGCATTATATTGGACATTACCAAAACATATTATTGTGTGTTGTGGACATCTCTATGAACATTATGGAGTCCATGGGCTTCTTGCGAGGTGAATTAAGTTGATGCATTAGTGCGCACAGATGATGTCCTACTCTATACTAATCAATGATATTCCCAAAGGTCTATTTGCCGCCATTTATGGGCTAAGGAAAGGGGATCCACTATCCCCCTTGCTCTTCACCATCATTATGGAGGCCATGTCCCACTTGATGCACAAGGGCGAGGAACAAAATGACATAAAACCCTTCAAAGTTGTAGGTACTATGGTCGTTACCTACCTAGTGTTTGCACATGATACTCTTTTCCTTATGGCGAGTCATGCAAAACATCTATGCATTCTGAGGGTGCTTATTCTATGGGTTTGGAGGCTAAATGGGTTGTACATTAACTACATCAAATCAGCCATTTTCTTATCTAGATCATACGATGGGAGAAGGGGTAGACTAAAGGATGCCATATGTGTAAGTGAAGGAGCCTTCCCACTAGATACCTCAGTATCCCGATCTCTAGTGATAGAAGATTGGATAGGAATTATATTACCCTCCTTGATGAGTGCATATCTCTGTGGATAGACGAGCGGGACTAGAGATCTCTCTATTAGGGAGACTAGTCCTGCTCAGTCTATGTTGATGAGTAAGGTCCAATTTTAGTTTTTCTTGGCTGAACTATCGGCATACACCATAGACAATATTCAAATCATTATTTCCTCCTTCTTATGAGGTGGTGGGGGTCATGCCATGCCCTGGAGCTGTGTTGCTAGACCTTTTGGTTGTGGAGGGCTCAATGTTTCAGATCCCCATCTGTTGGCAGATATGACCACTTTACAAAGAATTGATCAGTTTCTTATGGTGTTGGATTCTCCTTGGATGAGATGGATGGCCACCCATTGCAGTATTGCAATGGACTCCTTTGGTAGTGACATTGACTCCTCCCTGACCAACAAGGAAATGGGGAAGAAGTGGCATTTGGTTTGCGAGAAGTACACTATCAACAACCCTGATAGGTGGCAGAGAATAGAGGATAGGCCTTGGATTATCTAAATCATTAGTCCTCATATTTTTTGGGACAACCTCCTTTGGAACATGTTCCACATTCCTAAGTGGAGTTGTTTCCTATATGGATGTATTTTGGGTAGATTACCTACGTTTGGCATGCTGACAAAGTGGGGATTGAACCCGAATCCCCTTTTTGTTCTATGTAAGGAGTCCAACAAATGTACAAACATCTCTTCTTCTCTAGCCCTTCTCCAAGTACATCTACTACATGGCTTCTCTCAAGTGTGGATGGGGGGGGTAACCTGCTAGAATCTCTCTAGTATGCTCTTTGGTGGATAATTGAACAGGATAGGGATAATAGGGCCATGTGTTACTTTGGAGGGCTTTGCATTGCGGCTATATGATTTCTAATGTGGCAAGAGAGGAATAATAGACTACATGGAGGCATATCGAAGGATCTTATTGATCTTTTTTATGAACTTGCTGTTAAACTTAGTGAAGCTTGTCGAGTTAGACCTAACATTTTAGGAGTCATGACTAGAGAGTGATATGACAATGGGGTTTGTAGCTGGTCCCCATTGTATAGTATATAGGTGGGTACCCTATATGCTCTTTTGATGATAGTAATATTTTACCTTATCCAAATGTTTTTGCTATTTTACATATTATCTAGCATGATCATTATCTAATTAAATAGGGGTGTTGGAAACAAGTAATGCATCACCATAGGTGCATGTCTGAGGTGAAGAGGAGGGACATTATCTTGAGGAGAAAGAGTGAGCAGCTACTATAGAGGATTATGAGTCGACGCTGAAGCATGCTTCTGCAGTTGCCTTTGGTGCCCGTTCTTACAAGGCAATTGGGTGTGTGGTGACTGAAGTACTGGTGAGGAAGATGGAGAAGGTATATGTGATTGCAATGGAGGCAAGTTTCAGTGTGTGTCATTCCTATGCAAGCAGACTCTAGGGTAGTCACGAGGAAGAGTCATGGTCTTCCCTACTCTGGTATCCTTTTAAGGGTGATCTCAGATGCAAAAGTTTAGAATTAAAGTCACATCAAGATGGATAGGTAGGCGGCTGGGGTTTTGATCTATAGAGATGAGGAGGGGAGGAGAAGAGAAGAGAAATGAAGGAGTGGGAGAAGGGCATTATTAGTGGGTAGAGAGAATGATGGCCTACAAGTGTTGATCTCAGTGGCCAAATAAACTGACAGAAATGTGAAGAAGAAGGCAACCAGGCATCTGCTACACCTGGTCAAAATGGATCATGAGCTGCTTAGTTGCGAGAAAGAACACCTTGTGACAATCAATAAAACCCACACTTTTGTCCATAAATTAGCATGTCATATGATTAAAATGAAATAAATCATTCTCAATCTTCTAGATTGCTATTAGGGGTGTATTTTGACATTTGATTAAGACCAAAATTTTTATGTTAGCTAACTAGTATGTGAGGAATTTGATTTTGGCATCAATTTTATATTTTAAAAATGTTTAATATTACATTTCATTATCTATATATGTGATATCCAATTACGTGTTTACTCATCTTAATTACTCAATTGTGACACTATAATACATATTAAGTTGGTTTATATACTTAAAAGAATATTTTAGAGTGTCATGTTAGTGTAAAACCTACTATTTTGGAAATATTTATATACTAAATCCAACTATGGATGTATTATGGTTATTTTATCATATATAGAGAGTATTAATGAATTGATGATAATATTTGTCTGTAACACTTGATGCATTTTGAATTGGTAGAAAGGCATTGGATAAAAGCATATTAGAATATATGCCTATAATATTGGAATATTAACCTATATGCTTAGAGTATGTTACAATTTTAATGTTATTTTTGCTATTTCTGATCAAATATTGAATGACACTTATTTGTGAATGGAATGACTGAGTTTTGTAACGTCCCATGATTTGAGACATCAGATGAAATGATCTTAAAACAAATGATTTGTAACATCCCTGACCTGGGTTATGCCTTAATCCTAGAAGTTTTGCTTAAGTAAGTCATTTAGATTCTTGTCTTTATCTTTTGAAAAGTAATTAAGACTAAAGGAGAGTTTATGTTTCAATTTTGGTACTATTTGAATAATGTTGAAACAATATTTTACCTATTTTAGACTAAAGTGCAATTCACCCAATTTAAGGGGTTACCTTGCAAATGTTACATGATAAATGTTTACCAAGTGTTATAGCATCATAAGAATGAGAATGATGCTGAGGTATGGCTTGTGGAAGCCTAAGTTCCAAGAAGGAGCTTGTTTGAGTAATGCTTGTGTATTGAATGCTAGTTTTGGTGTAATTTGCAAATTACCCAAAACCTAGGGATGAAAATGTAAAATATCACCTCTATTATGTCCCTATTTTTTCTTGGTATCATTTCGAGAAAATAAAAAGAAAGGGGCATCTTGTTTGAACCACATTTGAGGAGAGATAATTTGATAATAAAATAATCAAGAAATAAGCATAAATGAAACCCTAATTTATTTTGTAACAAAAAAAAAATATTAATTGAAGTGCCCATCAACTAAAAAGGCTATGGTTAAAATCCTATAGTGCAAGGACGTCGAAATTCCTTGAGTGGCACTGAAATATCCTAAGTAGGTGAAGAAATCCACTCACATTTGTTAATTAAAAAGTAATGTCCACTAAAAATGGATAATAATACTATAATGATTAAGGTGCTTAAGTGGTTGCTTTTAATTCAAGGATAAACGAAAGGAAATTGAGGGAAAAAGGAAGATGACTTCGAAGGCAAGGAAGGGAGGGGGCATGTGGAAAGAAAGTGGATGAATTTTCTCCTACTTTCTCTCTCCTAGAAAATCAATTATATGTACTCGATTTTCTCCTACTTGAAAGGCTATTTTGCAAACCACTTCATGTCCCTTGATTTGGCCGACGACCAAGGAGCTTAGGAGCAGGAGGAAAACGTTCCCCAAGTTGAAGGTAAGCTCTATGATCATCTTCAACCTTGAATTGATGGTTGAAATCAGATTTCAACATTGATTTTCTTCTCTCTTCTATCCAATGCTCAACCTTGGATATCTTTTGCATCCAAAGAGTTGGAAATGAACCTTGGCTAGTTGAAGGAGCTTCCTCCACCATTACAGACGAGAAGCTTGAAGCTTTGAAGCTACTTTGAAGGTGGATTATATAACTTGAACCCATCAATATTATTATTGATTTCAATTTCTCATCATATGTTGATCTTTTATTTTCATCTTTAATAATTGCTGAATTCATATATATATGACAATAGAAATCAGAGATCTAAAGCTCGATGATGATGACATCATCTTAGCACACACCTCA
This sequence comes from Alisma plantago-aquatica, assembly GCA_963693085.1. Lineage (NCBI taxonomy): Eukaryota > Viridiplantae > Streptophyta > Magnoliopsida > Alismatales > Alismataceae > Alisma > Alisma plantago-aquatica. The sequence goes on along the minus strand of OY856413.1, from coordinate 453,755,414 downwards.
AGAATATCATTGTCAAACAGTTTTAGTTTTTGTTGGTCAAACGGTTTCAAACCGTTAGAGACCAAACAGTTTCAAACCGTTTGGTGACCAATCAGTTTCAAAACTGTTAGAGGTCAAATGGTTTCAAACCGTTAGAGGCCAAATGGTTTCAATGGATTCAAGGATAATTTGGTCTTATGACCTAATAACTTCAAAACAATCAAGTTCAATTGATTTCAAAACCCTAGATCAATTGATGTCAAAACCCTAATTTAGGTTCAATCAGTTTCAACTCTGATTTGACCAAACGGTCCCAAACCATTTGAGGACCAAACAGTCTCAAACCATTTAAGGACCATGCAGTTTCAAACCGTTTGGGGACCATACGTTCTTCAAACTATTTGATGATCAAGAGATCAAGACCGTTTAAGGTATAACGGTCTTCAAACCGTTTGAGGGACTAGAGATCAAGACCGTTTAAGGTCTAACAATCTTCAAACTATTTGAGGGACTAGTGATCAAGACTGTTTAAGGTCTAACGGTCTTCAAACCATTTGAGGGACTAGTGATCAAGACCATTTAGGGTCTAACGGTCTTCAAATTGTTTGAGGGACTAGAGACTAAGACTGTTTGAAGGTGTAAATGGTCTCAAAACCGTTTGAAGGTTCAATTAGTCCAAACCGTTTGAAGGTTCAATTGGTCTAAACCGTTTGAAGGTTCAATTGATTCAAACCATGTAATTACTAATATCCCCATAAGTGGTTGAGGAGTATCTCAAGGTTGATTTCAATGAAAGTACCTTTAAAGTACTTAGGTGATTAGTATAATTAGGGTGAATATCACTCGATGCCTATGGAAGTAATAATTCCAATACACTATGATAAACATAGGTGCATGTACATAGTGAAAGGTTAAGTCAATTGAATAAGGTATGATGGTGATGTGTGTTCCTAGTACATGGAACAATGATAAGTATGATTTAATACTTAAATAATGTTATGTGTTCCAAGATATGTGGAAGCACTGACTTAGGGTTTGGATTAATGAGGTAATCATAAAACCCTAATTGATAAAGATGGGAAACCCTAACCATAATTTTGGGTAATGGGTTGGGAAACCCTAATATAGGGTAATGTTATGTGAAACCCTAATATAGGGTGATGTTATGTGAAACCTTAATATAGGGTGATGTTATGTGAAACCCTTATATAGGGTGATGTTATGTGAAACCCTAATATAGGGTGATGTTATGTGAAATCCTAATATAGGGTAATGTTATGTGAAACCCTAATATAGGGTAATGTTATGTGAAACCCTAATATAAGGTGATGTTTTGTGAAACCCTAATACATGGTGATGTTATGTGAAACCCTAATATAGGGTGATGTTATGTGAAACCCTAATTGTTAAAGATGGGAAACTCTAACCCTAATGAGGGAATAGTGATGTTATCTTTGTATTGCATAATGTTGATATGTAATTGATATGGTTGTTATCAAGTATACTAACCATGCAAGTATCATGAGATGATGAGCATAACCAGGTATGGGATATGATGTTAATGGGTCTTGTGAGCCATTATTTTATTTGTTGTCTAGTGAGAGGTGACAAGAAGTTGAATATGCCTAGTGAGCTATGTGAGATGCTTGTGTAACAATTATCCTAAATACCTTGGTCAGATGACCTGGAGGTAATAATTACCTGATAGTGGTAACCATGTTCAGTGATGAACCAAGGGTTTGAATACCTAGATCTAGTAAACATGATGATGGTATTGTTGAGGAATGTGAATTTCCAATAATGAGATAAAGGATTGAGATCCCAATGTTCGATAAAGTTTTGAAAAGCACTTGTTAGAAGTATTACATGTTTCTTTTTAGCATTTGTCATAATAATTCCTATTTGAAATCTTGATTGATGCTAAAAGAATATGGTAATGTACTTAAATAATCAAGTGGAATATTATCATGTAGAGCCCTATCCATAGATCCATCATCATCAATAGCTGGTGATGGTGAAATGGGTTCTCCTGTTGGTTAATCCGGAGCATATATTGTTGAATATGTGGGGTTTCTCCTAGCCGAAAATAGGAGGATTAGTGTGCAACTTCAGTTGTAGACTCAAGATATGTTTAAGAGCATGGTGATCATGCCCATGGATCAGTGTGATGGAGCATGAATGCGTTCATGGCTCAGAGAGCACGGTGAACTAGCCCGTGGCTCAGATTTACTAGCGCCGGGACCTGTACCAAGGCGGGCTAGAGGAAGGGTAGCCTATGGGAGCTAACTGTGGGCTCTGATCTCCAAAACACAAGATAAACATAGCGGAAGTGATTCGATTAACAACGGAATACGAAAAATCACGAGAAATTAAAACTTTTCGAAAACGAGATCTCAAAAACCTGAAACTCCTTTTATAAAAGTAAGATGAAATGTTTACATATCTGATAAATCACTTCTCGGGTGATTATATACATCATGATACAAAATCTCAAGACTTCAAAATTCTCAGATCAACAAACTCCTAGGACCTGAGTGTACAGAGATGACATAAGACTATTCTAACTACAAGACTAGACAACACACTGTTTCCACATGAAATCACTGCTGCTCCTGGTTTTGCTGCTGCTGCTGCTGTCCACATGCAGATCGGTTCCTTCGACCTCGACATCCACCTAAAGGTAGAAATCTACGGGGTGAGACAATTTCAAATAATTGTCCCAGCGAGAGTTATAACTCTCCGCCAGAAACTTTGTTAAAAGCAATCAAAGGAATATCATGAGAAGGTAACTTAGATTACTCACAGCAGGCTTGATAACAATTACTCACCTTTATTAAGGAATATGAAGAACATGTATACTAATACTTGAACAGGATATTAAATGCAAGCAATGTAATATCAATCAATGTTCTTCGTAATTCAACCTAAGCAGTTATGCTACGCGGTTGATTATGTTTTACAAACATCATTATGCCCTGTGGAGATGAGGTATACCGCTCATGCTCCAACCGATCACTAGTAAGTCGCATCGGTATCATACTAGGTCATCGAAAGAGCCAGATTCTCATGACCTTCAACTACCTCAGTCAGAATGAGGATAAACATGCAGGACATCTAGTGTCTCTGCTATTATAGCTCACCAGGGTATTCTGGTACTTCGCTATTAGAGTCACAGTGGCATTCTGCACTCTCTTCGCTATCGAAATATTTCATGTTTATCTCTCATCGATGCGGTATAAAAGATTCCTTTGGGAGAATAGTGTTACATCATCCTAGTATAAACATATAGTGAAGGGTTGATGGATTAAGATATATCCACATCAACTCCTACACTAGGATGTAAGGATATACACATCCATATTTCCCCCACATACTCTAAAGTATGTGATCCAGGAGTTCCCTTAGGAAAACCTGTTTCACCATCATTTAAACTCTGACAATGATGGATCTATGATCAGGGCTCTACATGATATGATTATATTTGGTTATTAGGTATATTTTAGTATTCTTTTAGCATCATACATGTTTCCAAACATTCAAGTACTAAACATGGCTATAACAGAAGAATACTAAATGTAACAGGTATTACTCATATCAGTTATTAGATGGATATCAATTCTTAATCATCTTATCACTATGATTCAGGAACATGGGTGCTCACACCCTTATATCATCATAACACCTGCTATCAAGTGACATGTCAGCATCAAGTCATCTATTAGCATGACCTTGATGTCATTCATGGCCCTTAAGGCATATCAGTTTCATATGATGCCACTTGCATCTAGGCAACATAGTTATTTCTGTTCATAAGCTATTGACATGCTTTCAATGAAAATAATGTCATAACCGTTACCCTGGCTATGATTTCATCTTGCTAACCACCTGCATGATTAGTATAACTGAGATTATGCATGTTTAAAAACATCCTTACAAATACCAAGACTTTTCAATTTGTTTCATAAAGTACCACGACCGTGCTTCCTTGCACGGTCGTGCAAAGGAAGGTTACCACGGCCGTGCTCCATAGCACGGCGTGCTATGAATCAATATACCTCTACTGATTTTAGGGTTTGGATGCATTCCTCCTTATCATGGGGTTATTGAATCTCTTTAGTTTACAAGGTAAATAGATTCCTCATGCTACAACTTGTAATTAGGGTTTCACACTCATAGGTATAACCTAGAGTTACTTCTTTTTACAACCTCACCCCAAATTAGGGTTTACTATTCACATTACATGTTATTACCCTAGAATTAGGGTTTACTGTTCACATTACATGTTATTACCCTAGAATTAGGGTTTACTATTCACCTCATAGTGAATTGAGCTCATATTATCATCATGTATGAGGAACATCATCATTGATGCCCTCTATTTAGGTTAAGATTCATCAATCATCATAGTTAGGGTTTCCTTGATCTCACCTTGGTGGATCATACCCTAAACCTGTTCATTCTTATGCATTGAAGATATGTTGCTTGATTGTATTAGGAGCCCTCTCTCTCCTCTTACTTCTAGATGATGATTACATCACTCTAGATTAGGTTGGGTTAAGTCCTCATTGACCAACACAAGCCAACACATCACTATCATGTGATTAGGGTTTGATTAAAACAAGGTATCCTTTAATTGAACCCATTTAAGCTTAAATGAGTGTGGACCCATTTGAGCTTAAACGAGTGTGAACCCGTTTGAGCTTAAACGAGTGTGGACCCATTTGAGCTTAAACGAGTGTGGACCCACTTGAGCTTAAACGAGTGTGAACCCATTTGAGCTTAAACGAGTGTGGACCCACTTGAGCTTAAACGAGTGTGAACCCACTTGAGCTTAAACGAGTGTGGACCCATTTGAGCTTAAACGAGTGGGGACTCACTTGAGCTTAAACGAGTGTGAACCCATTTGAGCTTAAACGAGTGTGGACCCACTTGAGCTTAAACAAGTGTGAACCCACTTGAGTTTAAACGAGTGTGGACCCATTTGAGCTTAAATGAGTGTGGACCCACTTGAGCTTAAACGAGTGTGGACCCATTTGAGCTTAAACGAGTGTGGACCCACTTGAGATTAAACGAGTGTGGACCCATTTGAGCTTAAATGAGTGTGGACCCATTTGAGCTTAAATGAGTGTGGACCCATTTGAGCTGAAACGACCTTAAGGTCGTTTGGATCCAAATGGGTTCAAACCGCATGGACATAAAAGGTGAAACAAAGGTTATGTTTGAATAGGATTTCCTATGTTGAAGCCTTCAATTGGCCATGCCCTTGTTAACCATTTACAAATTGAGTCAATTAAGATTAGCCTTAATCAATTGGACACCAAATTGATTCTCAATTGAAAGCTAATTGGGGTTAAATCCCACTCAATTAGGGTTTTCAATCGGCTAATCATCAATTTTCAACAATGTGAAACAAATAGTAGTTGAACCCATCAATTGAGCTCCAATTGGGCCCAAACTTGGCCCAAATGGTCTTGGGATCGTTTGGATATCCTCCAAACGGTCTTGAGACCGTTTTCCCAAAGTTTTATCAAAAACTAAATCAATTTGATAAGGATTGAACCCTAACTAGGTCCAAAATCAGCATTTTTATCAATTCACCAACCTATTGAAATTGGACCCTCAAACCATCAAGTTTCCTTAACCCTAGACCTCCAAACGGTCTTGTGTTGTCACCAAACGGTCTTAAGACCGTTTGAGTGAACCCCCAAATGGTCTTAAGACCGTTTGGGTCCTTCAACCCAAAATTCACCAAAATCTATCATTGAAAAACTCAATTCAACCCGATTAGGGTTTAAGGAGTTGAAGTGCCTTCAACTTGTGATTGGTTTGGAATTGGATTATGATTCTTTGTAGGAATTAAATTCAACATGTTTACAACAGTTCCTTAAACGGTCTTCTCTTGGTCAACCCTATCAAATGGTCTTGAAGACCGTTTAAAACTAAATGATCTTGCAAGATCGTTTGAGATCAAACGGGTTGAGCCCCTTTTTAATTTCAAACGGTTGCAAACCGTTTAGACCTATTGGCCCAAGATCGTTTAATAAAGTTGGATAAGGACCAACATAGGTATTAACGCCCTTCGTCTTCAACCTTGAAACCAAGGTCTGTTCTTCACGAAAAAGCTTGTAAGAGTGCAAAGAAAGATGGGGAAGAAGAAGAACTAACTATTATTTGCAAGAATAAACGTATGCATAACAAAGCAAGGTTTAGAGTTATAAAACCCACCTCAAACGTTGTTACTAGAACTCCAAGCTTCCAAGATTTAAAACTTTAATGGTGGCTTGAGCTCCACAGGTCATCCAAGGTTGTTTCTTCAAGGAAAAGTTGGGAAGGATCGGCTAGGAAGAGAAAGCTAAGTAAGATAACCATGAAACCAACCTTGTAACCTGGTTTCCTCCATGAATTCGAGCAAGATGATGATAAAAGCTTACCTAGATGAACTTGGTCGTCTTCCTCTACTCTTGAGCTCTGTCCTAAGTCGGTCTAAGCAAGGGAATAAGAAGGGAAGAAAGGAAACGTTGCCTTTGGTTGCAAAGGAAAGGATCATATATACTTTGAGGTTATTTTCATCATAAGGACAACTTACTACTCCTTTTCACAACTAGGTCCTTCCTTTCTTTTAGGCACGTCCCTCCTCTTCATATCTAAGGGAAAACTTCTTCTAAGACCAAGGACTAAAGGCAAGGAAGGTCAACTTGTCACTATGGTGCACATATACATATAAGGGTCTCCTTTACTTACAACTTTGGTGGTTTAATTACAAAGGTGTTTCTTATTATATGATTATTAAAATGAAGTGCATCCTTCATTATTATAACTTTAAATGATGTCAAAAGTCATAAAAGATATTCTAGAAAGTGTATATCACAAGTTTCACCCCACATTTTGGGTAAATTGCACTTTACACCAAAATTAGGGTTTTAAGCACAAGGATTGCTCCACAAGTTGCACCTTGGTGCCCAAACTTGGGAAGTCCATCATACCTCATCATATTCATTCATATAATATCTCATCATCAAAGGAACATCATAACATGTTAATATTGCAAGTTAACCCTTCTAATTGGGTAATTTGCACATAGGTCCCTACATAACAAAACAATACTACAATCATTGTTTTAAAAGGACAGAAATGAAAATGTATGTTCTTTAGGAACTTAATTACATGCCAGAAGTTAATCACAAGTATATTAATTACATGATTTAAGTAAAACACCTAGGGTTAACTTATAACCCAGGTCAGGGATGTTACACTAACCCTGTGACTGAGGTCACTTAAGCAAGAGACTACGGTCCTGCTTGTGGTCTCGCACTGACTGAGACAGATGAGATCGAGGAGTCTGACTCTTCCTTTGATCTTGTATGTCACCGACTTTTGGTTTCACAACCGAAGGTTGGATTTGAGCGGTACGTCTCACTTCCTCAGGGCATAAGAATGATTGTAAAATGCAATCAACTATGTAGTATATTTGCTTAAGGATGAATTACGTAAATCATTGGTTGATGTTACATTGCTTATTGTATCCTAAGTGGATAGATATTATACATGTTCTTCATATACCTTATTAGAAGGGATAGATGATTTACTACTTTATCATTTATAGCTGTAATGCTTTAAAAGATGATATTGCTCTATTCTGCTTAATAATAATTAAATCCTATTGTTCAATAGAGATTCCACTGTTCAGTTTATCACTGTTTATCTGCAATAATAATATTTATGACGGAGAGTTATATCTCTCATTGGGACAATTTCAATTGTCTCACTCTGTTGATCACCAACATTTTTAGGTGGACGCAGACGAGGAGACATAAATCATACACTAGGGGAAGGACAACAACATCAGGGACAACAGTGATATATCAGGTGGAGATACTGACTATCATGTATTATAGATATGAGTCCTATGTGTCATCTCTATACTCTCAAGTCCTTGGAGTCAGTAGTTAGTGCTTTTATGATCGATCTGAGATTTTTGGCATTGAATGCCTCAAGGTTTTATGTTTCTTATGTATAGACTTAACAGAGCAACTATTGTATGTAATTCTCGAGAAGAGAAGGTACATGGTATGTACTTTGTGGACCAGAGTGTATATATAATATTTTGGTTCTTGTTATAAGAGTTTCCTGGTAATGGATCTCTCGGTAAATGGTTTTAATTTTTAGTGATTTTCAATAATCCGCTACTAATATTTTTTTCCGCATTAATTGTAACAATTTGTTTATCAATTTGTGCGACGGTCGTCTCAAGTTTTTGGTATCAGAGCCTAAGGTTCGCTGAGTCTACAGAGACATAGGATTAAGGTCGTTGAGTCTGTTCTAGTGTCTTCCAGTTTATCTGATAGTGACTTTTGCTCTCAAGAGAAGAAGTAAAGCTTGAAGATGGCTAGATCACACGAAGAACATGCTACTGAAAGTAGTGTTGATGCACCGAGAGGAGGTGCAAGGGATCATGCTAGAGAGGAATTCGTACCTGAACATCCCCATCTTGACCAAGCTACATTAGAAAACCCAGCTTTCCATGCTCTGTTTGGGCAGTTCATGGCGATTATGACACATATGGAGGATAGGATTCCACCACCTGCACTTAGGGCACCAACTCAAAAGGAGGGACATGGAGCTGGAAAGACTTTTGAACAAGTTCTCTGAGTAGGAGCCATTGAATATGCTGGTATAGCTGACCCAACAGACGCGGACTTATGGCTGACTGAGTTGGAAAAGGCTTTCAGAATTCTTAATATCCCATAAGCTGAGAAGGTTAGGCATGCAGTGTACCTATTGAAGGGGAGTGCTGGCCATTGGCGGGCCATAGAAGAAGGCAAAAGGCCAGGTGTTAAAGTCGGATGGGAAGAATTCAGATGTGAATACATTAGTAGATATTTTCCAAAGACTTACCTGGATGAGAAGATCTCCCAGTTTGAATAGATAAGGCAAGGACCAATGAACATTAGTGAGTATGAAGCTACGTTCATGGAGCTTCTACGGTTCTATCCGCACATGGCTGCTACAGATGAGGAAATGATTCAACATTTTGAGAAGGGTTTGAACACTGATTTCACCACACCAGTATCTGCTCTAGAGAATAGAGAGAGGTTTTCCACCTTTGTGGAGTTAGTTAGGCGGATAGAATGGTCCGTGACTGAGAAACGTCAAGCCAACAGTAAGAAGGTGTATACACAGTTCTAAGGACAGAGGTCCGAGAGTTTTAAGAAACCAAGGTTTTTTGCACCAACAACACCACCGAGGTTTAATACTCAGACGCAGTGGACATCTGGCAAGGGTAGAGGTCATAGTTTACCACCAGAGGGAGACCACAACTCAGCATCAATGTTAGTAACAGGACCATCTAGACCACAGTGGGAAAATAGAGTTTGTTATAAATGTGGGAAGATGGGAAATTTGATGAAAGATTGTCTAGTTAGAGACGTGACTGTAACCCAACCACCAAGGTAGAGTCAACAAGGCTCTCAAAAGCGATAGTTTAGCAGTGGCACTCGAGGACGTGGACAGGCATCCCAAGATGGTTCATCTACATCTAACAATAGGGTGAGTGGTCGACAACCAGCAACGACAAGATTCTATGTTATGAAGCAGCCGAAAGTAGTGGTCAATCCACGAGTCGTGATAGGTCAGATGGAATTATTTCATTCTGATATGTCTTCATCCTACTTTGTATCTGTTTTGATTGATCCAGGTGCTACACATTCCTTTATCACTCGAGAAGTGATTCATGACTGCAATATGATTATAAATCATAGAGCAGATAACTTGTTATTAGAAACTCAATTAGTTGGATCTGCAGTGTTGTGAGAGGTATGTTCTCCCCATGTTCTTTCTTTTTCTGAACATAGCATTCAGGTGGATCTTATACCACTTGAGATGCATGGGTTCGACATAATCCTTGGGATGGACACCCTAGAAAAGTATAAGGTTGTCTTGGATTACGGTTCCAAGCAGGCTAGGTTCACAGAAAAATACATGGGTTTTTTAGGGGGACAAAAAGATTCTTCCAACCTGTCTAGTGTCGGCTATGGTAGCTGAGAAGTTGATGAGACAAGGATGCTTCACATTCTTGGCACATGTGGTAGATACCAGAGCAGAGAGTCCTAGTCTTTCTGAAGTTTTGATTGTTAGGGAGCTGAGGATGTGTTTCCTGAGGAACTTTCAGGTATTCCTCCACAGTGAGAAATTGATTTCGAGATTAATCTAATCCCGGGTACACAACCAATAGCTCAAACACCTTATAGAATGACACCTACTGAGATGGCAGAACTCAAGAAACAACTACAAGAGTTGCTTGAAAAGGGTTTTATTAGACCGAGTACTTCATCATGGGGTGCTCCAGTTCTTTTCATTAAAAAGAAAGACGGGTCTATGTGATTATGCATCGAATATAGACAGCTAAACAAAGTAACCATAAATAATAAATATCCTCTGCCACAGATAGATGACATGTTTGATCAGTTGTGTGGTGAAACTATCTTTTCTAAAATAGATCCGAGGTCAGGATACCATTAGTTACATACCAAGGAGAGTGACATACCTAAGTTAGCCTTTAAGACAAGGTATGGTCATTATGAGTTCATAGTTATGTCGTTTGGACTAACTAATGCACGAGATGCATTCATGGAACTCATGAACAAAATCTTCTGGCCATTCCTTGATCAATTCATAGTAGTCTTTATAGATGACATCCTGATTTACAGTAGAGATGCTCAACAACATGAGCAACACCTTCGTCAAGCCCTGACTTTACTGAGAGAGAACAAGCTATATGCCAAATTCAGTAAGTGTGAGTTCTGGTTATCAGAAGTGTCTTTTCTTGGATACGTAATATCTGCCTCAAGTATCTGTGCTGATCCTAGAAAGGTAGAATCTATCTTGGAGTGGGAAAATCCAAAGATAACAATGGAGATACGCAGTTTTCTAGGACTGGTAGGCTACTATAGGAGGTTCATTAAGAACTTTAGTTCTATAGCTTTACCCCTAACCAAGTTGACTAGGAAGGAGGTTCCTTTTTTCTGGAATGACAAGTGTCAACAATCTTTCCAGTCGTTGAAAGAAAGGTTGACAAGTGTGCATGTGTTAGTGTTACCTGAGAAGGGAAAGGGGTATATTGTTTTCTGTGATGCTTCTAAGAATAGTCTAGGATGTGTGTTGATGTAGGATAAACAAGTGATTTCTTTTGCTTCTCGATAGCTTAAGAAACATGAGGAAAATTATCCAACACATGATCTAGAATTAGCTTCAGTGGTTCATGCGTTAAAGATCTGGAAACATTATCTCTATGGAAAGACATTCCAAATTTTCACGGACCATAAAAACCTAAAATACATATTTTTACAACATGAGTTGAACATGAGACAGCACCACTGGATGGAGTTAATCAAGGACTACGATTGTACAATTGATTATCATCCGGGAAAGGCTAATGTTGTGGCTGATGCACTAAGTAGAAAATCATCATCACCAACCATGCACAAAGCACAGTTGAACTCTTTAGTATGCTTTAAATGAGACATGTTTGTCTCTTTGAGGCAAAACAATGTACAACTTAAAGTATCCTTGTTAGCTGGACTGTTAGCTGAGATGCACATAAAACCTACTCTAAAACAACAAATCAAAGAAGCACAACCAGCTGATACTGTGATTCAGCAGATCATATAAGAGTATGGTAGTGAGCAATGGGATGGTTTCCATGAGTTATATGATGAGGTAGTCTGTTACCATGGTAGGATGGTAGTACCTAATGCCAATGACTTAAGGAAGTTAGTCATGGAGGAAGCTCATTCATCTATGTATGCAATGCATCCCGGGAGCACCAAAATGTATCATAACCTGAAGGATATGTATTGGTGGCCCGGTTTGAAGAAAGATGTAGTTGAGTTTGTTATGCGGTGTCCAATATGTTAGTAGGTTAAAGCTGAACATCAGAAGCCCGCAGGAACAATGCAACCTTTACCTATACCACAGTGGAAATGGGATCACGTGACCATGGACTTTGTGGTTGGTTTTCTAAGAACAACTAAAAGTCACGATTCCATTTGGGTGATAGTTGATAGGTTGACTAAGTCAGCACATTTTCTTCTCGTCAAAACAACCTATACTGCTGAGAAAATTGCACAGATCTATATAGATGAGATAGTGCGTTTACACGGGGTTCCAGCTACAATTGTTTCTGATAGAGGTCCCCAGTTCACGAGTCATTTTTGGGAACGACTACATAAAGCTTTGGGTACGTAGTTAAGGTTTAGTACCACCTTTCACCCATAGACAGATGGACAATCTGAGAGGACTATACAAACTTTGGAGGATTTGCTTAGGGCATGTATCCTTCAGTTTGTAGGAAGTTGGAATATACACTTGAGCTTAATAGAATTTGCTTACAACAATAGTTATCAACACAATATTGATATGACACCATATGAAGCATTATATGGTAGACGTTGTAGATCTCCATTATACTGGTATGAAATAGGAGAATACCAACTTTTGGGGTCCTGAATTAGTGCAACAGAAAACTGAAAAGATTAAAGTAACACAACAATAGTTAAAGGCTGCACAGGATAGATAGAAGTCATACACTGATAAACGGCGAATACCTTTAGAATTCCAAGTTGGAGACAGAGTATATCTCAAAGTCTCACCTTGGAAAGGTGTTCTTAGATTTGGAAAGAAGGGTAAGTTAGCTCCTATATTTATGGGGCCTTATCCAATCATTAAATAGATTGGAAAGGTAGCCTATAAGTTGGAGTTGCCACCTGAACTACACAGATTGCATCCAGTATTCCATATATCCATGCTGAGAAAGTGTCACCCTGATACAAAGTTAGTTTTGCAACCTGTGGAGGTAGAGTTAAATGAAGATATATCCTATGTAGAGGGACCCGTGTTGATTCTGGACATGAGAATCAAAAAGTTGAAAAAGCAAGACATAGTTCTTGTGAAAGTTCTTTGGAATAATCATGGCATTGAAGAAGCTACATGGGAGCTGGAGGAAGAAATGAGGAGGAATACCGTTCTCTTTTCTCTTGATGATTTCGGGGACGAGATCCCTATTTGGGGTGGATAATTGTAACATCCCTGACCTGGGTTATGCCTTAACCCTAGAAGTTTTGCTTCAGTAAGTCATTTAGATTCTTGTATTTATCTTTTGAAAAGTAATTAATACTAAAGGAGAGTTTATGTTTCAATTTAGGTACTATTTGAATAATGTTGAAACAATATTTTACCTATTTTGGACTAAAGTGCAATTCACCCAATTTAAGGGGTTACCTTGCAAATGTTACATGATAAATGTTTCCCAAGTGTTATAGCATCATTATAATGAGAATGATGTTGAGGTATGGCTTGTGGAAGCCTAAGTTCCAAGAAGGAGCTTGTTTGAGTAATGCTTGTGTATTGAATGCTAGTTTTGGTGTAATTTGCAAATTACCCAAAAACTAGGGTTGAATATGTAAAATATCACCTATATTATGTCCCTATTATTTCTTGGTATCATTTCGAGAAAATAAAAAGAAAGGGGCATCTTGTTTGAACCACATTTGAGGAGAGATAATTTTGATAATAAAATAATCAAGAAATAAGCATAAATGAAGCCCTAATTTATTTTGTAGCAAAAATAAATATATTAATTGAAGTGCCCATCAACTAAAAATGCTATGGTTGAAATCCTATAGTGAAAGGACGTCCAAATTCCTTGAGTGGCACCAAAATATCCTAAGTAGGAGAAGAAATCCACTCACATTTGTTAATTAAAAAGTAATGTCCACTAAAAATGGTTAATAGTATTATAATGATTAAGGTGCTTGAGTGGTTGCTTTTAATTCAAGGATAAACGAAAGGAAATTGAGGGAAAAAGGAATATGACTTCGAAGGCAAGGAAGGGAGGGGGCATGTGGCAAGAAAGTGGATGAATTTTCTCCTACTTTCTCTCTCCTCAAAAATCAATTATATGTACTCAATTTTCTCCTACTTGAAAGGCTATTTTGCAAACCACTTTCTTTCCCTTGCTTTGGCCGATGACCAAGGAGCTTAGGAGAAGGAGGAAAACATTCCCCAAGTTGAAGGTAAACTCCATGATCATCTTCAACCTTGAATTGATGTTTGAAATCAGATTTCAACATTGATTTTCTTCTCTCTTCTATCCAATGCTCAACCTTGGATATCTTTTGCATCCAAAGAGTTGGAAATGAACCTTGGCTAGTTGAAGGAGCTTCTTCCACCATTATAGATGAGAAGATTGAATCTTTGAAGCTACTTTGAAGGAGGGTTATATAACTTGAACCCATCAATGCTATTATTGATTTCAATTTCTCATCATATGTTGATCTTTTATTTTCATCTTGAATAATTGCTGAATTCATATATATATATGACAATAGAAATCGGAGGTCTGAAGCTTGATGATGATGACATCATCTTAGCACACACCTTAAGAATATCATTGTCAAATGGTTCCAATTTTTGTTGGTCAAACCGTTAGAGACCAAACGGTTTCAAACTGTTAGAGACCAAACAGTTTCAAATTGTTTGGTGACCAATCAGTTTCAAAACCATTAGAGGTCAAACAGTTTCAAACAGTTAGAGACCAAACGGTTTCAATGGATTCAAGGATCAATTGGACTTATGACCTAATAACTTCAAAACAATCAAGTTCAATTGATTTTAAAACCCTAGATCAATTGATGTCAAAACCCTAATTTAGGTTCAATCAATTTCAACTCTGATTTGACCAAACGATCCCAAACTGTTTGAAGACCAAACGGTCTCAAACTTCAAAGAGTGAGACCCGAAAGGGGATCTACTCAAAATGATATAATACAAGAGCTATGTAATAATAAAGCAGTGGAAACAAAACTATTACAAAGTTATTCATGATTCATCCATACAATTGTTCCTCACCATAATAGGTGATTTTACAAAAAAAAAACTTGAACTAAGTACAACTATAGCCAATAGTAGAGAGTAATCTAGCCATTCCAAGCCATCCTTAGGTACAATCTCCTTTAAATGATCACTGAGCATCCTTGATCTTTTAATGCACCTAAAACTGGGTGGAAGGGAACATCACCCAGAACATAGGAGACAACAAAGAGGTCAGCAAAGAGCTGAGTATGTACATATAATAAACACTTTGGGTATTATATAGGGTTATAAGTACAAAAGAGATGTTCCCACAAGAAGGGGTCTATTTGCAATTAGGTAAGTTCAAAAGGAATATTACAAAAGAAATGAGGCATATTAAATTTTAGATTACAAGCATAATAAAAAAGAGTGTCTTGCCATAACAATCATCCATAGATTCACATTAAAATAAAAAAATATTTGCATGCATAACAATGTAGACTAAATATGCCTAAAATAGGGCCATAACACCATATGATCATGGCCTAAAAGAAATAAGGGTGGAAATGCACACCCCGGGCGAAATATGCACACCCTATATAAGTATGGTTGTACATAAGTACCACTATTCTAGATATTCTAGTCAAACATGTAGCATACATAAATAGAGTGGCAAGACTAACATTTTAGTCAATTTCACATAAAATGGCAATCATAGAAGGAGGGGTCTAAAGACCCATTATAAATGAATATTCCAGCAATCACATGAATTTATATGAATCAAAAGCAGAAAGTACAACCCGACCACTGTGGCTCGGTTGGTTAGGCACGGCTTGGCCCCCCCGGGGGTCCCGGGTTCGAAACCTTCCATTTCACAGCGTATTTACAACCTCTTGGGTCATCTGGGCTCTGGCACCTGTTTGGGGGGGGGGGCTAATGGCCCTTTCATATCCAAAAAAAGCAATAAATTAAAACATCTATTGAGAAACGAGTTCTTCAGCCAATTAACAGGCTGCTAATGTTTACTGGTCAGGATCATAGCTTGGAATCTACTTGGGCTTGAAGATACAACACAAGTTAAAAGCAGAAAGTATGAATGTACAACAATTGGATTTTAAATAAAATTGATAGTTCAAGAGATGCCTCATTAAAGAAATGTAGGTTCAATCAAATAATGCCCAAAATAAAATAGAGGATGTACATACCTTATGATCAAACCTAGATATTCAATAACACCTCCTACGCACAGGGTCAGGGTTGTCTCAACCTAGTCATAATATGTGTGCATTTGATTAATATAATATGTATTAAATCTTTTGCTTAGAAATCGACCCTACATTAGGTTGCAAATCTAGGAGTGAAACCTATCCCAATAAATCAGTCGTATTTTTCTGATTTCAAAAATGTATATATGCCCTATTTGGACAGACGAATAAATTCCTATGAATTTTACAAGTTTAAATCATTTCTGACTAAATACAAAAATTGAATTGTCAAATACCGAATTTACACCTGAATGAATATGCAGATCATTAAGGGTTTGCTGTCACATGGACTATAGAGAAATAAAGGGAGCGTAAGATCGGTCGACAGAGTCACATGGAAACAAAAAATACCAATATGCCCTCATGGGCATGACATTCATGTACTAGCCACCATGGGCTGAACTGGACTTTCGTCCCAGGGATTGAAACCCCTACATTCAGCGCCATGGCTACTCCACAGAGCTCGGGCCAAGGTCACAACCTTCGATCCCAGGACCCCAGGCGAAGGATCACAAAGCTCAATGCCTACGACTCTTCACCCTGGACTTGGAGGACCATCGCTTTGGCCCTAAGGTAGTCGGGGTCGAGATGAGTCCCAGGTGGCGACAACCAAGGAAAGACCAGGCACTGACCGCGGTGAGGGGGACACATTGAGAAACGAAGGTGGTGATATGACTTAGCTGGAACCCACCTCATAGAGAGGTTCACGAGGAGACATGTTGTGGGAAGCCGGAGACCAGAGGCACCTGAAGGCCAGAGAAAACACTGAAGAACAGTCACCGATCATAGAAATAGGTGAGGTGGAGATCTAGTCAAAATGAGGTCTCAACAACCTTGTGGACACCCCAATGCATCCATTGCATCAGAAGCAAGCTTGTGATGGGTCCCAGATTCCGAAACAAAGTCGGGAGTCATCAAAACTCCCTCCGGTGGCGGCCCAAAATAGGGGAGAACGGCGGTGCTAGTCGACCTGGTGAATGGGACTGAACTGTCACAAAATTATCGCACAAAAAGAAAGAACAAGGGTCCTAGATGGTTACCTCAAGCACTATTGGACCGAGGTGGGGAGTACATCGACAGCTCGTTGTTCTCACCTTAGAAGAAGACTAATGCCGTCAGCAACTCCACAATGACTATGCATGCAATTGACTGAAGAGGGCGGTTGAGGGGGTGTCGTAGATCGATACTGGAGCGAACAAGAAGGTGTGATGGCTCTGGGGTGGGGAATAGTGAGTTGGAAGGAGGGCAGCGACGGCTGCTCGAGGGATAGAAATAAGTGTTTTCACCTAGGGGTTCTATAGGAGCCGAGAAAGGGGTCAATGGGCTCACGGGGATGTGCAGAGTTTGTTGGTGAAGAAATCGTGAGGAGTGACCCAGTGTAGAGGGAGAGCGACGAGGTAGAACTAGTCATAGGGAAGCAAGCCGCACCTGGTAGTTTCGTGTGCGGGCGAATCGGGGGTGGGAGACGAAGTCCAACCCCCATCTACCTGACCTGATAAGGATCCACGACCAGCTTAAGAATCACATGTGAATAATCAGAACTTAGGGGGGGGGGAGAGCGTGACATTCGAAATAATCACATAAATAGTATTAAACTCATATATTTATCTCCTAAATTGCTGTTAGGGGTGTATATGATATCCAATTAAGCTCAAATTATGTAGGTTAGCTAATTTGGGTGTGAGGAACATGAATTTGGACTTATTTTTAGTAGTTGAGATTGTTTATGTTGTATTTACCCCATTATATGCTTAGTCACCTAATTAGGGTTTTAAACTTATACTAATGGTCAAATTGAGTAAACCCTTTTTAGTTGTCTTCAGTTCTCTCACTCAATATCTAAATGTCACACTATGGTATTGAATCCATATCGGGTCAATAGTGTGGTATTACTATCCACCAATTTCCTATAATTTCAATTATTGGAGTTATTGCATCCTAAGATTCCATGATTATTAGTTATTAGTGAGTCAAGGGTTATAAGGTCCCCATCAAAGTTAACTGTAGCTTAAAGTAGTGAATTATGCTTACTAAAAGGTATGTATTCAAAAGAATGTCAAATAGAGAGGAAGAAGGAGGTTGGTTACCACATATACAGGTAAGGGCCTAGAAGAATGGAGTATTAGCCTATATTCCTAGATTTGAGTATGTTACAACACTCCACACCTTAAAGAGGATTTCGTCCCCAAAATCCATCTACCCCTAGCCATGAGTGCTAAGACATAAATTAAAACCAAATAAAGATATCTAGTTTTCTCAATGTAGTTCACCATTGTACGTCGCTCCATATCAGACTTATATCCAAAATTCGATTGGTGAACCCACATAATATCATGCATCAAGCCCTCATATTTTCCTTGTATTCTAGGCTGAGTTATGAAAACTTACATACCAAAAACATAGACTGCCTTATAGGTTCTACATTCACCAAAGTTACTATCATTGTTATCATGATTTCATCTCCTCTTACATGAACTATGCCATTGCATACATGAGGTCACTATATTGTTCTACAATTCCACGTCTTCCATTACTTAAGCATGAATGACCAATATCCACATACAGATTTCCCCATAGAACCATCCAGATAATGACTACTAAATTAGTGGACCTTTTTGGTGTGTAATCATCAATCCTCCTCCTCATCATCATCATCACCATCATCATCATCATCATCATCATCATCACTATCATTATCATCATCATCACCAACATCATCATCAATAATACTATTATTCCTAATAGTCATTTTATGTATGACATACATATATGTCTTATTTTCCTTCCTATACTAAAGTTATAACTTAAATTGAATTTATTTATAGATTTTATCAAGGGGTCAGATTATAATGCGTTACATGAATAAGACAACACATATATTTTAATAGACACATTAGAGTTGAAGTGTAAGTTTAGGGTTTGGTGTTCCAATGAATTTTCTCGTTCATATATGAGCACTATAGTGTGTTGTATGCAACTTATTGAATTTCTCATCCATGAGTTAACTTTATGCATTACTTAAGACATGTTTTGATTGATGTGCATTCAACCCCTATCAATTCTATTTATCATGGTCACAAGGGAAAAGTTTACAAATTCCATTATCCTCAGCATGTTCGCCCTAGCCTATACTATATAGTCATCCTTACCATTCAATTAATAGCAATTTTGGGTATAGGATATCAATTTGAGCTTTTAAGTGTAATTTTCTTTTACCCCTATTTGACATATATACATCCTTCGAGGATAACCCCAGATAAAATTTTAAAATCTATTTTGATCACCAAAGTGACATTTATGATGGTGATTAGCAAGGCTCGTCTAAAATTCTTAGTTTGGTAGCCTCTACATATGTTTGACATTAATACTAGGAGTTATCCAGGTTTTGATGTTGTAGCCATTATTAATCCTGATTATACATTAAGTTATTTTGATTCTTAATGAATAAATTGTATGAAACTCCACCCCTTAAAAGGTTTAAACTATAACTTAGTGCATAGCCTAGAGGGGAAAAAGGGTGGATCCACTACTATATCAGTCTTAGGCCTAGGGTATTAGGGTTGAACATGCCAGCCAAGGGTACTTCACTAAAGAGATTCTCTACTACTCAATTTTCTTGTGGTGGTGACTTGGTTCCAAAAACCTTCGATAAAATCTGAAAACTTTTCTTTTGTACATATAAATTAATAATGAAAATAAGTTTGACGATGCAAATCTTGCGATGAAAAATCCAAAGTTGGCGCCAAAATCAACCAGAGAACCAATTCTACCGCCACATACTATTATTTTATCATCACATCCTTTACTTAAAGGGTCTAATCCTTCAGACACTACATAGGGCATTTGACTACACCTCAACTATGTTTTTACATGGGAGGGAGAAGAATTTCCTATTACGCATGGTCAAATTCATCAAACCTTAATGAGGTAAGACATCCACCATTCCCCATGTCACTCTTAAGCATAATTGACATGGCCTCATCGCAAGACCTAAGGGAGTCATATAATCATCCAATAATCATATTAAGGTATATGTGTTCCTTCTACACTTGACGATTTACAACTATAGTCCCATCACAAGACAAGATGAACTATATAGTAAATTTACCAATAACATCATTCACTGGGTAAACTAATTGCAACATGGGGGCGAGAGAGGCAAACTCCTAAGAATATTATAAAAAACTTAATAGCTTCCACCCACTAAACCTCATGTATGAGGCATAAAAGCTAATCATACATGGTATCCAAACCTTAGATAAGTGGTCTTGGGACATACCTATGTTGTGATTCTTCACATTGAAGGCAAGGCATGCCTAACAGTAACTAAGTTCGATCATGCCATTACTTAGTAACAAAGGAAACATCTAAATTCCTAAGATTTACATAGGAAATTTTATATTTATAGTTCATGTGTTCTCATCACCCCCATAGCAGGTGTATGCATGGCGTGCTAGAGAACAACAAAGGTAAAATGGATTTATGGTGAGAACTAGACTATCCCTATCTATGACTATTTAAGTCAATATGTACTTCATAGCTCTTAGGCTAACATCCTAGAAAATTATGAGATGTAAACCAAACACTACAAGCGTCAGTTTGATGTGACTCCATCCCACCTCTATAAAGAAGGTGTGGGTGTTAAGGGTTACTAAAGACTAATTCACGTTCACATAGATGGGCCGAGGAGTGCAATTGACCAAATTAATTAGGGGTTGAAAACCCTAATTGGTATTGACTACTAGGAAATAGGTTTATCAATAACCTCTAAGGGTTACCTATCTAATTAAGGATCAACAAAGGATAACTTGAAATAGTCAAGTTACAGACTGCTTAGGCTCTGATACCATTTTGTAAAGAGTGAGACCCGAAAGGGGATCCACTCAAAATGATATTATACAAGAGCTATGTAATAATAAAGTAGCGAAAACAAAACTATTACAAAGTTATTCATGATTCATCCATACAATTGTTCCTCACCATAATAGGTGATTGTACAAAAAAAAACTTGAACTAAGTACAACTAAAGCCAATAGTAGAGAGTAACCTAGCCATTCCAAGCCATCCTTAGGTACAATTTCCTTTATATGATCATCGAGAATCCTTGATCTTTTAATGCACCTAAATCTGGGTTGAAGGGAACATCACCCTAAACATAGGAGACAACAAAGAGGTCAGCAAAGAGCTGAGTATGTACATATAATAAACACTTTGGGCATTATATAGGGTTATAAGTACCCACAAGAAGGGGGCTATTTGCAATTAGGTAAGTTCAAAAGGAACATGACAAAAGAAATGAGGCATATTAAATTTCAGATTACAAGCATAATAATAAAGAGTGTCTTGCCATAACAATCATCCACAGATTCACATTAAAATAAATTTTTTTTTGCATGCATAACAATGTAGACTAAATATACCTAAAATAGGGCCATAACACCATAGGATCATGGCCTAAAAGAAATAAGGGTGGAAACGCACACCCCAGGCGGAATACGCATGCCCTATATAAGTATGGTTGTACATAAGTACCACTATTCTAGATATTCTAGTCAAACATGTAGCATGCATAAATAGAGTGGCAAGACTAACATTTTAGTCAATTTCACATAAAATGGCAATCATATAAGGAGGGGTCCAAAGACCCATTATAAATGAATATTGCAGCAATCACATGAATTTATATGAATCAAAAGCAAAAAGTATGAATGTCCAACAATTGGATTTTAAATAAAATTGATAGTTCAAGAGTGCCTCATTAAAGAAATGTAGGTTTAGTCAAATAATGCCCAAAATAAAATAGAGGATGTACATACCTTATAGATATTCAGTAACACCTCCTATACACAGGGTCAGGGTTGTCTCAACCTAGACATAATATGTGTGCATTCGATTAATATAATATGTATTAAATCTTTTGCTTAGAAATAGACCCTACATTAGGTTGAAAATATAGGCATGAAACCTATCCCAATAAATCATTCGTATTTTTCTGATTTCAAAAATGTATATATATGCCCTATTTGGACAGACAAATAATTTCGTATGAATTTTACAAGTTTACATCATTTCTGACTAAATAAAAAAATTGAATTGTCAAATACCGAATTTACCCCTGAATGAATATGCAGATCATTAAGGGTTCACTGTCACACAGACTATAGAGAAATAAAGGGAGCGTAAGTTAGGTCGACAGAGTCACATGGAAATAAAAATTACCAATATGCCCTCATGGGCGTGACATTCATATACTAGCCACCATGGGCTGAACTGGACTTTCATCCCAGGGATTGAAACTCCTACGTTCAGTGCCATGGCTGCTCCACAGAGCTCAGGCCAAGGTGTCAGCCTTCGATCCTAGGACCCCAGGCAAAGGAGCACAAAGCTCACTGCCTACGACTCTTCACCCTGGACCTGGAGGACCATCGCTTTGGCCCTAAGGTAGTCGGGGTCGAGATGAGTCCCAGGTGGCGACAACCAAGGAAAGACCAGGCACTGACCGTGGTGAGGGGGACACATCGAGAAATGATGGTGGTGCTATGAATTAGCCAGAACCCACCTCATAGAGAGGTTCACAAGGAGATAGGTTGTGGGAAGCTGAAGACCAGAGGCACCTGAAGGCCAGAGAAAACACCGAAGAACACTCACCGATCGCAGAAACAGGTGAGGTGGAGATCTAGTCAAAATGAGGTCTCAACAACCTTGCAGACACCCCAATGCATCCATTGCATCAGAAGCAAGCTTGCGATGGGTCCCAGAGTCCGAAACAAAGTTAGGAGTCGTCAAAACTCCCTCCGGCAGTGGCCCAAAATAGGGGAGAACGACGGCGCTAGTCGACTCGGTGAATGAGACTGAACCGTCGCAAAATTATCACACAAAAAGAAAGAACAAGGGTCCTAGATGGTTACCTCAAGCGCTATTAGACCGAGGTGGGGAGTACATCGACAACTCGTTGTTCTCACCGGAGAAGAAGACTAATGTCGTCAGCATCTCCACAATGACTATGCATGCAATTGACTAAAGAGGGCGGTTGAGGGGGTGTCGTAGATCGATACTGGAGCGAACAAGAAGATGTGATGGCTCTGGGGTGGTGAACAGTGAGTTGGAAGGAGGGCAGCGGTAGCTGCTCGAGGGATAGAAATAGGCGTTTTCACCTAGGGGTTCTATAGGGGCCGAGAAAGGGGTCAATGGTCTCGCGGGGATGTGCGGAGTTCGTTGGCGAAGAAATCATGAGGAGTCATCCAGAGGGAGAGCGACGAGGTAGAACCAGTCGTAGGGAAGCAAGCTACACCTGGCAGTCTCGCGCGTGGGCAAATTGGGGGTGGGAGATGAAGTCCAACTCCCATCTACCCGACTCGATATGCGAATAATCAGAACTTAGGGGGGGAGAGCGTGACATTCGAAATAATCACATAAATAGTATTAAACTCATATATTTATCTCCTAAATTACTGTTAGGGGTGTATATGATATCCAATTAAGCTCAAATTATG
The DNA here is from genome assembly GCA_963693085.1 of Alisma plantago-aquatica. Classification (NCBI taxonomy): domain Eukaryota; kingdom Viridiplantae; phylum Streptophyta; class Magnoliopsida; order Alismatales; family Alismataceae; genus Alisma; species Alisma plantago-aquatica. The sequence continues at coordinate 453,731,830 of OY856413.1, read as the reverse complement.
TAGGTTAGCTAATTTGGGTGTGAGGAACACGAATTTGGACTTATTTTTAGTAGTTGGGATTGTTTGTGTTGTATTTTACCCATTATATGCTTAGTCACCTAATTAGGGTTTTAAACTTATATTAATGGTCAAATTGAGTAAACCCTTTTTAGTTGTCTTCAGTTCTCTCACTCAATATCTAAACGTCACACTATGGTATTGAATCCATATCGGGTCAATAGTGTGGTATTACTATCCACCAATTTCCTATAATTTCAATTATTGGAGTTATTGCATCCTAAGATTCCATGATTATTAATTATTAGTGAGTCAAGGGTTATAAGGTCCCCATCAAAGTTAACTCAAGCTTAAAGTAGTGAATTATGCTTACTAAAAGGTATGTATTCAAAAGAATGTCAAATAGAGAGGAAGAAGGAGGTTGGCTACCACATATATAGGTAGGGGCCTAGAAGAATGGAGTATTAGCCTATATTCTTAGATTTGAGTATGTTACACAAACTGTTTAAGGACCATACGGTTTCAAACTGTTTGGGGACCATACAATCTTCAAACCGTTTGATGAGCAAGAGATCAAGACCATTTAAGGTAACAGTCTTCAAACCATTTGAGGGACTAGAGATCAAGACCGTTTAAGGTCTAACGGTCATCAAACCTTTTGAGGGACTAGTGATCAAGACCGTTTAAGGTCTAACGGTCTTCAAACCATTTGAGGGACTAGTGATCAAGACCGTTTAAGGTCTAACGGTCTTCAAACCATTTGAGGGACTAGAGACTAAGACCGTTTGAAGGTGTAAATGGTGTCAAAACCATTTGAAGGTTCAATTGGTCCAAACCGTTTGAAGGTTCAATTGATTCAAACCATGTAAGTACTAATAACCCCATAAGTGGTTGAGGAGTATCTCAAGGTTGATTTCAATGAAAGTACCTTTAAAGTACTTAGGGTATAATTAGGGTGAATATCACTCGATGCCTATGGAAGTAATAATTCCAATAAACTATGATAAGCATAGGTGCATGTACATAGTGAAAGGTTAAGTCAACTGAATAAGGTATGATGGTGATGTGTGTTCCTAGTACATGGAACAATGATAAGTATGATTTAATATTTAAATAATTATATGTGCTCCAAGATATGTGGAAGCACTGACTTAGGGTTTGGATTAATGAGGTAATCATAAAACCCTAATTGGTAAAGATGGGAAACCCTAACCCTAATTTTGGGTAATGGGTTGGGAAACCCTAATATAGGGTAATGTTATGTGAAACCCTAATATAGGGTGATGTTATGTGAAACCTTAATATAGGGTGATGTTATGTGAAACCCTAATATAGGGTGATGTTATGTGAAACCCTAATATAGGGTGATCTTATGTGAAACCCTAATATAGGGTAATGTTATGTGAAACCCTAATATAGGGTAATGTTATGTGAAACCCTAATATAGGGTGATGTTATGTGAAACCCTAATACATGGTGATGTTATGTGAAACCCTAATATAGGGTGATGTTATGTGAAACCCTAATTGTTAAAGATGAGAAACTCTAACCCTAATGAGGGAATAGTGATGTTATCTTTGTATTGCATAATGTTGATATGTAATTGATATGGTTGTTATCAAGTATACTAACCATGCATGTATCATGAGATGATGAGCATAATCAAGTATGAGCTATGATGTTAATGGGCCTTGTGAGCCATTATTTGACAAGAAGTTGAATATGCCTGGTGAGCTATGTGAGATGCTTGTGTAACAAGTATCCTAAATACCTTGGTCAGATGACCTAGAGGTAATAATTACCTGATAGTGGTAACCATGTTCAGTGATGAACTAAGGGTTTGAATACCTAGATCTAGTAAACATGATGATGGTATTGTTGAGGAATGTGAATTCCCAGTAATGAGATAAGGGATTGAGATCCCAATGTTCTATAAAGTTTTGAAAAGCACTTGATAGAAGTATTACATGTTTCTTTGTAGCATTTTTCATAATAATTCCTGTTTGAAATCTTGATTGATGCTAAAAGAATATGGTAATGTACTTAAATGATTAAGTGGAATATTATCATGTAGAGCCCTAGCCATAGATCCATCATCGTCAGTAGCTAGTGATGGTGAAACGGGTTCTCCTGCTGGTTAATCCGAAGCATATATTGTTGAATATGTGGGGTTTCTTCTAGCTGAAAATAGGAGGATTAGAGAGCAACTTCGGTTATAGACTCAAGATATGTTTAAGAGCATGGTGATCAGGCCCATGGCTCAGTGTGATGGAGCATGAATGCGTTCATGGCTTAGAGAGCATGGTGAACTGGCACATGGCTCAGATTTACTAGCGTCGGGACCTGTACCAAGGGGGGCTAGAGGAAGAGTAGCCTATGGGAGCTAACCCTATGACTGAGGTCACTTAAGCAAGAGACTGCGGTCTTGCTTGTGGTCTCGCACTGACCGAGACGGATGAGATCGAGGAGTCTGGCTCTTCCTTTGATCTTATATGGCACCGAATTTGGATTTCACAACCGAAGGTTAGATTTGAGCGGTACGACTCACTTCCTCAGGGCATAAGAATGATTATAAAATGTAATCAGCCGTGTAGTATATTTGCTTAAGGACGAATTACGAAAATCATTGGTTGATGTTACATTGCTTATTGTATCCTAAGTGGATAGATATTATACATGTTCTTCATATTCCTTATTAAAAGGGATAGATGAATTACTGCTTTATCATTTATAGTTGTAGTGCTTTAAAAGATGATATGGCTCTATTCTACTTAATAATGATTAAATCCTACTGTTCAATAGAGATTCTACTGTTTAGTTTATCACTGTTTATCTGCAATAATAATATTTATGGCAGAGAGTTATATCTCTCGTTGGGACAATTTCAATTGTCTCACTCCGTTGATCACCAACATTTTTAGGTAGACGCAGATCAGGAGGCAGGAATCATACACCAGGGGAAGGACAGCAGCATCAGGGACAATAGTGATATCTCAGGTGGAGATACTGACTGTCATGTATTGTAGATATGAGTCCTATGTGTCGTCTCTATACTCTCAGGTCCTTGGAGTCAGTAGTTAGTGCTTTTATGATCGATCTGAGATTTTTGGCATCGAATGCCTCAAGGTTTTATGTTACTTATGTATAGACTTAATAGAGAAATTGTTGTATGTAATCCTCGAGAAGAGAAGGTACATGGTATATACTTTGTGGACCATAATGTATATATAATATTTTGGTTTTTGTTATAAGAGTTTCTTGGTAATGGATCTCTTGGTAAATGGTTTTAATTTTTAGTGATTTTCAGTAATCCGCTGCTAATGTTTTCTTCTGCATTAATTGTAACAATTTGTTTATCAGTTTGTGTGACAGTCATCTCATTATTGGACTACCCATATCACCAAGACACAACTCCTTTTTAGGGAGCCTATCACTAAAGAACTTTGTGGTTAAACGTGCTTAGCCCAAAGTTGTACTAGGATGGATGATCAGTCAGGAAGTTTATCCTAATTTGCATGTGAGTGAAGACAAATCACATAGTTAAGACTAGTGGTAGTCTGTGGGGCCAATCCTCATTCCTATAACTCTACTAGGGCTTTGGGTAGTGGACTCGGGTGTTTACAAGTATTGTAATGGTTTTTTGAAGTAATAGACGAGTATTGTACTATTTTAATTTAATTGTACTTGCTACTTAAAAAGGATAACTCTATTCAGTAATTGTTGATCAACATACCAATAGTGTATCTGGTGATCTATGAGGTCAATACTCGTATTTTATGAGGACAAAATTCATTTTTTATGAGGACAATATTGATATTTATGAGTGTATTGTATTGATTTCTATTTGTAATGAGGACAATACTCATGATAATAGTGTATTGTGTTAGATATGAGACCAATATTCATTTTTTATGAGGTCAATACTCTTTTTCATGAGGAAAATACTGATATATATGAGTGTATTGTACTAATTTCTATTGGTAGTGGGAGCTGCAGTGATTTAGTAGTGTATTGTACCTGTACAAAGGAGTGGTTTCAGTAAACATATAAGTGTCTTGGGTCTCCTATATGTAGGAGCTAGAGAGTACATGGGCCAAATAGAGAAAAGGGAAAATACAATGAGCCTATTCCCAAATAATCAAATATACTAACACACCCCTCAAGTTGGAGAGTAAACATTGTGAAGTCCCAACTTGACGCCCATATACTTGAATAAAGTAAGAGAAAGAGGTCTGGTAAGGATGTCTGCAACTTAATCACATGTCCTAATATGAGGAGTGATGATCTACTTGGCTTTGACCAGGTCACACAAAATGACAGTCAACTTCAATATTTTTTGTGCGCTTGTGGAAGACTGGATCATTAGCTATGTGTATAGCCGATTGGTTGTTACAATATAATGTACCTGGAGTTTAAAAAGGAATCCCAAACTCAATTAGGATGGACTGAACCCACTCTAGATCACATCATGCATGAGCCATGGCTCTATATTCTGCCTCGATACTGGAGAGAGCTACTACAACCTACTTTTTACTCTGCCAAGAAACTAGGTGAGTGCCAATCATGACACAATAGCTGGAAGTGGATCGTTGGCCTTTAGAATCACTCGCCCAATCTGCATATGCATATCCAGAGATGGAGACTACCTTAGACTCAAGATGTTTGTATAGAAATCCTCATCCTGGAGCACTATTTAGATAGTGAAGAATGCATTAAATGATGGACCAGTGGACCTGGAGTGGTGCACTCATGTGTTGGCTGACTACCCCAACAACATAGGTAATATCCGGTCGAGTAATTGTTAAGTAAATCAACTTTCCAACTATATGGCAATACTTCTCTGGATCAACAAAGAGTTCTCCTTCATGCATAGGCTTCATATGATAGTCCATCGGGGTAGATACTAGTTTGGCTTCTTCTATGTTGGCCTCTTGAAGCAGGTTCAAGACATAACATCGTTGTGGCAGACTTATCCCTGAGGCTGAGCGGAGGATTTTGATTCTGAGGAAGTATCATAGGGTGCCCAAGTCTTTTGTATGAAAATGTGCATGCAGAGACCGCTTAAGATGGGATATCCCCATCATATCATCATTGGTGATGACGATGTCATCAACATAGATAATAAAAAGAAATGACCTTTGGAGGACTTAGAAAAGAACAAGGAGTTATTTGTGGCCGATCTTCGAAAATTAAGACGAGTTAAGACATCACTTAACTTGTTGAACTAGGCCCTTAGAGACTTCTTGAGGCCGTAGAGAGATAGTAAAAGACAACATACATTGTGGGAAGACGCCGTCTTAGCAACAAACCCGAATGGTTGTTGCATGTAGACTTCCTCCAGGAGATCTTCATGAAGAAATTCAATCTTTATGTCTAGTTGGTAAATAGGCTAGTTAAGGTGAGATGAAAGGGAGATAAGGATGTAGATGGATGCAATACTTGTCACTAGAGAGAATGTCTCAAAGTAATCCAAGCCAAAGGTTTAGGTGAATCCTTTGTCAACTAAGCACGCCTTGAGTCGTTCAATAAAACCATCTGACTTATACTTTGCAGAGAAAACCCATGACAACTTACAACATCTTTGCCTACTGGTGCAGTCAAAGATCCCATGTCTTATTTTCTTGGAGAGCCTACATTTCTTTCATCATGGAAACTTTCCATCCAGGATGGAGTAGAGCATCTTTTGGACACTTAGGAACATATTTTGTGTCTAAGGTAGTAGCAAAAGATGAGGCAGAAGAAAAAAGACGCGCTAGATAACAAGTATTGGAATGAGATGCTTGATAGTGCAAGAGTGTATACCTTTGTGTAGTTCTACTGATAGATTGGATTTGTTTGGAACTGACGATGATGAAGCAGAAGTAGTCGGTGACTCATCTTTCATGTGGCGGTTTGGTGTTGAGGATAGTGGAGATGTTGGTGGTGTTAGTGGGATGAATGGATCAGGCAATGAGACCATAGCATCTGTATGATCAATGGGGGTTGAGATGAATAAAAAGAACATTTCATCCTCATGAAAGGTGACATCCGCAAAGATATAGATTCTTCCAGAGTTAGGTTGAAGACATTTTGTATCCTTTTTGAGAACAAGGATAACCAAGAAATATTGTTCGAATAGCTTGAGGGGGAAGCTTGTCAACCTTGCTATCAAAATGATGAACAAAGGCAACACAACTGAAAACCCGATATGGTAGAGGGAATGGCGTGGATTGAGGGTAAATAATGAAAAAAGGAGTACACTTCCTAAGAGCAAAGGAAGGTTGATGATTACTAAGAAATCAAGCAGCGAGGACCACATCAAACCAAAAAGACTTAGGTGAGTTAGCATGAATGAGAAGAGAGCGTGTAATGTCAAGTAAATGATGATTTTATGCTTGGTAATGCCATTTGTTGTGGAGAGTATGCACACAATCTTTGATGAATCATCCCTACATCATAGGAAAAGGAGGTGAAACCTTTTGGGTATATTGAAGGGCGTTCTCGGTTCAAAGAATCTTAATAGACTTTGAAAATTGAACCAAAATCAACTTGTAAAACTCGTGAATTAATGCAAAGACTTCATTACAAGTTCGAAGTAAGTAAAACCATGCCATTCTAGAAAAATTATCCACAAATGTAAGATATTAGCTATAACCATTGTAACTAGTAGTCCTGAATAGACCACAAACATCAGTATGAACTAAGTCAAACATACATGATGATTGTTTACAGATACGGCCTAGGAAGGACACACGATGGTGATTCCCTAGCTGATAGGCATTACACTAAATGTAAGGACAGGAAGATAAAGAACTGTCTAATAGTTTAAGCTTGTCTAAAGGTAAATGGTCATGATGTAGATGCATCTGAAGTGGTGTGGAGGCAAGAAGGGCTCATGGTAGGTTGTAGGGTTGGGAGGAGAAGTAGTAGAGATCACCAGAGCATACTCCTTACCCAATCATCATCAAATTCCTCCAATCCTATAAAATAAATCCAGATGGACCAAAAATTACAAAACATTTGAGAGAGTCAACAATTTTTGCTACATACATCAAAATATATGAAAAGTTTGAAACAAAGTGGATAGAAGTCAACTTGAGTTTAGAAGTGATAGGAATAGTGCCACACCGAGTTACACACTTAACTGACCCATCCTCCATGGCGATAGAGGAGTGAGGGATAAATGAATGGGATGTAGGGGCATACCAATCATTTGTTGAGTCACATCTAAATCCATAATCCAATTAGAACTGCCAGTAAGCATGGATGCCCCGAAGTTACCTTGAGAAGCGGTGGCTGGGTGGGCAGAAGAACCGACAGTAGGTAAATCTCTGACTTGTCAATCTAAAGAGGCAGAAGCGGTAATGTTGTTGTGAAGGGGAGAATCCCCATAATATTTTACAACTTGGCGAAGATGTTCATACTCCTCATTCAAGAGTGAGATATGAGAAGTTTGAGAGGCTTGTGGTTGAGGATGTGCACGATCAGTTGTCTAGACAGATGCTTGAGCAACATGGACAAAGCTCCTGCCACATCCTCTCTCATAGTGTGTTGGATAGCCATGCTTTGAGTGACATGCATCTTCAGTGTGGCCCAACTTGCCACAATAAGTGCATTTTGGGCGTTGACCTCTCCCACGATCACGGCCTCTGGCCGTCACAGCCATTTTCGATGGAGGTTCAGATGCAACCGTAAGAGAGATGCGAGGAGCAAGCATCTTAGACTGGGCGAGACATGCATATTCCTGGTCCATAGATGGAAGGCATGCGCCAACCAGGAGTAGTTGTCAGTCCGCTGCAAAGCGAGGATGAAGTCAGTTGAGGAAGTGCTCAATGAGGAGAATTTTCCTCTCTTTGATGACCTCAACAGAGGTAGTTGGAGAGAAGAAATTCAACTGGTTTGATATGATATATACACTATAGAGGCCAGAGGCCGTGATCGTGGGATTGATCATGATCGTGGGATATATACACTATTTGAATGAGGATAATACTCATATAAGGTCATAAGATTGATGAATATTGTCCTCACTATCAAATTTACGGCGTACTATACAAATTTACAAAGTAGCTACTCATATAAATATTTCTAATAGTAATGAGATCTTTACATTTACTAATCAATACATATTAATTAGTTCCGTCGTCATTATCAAATGTATGTTTTGAAATTAACTTAAATGGATCTAATAAAAAAGAATTTCCACAAAAAAATGTGTGCGAACAAAGGAGTATTGTCCTAAAAAGGAATATTGTTATGATAAAAAATAAGTATTTGTTCAAAATGGGTATTGAATGCTATATAAAATGTAAGAAAATGAGTATTGATATCTATCTTAATGTAAGAAAATGATAAGTAGATTAAAAATGTTTTAAAAAATGAGTTTTGAAGTTCTGATTGTATGTATGCTTTGTATTGGATTCAAAATTTGATATAATGGGAGATGGTTATTGCTAAATATTATAGTATTTAATATTACACCAGTAAAATACATATCAAGAAGGAGTATCCAAATTTTAGATCTTTTTGTTACGAGAAGAAATCGACAAATAACTATCAGTCTATTACATAACATGGAGAGTGAATAAAAAGAATAAATATGAGAAAATAAAAAATGAACTTAATAAAGACAAAAATATTTACTTGTTGTATGTAAAGGAGGAGCTACATGAGTGAATGATACAACTGAACTTAAACATCTGAACTCCGTCTTACATGATTTATCTCAAGAAATAACAACAGAGGGAAGAAGTGGAGGAAAAGATCGCGAAAATTTTGATTTAAAATTGATAAAGTGTGTTAGGTACAAAGGCCTGTAAGCCTGCGTTTGGCACGGGACCGAAACTCGGTTTCGTGCAGTCTTTTAGTGCCAACCCTGCCAAACATCTGCCGGTTCAAGGCTGGTTCGCGTTTGGTTCAAAACCCCAAAATTCCTCCGTTATGGGATAACGGAACCCCCAAATCGGGGTTGTCCCAGTCCCACGAGGGGCGGGATTCCGGTTCACAACCCGGTTTACGCGATCCTCTCCTCCCCTCGCCCCGACACCCATCCCGACATTCGTCTCCTTTCCCCTCTACCTCCTATCTTCTGCTCTTCTGCTCTGTGCCTATCCTATCTTCCCTCCCGATACCTCCTCTCCCGAGACCTCGAGACGAGATGTCTGTCCTCGCCATTACTATTCTCTCCAGCAATAAAGCCGAGCCATTGTTTCATCGGTCGTTCCACCGGCAGCCATGGCAGGTGACTGGCGTGCCCTAAGCCCTGCCCAGTGGAGTAGGCGGAGTAGCAGGTCAATCAAGCGGCAAAGCTGTGGTGGCTCGTCTGCAAGCTCGTCTGCAAACGCCGAGCTACTCCTGAGTTGTCTACTCGCATCAAAGCGTCGTGCAGTAAACCCTACGAAGGGCAACCAGTGTCCCGCCTGCTATATACTTCTGCATTTCATCATCGATCTGGTCGCATTTCACCTTCGAAGCCTCCATACACTCTTCTGTTCCGCCGCTGCCGCCGCTGCCGAGCCGCTGTTGTGGGAAGTCGCCGAGCTGCTTGCAAGGTAGGTATCCGCCGCCCCTTTTCATCGATCTCGTCAGTAACATTGCAAGGTTTTCAATAACATTGCAAGGTTTTCAGTATAAAAAATGGTATGATCTTGCTATTATCCGCCGCCCCTTTCCAATGCTAGCTTCAGCCACGAGTGCTTGGTGGTTGATAGGAAACAAGTTATTGATCGCGGTAATCATGTGATGCCCATTTTGTCAATGTTATAATCATCACTTCAACGTGTTTATTCCTAGATCTTATTGCTGGATGGAATGCCCAGTACTTGCTCGATAGAATGTAGGAGAAAGAAATGTATTAGCCACATCCTTGTTGCTATTTTGAAATGTGTTTTGTACTATGGGCATTATCTATAGATTGTATTAAGTTGTGTCTTCTAACTACTTGTTAGTTGCTGATGATTGTGTAACACTGATTTTATTAACGATGTTAGTTGCTGATGATTGTGTAACACTGATTTTAGTAACGATGTAGTTGCATCATGTCTATGCCTGCATTCCAAAACTTCAATTTTCGCAAACAATAGTAGTTCAATTTTTGGCTTTTGATCCTGCATTGATGGTCATAAGAGGTTTTTCATTACTACATGGCACTCACATTGCTGATCATCAATTTGTTTATGGCTAGTTGCTGGATTGGAACTCTGGATGACTTCAAAAGTTGGTATAGAGTTATTTAGGTCCTCTATCCATCATGTTTTTATTTTTCTACAGACTTCAATTATGTGGGTAAACTTGTTGGCATGTATGTCATACTTGTCAAGGTGCACCAAGGGGGTGAGCCTTGACCTGCGCCTTAACCAAAATGTCGCCTTGAGTTTTTTATGGAGTCCTGAGTCTATATATAGGTATTTAATTATTTATTTGCTATACACATGTCCTAATATACAACTGAAGTATATATATCTATGTTTGTTGTACAATGTCATTATTTTCTGGATAGTACTCTTGGTATTTATTTTACTATTTTTGTTGTGGTAGTTGGTTGAATCTGATCTTGATGTTGAGGCATTCCTGTATAGCTATCCAATTATACTATACATAGATTGCAGCCATATTAGTTGCTTGAATCTGATCTTGATCTTGATCTTGATCTTGATCCAATTATGTATATATCTATGTATGCAACAATAAAACTGTATATATTGAGGTTTAGTTGTGTTTAAATGTATATATCTATGTATAAAAAAATAAAATATTTATCTTCCTGTAAGACATGTATATCAGTGGATTAACCATAATTTTTTGGATTGACCTACATTTATGTATCTGAAATATAACATATATATGAAAGGGGAAATGATATAAAGATCATAAGATGTGTATTGATATAGGTAAAAATAACATATACATGAAGGGGGATGTTATAAAATTCATAACACATGTATAGACATAAGTAAATTGTACAAAACTTTAATTTTTCTCGAAGCTTCTCTGTATATTACCTTCTATATTTCAGGACCCATGCTCCTGATTAGCTAATTTGTGATATTTTTTCACTGTATGAGCAGAACAACTCAATGTTGTACTGGAATCCCTGTATATATTAGGCTTATATATATTGTCGGTTGTATTACATATGAATATGTAAGTAAAAGGTTATTAGATTATGACTGAAATAAAAAACTGTTGATCAAAATGTGACCCTTACTCGATTATTGAGCTTCTTCTAATTTGGATAGGTAGTATGGGCAAGATTGGACTAAAATTTCTAAATCAACCAGAGATTTTAATCAGTGTCTGCATTGTTAGTAAACATGCTTTTAACATACTGTAAATTGTGGTTGTTGTGCTAGGGTTGTGATACATCAGACATATACCAATATTTTTTCAATGTTACTATTGTACACACAAATTTTGCTGATTATATTGCAAATAATACCACTATTTCAGCTAATCTGTGTTCCCTCTGAATTTCTTGTATGTACCGTCCCTGACCCTGTCGCTGGCCGTGCAACTCTCTTCAACCTTCACTTGGGCTTACCAGGTATATCTCATTTTTTCCCTTTTCAGAATTGTTACACACATAATTTTTGCTTTACAATGATGATCTTCTACCCATGAGGGAAATGACTAGCTTTCATCATTTTTAGAAATACTACATGATATTGTTGCTCCTCAAGTTATTTGAAAAGTTCATTATTTCTTGGTATTGAAGTACTATGTATGTATGTTATTATTTATTGTTAAACCATACTAAAAGCATGATTTGGACATCCTTCACTTGGTAGACATGTAGAATTATGAATCATATTTGACTCATAAATCCTCTTTATTGAATAAGCATTACATTGTTACATTGTCAATGATCTTATATTTAGCAACAATGTGTAAGTTAGTTTTAGTATTCAATAGTTACATTGATGAAATCCTATATATTATTAAGCATTCCTCTAAATTTATACATCCCATTGAGTAGGATGTCATATCACTTGCAATTTACTATTACATTGTGCGCCTTTACAGAAGTAATCCATGTACCTTAGTACCCTATAAGCAATAAATAGTGCCTCAGACAAGTTTAGAGGTATCAGAAATAACATACTTGACTTGGAACTTTTGTTGTTCTGGTTTGCAACCATGGATTGGGATAAAGTAATTGTCTATCACCTAATATGCTTCATATTCTTCAGGTTTGTAGAAAGACAATAAACTTAAACATCATTATGTTAGTTAAAGGTGGCACTCATCTACCTTGTGAGGAAGTTCATTTGTTAGGTGTTGATCATGTTGTTTATATTACTTGTCCCTATTTAATGATTGAATCATAATACCAAAGCAAGCATCTGGCATCTGCTTGCCTAGACAACTTTGTTACTTAAATAGCCACATATTAGATTATTACTAAAATAAAAAACTATTGTATAATGGAATGTGTTTTTCTAGCTACCCACCATATGATGGATATGCCACACTTGCTACTACTGACGCTTTCATTTCCCACTCCACCGTCATCTTGTCAAAGTGGTCAACTAAATGGGCTAAAAAATGTGGTTGTATCCCTCTTTCTCCCACTTGAAATTAGTCTATATCCATCATGTTTATATTTTTCCCTTCTTGCTTATTTTAGGAAGCTTCAAGCAGCCATATTAGCTGCAACAGCTCTGTATATAAGCTGAATATAACCCTAAACTAATGAAAATTTTCTACTGAAATACAAAATTATCTAGTGCTGCTATTTAAGCACTGCTATCCTTAATCCCTTACTTAAGTCCAAAACTGCTGTGTAGTGGATTAGAGAATTTATATAAATATGTTGATTTTGTCTTCTGCCTTCTATACAACCATTGCATATTCTTCCGTCTACCACATATACAGTAAACAAATGGTTGGGAGGTTAAAAGTTCCATTTGTTAAAAGTAAAGAATAAGGTTTTGATAGAAAAATACAAACTGAAATATGATTCATCTTCTTGATCTGAGACATGTTTGGAAACATTAATTTGATACTTCAAATAACTTCTAAGTATGTCCCTGTATTATTGAAATGTGAGAGTGATACATGCTTATGGGGGCATAAAACGTAAAGCAAATATATAAATTTAATAAATTATTGGTTGATAATGTAAAATTGGTTAATTCAATATTTTAATTCTAAATTCTAATTGATATAAACTAAAATAGTTAATTTTTAAATATATCTACAGTTGAATTTCTTTTCTTAATTCTATCTTACTAGTTTTATTGTTTCATTAATAAAATGAATTTTTATTTTGTTCATTTGAAAGTTTCTGAGCTAAATTCAGAATTCCTCTGAATGAAGAAAACTATACAAATGATCAAGATTAAACATTGAAAAGAAGTCTTTGGATTAAGAAAAGATTTGACTCAATGAAAAGCTCAGTTAATTGCTATTAAAAAACCATACAACTGTAGTAAGGATGCTCTTGAATTGTTGAGAAATGATTTACAATCTTGTGGTACTCCATATCCTAGTTTAGATTATAATGATAACACACAATAACCATGTGATGATTATAAATATTCAGTAGAAGATGGTAGCACACAGTCAAGTTCTATGGTATTGTTTACTGATTAACACATTTTCTATTTGGTTTATTGATTATGCTCCCTATTGCTTGTTTTTATTGAATTTTTATGTTCAGTGATGTATAGGAGAAATATGAATTCATATATAGAGAAGAGTGTAAACTTGAATAAATTGAAAAGGTTGTTGACATGGACCTAAAATTGAAGGACAATCTGTTAAATTTTTCTAAAAGTTGTTGACATGGACCTAAAATTGAGACAATGTATTACAATTTCAAAAACAGCCTCCAAAACTGCTGCACAGCCTCCAAAACTGCTGTTGTATAGTGGATTACAGAATTTATATAAATCTATTTTGTATATTAGTGGAACCTCAAATACCCATTATTGCGACATTTACATCTATGCATACAAGTATAACTTTCAAAATTATGCATATTCCCTTTTCAGATGGATATGCCACACTTGCTACTACTGACTCTTTCATTTCTAGCTACCCAACATATGATGGATATGCCACACTTGCTACTACTGACTCTTTCATTTCCCACTCCACTGTCATCTTGTCAAAGTGGTCAACTAAATGGTTGACAAATGTGGTTGTATCCCTCTTTCTCCCACTTGAAACTATTCTCTATCCATCATGTTTATATTTTTCCCTTCTTGCTTATTTTAGGAAGCTTCAAGCAGCCATATTAGCTGCAACAACTCTGTATATAAGCTGAATATAACCCTAAACTAATGAAAATTATCTACTGAAATAAAAAATTATCTACTGATGCTATTATGTATATAACTTTCAAAATTATGTATATAACTTTCATTATTGCCACATTTACGTCTATGCCACATGTACATCTGCTGATTATATTGCAAATAATATCACTATTTCGGCTAATCTGTGTTCCCTCTGAATTTCTTGTATGTACCGTCCCTGACCTTGTCGCTGGCCGTGCAACTCTCTTCAACCTTCACTTGGGCTTACCAGGTATATCTCATGAGCAATACGAATACGTTGAATGTGAATGCCATGTTGAATACTTGCTATTTATGTAGTTTTCCTGTAATGAACCTATTTGATGATGTGTTTGCTACAACCATTTCAAATTTAACTACAATTTAAAATTTGTTGTACACATTTTGGATCTTATGACTGGTTCGGGTAATGGATCTTGTCTTAGCCTACTTCAATACAAGTTATTGCTTTCAACTGCGTAGTCTCATACTAGGTTCGTATGACGGTTTCATTTAAAACACCCACACTAAATTGATATATCGCAGTGTCATTGCTACTATGGCTGCACCCGACCCGAGGTTCCGTATTGTATGGTCGAAAGAGTTGGATGAGGCTCTGGCTGCGGCATTGAGGAGACAATATGACATGGGTAGGTGCGTCGATGGAATATTTACTAGGGACGCGTGGAGGGAGACGCTACACGATTGGCATATCAGGATGGGGAGGAACGAGGGTACATTGGATCAGTTAAAAACTCGGTGGAAGAACCTCAGGAGAGACTATGCAAAGATAAAACTGGTAACCAATAAAAGTGGTGTTGGATGGGATGACAACAGGCACAAGCCAATATTGCCTGACACCCCGGAGTGGAGGGAGGCACTTGCGGTATGTCTAATAATATATACTCCCCTGACTATTATATATTAAATTAAACTTGTTACTTTTGACCTAATCAGTAGTTGTCCCCTATTTTAGGCAAACAGGGAACTAGCGAGACTGATCAACAAGCCATTCTACCACTACCACGACGTCGAGCTGATGGGGGGAGGAACATAGCTAGGGGCCATCATGCAATGTCCTCAACCGAAAGACAACCTCCTTCTGATGTTGCATCTAAAGATGATGTTGCTGTTGACCTAGATGCATCTGATTCATTTGTCATCCCAGAACCAACCGGTCTAGCCGGTTTCACTGAAGATGTGGTTAATTCTGGGACACAAAGTGAGGACACCAATGGCGGATCGCACAACCAAGGTGCTACTGCAACGACTCCCACCACGATCAGACGTAGGAAGTGAGCATCAAGCTTACAGGACAGTTGTGTCCTGTCTAATGATGTTGTGTCTGAATTCACAAAGGTGTTTTCCAAGGTACATGAGATGGACAGCGGAATTACTGCTAGGTGTAATGATAAAGACGAATACCAAACCATTTTGCACCACTTTCATGCAACCTACCCTGACGCCCCTGTCCCAGTTTTTACCACTCTTGTGCATGCCATAAAAGATCCATCTAACCGTAATATTTACCTAAGCCTTATGGACACCCCACACAAAATTACCATTTGGTTGCAAGACTTGTAGGAAATGAAGAACACAGCTTCTGCATCACAATCACCCTTCACGCCACAATCTACACCGTACTTTTGAGGTTGACTAATTTAATAAGTAAATCAGTATCCTGCCTTTTATTTGATGAACTTTATCAGAAGTTGTTGTTGTACTATTTTATTCAGTTGTTGTTGTACTATTTTATTCTGTAGGGAACAAGCTCTGAACTATAGTACTATGTAATGGTTTTAATGGAACAAGCCATAATTTCATATCTGCAATATCTTGATATTTCCCTGATGCAGATAATTGCTTTTAATTATAGACGTTATGGCTGGTATGCATCAATATGAAACAACTGATGACATTCTACAACTACTGCATGTTATGTCTGCTCCGACTTATGACATTGGTAACGCAATATCCTACCAAATAGCCGACCAAATTTCCCACAATATCATGGGAAATTCAGACACCTCAACCACACACCAACCAATACCGATATCGGTTAGTATTAGGAGCGGCCATCAAAAGGTTTTCGAAATAATAACCAGCCATGAAAGGAGGGCGTACTGTTACGACCCATATCAGGGTTAGTCAATAAATACCTCGAATTACGTGAAACACCTCAATTAGTGCTAAGTATATAGTTAAACATCATGGTTAATTAAAATAAGCTAAGTCATGAATTAATAGCTAAAATTGATTCATCTGAGATAATTAATGATAATATCAATGTTGATCGTTAGGTTGAATAAGTTGCATTAAGTAACCATATGCAATTAGTGATTTTACTAGTTGTGACATGTTAATTTGTATATTTTCTTGCCTTAGGGTTGTAGAGAATCTCGCGCTTGAAACATTGCAAGAAAAATCATCCGAATTGGACCTACGAGTCGAAAGTTGTGACACTTTTGGGTTCTTGGGCTGATTTCTGCAATTTACCCAATTATTATCTTTTTAACCCCAACATTTCTTTTCTTCCTTGTCTCATTGTCTTTCTCACCCGATAGAACAGGGAAGGCGGCGCACAGTAGCGCGCGACCTGCAGAGGAAAGGGAGGCGATGGCTGGGCGATTCTCAGCCCTTAGCCCCGATTTGGCTACGCCCACCTCTCCTCTACCTCCGCCTTCTTCTTTCTCTCTTCCTTCTCCATTCTTTCCTCCTCTATCGCTCCGTCCTAGCAGGTGCCGACCTGCAGTAGCAGTTGCCGGCGGCCAGGCGCTGTGGCTCAGCTAGGAGCCACCTTGGGCGCAACTAGTATCACTAAATGGCCGCTATGACTCCGTCTTTGAGGTCTCTACTCGAAATCATAGCCAAAGGTTACAGCAGCGCCTAGCAAGACTCCCTTCCACCTATACGTGAGGTGAAGAAGCCGCTTCTTGCAGTAGTAGGTCCGACCTGGGGCCACCTAGGGCGCGATCTAGCATCGAAATTGACGCCAACGAATCCACCTTGAGGTCCAGACCACAAATCCGCAACCAATAGCCAAGTATTAGCACCAGCTGAGCTTGATCCCAACCTGTACGTGTGTGCGTGCACTGTTCCATTGCAACAGGTTCGTTTTAGTTTCCAGTCAGTGCGTCGTTCGGCCGAGTTGCGTATGATTCGGCCGAGTTTCTTTATTAAGGATGACGAACATCGTTTTGATCGGCCGAATTGGGTGTGATTCGGCCGAGTTTCCCTTTATAGGTTATTGAGCAGGGTTCTGATCGGCCGAGTTACAGGCGGATCGGCCGAGTTTCCGGCCAATCGGCCGAATTCCCAGATTGGTCGGCCGAGTTCCTGAAGTGTGAGTAGTAGTTCATTTAGAAATCATTATTTAACTCAATTTAAATGCTTAATTACTTCTGTATCAGTTAGTATAACTTTTAAACAGTGTAGTACATACAATAGAGCATGTTAGATTCATTGGAACTTGAAATACTTGATATGCTTAATGAAAATGATGAAATTTCTAGTATTATAGTTGCAATGTATTTGCTGATTTAAAAGTAGATGTTTAGCATTGACACTGGATAAATGATACTGAATCATGTTTAAGGATGACAAAGGATATACATGTGTTTCAAGTGAATATTCAGAATGTGCAATATGCATGAAATGTGATATTCCTGTTTATATGGTTATATGTTAATCAGTTAATAGACTTAGGTGCCCTAACACCGTAGAACCCCTTTGAGAGGTCTGCACCAGGGGGATGAAACTCGTGTTCAACATCAACGCGTGCGATGTCACGGTGGCATGAGGATGGAAAGGCAGTGTTCAAAAACAACGCGTGCGATGTCACGGTGGAACTGGAGTAAATAGGGGTTATTCAACAACAACGCGTGCGATGTCACGGTGGTAACCTGGTAAGACTCTCCGCCTGTGTGCTCAGGTTTGAGGAGGAGTCTAGAGTTCACTCTTTTGAGAGTGTAGTGAGGCCGATGAGCCTGAAGGCCGATGAGCATGTGGGCCCTGTAGCAGACCGGGGTGGAAGTCAGACTTAGCATTCCCCGGGTGTGTCGCTAAGTCTTGTACGGTGGAATCGTAGTTTGCTACGGATCTTTATATGTAGAGTACACTGCATATGATTAGGGCATAATAATATAAATTGATACTCATATAGGATCACAGTAAATTAAAGTATTCGAACTTTTATACTATTTCTTTATATCTGTTTATTTGTTCAAATTATCTGTTATGGCATGGAAATGTGATTATATCTGCAAATCTGTTATGTCATTAGAACTGCCCTGCTTGTACTGTATTTATGTTTATTTCAATTTTATAAACCTGATGAGTTGTTTAGTGATAGCTAAATGAAATGCTATTCACTGAGCGAGTAGGCTCATACCTCTACTCAAAACATTTTCAGGTTATCAACATCACAGGAATTTGAAGGATCCGTTCAACCTAATGCTCGGTCTATAGAAGGTTTATGTAGTTAGTAGTTAGAGGTCTCTTAGTCTTTCCCCTCGATCCTTGGGACATGGTGTGGGTGAGAGAGAATGTGTATAAAGATGTAAATTAATTGTTATGCTTTATTTTATGTCGAACAATGTAATATGCTGTAGACTTTGTTTATATTACTAGTCAGTTTAATAAAAATGCTTCCGCAGATTGTTTAGCTTCATTTTACAGCATAAATCAGTTTATCTTTTTAATGTCTTTAAAATAGTTTAAAAAGTTATGAGAGGTTTGGCTTGTGAGTAATCCCTCCGTCGCACCCTAATCTCGTGGATTGAGGTTAGTGTGAGATTCGGGTATGACATCTTGGTATCAGAGAATATGTTGAGTATGTGAATACTCTAAATCAAGGTCAGGGGACGATAAGAGACCAATAGGATTAAGGTTTAAGAGTTTTCCTTCTGTCTGTAGTTTTCTAACTGGAAGTGTTCTGTTATACTATTATAGATGGCAGGAAAAGGATGTGGTCACGAGAACCAAGTAAAGAGTTTTAAGTTGAGTCGTTAAGAATTATTAAGGTCAAAAGATAAAGTTATAAGTGAGACGAATAATAAATGATGAGTTTTAGCTCTGGAAAGTCTGAGTGTTTAGATACCCTGGCCAGGTGTCTGAATACTTAGATTGACTAGTATCAAGCTACTCTGTCTGTTCTTCTCTGGATGCCCTGGCCAGGTATGCAGAGGAAGGATAGGCTAGAGAGAAACCCTAGAAATCTTAGGGTTATGAGATAAGAAATTAATGTAGGAATAAGAGATTACATATAGGATGCGATATAACTCTTACTTGATTTTGCTTATTTGATATAAAGATCACTAGAAATGCTCTTATATGCATGAAATTAAATTTTTTCAGCTTGTAAAGTAAATATGGTTCTTTTATATTGTTGTGTCATGAAGTGAATTGTTTAATGTTTGTTTTCTTTGTATTAAAGTAGACCCGAAATTATGTATAAATGAGTTTACCCTAAGTGGATATTCTTTCCACATGTTTAAGATTAATAGGGGTTGATTAATCTCGAGTAGCTCTTGGCTTCAGGACTACAGGTTCGGCCTGGTCCGGCTGGCAGGATGCGTTACTGGGATCTAATGACTCCTATTAACAATAAAATAAGAGTAGACTCTGGATGAATTAGACCCGTAACATAGTGAGAATGTATATACACTAGGATGTTTTAACTATGATAAGAAGTCTAAATGTTCTTTTGTCTTAAGAATTAGGGTTTGAGAAGCATAGACCCTAATCGGCCCAAAATAGGGTTTTGATGATACATAAACACAAAATTTGATAAGTAAAGTGTCTCAGTAAATGATTTTTAGTATTTTATGTGTAACTCTGATTTAGCTCAAATTTGTATATGATTTGGATATATAAAATTTAAACAATATTAAAAAATATCAGATTTTTTGAAGAATGTTCTGACCTATTTATCGGCCGAGTTTCAAACTCGACAGATCACATTTTCAGAATGATATAGCAGTGTTGTAATTGAATTTTATCTTTTTATTTGTATATTCAATTGATCTCAAATTTTAACTGTGCTTGAAAAACACAATTTTAGACACTCTGTTAAATTGGCGTAATTTTTGGTTGAATTTTGATCTCTACAGTGAGGGTGTCGGCCGAGTTTACAACTCAACCGAATCTGCTGCAGACTGCAATATAGCAGTGCACTGTTTGATTTTTAATTATTTATTGGTAATTAGAAATGATCTCAAATTTTTACTGGAGGTCTGAAACTTCATTAGGTATAACATATAAAATTTCCAGAAATTTTTGGAGCTTCTGTTAGCTATTGAATAAACGAATTACAGAAACTATTGTGAAAACTGAATTTTCAGCCAGTATAATTAAAGTTGAGTATTGGGTTAATATGCTATTGACCCAAGCAGCTCAAATTGATCTATATGATCGACCACACCCACACACAATAATGCTATGTTACTGATAAGGACCAAACCCTAGAATGATTAGAGTTGTAGTAGTTCAAGGGATATCACTAGTGATTTAACCTTGAATACTAGTATCTATGTAAAATAAGACCTTGAGATTTGATCTATGAAAAGTAAGCTGGCTTTGATAGTGATCTAGGGTTTATAGGTAGCTAATCTGAACGGTACATGAATAACATGAAATGACTTAGAGAATAGAGTAAAACATAAAATTGAAATGTAACAATAAGAAAGTAGCATAGAATGCGGAGTATTATCCGATATATGATCTAAAGATAGCTGATGTAGTTCATGTTTTTAAGACATGGCGTCATTATCTTTATGATGCGACAATAGATTATCACCCTGGTAAAGAGAATGTGGTAGCTGATGCTTTCAGCAGAAAGTCAAGTTCAACAACTAATGCATTCTCTATGGCAGGTTTCAATAGAGACCTGTTAGTAGAAATGTGGAAGTTGAACTTAGGCTTAGGGGTGACAACAAAGAGTGATTTGATTGTACAGATGTAAGTTAAGCCTACTTCTTATGATCAGATCAAGGAACTACAATAGGGGATAGTGAGTTAAACCAGACCATGCATGACATGATAGGAGGAAAAGAGATCAGAGTTTAAGTTTTTAAGATGATAAGGTGTTGTATTAGCATGACATGTTGTGTGTACCCCGAGATAGTGAGTTGAAAGAAAAGATTCTTATGGAAGTGCATGTTTTGGTGTATGTTATGCTTTCAGGAAAACACTAAGATGTATATGAATGTCAAGGAATTGAAACAGATGGTTAGATATACAGAAGGATGTAGCTGAGTATGTGGTTAAAAGTAGTGTGTACCAGTAGGTTAAGGCTGAACCCTAGAAATCTATAGCTACCTTGTAATCTTTTTCTATGCCTGTATGGGAATGGGAATTTATCACAATGGATTTTTTGGTAAGATTACCCAGGACACCTAGAGGTTGTGATTTGATATGAATGATTGTGGATAGACTAATTTAGTCTTCTCGCTTTCTTCATATTAAGTCAACCTTTGATGTCTCGAAACTTGACTAAGATATACATGGATAAAATAATTAGGTTGCCTGGTAATCCAGTTTCAATCATATCTTATTGAGATCCTAAGTTCACATCTAGGTTGTGGAAATAGTTGCATCGTGCTTCGGGCACAAAGTTAAGAGTCAGTGTAACCTTTTCATCCGCAGACGGATGGTTAGTCTGAGAGAACCATTCAGACTCTTGAGGACATGCTGAGAGCATGTGTTATGCATCTCAGTGGAAGTTGGGAAGAACATTTAAGTCTTATAGAGTTTGCTTAGTGTGAATGTTGAAGTTTAGAAGTACACAACTAATAATGGTTCGGTTTGAATATAAACCCAGGCAATACAAATTTGGTAAACCATTAGGTGCATGATTTCAAGATAGTAAGATAGCATTAAAATATGCAAATAAACCTAGTTGCATGCTTCTTGTTATGTTAATGTGTGTGACTTAACATTTACTTGAATTGGCACATTTCTCTGAGATATCATTAGAAATTCTCAAGTACTTTTAAATATTTGTGTAATGATACGAAAATAACTCTTAATTGAGTTATGTGATGCACAAACCAGGATTTGGGTTAATGTACACACTCTTTGAGAAATTTTAGATAATTGATAAATATTACAGATGGTTTCTTATAGGTGAAGTAAATTACTCTTATTGGTGTAATAAGATGTTCAATTACATGAATTCAGTATGTATGTGCCAAAATTGATTTGAGTTTGGGATATTTATGAATTTTAAATCTGCATGCATGCATGATATAAAAATTACTCAGTAATTACAATGATTTTGAATATACTGCTTTGCCAGTTCTAGAATGATACCGTATTGTGATTTGAATTGCAACCAAACAGATGAGATAACGGAAACCCTAAGAATAGGGTGTTGCCATGTGACAAGTGAATGAGATAACCCTAAGAATAGGGTGTTGGCATGTGATGAATGAATAAGGCAAATGAAACCCTAAGGATAGGGTGTACGATGAATCAAGTATTTTGATATCAATTTTCATTATGAGATGTGATGATGTTTAACAGTTAAATTGCATGATTTTATTTTAGTACCAAATTGACATGCATTTTGTTTATTTAAGAATTTTAGTTTGTCTGCATGTATAGTATGATAATTTCTCAGTAATTACCATAAATTGAGATACTGTTATAACAGTTCTACAAAGACAATGTTTTGTGGTTTGATCTGGAATTAGATCAGATGTGTCCTATGTTCAGGGACCAATACAAATAGGTGATCTGAGGATCAAGAAACTTAAGAATCGTGAGATACCTTAGAGAAGGTTTTATGGAAAAACTACAACCTAGAAGGAGCCACATGGGAAGTTTTGGGGTTAGATGTGCGTAACAAGTTTCCTTTTCTCTTTTAGGAATTTCGGGACGAAATTCTTATAAGGGAGGGAGATTGTTACGACCCATATCAGGGTTAGTCAATAAATACCTCGAATTACGTGAAACACCTCAATTAGTGCTAAGTATATAGTTAAACATCATGGTTAATTAAAATAAGCTAAGTCATGAATTAATAGCTGAAATTGATTCATCTGAGATAATTAATGATAATATCAATGTTGATCGTTAGGTTGAATAAGTTGCATTAAGTACCCATATGCAATTAGTGATTTGACTAGTTGTGACATGTTAATTTGTATATTTTCTTGCCTTATGGTTGTAGAGAATCTCGCGCTTGAAACATTGCAAGAAAAATCATCCGAATTGGACCTACGAGTCGAAAGTTGTGACACTTTTGGGTTCTTGGGCTGATTTCTGCAATTTACCCAATTATTATTTTTTAACCCCAACATTTCTTTTCTTCCTTATCTCATTGTCTTTCTCACCCGATAGAACAGGGAAGGCAGCGCACAGTAGCGCGCGACCTGCAGAGGAAAGGGAGGCGATGGCTGGGCGATTCTCAGCCCTTAGCCCCGATTTGGCTACGCCCACCTCTCCTCTACCTCCGCCTTCTTCTTTCTCTCTTCCTTCTCCATTCTTTCCTCCTCTATCGCTCCGTCCTAGCAGGTGCCGACCTGCAGTAGCAGTTGCCGGCGGCCAGGCGTTGTGGCTCAGCTAGGAGCCACCTTGGGCGCAACTCGTATCACTAAATGGCCGCTATGACTCCGTCTTTGAGGTCTCTACTCGAAATCATAGCCAAAGGTTACAGCAGCGCCTAGCAAGACTCCCTTCCACCTATACGTGAGGTGAAGAAGCCGCTTCTTGCAGTAGTAGGTCCGACCTGGGGCCACCTAGGGCGCGATCTAGCATCGAAATTGACGCCAACGAATCCACCTTGAGGTCCAGACCACAAATCCGCAACCAATAGCCAAGTATTAGCACCAGCTGAGCTTGATCCCAACCTGTACGTGTGTGCGTGCACTGTTCCATTGCAACAGGTTCGTTTTAGTTTCCACTCAGTGCGTCGTTCGGCCGAGTTGCGTATGATTCGGCCGAGTTTCTTTATTAAGGATGATGAACATTGTTTTGATCGGCCGAATTGGGTGTGATTCGGCCGAGTTTCCCTTTATAGGTTATCGAGCAGGGTTCTGATCGTCCGAGTTGCAGGCGGATCGGCCGAGTTTCCGGCCAATCAGCCGAATTCCCAGATTGGTCGGCCGAGTTCCAGAAGTGTGAGTAGTAGTTCATTTAGAAATCATTATTTAACTCAATTTAAATGCTTAATTACTTATGTATCAGTTAGTATAACTTTTAAATAGTGTAGTACATACAATAGAGCATGTTAGATTCATTGGAACTTGAAATACTTGATATGCTTAATGAAAATGATGAAATTTCTAGTATTATAGTTGCAATGTATTTGCTGATTTAAAAGTAGATGTTTAGCATTGACACTGGATAAATGATACTGAATCATGTTTAAGGATGACAAAGGATATACATGTGTTTCAAGTGAATATTCAGAATGTGCAATATGCATGAAATGTGATATTCCTGTTTATATGGTTATATGTTAATCAGTTAATAGACTTAGGTGCCCTAACACCGTAGAACCCCTTTGAGAGGTCTGCACCAGGGGGGTGAAACTCGTGTTCAACATCAACGCGTGCGATGTCACGGTGGCACGAGGATGGAAAGACAGTGTTCAACAACAACGCGTGCGATGTCACGGTGGCACTGGAGTAAATAGGGGTTATTCAACAACAACGCGTGCGATGTCACGGTGGTAACCCGGTAAGACTCTCCGCCTGTGTGCTCAGGTTTGAGGAGGAGTCTAGAGTTCACTCTTTTGAGAGTGTAGTGAGGCCGATGAGCCTGAAGGCCGATGAGCATGTGGGCCCTGTAGCAGACCAGGGCGGAAGTCAGACTTAGCATTCCCCGGGTGTGTCGCTAAGTCTTGTACGGTGGGATCGTAGTTCGTTAAGGATCTTTATATGCAGAGTACACTGCATATGATTAGGGCATAATAATATAAATTGATACTCATATAGGATCACAGTAAATTAAAGTATTCAAACTTTTGTACTATTTCTTTATATCTGTTTATTTGTTCAAATTATCTGTTATGGCATGGAAATGTGATTATATCTGCAAATCTGTTATGTCATTAGAACTGCCCTGCTTGTACTGTATTTATGTTTATTTCAATTTTATAAACCTGATGAGTTGTTTAGTGATAGCTAAATGAAATGCTATTCACTGAGCGAGTAGGCTCATACCTCTACTCAAAACATTTTCAGGTTATCAACATCACAGGAATTTGAAGGATTTGTTCAACCTAACGCTCGGTCTGTAGAAGGTTTATGTAGTTAGTAGTTAGAGGTCTCTTAGTCTTTCCCCTCGATCCTTGGGATATGGTGTGGGTGAGAGAGAATGTGTATAAAGATGTAAATTAATTGTTATGCTTTATTTTATGTCGAACAATGTAATATGTTGTAGACTTTGTTTATATTACTAGTCAGTTTAATAAAAATGCTTCCGCAGATTGTTTAGCTTCATTTTACAGCATAAATCAGTTTATCTTTTTAATGTCTTTAAAATAGTTTAAAAAGTTATGAGAGGTTTGGCTTGTGAGTAATCCCTCCGTCGCACCCTAATCTCGTGGATTGAGGTTAGTGTGAGATCGGGGTATGACACGTACGATCTGTATCGTATGCTACCCAACACAGTTTTAGCGTTTGTTGACAAACTTGAGGGCCGAGGTTTGTTGAAAAGTACAAGAGGTGTGTCATCAGTGGAGGCAGTTTGCTACTTCCTTCAGATGGTTGGCCATGGCCATACCAACTGTGTTCTTGCTGAGGACTACATTCACAGTGGTGAGACCATAAGTAGAAAGTTTAACGAGGTGTTGGATGCAGTGTGTGCTTTGTGCAGTGAATATATTGTCATGCCAACTGCATCCACAACTCCGCACCGCTGCATCGGGGAGAGTTCAAGATTTTACCCTTACTTCAAGGTATGACCATCACTTAGTTGACCATTGTCCATTCCATTGTTAATATAACCACTATCGTCATCGTTGAGTTTGGTATTTACTTGCGTTTTTCTTATATACTTGTCTTAGGATGCCATTGGGGCAATTGACGGGACACACATCCCCGTTTTGGTGAAGCGCGAAAAGCAGAACCGATATAGAAATAGAAATGGGAATGTTTCCATGAATGTCATGGCTGCAGTCGACTTCTCAATGGAGTTTACATATATAATGACTGGTTGGGAGGGATCTGCTGCTGACCAAAGGGTACTTCAGGCAGCTACAACCACAGGCGGGTTCAAAGTACCCGCTGGGAAGTACTATCTTGTTGATGCAGGGTACGCCAACACCAGGCAATTTCTTGCACCATATCGAAATGTTGCTTACCATATAGCAGAGTATCGGGGTAACAGAGGCTCATACACAAGAAAAAAGGAAATGTTCAACCACCGTCATGCTCAACTACGTAACGTTGTCGAGCGAGCCTTTGGTGTGTTGAAGAAGAGGTTTTCATACTTTCGTAAAGGAGCAACTTTTCCCGTGCAGTCTCAGTCTCGGATTGTAATGGCTTGTTGTATCATTCACAATTTTATCTGACACCAAAATGATGGCGATCCTATGATGGACGAAAACTTGGATGACCCTCATACTACCACTGATATCTCGAACGAATTGAGTTCTCTGCAACAAACAAGCCAGGTCGATGCTAGAGAGGGAGATGTCTTGCGCGAAACTGTTGCCAATTCTATGTGGGCAAATCAGTGATTTATACATTTCTTTTGTAACTTGTATACATTGAAACATGTTGTACAACATGTTTCACTTACTCCCTTATCTGTGTAACCTAACAACCAACTTTTGTTCTCAAACTTTATTGTTCATCGTTTTATTTGCCTACTTATAAACAATGTGAAATTATGTCTCATTAGGTTTTCTGTCTAAAAATGGACAAAGACATGCCGTCGTGCCCATGTGGTCTGCAGTGCACCGTACGAGTGTACATGGATGCCACATATGCGACAAATGGACGATTTGAAGACAACAATCCCCACAGGCCATATTTTACATGTGGTAGGGGTCTTGTACAAACCAGATGCCATATGAGGTTGCCCGCGCAGCAAGTACCACCTATAGTGGCTACGCTGACTGCAATTAGGGATGCAATGGTATCACAACTCGCATATGCACGTAGAGAACGTAAGTTCTGGTCAGAACATACGGCCTTTGTCTGTTCAAGCAGAGCAGACACAAATAGGTTACAAGAAGAAATTTCAAGTATGCGGGAGAGGTGTCGATATCTTCGCCACCGACTTCAAATTACGAGCGATAATGACTCTTCATCAGAAGAAGATGGATACAATACGTCATAGATATACTATATTATGATATGTCTAAATGAACTCCACTTTTCTGTTGCAAAAATTAGCTACTCGGTCTTCATATTATCTTTGAAAACTATGTCATCAACCCGATATTTTTCTATTAATCGTCAATTCTATTTTATTAGATGTCGATGATTCCATCTGAGGTTCCGAGGTGTGATTGTGGGCTAAATGCAGCCTTACGGCTTAACACAGAGGATGCAGGGTTATATGACTTTGCCATTTTGAGTCAAAGGCCGGGCGAAATGTATTACATATGCCCTACTCGTGAGGTGTGATAGTACATCAATAAATAATATACTATCCTTGTCGAGGCTCCGCATTCTTTGCCATTAACTTGTACCTCGTACTACATTTTAGGGAAAAGACCGATGCAGATACTTCCATTGGGCAGTCGATCTCCCCCCAACAATTGATTCATTGAAAGCGGAGATTATGTTACTAACTGTTGAGTGCAAGTCAGTGTGGGGTCAGGCGATGAACATGAAGGACTTTGTTGAAATTCATTACAACTACGATGAATTATACGCTACGAAAAAGTATGAGCATGAGGTTTTAGAACGCAACGTTGCCAGTCTTGAGGAAGATTGTCGTATGCTTCTCGACATCCCTTCACCTCAAATGACTCCATGACGTTGAATGGCAAATGCATTTACATTGTCTTCTCTGTTTAGAATGACTATCAATGGATGTTATGAACATCATACACTTTTGTTTAATTTAGGCACTTTTATAAACGTCATATTACATTTTAAGCGGTATGAAATTTTTCTTCATGTTGATGAGTGTTTTAGTAATGATGTATATTATTATTCGAATTTTTTCTTCACGTTAGCTCTAACCAAATAATACAATTAATTGTGATATACACCCTTACTTTTTGAAAAATATATTACTTACAGAATCTGTGATATGGCTGGCCAACCGCCGACACCGTCTTTTATCTGGTCGCACGAGCTTGATATGGTTCTCAGGGGTTTGATGAGAACCCAATATCACGTGGGTAGATGTGTGAATGGAGTATACTCTACACAGGCTTGGATGGAGGCATGACACCAGTTCGTATACATAACTGAAAGCCCTTACATTTCATTGCCTGAGTTGCAAATGCGATGGCAATACATCAAGAGAGAGTTTGTAAGAGACAATATGTTCATATTGGCAGATTTATTGCCTCCCCCCACATTGGCCGCGCAACAAGGCATTGAACGCAACTTCTTGACGACGCGTCGCACTTACCCACTAGGGATTTTTTTAGCACTGACAATTGAAATAAACAAATGAACTTGTAACATTTGTGCTAAATGTAGTTGTGTTTTTGCGTCGAAACAATTTACATTGTCTACTTATGTGTTGCATTATTATATGTTGCTACCATAATGCGATCAAATTTCCTACTTCATTATTATCTTATTGCCACAGTTACTTTACAAATTATGTTATTTGTTCATACCTTTGTTTTTATTAATTATAGATGTCGACATCGCGTGCAAAGGAAAAGGCAACGACAAAATTTGAAAAACTTTTGAAGTCACCAGAAAAAAAATCATAAATTTGTTGAAGATAACCTTTTATGCAAAAAACCATGTTGCGAGCCTCCACGCGATGACGGCCCAAATGAGAGAGACGAACAAGCCAAAGGAACAAGCCAAATGAGGGCCCAAATGTTGCGAGCCTTGTTTCCTCCTACTCACCATCTGCCGTTGCTGTTCGACTGGCCAAAAGACGACAGCAAACAGGAAACAAATTAGGTGTTGGACGAACCCTGTCTTGTGTCGTGGGAAGAGTACGACGAGGCCATGAAGAACGACGAGGCATGAAGTTGCCTGCTTGATCACCAGCTTAGATTGTGTAAATATGTCGTTGTCTAGGTCCAGGGCAGACCTCTCGTTTCATTTTCTATGTTACATATGTATTTGCCCGAGAACCAACAATATATTATCTTTTAATTTATGTGGTATTACGTTCTGCTACAGACATGCTACACACCTTTGCTACTATTTAATTTAAATACATTAATTATATTATGTATTTGTTATTTAGTATATAATACAGTTCAACCAACTTCTGCTTAAGCGGCAACACAACTACACATACCTTATTCTTTGAAGATAACCTTGTATTCATAAATATACAAAATAACACCTACACAACACAAATAAAATATATATTTAATATATTCTAAACTTACGTTGAAATGACATCACAAATACACATTCTGCGTACTTGTTCAAACAGTGATGCAAGAACATGACAGAATAAACAGATACTGACTACGCTGCCAAACAGAATCAGACTTCCAGCCAAACAGATTCAGACTGCAGTCAGACTGTAATCAGACCAACTGACCAGAATCAGACTGCGTTGCCAAATAAAGCCAGACTGCATCCTGACTGTCCCAGCACCGGAATCCAGACTAACCCTGACTAACCCAGTCCAGATTCCAGAATCCCAGTCCTGTGCCAGACGCAGGCTAAGTGGATGGAGGAGTTTTGCCGTCAGAAGAGAGAAGCGTCGCACACACGCAGTGGGTTGGCGGGGGCAGCAGCACACGGGTGGGCCAAGAACGGCTAGTGAGACTGCTGCAATCTTATATGAGGGAATATTATGCAAGATTTTATTTGTAGTACTGAGAAAGTGGTTGGTGTGGGAGTCGTCTCCAACAAAAGAGGGCAGGTGGCACAGCGCGCGCTCGGCTACCGAGAACTGTGCATAGATGACGTGATGTCAGTTACGTGATTATACATTATTTGCTCATGACTACCGGAATTGGAATGTAAGCGGCCAAAGTAGGCCTTAACCCTTCTCGGAAACAGAAGCGCCGGCACATAGGCTGCCAGTACCGGCCACGCTGCGGCGCCACTTGTCCCGTTCTCCTACATCATGGAAGCAGCGATCGAGGAATTGCCGAGCCGTCGGGTGTCCAACCCAGTTGCGGGTAGCGTGAACGACCACCGCCCTGTAGTCCTCCTACTGGATGTACTGCCGGACTTTTTCTATAACACCTTATCGAGGAAGTTCCATTTCCTCAAACCCTGGGAGGCCAAGGAATTCGCAACCCGGCACGATTTCCTCGCCGCCCATGCCGACTCCATCGAGGTCATACTCTGCTCGCCGCCGGCCATCATGGTGGACGCAGAGACCATGGCCCAACTCCCGCGGCTCCGCTGCATCGTATCTCCCAGCGCCGGATTGAACCACGTCGACGTCGGTGAGTGCCGCCGCCGCGGGATTGCCGTCGCCAACGCCGGTGAGGTGTTTACTGACGATGTGGCGGACTACGCTGTCGGCCTATTGCTCGACGTCCTGCGTGGGATTTCTGCGGCCGATAGATACGTACGGAAGGGGCTCTGGGCTGCCAAGGGGGATTATCCTCTGGGTACCAAGGTTTTCTTTTTTCCTTCTATAACCTTTCTTCCGCATGCCATACAATTTAGATGGTGGTAAAATGTAGATTTTGGATTCATTAAATCGCGGGGACCCCTCACTAGTTATTAGGAGGCTGGGTTGAGAGTCACGGCGTAACAGAGTGGCTGCAACTGCCAGCAGTGTTCCACAGCATCATTTTTCTGGGACTACTGTATCCCGCATTCCCCAAGAAGAATGCACTAAGGGAGGGGGAAAGCAATATAAAAAAATGTGAGAATTCAATGTACTAGGATAAATCAACCTTAGTTATTTTGAATAAAAAGTTAAGAGTACCGAAGTGAGCAACAAGATCCTTTCAAAAAGGACCGTTATAGATTTGCACCCAACCTCGATGAAATCATCTCTCCCAATCAATTTGCAAAATAAAATAGGATGGCTACCTATTCGCAAGTGAATGCATCCACTATCACTTCCCACAGAATAACCCACTTGCCATCTTAACTTCGAAAAAGCTTTTGACCTTATAAAATGGTTTTTTTTGTAGACACTTGCCACACAAAACGAGACTACTCAAAACAAAACACTGAACAAACACAAATTAATCACCGATATTAAAACTGACACAGAAGGAAAGACAAATAAAATTCCAAATGTATTCACATTCCAAAGTAAAATTTCACAAAGGCCCAAACTTTCCATTTATTCATATCAGGCAACCGTAGAAGAGTTCAGTGGCTTCAACCCCAACTTAACCTTAGTGGCCACAACCAGGCCTAAAATATCACAAAGACCATTACAAGGCCACATTCCTTGCATGAATTTTACATTTACCTGAAATTCTGCAATCCACACCACATGACAATAACACAACTCCATTCCAAATTTCAATTCAAAATTCAAAGGCATGTGAAAATTGTGTGTATTATAAGTTTAGGCATAAAAAGACTTCATGCATACATAAGCTATTTTTTATTAACAACTTAATTCCAATGAAATCCAACAGTAAAACAGTTAAGAAAATATCTCGATGTTGTCTTAGAAAAACTCCCAAACAGTAAAGAACATCTTGCATCTCATTTTCCCACCACATGGCACTCAAATACCTTAAAAGAATAACACTTTTATATACTTCAAAAATTCAGCCTTATACTATTAAGTCTGGCCCAATTCACCAAGCTAGGGCTCAACAAGGCCCAATCACCATATAAAGCCATAACAAGGCTAAGTCCACGTAGGGACCTCATATTCACTTGTAATTTTTGCACATATCCTCACGAGACAGTATCAAGATAGCACAAATTTTTAGATCCAAACTCCCAATGATGAGAAAGTTATGCTAGATACATGATTCAGGCCCAAAAGGGCATTTAGGTACATAAATGAGTTACTTTTATATGATAAACTTAGTTCAAAAGAAATTCCACAAAGATAGTAATTTGGAAAATATCTTATAATCATTCTAGAATCACTCCCAAACAGTAATAATCTCCATGGAATTCGTTTTTGATTATATATTATCAAGGTATCATGAAATGTGACCTTTTTAGGCAAAATACCAAATTTCGAATTTCTTGCCCATACTCAGTTAAGTGTCCATAAGTTTAACATCAAGGCATGTTTAAGAGATTAAATATAACATGCAAATTCGAATTTCATCCTTTTTAACCAAATTATTCCATAAGAAGATCGTCTTTTAGGCTTACATATCAATTCTAGCAAGATTAGGGTTGGTATGTGAATGTAGGCAAGAAACGCGTCAAGAAGTTATATCAAACACCTCAAGGACAGTGGAAGCAAGGTCTACACCTAAGCACCACAATCAAGATGCAAAAGCTCCAATTATTACTTCCCAAAGCTTCAAAGAAGGTTCTAAGCAAGCAAGCCGCGAACTCAATTCAAGATCCGGGCTTTCACTCTACAAAATTGCAAAAAAAACCCTCCTCCATGAACATAGGGTAATTAAGGGCAAGAGGGAAAAAAAACAAATGTTTTAGGCACTAGTAGCTTTATATAAGGGACAAACCAAGGAAGAAGGTGGGTGAACAACAAGAATCAGATGAGAAGAGAGAAGGTTACTTGGATCAGGGTCTAGACTAAGCAAACGAGGTTTATAATCACCAAAGGAAGAGGAAAAAGAAGCGTGCATGAATTGCATGTCTCATGCATATGTATGTCATCTGCAACTTTTCATCGTCATATGCTCTTCGTCGACCGATGCTCGATCATGAGTAAGCTCGACGATAATTGCTGCTTCTCCATTGCCTCATCTTCAACAACAACAACTCAGATGAGAAGCAAGGAGGGGAAGGGTTGGGGTGTTTATAGGCTTGGAGCGGAGTGGGAGAGGAAGGACAAAGCTATCGCGACGCTGGTCAACTTAGATCTCATCGGTCAAGTGTACAAGTTCCTCGTTGATTCGTGGTTACTGATCAGTTGTTGCTTGATGACACCAGGGTAATCAATCATGGCATTGCTGTTCTCTCGTCTGTTTAGAGAACGTCGACATCATCTGTTCATGATGTTTTCCTATCGGTTCTCCTTTGGCCTTTGGTTCTACAAGATGTTGCCTCCTCGTCGGATATTGCGTGACCATCGGTAGCGTGGGGGACTCTTGTTGGTCCACACATGTGAGGAACTTTGTCAGTTTGTGTGCGACCACTCCCTTGCTGGTCTCTCTCTTTCTCTCATCGATTGGTTACACGTAGATCTCGTTGATTGGTGAGGCCGTTGCCATCGGTTTGTTCCCCGATGAGATTACAATGTGTGATCTAAAAGTCGTATGTTGCATAGGTCGCTGTGCCTGCCCATTGGTTGCCAACCACTAACCAAACAAGGCCCAAGGTCACGCTAGTTCCCACCGCCATACACACACACCATTAAGCGTAGCTAGGTTTTCCGGTTAGCAAGGGTTTAAAAACCTTATAAAGCTAGGAACAAAGACGTGGAACCAAAAGCATATTAACCAAGTTTGAGAAATATAAACAAGACAAGATATGATGCGATCAAATTATAATTAAAACCTCTACACAGGTGTAATTGCACTCAAGTCCTCAAAAGCGAACTAAATTGCAAGATAGAGCAACAAAGTGAAAAAATGGCTCAAATTAAAAATACAACCTCATCAATCGGTTTAAAATGCAAACAATTTAATTAAGATAACTAAACACTCGATTGAGATAATCAAGCATATTTAACTAGGTCCCAAGGTGGTTGGGATATCATGAATTTGCACCTTTCAGGCCTTTGCTTTGCCATTAAATCTTCAAACAATCTTTTCCAAGCCTGATTTCCCTGGTGCAAGGTGGTATTACATAACAATTATAAGCACACAACATCTTGGCATTGCACACCTTATAAAACATCCTTCATTTGGAAACACATAGCCAAGGCTCACCAAACATTGGAAGACTTGACTCACAGCCTCATAAACAATATGAACCATCTATCCTTTTGGAAACACATAGTCAAGGCCCTTTTACAATAAAAATGCTTATAAACTCCTTTCATATAGAGGTGCCTGCAAACCCTTCAACATGACTTTTTGGATAATTAACACTCACCCTCTTTATCTGGCTGCTCTTTGCTGATAAATTTCTCCTGGGGCCCAACCTCCATAAGCACCTTTTCCATGGCCCATTTCCTTGCATGCTTTGCTGGGAATGGGATCACTCTGAATGCCCCATGCATTTTTTATTTAAATGTGACATGCTTTTTCTTTATGATCAGCCTTCAATATGAACATTTTCCAATGTTCTTCCTCATACTCTCCCTTCTAAGGTGTTGATCTTATAAAAATCATCAACCAGATGAGCCCAAACAATTAGAAAACAACTTGTGGTATATCCTATGGAAAATATGGCTAGAAAGGAAACGTCTTTGCGATAATACATATACAACTCCTCCTGATATCATTACCAACATCCCTCTAGGTTTCTATAACCATGATATGTTGCAGGCACACCAAACTGAATCCATGCTTGTAGGAGCCTAATCCCTCCACCAGCTATGGAACTCAATCTGAACTACCAGGACAATGATGATGCCAAAGCTCAACCATAGCTGATATCATGTGGCCCACTATTCTGAGCGTTTTTATAATGGCTCTAGCTTCTTACCAAGCCTAAGCTTTTATCATAATCTCCAGGGCTTGTACTAAAGAGTGCCCCCTCCTAGTTTACTTTGCCTAACTTTATGCTAGATTTAGGCTCTTGTGCCGCTTGCAAAATGTCTATTTCTTGTTCCTATGCATCCTGAACAATGGTACTTTGCACTACGGCGTTTTACCCTTCTAACCTATTCTGAATGAAATATATATTAATCAATTTTTATAAAAAAAACTGCCTGAACTACCCATGCCTCTAATGAGCAAATTACACCTTATTGTTGTCGCAGACTCCTCAAACTAGGCATGGGATACTAAATCTGGCATGCTATCATTAGGATGCATGTCAAGTACTATAACTGGGGTGATTGTAGGGCTAACTGTTAATCCATTCAATTGGACAAGCCAATACTTCAACAGCTAGCGAGTAGGAGGCTGAGTTGAGAACAAAGTGAAAAACAACGCTGCTGTATAACCTATTGTGCTTCTTCGATTCCTTAAACTCCTTATCACAAGTAAAGAATTTTATCAGAAAATGCTAAATTTAGAAGATGCACCATTTTTTATCTATTTAGTATACTGGCAGGAAATTAGTATAGTTTTTGTCATACCCTTTTTGGATATGCCATCTTTACTATCAGCCATACTCTAGGCATAGCAAACATATCAATGAGTTCAGAAGAAAAGTTGTAAGATAAATGGCTTTGATGTGTGAATCCAACATACAAAAAGAGAACTTTTAACAATCCCCTAGTATCTTGAGCTTTGGGGGAATTAGTTTATTCAGGAAAGCACTCTTAGCAAAAGATCAGAAACATGGGTAATAATAGCTCAGTCCTGAAAATTCAGGCGCTACAATACAAAAACACACAAACATAAGCACAACCACAAATCGACATACCCAAGTGTAATGTGAGCGCTCGTATCTATGTGCACACACACATGATACACAATTTAAATGTTATGCATAGAATTTGACCACCTAGCACCAAGCGGTGTAACGTGATGCCAAGTTACCGCTGACATCATTTAATATAGTCCCTTCAATTATTCCAAAAATCTAAGGAAATCTTATTATTATTTACACAAAATCCAAAGAGGGGATTGCAATAAAGCCAGGAAGTTCATGGAAAAAATAAAAAAATCTGCAAAAAGTTCAAGAAATTTGTGAAATGTAGGGATTCGGGGATTATGGAAAATTCAGGACTGAACTCCTCCTGGTTAATCATGATTTTATAGTAAGTTCAACATATTATGACCATGATTGCACTAAAAGCTTTGTCCAAATATGTAATTGTACCTCGGGGAAGGGAATTACACTATGTGAGACGGAAGGTCAGAAAACAACTGTGGTTTTCTTAAGTGACAAAAATATAGTCATCGGTTAAAAAGATCGACTATAAAGGTCACAACCTCAATAGAAAATTCGTTGGACATATTACCTTAGAACTATTATTTTATTAGGACTTAATTTTTTGTACGAAAGATCATTATACCTATATAGGGCCCTATTGCATATCATATGAACATCGAATCTTCATATTAGTAATTAACACAATATAAATATACATATATGCACAATTTAATGCTTATCTCGGAGTTAATCACATACAGACACCTCTATACCATTTTTTCAAATTTTCTGTCAGCCTTGCTTTCAAGTTTGTGCAATCTGGGGCTATGTTATCCTCTTGGATGGACAAATATTATGGGAAATAGTGATACTTGGGACTTGCCTGGCCTATAATTTCCCCAATCTGTTTGGCTTAACACTTGCTAAGGTTGAGTGAAAAGAGGGCTGAGCTTTTCTTGGAGCCGCAGACTAAGCTTCTCGTTTTAACCCCATTGATAACTAGAGATAGTAGAAAGCACAGATTCGGGCACGACCAGCTAGAGCTCTGTATGATTGGAATGTGTGACAGTTCCTAACTTAACTGTAAATCTAGTACAACATGGGGTACTAGGTCTTGAACCTAGCCGCTTGATGTGCAAAGTCTGCAAACTGTACCATTTAAATTCAGTTCAGATGGTTCAGTTAACCAGTTAACCATTTACATTAAATTGTATATATAAGTCATCTTTGGGATTTTTTTTTCTTCAATATGATCTGAAACAGCACATGTTCACGGGTCCAAATATATGTCTATTGGTCAAAATATTAGATCACTAATTAATGGGTGTTATTATAACTAATGGTCCAATTGATAGTACATTGGTTTGATAGTCTTGCATCTTAGTAAAATTTCCTTTCAAAATGAATCAGTTACGTCTCTTGGTAGATGAAAAAGATTTTTTGTTTTAACATAACAAGCATTTATAGCTATAAGTATTTTGCTATCAATCAAAACATAGATTACTAATTGCAACCGTGTTAAAATCATGAACTTTCAAAATGGTGGTACAACATTTTTTATAGATTTTACATCATCGTAAATTTTTATTGATTAAAATATTGATTATGTCTCTTGATATACGAGAAGGTTATATTAAATTTACTCATTACGTTTTCTCTAAAATAGCAAGTTTTTGCCGACTAAAAAAAATAGCAACCTTTTATCACTGCAAAATATTTTTTCTGTCAATTAGAACTTTATATTACTGATACATGGGCTTATAATGCTATAAATATCAAATGGCAGGACAATTTTCATAAATCTTATCATATTAATATTTTTATTTGTTACAGAAATTGATCACTTCTATTGATATATGAAAGGGTTGGATTAATAATTAATAATAACTTTGCTACTAAAAAAAGTAAGAGTTCATGTTACCAGTGTTATTAAAAAACATTCTGGGCGTCTGCTTAAGTGATCGAGGCCTCCTACCGCTTTATTTTACCCATAGGAGGAAATTAAGTGGCCTTAGCTTAGGCACCTGCTTTTCCCCCACTTTGCCTTCTTAACAAGGCCGCTTGTGGGCAGGGCCTAGAAGCCTGCATGAGGCCACCCAAAATAAATCAGTAGTCCGGCCCTGGACATTTCTACCTCATACTTCTGTTTGTACTTTGTTACATTTAACTAGTGTATGATATGTAATTGTGAAGCAACCTGTATCTAAGTCGATACCATCGACATCCTGTCGATGGTATCGAGATCTGTCCAGGTTCATGATGGAGCAAGCCGCATCTTGGTCGATACTATCGACACACATGTCGATAGTATCGAGATTGGTTCAGGCGCAAGAGAATACTCCGTCGATACCATCGACACAAGTCGATGGTATCGACACCGGCACAGCAGCGGAACAGTAAACCGGCGGCTGACCTATTTTTGTTATAAAATGTTATTTTTATTTGTTTTCTCTTCTTGTATCTCATGTACTCTACCCTAATGTATAAATACAAGTGTGTAGGCACTAACCCTACTCACGTTTGCTGCACATAGCAGCCGACATGTAATCGGTGTTCTTCATCTTCTTCCTCCGTCATTCTCAACATGGTATCAGAGCTGTAACTTCGACCGGTCCATCGCCTCTTCTCCAAGCGCCGCCTACCCTTCTTCTTCTCCACAGGGCGCCGCCACACCTTCTCTCCACAAGGCGACACCGCAGCAACTTCTTCTCCACTAGCCGCAGCCGCAGCAACCGGTAGAGCTGTTGTTCTCCGGTTTGAAGATCTCCGGTTGATCAAACGGCCACCTAAAGCCCAAACCGGAGGTCTCGTCTCTTCCAAAGTGTCTTCCTAATCACATCTCCTTCATGTGTGATTAGGAACCTCTCTCTTGAAGGCTGTTGATGCGTCAGTAACGCATCCTCTATCTTGTTCAGTTGTGACGTGTATCTCTCCGTCACGGGACGCGTATCTATCCGTCCACTCAATTTTTTTTTGTGACGTGTATCACCCCGTCACACATATCCCAGCTGCATCATGGAGAACAAGACCTATTATGAGGTCTCGCCTATTCCTATCAAGCTTAATGGGAAGAATTTTTTGCTATGGATGAATGCGGTTCATACTGTCTTGGAATCGCGCGATCGAGCAAAGTTTGTTGATTCTGCACCTCTCACTAGCACTGACCAAGACTATGCCGAGTGGAAACGTCTTGACAGCCTAGTGAAGACTTGGTTATGGGGTAGCATGGAACCGTCTATTGCTTCTAGGTTCATGTTCTACTCCACCGCTAAGGAGATTTGGGATGCCGTCAAGCAACACTATGCTCAAGAGAAGAATGCTCTTCGCCAGTTTATGATCTATGATCGTCTGTTTGCGGAAAAACAAGGTGATAGATCACTTGAAGAGTATTTCGGTGTGATTCAAGCTATCTCTCAGGAGTTGAGCTACTATCATCCAGTGAAGGTTGCTGAGCAGATTAAGGATAGAGATGATCTTGTCACTGCCAAATTTCTATCTGGCCTTAGCTCCTCATTTGGTTCAGCAAGAAGTGTGATACTTGCATCTGATAAATTACCGAGCCTTGCAGAAGCCTTCTCTAGGATTCAACAGTCCACCTTTGAGTCCATTGGTCCTCCTCCTATTGTTCCTTCTGGAGATTCTCATGCCTCTATTGCTGCAGCAGTTCGCGGAGGACGACCTGCACCTACTTCATCTGACAGACCTGGCTTGGGCAGAGGACGTGGGACTCGCCCTAGATGTACTTTTTGTGACAAACCCGGGCACTCTGTCGAGAAATGCTGGAAGAAACATGGGAGACCTGCAGCCCCACCTGTTGGAGCTGCCAATTGTGCTACTTCAGATTCTACTACTGCGAGCTCGAGTTCCTCTGGCATCACCCTTACTCAGGAGGAATATGACAGATTCATTCAGGCCACTCAACATTTGACTATGGGCGCTTCATCTGCTTCTACAGCACATCTTGCATCTACAGCGGGTAATCAGGCTACCTCTTTTATGGCTTCCGGATCCGCAACTCCCTGGGTGGTCGACTCTGGTGCCTCCCAGCACATGACTGGTATGAGGCGATTGCTCCGCACACTTGACTCATATATTCCTCACCCCTCTGTTACCTTGGCAGATGGTTCTGTGAGGACGGTGGTAGCTAGTGGTTCTGTGTCCCTTACACCAGATATTGATTTGAAATCTGTCCATTTTGTACCTGATTTTCCATTCAATTTGCTTTCTGTTGCCAAGTTGATTGACACTATGAACTGCACAGTAACTTTCGGGCCATCTTGTTTTGTTTTACAGGATCTCAAGAGTTTGAAGATGATTGGTGGGGGGCCTAGGAAAGGTGATCTCTACCTCTTTCCTGGTGATTATCTACCTCGCCATCCACCTCCTGCTCCAGTTTCCTCCGCCATGCTGAGTAGTTCCCCCTTGTTGTGGCATTGCAGATATGGCCATCCTTCCTTAGAAAGCTTGAAGAAATTGGAACCCGATCTAGCTCATGTGTCCTCATTAGAGTGTCAGTCCTGTCAGTTGGGCAAACACCATCGGTTGTCTTATCCTGTTCGTGTCAATAATCGGGCTTCTCGTCCGTTTGAGTTAATCCACAGTGATGTATGGGGTCCTGTTAAACACCAGAGTTATAATGGTTTTAGCTATTTCATTTCTTTTGTGGATGATTACTCTCGCATGACATGGATTTATCTTTTAAAAAGTCGTGAATCTGTGCTTTCCATTATCAAACATTTTCATAAACAAATTCAAGTTCAATTTCACTGCAATATTAAAATTTTTCAATCTGATAATGCCCTTGAGTACGTTCAGAAAGCAATGCATGAGTTTTGCAGTTCAGTTGGTATGATTCATCAAACCTCTTGTCCTCACACTCCTATGCAGAATGGTGTTGCTGAGCGAAAGAATCGCCATCTCTTGGATATCACTAGGTCTATCATGTTTGAATCCAATGTGCCTAAACGTTTCTGGTCTGAGGCTCTTCTCACTGCCTGTTTTTTGATTAATCGGCAGCCCTCTTCTGTTTTGCATGGGCGCACTCCCTTTTCTGTCTTACGCCCTATGGATCAACCGTTTCATGTTCCGCTTCGAGTTTTTGGTTGTACATCCTTCGTTCATAACTTTGATCCCAAACAAGACAAACTCTCTCCTAGGTCCTTGAAAACCTTGTTTCTTGGTTACTCTAGTACGAGTAAAGGTTACAAGTGTTATTGCCCGAGTTTGCGTCGTATGTTTGTTTCTAAGGATGTCACCTTTCATGAAACCAGTCCATATTTTGCACATACTATGAGCAAGGGGGAGCAATTGAGTGAGGGAGTGCCACCCGTAATTCAAAGTGAGGGAGTGCCACCTATCATTGTTGAGGACTTACCGCATGATCCACCTACCATTCAACCCTATAACCAGGTTTATCACAGGCGCGGTAGACAGGATCCAGATGAGGTAGCGGCACAAGTCCATGAGCCTTCTTCGTCATCTTCTACTCCAGAGATTCCTGCAGAAGCTTCTGACCTTGATCTTCCTATTGCTGTCCGAAAAGGTATACGTTCATGTACTATTCGACATCCCATATCGAATGTCTGTTGTTTGTCACACTTATCTACACAGGCTCGTGCATTTGCTGTTGGGATGGACTCCATTAAGATACCACGAAACCACTTAGAGGCTCTGAAGGACAGTGGCTGGCAGCAAGCAATGCAGGTGGAAATCTCTGCTTTGATTGACAATGGCACATGGGATCTTGTTACTTTACCTGCGGGCAAGAAAGTTGTGGGTTGTAGATGGGTCTTTACCGTCAAACACAACCCTGATGGTTCGATTGAGCGGTTGAAGGCCAGATTGGTAGCTAAAGGCTACACACAGACATATGGAGTGGACTTCTTTGAGACCTTCTCTCCAGTTGCTCGTCTCAATTCTGTGCGGATCCTTATATCTCTAGCTACTACCTTTGATTGGCCTCTTTTCCAGCTGGATGTCAAGAACGCCTTTCTTCATGGAGATCTTCAGGAAGAGGTGTACATGGAGCAACCACCCGGTTTTGTTGCTCAGGGGGAGTGTCAGAAAGTTTGCAGATTGAAGAAGGCTATCTATGGGTTAAAGCAATCTCCTCGAGCTTGGTTTGACAAGTTCAGTGCTGTTGTGTTACAGATGGGCTTCTCTCGTTCCATGACTGATCACTCTCTATTTTATTCAAATTCTTCTGGTGGATCCATCATTATTGCTGTCTATGTTGATGATATTGTGATTACTGGCAGCGATTCTACAGGCATCTCACGTGTGAAGGAAGGACTACAACATCACTTTCACACGAAGGACCTGGGGAAGCTGAGATACTTTCTAGGGATTGAGGTTCTTAGATCCCATGCAGGTATAAATCTCTCCCAGAGGAAATATGTTCTTGACTTGCTACAGGAAACGGGTATGACTGATTCTAAGCCCGTATCCACTCCTATGGATTATCACATCAAGGAGGTAGACGATGATACTGAATATTCAGATCCAGGTCATTACAGGAGAATAGTTGGGAAGTTGATTTACCTAACTGTCACAAGACCTGATATTTCTTTTGCTGTTGGAGTAGTAAGTCAACATATGTGCACACCACGACAGTCGCATTGGACAGCTGTATGCAGGATTCTGAGATATCTGAAAAGTGCTCCTGGGAAGGGGATCACTTACTATAAACCAAAGAGTTCCTTATCACCCTTGTCTCTTACAGGTTATGCGGATGCAGATTGGGCTGGAAATCAAGTTGATAGACGATCTACTTCTGGTTACTGCACCTTTCTTGGTGACCATTTGATCACATGGAAAAGCAAGAAACAACATGTGGTAGCGCGATCCAGTACTGAAGCTGAGTACCGTGCTATGGCACATGCATGTTGTGAATTACAATGGGTCAAATCTATCCTATTCGAGTTAAAGATTTTGATTCAATCTCCCATGATACTCAAGTGTGACAATCAATCTGCTATACACATCGCCAAGAATCCTGTCTTTCATGAACGTACAAAGCATATAGAAGTTGACTGTCACTTCATCAGAGATCAGATAAAGAATGGCAATATTGTGACGCCATATGTCAAGTCTGAGGATCAATTAGCTGACATCTTAACAAAGCCATTGGGTCCAGCAGTATTCCAGAATTTATGTGGCAAGCTGGGTATTCACAATGTGTACACTCCAGCTTGAGGGGGAGTGTGAAGCAACCTGTATCTAAGTCGATACCATCGACATCCTGTCGATGGTATCGAGATCTGTCCAGGTTCATGATGGAGCAAGCCGCATCTTGGTCGATACTATCGACACACATGTCGATAGTATCGAGATTGGTTCAGGCGCAAGAGAATACTCCGTCGATACCATCGACACAAGTCGATGGTATCGACACCGGCACAGCAGCGGAACAGTAAACCGGCGGCTGACCTATTTTTGTTATAAAATGTTATTTTTATTTGTTTTCTCTTCTTGTATCTCATGTACTCTACCCTAATGTATAAATACAAGTGTGTAGGCACTAACCCTACTCACGTTTGCTGCACATAGCAGCCGACATGTAATCGGTGTTCTTCATCTTCTTCCTCCGTCATTCTCAACAGTAATATTTTGAATTTTCTAATGTTATAATTTGTTGTACTCTTGTATAATATAGGGAAGTGCTGTCCATATAAATGTAATACTACTGTATAATATATAATAATCACTGAACCAACTTGAATCTGGACTACGATTCATAGCAAGTCTTAGAATCCCCCTCCCAGATGATCTTGGGAAGCACCTGGGTATATTACCGTACTACCTATTTTTATCTAACTACAATTCTACATTAATTTATTATGTAATACTATATATTACTGTATTACCTATGAAGCACGGATACTCCAAAGCAGGTGCCGTACCCATATCTGATACGTATCAGATACCAACACTCCATGGATACTCCTGGATACGTATCGGATACTCCTAATCCGTATCCATGCCATATCCAAGCCGTATCCAGTCGGTAAAAACAGAAAAAAAATCTGGACATGACATTGCTTGATTAGCCTTTGACACCAGCTCCTGTCTCAACCCTCTCTGCTAAGTAGTAGCTTGCAGCAAGGCTGTCACAGTTGCTTCCTTGAAGTAGTTCAAGGTTAGTCATCATTCTTCTCGCTAAATGCCAATCTTCCTTCTCTTTATTGTTTGTACCTTCTTTATTTTTTGGGATTTTACTTTTTAAAGAACTTCCATATGTAATCTGGATTTTTGTTTGTTCTTTATTGCAAACCAATTCATTCACCTTTACATGGTACTTGCGGATGCTTTCTCTGCTAAGGTGCAAGTTTTATGCACGTTGATGTCCTCCATATTCTGTGAAAGGCTTCATTTTAGTATTGTTGGTTAACATGCCTCTTGTTTTAGTGACTAAATCCATTGCGATTTATTGTGGATTTCTATCTAGACAATATCTATTTCATCTCCTTTGAAGATAATCATTGCAACCCCATCTTCCTGTCCTCCCCCCATGAAACACTTATACTCCAAAATAGGTGTCCTACCAATACTAAATACATATCCGATATTAATACTCCCTAGATCCTCTCTAATACATACCAGATACTTCTTAAGTTGTATTCCTTTTTTTATTAGCAGGATATGACCTCAATGCATCCAGGATACAACCAACCCATTTAGCAACCAAGGGAGCACCCCACTCGTGTGATCCCTCAAAATCCCAAAACCATGTGACTTCCAACTCTAGACTCCCCCTATTGTATTGTGATTTGAGAATGAAATTGGTATTTTCTGTTAATTTTTTTAAAATAAACATT
Source organism: Alisma plantago-aquatica (assembly GCA_963693085.1). Taxonomy (NCBI): domain Eukaryota; kingdom Viridiplantae; phylum Streptophyta; class Magnoliopsida; order Alismatales; family Alismataceae; genus Alisma; species Alisma plantago-aquatica. The sequence goes on along the minus strand of OY856413.1, from coordinate 453,687,130 downwards.
ATAAAAAATGTTGTATCCATGTTGTACCCGTATCTTATATTTTCAAAAATTGTTGTATCCCCCTACCATACTCGGATCCAGAAGCCATAAAGGATGTAGCCTGATTACCCGCGGTAGAGGCAAGATGCGCTGAAGAAGCAGAAGAGGCGCCCACACTCCAATGTTGAGTAGCCTGAATAAACCGGTCATACTCCTCCTGAGTAAGTGTAATGCCAGAGGAAGTCGAGCTCGCAGGTGTAGAGTCAGAAGTAGCACAGTTGGCAGCTCCAACAGGTGGGGCGGCAGGTCGCCCATGTTTCTTCCAACATTTGTCAACAGTGTGCCCCGGTCTTTCACAGAAAGTACATCGAGGACGAGACCCACGTCCTCTGCCAAAGCCAGGTCTGTCAGCTGTAGTAGATGCAGGTCGTCCTCCGCGAACTGCCGCAGCAATGGAGGCATGAGAATCTCCAGAAGGAACAACCGGAGAAGGATCAACAGATTCAAAGGTGGACTGTTGAATCCTAGAGAAGGCCTCCGCAAGGCTCGGTAATCTGTCAGATGCAAGAATCACACTGCGTGCTGAACCAAAAGAAGAGCTAAGGCCAGAGAGGAATTTGGCAGTGACAAGATCATCTCTGTCTTTAATCTGCGCAGCAACCGTCACGGGATGATAGTAGCTCAACTCCTGGGAAATAGACTGAATCACACCAAAATACTCTTCAAGGGATCGATCACCCTGTTTCTCTGCAAACAGACGATCATAGATCATAAACTGGCGAAGAGCATTTTTCTCCTGAGCATAGTGCTGCTTAACAGCATCCCAAATCTCCTTAGCAGTGGAGTAGAACATGAACCTCGAAGCAATAGACGATTCCATGCTACCCCACAACCAAGTCTTCACAAGGCTGTCAAGTCGTTTCCACTCGGCATAGTCTTTGTCAGTGCTCGTGAGAGGCGCAGAATCAACAAACTTGGCGCGGTCCCTCGATTCCAAGACAGTATGAACCGCATTCATCCAAAGCAGAAAGTTCTTCCCATTGAGCTTGATAGGAATAGGCGAGACCTCATAATAGGTCTTGTTCTCCATGATGCAACAGGGATATGGGTGACGGAGTGATACACGTCACACAGAAGGCTGAGTGGACGGATAGATACACGTCCCGTGACGGAGAGATACACGTCACGACCGAAACTGGAAAGAGGATGCGTTACTGACGCATCGACAGCCTTCAACCGAGAGGTTCCTAATCACACATGAAGGAGATGTGATTAGGACGCCACACTGGAAGAGACGAGACCCCCGGGTAGGACTTTAGAAGGCCGTTGTATCAACCGGAGATCCCGGAGCAGCAAGAGCGGCGCCCGAAAAAGAAACCGAAAAAGCTGAAAAAGAGCCCGGAGACGTAGACGGAGCCTGTAGAGCGGTGCGACGGGATCTACGGCAGCATGAGACGAGCCACCGAGGATCAGCGGTGCCGCACGGAAGGCCCGCGCCCCTGCCGCACGCCGGCGGCAAGGTGCAGCAGCCGCTGCTGCTGGCTGCGGTGGCGGCCGGCGGCGGGAGAGGTGGCCGGCGCCCGGCGGCTGAAGGAGAGGGGCGGCGGGAGGGGGAAAGAGAGGAGGGGGGGGGCGGTGCTGGGTGGGAGGGCCGGCGGCTGCGGAAGCCTAACCTGCTCTTGATACCATGTAAAAGGAGAGGCGGCTGTGGTGTTGTTGCACGTATGCAACGTGAGCAACCCAATAGGGTTCTCTTCTCTATTTATAGTAAAGGGAAATTTACATGTAGGTACAGCAGTAATATAAAATAAGAAATAAATACAAAGTGAAGATATATTAACAATGAGAGAAGATAGTTTGGTATCACACACACAACTCACTTTACAACACAACATTACATGATACATGAAATGTGAAAGGTTTAGAATATGATATTATCATGTTTTTTGTAACTTCGATCTCACATTAATATGAATGAAAGACCCCTTTTTATATCATTGTTTTACATTATGATATTGGTTTCCATTTTCTTTAGAAATATTGTCATTTTTGAATGAAATTTGATTATCTTCATCATCATTATCATCATCATCACCATCTAAGCCTCAGTCCCAACTATGTTGGGGTCGGCTACATGGATCCTTCATTTCCATTCAGCTCTATCATGGGCCATATTCTAGTTGAGATGTAGAGATTCAAAATCTCTCTTTATAAGATCATCCCATGTTAAGTTAGGTCTTCCTCTTCTTCCATTTACATGTAGTTTTAAAATAAATATATTGGTTATTTTTTAAAAATATTAAAATAAATATAAAAAATTGTCGTATCCATGACGTACCCGTACCCTATATTTTTGAAAATTGTCGTATCCCCGTACCCGTACCCATACCCGTACCCGTATCTGATACGTATCCGTATCCGTGCTTCCTAGCTATTACCTACTATAAAAGAACTAGATTGTTTATATTAGTATTGTTTAAGTGCTAGTGTATTATCGACATTAGTAGTGTAATGTTAATAAGTTTTATTACATTATCTACTCTAGTGTTGTAATATTATTTTCATAATGTGTAACTTTACTGCATTACCTACTGTTATAGGCTTATAGTAGTATATTACCTACTGTTCTATTCCTATTATCTACTATTATAAGTACCACTATAAATTACTGTAATTCTTGACGCTGTATGCATTAGTAAGAGTATAACTAATACTCTTAAGGAGAAATAAATATGACACAATCACATCACATGGGTTAGAAATGTATAAAAGTTTATTAAAATATATGATAATTTGATACGTACGTGTGTAATTATATATAAAAATATATAGAAATATAAGATGAAAATGAGAAAGGCATGCGGACCAGACGGTATTCCCATTGATGTATGGAAGAGTATGGGGGATGAAGGAGTTATGTGGTTAACAAAGTTCTTTAACAAGATCATGAAGACCAAGAAGATGTCGGGTGAGTGGAGAAATAGTAATATAGTCCCCATCTACAAGAATAGAGGTGATGTTCAGAGCTGCACAAACTATAAAGGTATCAAGTTGATGAGTCACACAATGTAGTTTTGGGAGAGGATTATTGAGCAGAGACTAAGATCTATAACACAGATATCAAACAACCAATTTGCTTTCATGCCTGAAAGATCAACAACAACTGCTATTTTTCTGATAAGGAGGCTTATGGAGAAGTATAGAGAAAGAAAAAGAGATCTTCATATGGTGTTTATTGATTTGGAAAAGGCTTATGATCGAGTACCCAGAGAAGTGTTGTGGATAATTTTGAAGAAAAGGGTGTGCCAATTTAATACATTGACTTGATCAAAGACATGTATGATAGCTCTACTACAAGTGTTAGGACTCATGGAGGAGAGACACCAACTTTTTCTATCACAGTTGGGGTACACCAAGGATCCACACTCAACCCATATCTGTTCGTTCTTGTTATGGATAAGTTGACAAAGAATGTTCAGGATGGTGTTCCTTGGTGTATGTTATTTGCTGATGATATTGTTTTGATTGATGAAACTAAAGATGGATTGAATGATAAAGTTGAACGTTGGAGAAAGACATTGAAATCAAATGGATTGATGATTAGTAGGAGCAAAACTGAGTATATGCATTGCAATTTCAGCCAATCTCACAGTGTGAATGATGGTGCCAAGTTGGACGGAGTAGATATACCAAAATGTGATAAATTTCATTACTTGAGTTCTATTATTCAAATAGATGGGGATGTCCAAAATGACGTTTGTCACAGGATCACTGTAGGATGGTTGAAATAGAGGAGTGCAACTAGAGTTTTATGTGATCGTAAGATCCCTCTCAGGTTAAAAAGTAAGTTTTATAAAACAGCTATACGGCCAACCATGCTCTATGGGAGTGAATGTTGGGCGGTGAAGAAACAAGATCTCAGCAAGATGAACGTGGCTGAAATGCGTATGCTGAGATGGATGTGTGGGAAGACAAGAAAAGATCGCTTGAGAAATGACTATATCAGGAATAAAGTGGGGGTGGCGAGAATTGAGGACAAGTTGCGCGAGGGCCGACTCAGATGGTATGGACATGTACAACGTAGACCGAAAAATGCGCCTATACGAAGCAATGCTATTGAGTCAAGTACAATAAATAGAAAAAGAGGAAGACCTAAATTAACATGGGATGAGCTTATAAAGAGAGATTTTGAATCTCTACATCTCAACCAGAATATGGCCCATGATAGAGCTGAATGGAACCGAAGGATCCATGTAGTCGACCCTAACATAGTTGGGACTAAGGCTTAGATGATGATGATGATGATAGAAATATAAGAATCCACTTTTTTGAAAAAGTGACAGGAGCTTAAGCGGCTACAAGTTCCTACTTGCCTGCCTCCAGCTCCGCTGCTTTCTAAATCTTTGCATGTTACAAGTATCTGCCTATCCTTCAGAATGAAAGAGTAGTGATTGCATGTATTCAAAATTTGTACGTTCAATGGATATATATGGTGATGTCTCACAGTCTTAAATCTCTCTCTTAAAATCAGTTGATCACTCTATAATATGGGATTAACATCACACATACCATTTACAAATTTGAATTTATTTTATTTTATTTATAATTGGTTTTATTTAATTAGTTCTGGTTCATCGAACCAATATATTTAGTGAATAACTGATCTGTATTTCATGAAAAATAATGAATTGTATTAGGATTCACACAGTTTTTTTGTGTTACTTCGTTGGTTCGGTATGGTTATTTGGCTACTTGTACACGGCCCTAGGACCAATATTCTTGGTATGCAATCTAATTAAATGGAAGGGTCACTCTAGGCTGGCATAAAGAGGCGTGGCAGTTGATATCCTCTGCTAAGATGTGTGTTTCTTTTAGAGGTTGTTTAGTGGAAGACTAGCTACCATGGATGGTATAAGATATTGTAAGGCCAAACTATAGCTGCAACTTTTGCGCGTGCTTTCAGGAGGATGCTGTTATCTTTTCTGTCTTGTGGGATACCACAAGTATCTTAGTTACCCCTGATTAAGCCTGCTTTCTACAAGTTCTTGTAATGGGTCAGTTTAGGTTTTTGAGGCTTTCCAACAGAGGCGATCTAAATCTTATGTGTTGGGAAGTGTTCTCTGGCTTGTTTGGATGCTGTGATATGGCTAATTTTGAAGGTCAGAAGAGAAACCTTTGGAATTTTCTAGGAGCCTTTTTCACCTTTATGGGCTGTTTTGAGGAGAGCTTTTCTGATAGCTCTTATTGGGCTCACGTGTCAGGGAGGGACAATGATACCGCTGATTTTCTTAGTGATAAGAGTAAGAGCTTCTTGGCGTAACTCCACTTGTATACTCTCACATAACAAAACCGGCGCATCTCGTTTTCCTTAAAAAAGAAAAATTAGCACTCAATATATGACGCTTTTTGTTAGACAGATTTACAATTCTATATTTCAAAAGCCCAAGTATTCTCTGGTGGAGACTTCTGCAAAAAAAGAAGTATCATTAGGGCAAATCTTGAGAATGTGAAATGGCCTAATGAGCATTCACATGTATCATTCTTAACCAATACACTCTTCTTTAAATGATCGAACAGTTCAAGAATATATTTATCTTTCCAATATCTCATGGCTGTCCCGTGCATAGAATCAGTGGTCATTGATGCACTTTTATTTTGAGTAATTTACACCAATATGTGAACTATACAATATGCCTCTTTTGCCCTGTCATTCTGGATATTTTAGACAACTGTCTGAAAATATACAGATATAGAAATAGCCCACCATCAGGCCTCAAGTACCTTTTTTCATTAAGTTTTTTAATCTCCTCCTTTCCCTCCTTGTATACTAACACTTCCATCATAATACCATGAGAGAACCATTTTTTATGCCACAACTAATGATTTCCCTATTTTCCTATTCTGATTTCCAGGTCTCCCCTCTCCACCCATATTCCTCCCACCACCTGCAACTGCAAGCAGAGATTTGGAATATTATAGAAGCTAGGGTGATGGGAGGGTAGGGGATGAAAAAGGACAGGGAAGGATGTGTTGTATTGAAAATAATAGTTACTCATTCATACCCATCCATGTCCAAGTATATAACAAATTTTCATGTTTATTATTTTTGGAAATAATTAGATATACTTTATTCCACTAATGTAAAACTTCAATATATTGAATAATAACTAAAGATCTAGTTCAAGTTATACTTTAGGTTTCCTTTTTAACAAAATATATTTATTTTATCACGAAAATGTATTGAACATATACCCTTGATTACCCAAGCATAACCAAATTTTTATATCAATGCATGTGAATCTGGTAAGTATTCAGTATATGATCAAAATTTATATTATCAAAAGAAGGAATTGTCATAGATAAGGTAGGTTTTCAGAACTGAACAATGCTTGAACACCAGTGAGACCACTTGTTCCCAGTTCACTACTTCAATCCATTGGTTCACAGGAGGAAGAGCAAGAGGAAGATGGTGACGATTAAAGGACAAAGACGAGAAGGAAAAGTAGGAGTTGAGGAGGACGAGAAGAGAAAAAAGGAGGAAGTAGAAGAAGTGGCCTCAGTCGCTCAAGCTTTGACCAGTTGGAAGAAGCAGAAGAGTAAGAAGCAGGACGAAGACAGTGAAGAGGAAGAAAAGGAGGAAACCTAAGTGGTGGATGCTGCAAGGGGTCGGTGATGAAATTGACGGTGGGGATTGGGGTAAGCCACATAGGGGAATGATTATCCTAGCCAGTTAGATGGCCACTTGGTAGAATACCAAAACTCTGGTTTTCTGGTTAAATCAGCTGGTCTACTGGTTTTTGGCTGATTAATTGCAATAAGCAGGTTTTGGAATTTGACTGGACCATGTTGGCCACCAGTTCAGGTTTGACCAGTGTAACTAATTGGTTCCATTTGGATTAAATGCTATGTAGATAAGTATGCATATTAGCATACCTGATAATTGTGAGAAAAAACATGTCTCGATCATCATAATAATGCAAACTTCAAGGAATCAAAATCAGGGCATTGCTTACAGATGAAGAGATAGAGCACAATGACCAAAGTACATACGGTTATAATACATATCCCCCTAATACTAAAAGAAAAAAGTAAAGATTGAAGGATGACAAGCTAAACATTTTACTATACCATTAGAATAAATAGCTGTATTTCGATGTTTCTTTGCTTGAGCTATATTGCTCTACAAGAAAAACAACTCAGCTTTTAATGATCATCACATGAGAAAAAATGAAGAAAAAACACGTTTTATGCCTATTTTAATAACACTAGAACTGAACAATGACATTAGATAGAAGCATATGAGTAGAATAAACGGTGTGCATGATTAAAAACATAAGAATAATACTAACCTAGATGGACAACAGTCAAACACAAGTATCTTCTAACCAGTACCATGTGAGGTAGGGCTCATTAACTGGAATATTTGGTTTCTATACATGGGTAGTGGATATATATACAAGCTGTAGTTTCTTCTGGTTTATGCTAATATTTCTTTGTAAAACATATATGATAAAACGGGAGTACTAGACATTATTTTTTTTCTTATTTGGCATAGGATTGATCATGATCTCTTACCTTTTGGTATTTATCCATGCCCCAACTGCCTCTTAATGTCCCTCTACTAGTTTTTGCAGCAATTTCTCTTAATGTACGGCAAAATGTAGGGAAATTGTACCTGGGCTGTCAGTAACTTGTTTGTTAACAAGCCCATTGACTCCTTGTGAAGCTTTGCTACTTCATTGGAGTTTTGCAATCTTAAAGGTCTTAACTTAGCACAGGTAAAAAGGTATCATAATAACTGTCAAGTAAGAAACCGAGATTATTTTTTTTTTCCAGTTAGAAAATGAATGCAACTTGTTATCTCTGCACAAATATGGAATGCTTTTAACGTTAACTCAATATTAATATCATACCAGCATCTATAAAAATGAAATAGAGTCTGGGGACTGAATAAGGTTTTGATGGTATCGGGCACATGTTTGGGTGGCTTAAACGGCCATTCCTGGTCATAGAGATGGGAATACTGCTACAGTGATCATATCAGAGCTATGCTTCTATCAAGCTCAATGTGTATGACATTACCAGATGCATGGTAGACGAGCTCGTCCACAAGCAGGTGGAGACTGCAGGCGGCTACTGTTGGCTGTCTGAGTCAAGGTATGCATACCTGTATGATGACAAATCAGTGTCACCCTGCTTTTCCTGGTCAGGAAGATGGATCCCATCGAGTACCGGATGTGGCTGAGCTTATAGGTTTAGCAGGGTACCCAGTCATTGAAGATGGTAGATGAGAAAAAAATGGAAAGGCACCAGCCTCCTGTTCTGGAATGGGCATGTTCTTGTTCTGCCTTCCAGTTGGGAGACAACAACACCACCCAAACACCGTAACTGGAGGGTGAGACAATGTGGACTGATTTTAGTTGTTTTGAACATAGAGGTCGCAGCGGCTCTTGGAGGTCCTGGGAAACTATCAATCTACAATTAACAAAAGATGAATTGGTAACAATACAATTGAAAAGAAGAAGAATTGTATTCCCATTCTTTTGATGCTCTGGTTAGAATGGATTCCATACAAGTTCAAATTTCCGTGGCCAGTATTTGTTTCATATATTTTGTAAGAATCTGAATTGTCAATGGCTTCTTATTTTGCAATAATTTGAAATGTCAACGGCTTCTTAACATGATTGACAACAAACTAGCAGATGGAGGAGAAACAAACTGGTAGGAAATTAGAGAAAATCAGGTAGAATGCTGCCAATTCACAATTATGCTGTAAAAATGGTTATGTTTAATGTACTGAAAGATAATGACTTCATTAGAAGAACAAGCTCAACTTATTCATAAAAGAATTGTAACCCTAATGGATCTGATGGTGATCACCGTACTAACATGTATTTCAGGTCAGAAGGTGCTCTCATCTGTAATATTTGAGAGACAGGTCAAAAGTGAAATTAGAGAAAATCAGGTAGAATGCTGCCAATTCACAATTATGCTGTAAAAATGGTTATGTTTAATGTACTGAAGGATAACGACTTCATTAGAAGAACAAGCTCAACTTATTCATAAAAGAATTGTAACCCTAATGGATCTGATGGTGATCACCGTACTAACATGTATTTCAGGTCAGAAGGTGCTCTCATCTGTAATATTTGAGAGACAGGTCAAAAGTGAATTAGAGTGGACAGAAAGCTTAAGTTTGGCATGCAATATGCCTTTTCTTTTTCAAGGAACATGCAACATACTCCTTATTCTTTCTTTAGATTCATACGGAAAAATAACATTCTAGTGATCACAATGCATGATGTCCTCTGTGTGAATTTCATTTCAAGGATATTCACATTGTATTATGCACCAGAAATCTTATAGGCGTAAACAACTGGTTGCCACCTTTAACACCTTGTTTGTTTTCCAAGACCCCTCTGCTGCAGTAATTAAGCAGACATCTTTGTATTAGGAACCTTCAGTATGATGCTACAAGATTTTGTGGGGTAAGTTGGGAACTTATATGAAAATAATATGCCATGGGATAGCAGCTAAAACAGCCACGTAACCCAGCATATCACCCACCTTTTTTCGTTGTTGTAAATGCATCACTTTCTCAGGAGCTTACTTTGCTGGATATTTACAGCTGATCAGTTAATGTTTTTAATTTGTTCTCTCTTTCTATCTGGTTGTAGTTGAATGGCAAACGAGCTGGAATCATTGGACTTGGGAGCATTGGTTCTGCAGTCGCAAAAAGATTGGACGCTTTTGGTTGTGTGATATATTATCATTCCAGAAAGGCCAAACCTTCAGCCTCGTACACCTACATCTCTAGTGTCCGTGAGTTAGCATCGCAGTGTGACATCCTGATTGCAGCCTGTGCACTGACCAAGGACACACGACACATCATTAACAAGGATGTCCTAACAGCTCTTGGAAAGCACGGGGTGGTTATAAATATAGGGAGGGGAGCACTTATAGATGAGAAGGAGTTGGTGAGATGTTTGGTGGAGGGCGAGATCAGGGGCGCTGGACTGGATGTGTTTGAGAACGAGCCCTGTATTCCACAGGAGTTGTTTTCCTTGGACAATGTAGTGTTATCACCTCATTCTGCGGTGCTAACACCAGAGGCGTTGACCAGCTTGCTTGATCTCACCACCAAAAACCTGGAAGCCTTCTTTTTAGGTAAACCTTTGCTTAGTCCGTATCTGGACTGAAGTAAAAGAAAAGAAAAGAGGATGCGGGAACAAGAATAGACACATTCCCGCAATTGATAAGGGAAATATGCATCTAATGAAGTCATGTCTTCCCTTGTCATAAGTGGGCATCTATTTGTACCATTTGTGTTCACGTTTAAGTACAGAAAGAATTTGGGTGTTATTTATTTTGTCCCAGGTCTTGTATGTCGAGCCTGTTGATATCCTCATGTGGAGATTGAGATGTACGTAAAATGATGCATGTATTGTAAAATAACGATATTGTAAAATAACGATGACTCGGGAGCCATTTGGACGGGAGCATTGACATTGCTGGTAATTTATATATAAAAAGGTGTTCAAATAACGTCTTATAAATACTACATGCCTTTAATCTTAGTATTTAGCTACATATATTTGTGGCCTTCGAAGTTCCGCCAGATTCAGCGGAACTCAGAATGCCCATTCTGTCCAGTTCCAAACATTCAGAGAGCTTACCTGCTGTCGCCAACAACTCAGTTAAGGACGGTGACTGGAAAAATAAATGTGCCGGACTTTAAAAGCACTCATCCAAATGGCCTCTTGTAGTCAGCCTAAGAAACAATATCTTGAATATTTAATCAACGAAATCTTTAACCTGCCCTGGTTCTGTCTCATGATCTTCATTTTTCAATGTGTCATATACATATTAGATATTGGGAGGAGTTATGATAAGAGTCGTGAGTGCTATTTGAAAAACATAAAACAAGGTCTCTTATATGAATGGAATGAATTGTGTGTGTGTGTGTGTGGGGGGGGGGGGGGGTGAGCATTACCATGAATGCAAAGAACAGAGATGGGCATCGAACCAGGTTTAAACCTGATTCTGATAAGATCTTAGCTCAAAGTTATATCGCTAAATGATTAATTGGTTAGGCTCGGATTTCAATACAATTTTTTTTAATTAACGTGAGGGAATTTTGTTCATCTCGTTCTTCATTGGGCAAAGAAACCAAAGATACAAATTGTGTTGTTCCAAACTCTCAAAGTTGGATCAACGACAACGTGACCTTAAGACTAACTACAAGTACATTTTAGTGAGTGTCTCTGGCTCTTTGTAAGTAACTTTGCAGGTATACGTCTGTGTCTATGCCCCACCTGGACTTCCATATCGTTCTTACTCGTCTGATATGAAATGTCAAGCAGGCCCGACCCGTAAGTGGCAAGAGTATGTGCTATCATGTTGGTTTCTCTGTAGTCTGTACGCGCCTTTACAAGGCCAATCTGAGCCCACCAAAGAGACAATAAAAGCAAAATCTGCCCCTAGTATTTCCAAGGGATTCGTTTCAAACCCCGTAAGATCCTGACAAGGTGAGGATTATCACTCTTAATCGCACAACCCCGTCAGCGAATACAACATAAATATTGATGTGATTTGGGTTGGCGAAGATAATACTCAAAAAATGAAGATTTACACATATATCAACATAAACGTAGTTTGGGAAAACCAAGTGTATATTACACAAACTAATTTCTCGGGAAGTTTGTAGCGAACTTTCTTATTAAAATCAATGTTGATATGAAATGATATTTAGACATACATGTATATACAACACATTTTAGTATTTGACTTCTAGGTCTAGGCTGACTTTGGCCTAGGTCGTATAAGTTATATTTTCTAAATATCAACTGGGATAAGCACACTGGGTCATTAATCAGACAAGGATGACCTAGTCTGATTTCATATGTAGAAATGTGTGTTGTTTCATTTGCAATCACAAATGATTGTCAAGATGCCTTTTCACCATATAATATTGCATGAATGATCGATTTAGAACCCGTTACATTTCCATCACCGGTGATAGTACACATATTTGATGATTTTGGAAGCTTCTAAGTATGTAAAAGTGGTAGTAGACTTGTAATCTATATAGTTGGATCATGAAAAATTAGATTACTAGATTTGAACTGGCTTCACACTTCCACCATGGACAAGGGATCCCACACTTTAGTGTAGAAAGCTACCTACTCATAATTTCAATTGGTATCTTTACAATATCATTTTTTAATGACAATGGAATCACTCAAGGAAGAGTCACTTTGATGACCCTACCCTAGCAACTAAACCTCTGCCCCTCCCAGCTAACCACACATTAGGAGGCGTTTAAATTCACATAGCGGACCGTTCTACATCACATGATAAATTCATTCTAAGATGCACCACCGGGGGTTCGATCTCGAGTTCCTCTATTGAGGAGCCCTTTCGCTCATCACCTGAATTACACCTTATCATCTTACAACATCACTTCTAGATAGCAAGGAAAATCATTTTGTAAACTAAGAACGTGAGATCTCCATCATAAATATAAATTAACCAAATAGCCATAGTGCATATAGTTTTTCTATTCAATTATATTGAATGGAATGTCACAAGATATTTCACAATATCTTGATATTTAAATAACATATTACCTTGGTATATTTAAGGATAAAGAGTTGATGGCTAGTATTGAGGATAAGGTAAATGAGGGTCACTTGAGCTGATATGTACATTTGCAACACATATCAACAAATGTACCAATTGAAGTAGTGTTATTAAACCAAACATAGTTAAAATGCCAAGAAGCATGTCAAATTAGCTTGTGAACAACTTATAGGGAATATTTAAAATCTTTACACCTTAATGAAAAAATGACCCATAATAGAGATGAAGGAAAAATAAAAATCCAAGTAGTTCACCCCGATGTGGTTGAGAATGGGGCTTAGATGAAAATGATGATCTTCTAAACAAAGTTACTCCAAAGTCATATGGTTGGATTGATACTAGGAACAAAAGAAATCATATATCCCTAGGTGTGGGCTCCCAATCCATTCTCACTATGTGACACACTATAAATTCTGTTGTATTAGCATTGATTATAAGGTTGTCGTAAATAATTGCATAATATCTAATTGTAAATTGAACTATAGCTTTTTAGTATATTTTGTAGGAATAATGATAAACATATCATGCACCTATTCTGATAAGTAAGATTCAATGTGTCAAGTTAATACGCTTAATATTAGTGTTAACTAAAAGTAGGTTGATATATGTTAGTAAGAGTTTTTAGAAGCCTGATTTTTTAAGGTTCAACAACTTAGAACTTAATTATAATTTGACGACCATACACTTACATTTATAGTCATAGTTTTGACATGACATCACTCAAGTGCTCATTGATTGCTTGCATGAACCCATATATATGCCAAAAAATAACTTGAAAGGAACAACATATCTGCACATACGTGTGTGTAACAATTAGATAAATTTTCCCTCAACTTCTCCTACGCTTGTTAGGGGTCCAAAGTAGTGTTGAGCCACAACGGAGTTGGAAGGGGCCCTGGACCCCCTCAAGAAAACAAAAAAAAATACTAATTCTATGTATCATATATTTTTAGTATAATGTTGTATATGTAATTATAATTGAAGTTGTGTTAAACAAACTAGTCACGTGTTGTAGTGGTTTGTAAGTGCGTTGAACACCAATTATCATAATTTTATTTACTCTTCGATCCTTTTTGTGTAACCCCCCTACTTTTACACAATGAAATGACAAATCTACAATTAAGCAATCATAACCAAATTCTTACTAATAGTACATGAAAAAATTCAACTATTGGATTCAAAAATAGTTGTTGATAGTTTTATGATATACAAACTACCTCATCTAAAGATCATTATAAGATTTTTTTTCCACTTATGACTCTATTGTGTGGCCACCTACTTTTAGATAATTGCATGATAGGTATTCAAAAATTAAACAATTGTAACCAGATCCTGACTAATAGTACATGTAGATCATCCTAATTTTGTCTACTCTTAACTCCTTACCGTGAACCTTCTACTTTTGCACTATTACATGACAACTCTACAAAGTTTAAGCAATTGCAACCAATTTTATACAATTGTAGATGCATATTTTTAACTATTGGCTTTGTTAATAGTTATTGATAGTTATATGACATATAAAATATCCCAAGTAACACTTTTTGTAAGATTTTTTTACTACTTACAACTCCCTTTTGTGAAACCCCCTACTTATATAAAATTGCATGACAAGTATTCAAAGTTTAAGCGATCATAATCAAATCCTTACTAACAGTACATCATATTTTCAACTACTCTTAGCTCCTTTTTGTGAATACCCTCTTCTTTTACACAATTAAATGATAGATCAAATTTATTTGGTAATTATAACCAAACCCTTACTAATAGTAAATATAGTTTTTTACTATTGACTTTGCTAATAGTTGTTGATAGTTATATGATATAGAAACTACCTCAGCCAATACATATTCTACTTACAACTCTTTGAGAAACCCCCTACTTTTAGACAATTGCATGGCAAGTATGTAAAGTTTCAACAATTGTAATCAGATTCTTACTAATCTCACATGCTAATAATTGTTAACAATTCTTTTATTTTTAATAAAAAAGGACCCCTCTATTTTATATTAGCTAAAATAAGATGATACAAGATTTATTTTAAAACAAAAAGGTGCTAGAAGGAGATTTTGACTTTTTATGAAAATAATTGCTATACTATGTCTGATAGAAAACAAAAATAATCCCTCTTTTTTGAAATTTCCAAAATTAGATGGTTGAAAAACCTATTATAAAGACACTTCAAAAGGAGACTATGTTTTTCTAGTTATTTAAAATTTCTTTGTGGTCTTTTTTCAACAAATTTTTTTATAATCTACCTTATTAAAGTGTCATTTTATCGTGTTTAAAATATATGCATGCTCCATTATTTTTGTAAAATAATTCATTTTACAAGGGAAATGTAAGTAAGCTAATAAAATGTACATAAATGATTCAAAATTATAAGGACTAGAGACTACATCATGTTGAACGCAGAGAATATCTCTAAAAAGGTGACATATCATACATGCAAAGAACAGCTAGAAAGTATTATGTTTCCAAAAAGGAGTGGTTCAAGTTTTCAAGCATAATGTCTCCTAACAAAGGAACCCAGGTTCCAATCCCAGTTGTCGTCTTGATTTACCACCATCTCGGGCATTCGGGCTCCACCACAGGCATGGGAGAGGGGGAGAGAATGCCTATCTTAATCCCAGAATAATATTATGTTGTCTTGTCATGAAGTTTTGTGAAATCCTCAAGCTAGAAAGGAAGAAAATCAAAAATATAGTTCACATTTGACCAATGTTTCATAACAAATGGATAATACATTAATAAATGATTTTACTCACATATGCATCTAAGATAAAATGTAAAACGTCAGTTGATAAGTACTTCATGAACACAAATCTTGCATATAATCTTCATGGAAAATATGGCGACGATGACTTAACATCTCCAAAATTTAATATGCTCACCAAATTGACAATCTTTCACCCTCTAGTTATCTTGAGAGAAAGAGAATCTATTGCATCCTCAAAGTGTCTTGGAAGTTGTTGTACAAATTAATCAAGATCTTATAGAACTATATAAGGAAATAATTCTCAAATTACATGTTGCAAAATTATTTCCATGGGACTTAACAAATCTTTGGAGTCACGAAGAACTAACCACCTTGTAAACATTAAGCAGACAACAATGTCCACAAATGCATGGATCCACTCATAGTTTACAATAAATGTCTTTGGAAATTTTAAAGTGGACCAACTTTAGGATGATATCCAACCATTGAGATATAGTCACCAGTTTGGACGTTCTATATTTTCTTGTATGTTAAAATCTAAATAACATCACTTATTTCTAGCTCTAAGTATGTACAATCGTAAACTAAGATTTAGTGTCATCTAGTATCAATGATAAATTGGCACTAATTATTACATTCTTATCTCTTCTCAAAAGTATGATTTTATATTTCAATATCACCAGTTATTGAAACCATTTAGTGCTTTTTGTCAAAGTTTGAAAGCATACTTATGACTCTACACATAAAAATTAGGAAGCTATTTCCCCCTCAAAATGTACTTAGTAAGATTATATTCTTTGTGTAATTATGTACTTAAAATTTTATACGTTCCATCAGAATTTGTAGTTTTTACATAAATTGTTGGTTATGATTTTCTAACCGTATTCCTCATGTGTAAATATAAATAGGAATGGCGAAACATGTCGAAATTACTTGGCCAGTGAGTAGAATTTCTTTCCAAATTAAAGTTGACTGGATTTTCCAATTGCATATTTACATAATACATGTTCATTTTGAATAAATTAATATAAAATCAAATTGTGTTAGCATATCTACAAATATAAATTAAATATTTATATGAATTTGTATATATATTCACTCATATGTATGTATACATAGTCATACAAGCAGATAATTTTTTAGTAAATTAAGAAGCATCTTTTGCACTATGATGTCACCATATTTTTGTATCATGTAATTTAGGAAATAATCATGTTTTATTTTAATATTTTGTATAAATAATTATGAAGAATGGATTCCTCAAGACTTGTGGGAGGGACAGTGATGGAGAGAACAACTATGAACAATTGTGGGAGAGTAGGTTGGTGACTAGTACGCCAATAGAAGGAGACAACTCCATCTTGTCTATTGCAGTAGGACGACATGAGTTCTAGGTGGTTTTTGTAGACTTACATAGAGGTGAGGTGGCCTATGCCCATTGCTAGGAGGGTAACATCAGGTTGCAGTCTATGAAGGAGTTGATGCTATCACCGTTCGAGTCTACTATCTGTGGTGAAGACCAGGAGCTACACAGACTTTGTCCAAGTGCAACCACAAGTTGCTACAAACAAGTCCCAATGTAACTAGGAGTGCATGACTACTACAACAAGTTATAGTCGTTGGACTTGCTCCAGGACCAGGTATCAACTCGTTAAATCATTCTTCCAATTACATAGTTGTTGACAAGATCTTGCTATTCTGGGGAATACAACAATTAAATTTTTGTTTCCGTTGCTATATATGTGTTCGTATTTCCCAACATCTAGAACATGTTTGAGTTCATACATATGTCACAAGTAGTCAAGAGAGTGCATGAGTGTATTACATGGAATTTATTGTGACAAAGCATATGAAGGACTGATTTGGATGTCACCACAGAGGTTTTCACACTTGGGATCACATTTGCATACAGATTCAAATATTCAAACACATAAGTATTCAACATAATACTTTAGGGTATAATAAAGTTCAAGAGTGAAACTTTAGTGTCCTAGTGGATACATCAAGGCAAAAAGGCATAGGATCTTCGTCAATCATGTCACAAAACAATTTATATAGGTTACTGATTTTGAAGTGGGATAACTATATGTTAGCAAAGTAGATGAATGTTTCACCTTTGGTTAAGCCACATTGATAATGTATATGAAAAAGACACTTTTAGGTTCAAAAGTATACACATAAGATTACATGAAGATGATACAATGCACTATCCAAATCAAGAGTGAAGTAAAGTTATGGAAATAGAGCTATTATTATGTTTTGGTATATAAGAGATCAAGGTTGAGCACCTAGTAGCATAGAATAACTTCAAAAGCTTCAAAGCAATCATTTAAGTAGAGATAGTAGACCTACAAGAAGATTTATATTCTAAAACTAACCCCAAATGATAGATCGCATTTTTTATGATTAAAAACTATATAGTATATGTTGCATTTAGCCAAGGGAGGGATTTTCTATCATTTTTACAAGAATTACCTTATAAAGGAAGATGTAGATCGTCAGATTAAGACCAAGAGGCTGGAAATTGGGGTCTCAAGCATTAGAACAAGGGTGCCTCCTCCATTGGGCTCTTGGGCATCCCATGCGGTTGCCTTCCCGATTAGAGTCCATCTGCATGGGGGTCATGCAAGCAAGAAAGTGGCATTCAGGCCACTGGGTCATGTTGTGGTCTGTGATGGATGCATGTCCATCGTCTCCCTGGCATGAGATAGACCGCACGACGAGGTCGATATGCAGTGGTAGCATTTTTGAGGTGGGGTGGCCAGTAATCTTTTGCACATCGCATGAGGCTAGAAAGCCTCTTTCCAACTTTGCCTACTGTTGGTAGAGTCAAAAGCTCCCTTGGATGTCACCGAGGACAATCGGGGAGGGGATGCCCAAAGTGCGCTAGGCGGCACCACCGCCACAACTGGAGAAGGAAGGATAAGGTGGTTAGGGGATCTAGGGTTCATGATACATAAAAAGAGGAATGAAAGATGGGGCTTAAATAGGAAGATTCCCACCCTCATATGAGTCTAATTAGGCACCAAAAAGGGGCAGAGAGATAGATCCTCCTTGGACAAGCACAATGTTGTACGAAGGTTGAAGATAACTTCTCAACTGTTGGATCAAGCACGAAATCCATGGGAAGTAGACCGGGCTGTGTTGATTGGTCAAAAAAACACAAGGAATGATAGCTCATGTTAAGCGAGGGGTTCCCTCTTGGATGGGCCATGTGCCCTATGTTGGGCACAAAAACGTAGACCCAAACACAACAAATTGGATAAACTCGAGCTAGAGATATATCATTAAATCAAGCAAATTTCAAATGAACGTATCTCTCTCATCCTTGCTCAGAATTAAGAAAAATTTAGTGTGACGGAAATGGTAGAGTGCCCTCTATGCAACTAATATAAGTTGATGAAAAGAAAAGACCCACATATGATCTCAAAGTGGATGAGAGAGGATGGTTTATAAATTGGGTGAAACCTTGGTGTTACATCAAATTGAAAGTCAACACTTGTCATGTAAACATAAAACAAACTCAAATCATGAAAGTAAATTCAAGAGTGAGAAATTCTTGAAAATACTAAGTTCATAGAATGTATATGAGGAGATAGAAAAGTCTAGGCTATCACAATATCCTTCTTCTCTAGCAAGTTCTCAGACAACCTTCTCTCAAAAAGTAGTCCAAGAACACATGAACATTGTTGTTGAACAAAATTGGTGAGAGAGAACATAAATACTCACAGTATACAAATATCAATTTTTTAGAAGATTTACAACATGAAGCTCTCTATGAACAAGTTATGATCGACTTCCACAAGTACATTAAAGAATATGTTTGGTGGAGTATGGCACTATCGTTGAGCTATGGTTTAGATCTGAAGATAGTAGTGTAGAATTCTAAGCTCGGAGAAAGATAGCATGTAACCGATTTGCTCAAGTGCATGTTCTAAGTGTTAATAGGAATTACTATATATAGGAAATACCTAGGAATGGTCAATATAGATGTTGGAAGTGTTTTGATCAAGTTAAATTCTAAATTAGGCATTGAGATGTCAAAAATCAAGTTTAAAACAGATAGACAATTAATGTTGATTTTGACCGTGGACTAATTCACAATTGAACTATACTTCGACTGAGATCAATCTTGGTTGAAATATAGTTCTCTTGAGATTCTATCTCTTCTAAAATTCTACAACAATAATTTTCTGCACTGTCTCTTACTCGATCAAAATGTAGTTCGACCGAAAATGTGGCTATAAAACTATTTCTAAACTTTTAGAAAACATATCAAATGATTTGTCTAATGACACCTATCTATCCAAAAGATTTGATATATGTGTGAGAAAGGGTTTAAAATATTATAGGGTTGATCATTACTTGTTCTTACGTCATTCCTAACAAGTTGCACAAAATGCACAAGTACAAAGTCCATACATGGTACAACTTGTCCTACAATCATCCAAACACACACATATGATATTGCATATTCTTTATTTTGGATTTTGTCTAACTTCATTGATCACCTAAAACACTAAATCCACATTTTAGTAAGACAAATGGGAAATATTTGCATCATGAAATTTGAGTGTGTCATATCCAGAAAGCCATCGGTCAGTGCATTGGTGCTCTAAAATGCCCAAATCCAATTCTATAATCCCTTATTGTGCTAAAAGATGATCCCTTGTATACTATTTTGGATAAGATGGAAATTCCAAATTTGTTATTCTTTCTATTTTTTCAAAAGTACTCCTTAATGTTAAACTTGTGTCCACTTAACCATGTATGAGTTGAAATATAAATATATGTGGAAGTGTTATTAAAAGTGTCATATTTATAGTGTTATGATACCATATAATGGGAACTATTGGCATACATGTTATTCATACTGATTGGAAGTTGATTTTGAATGTTCTTAAGGGTTTTCTTTAGCTATTATACTACTAGAATTTTATTTGAATTGGAGATATCATCTCAAAGTATCTCATCTATGCATAAAGATGGTAGATTTATGTATATTTCAATATTTGATGCAAATCCCATATTCTTTCAAATTTGAAGCTAAATATTTTGGTGTTTTACAATGATATGAATCTTAGGATCCAAAATTTTAGGTGGTTATGACATTCCTACAAGGTTTTGGTCTTGATGTTGCCTTATATGTTGAAAGTATCCTTTTCATAGTTGTTCGTGCTCTGTAACCTAATAAATCCTTTGAATTATATTTTTAGTCATCTTATATATTATAAATGTGTAAAAACGTAATTGAGTCATTAATGGATCTAAAATTAATTGCAAATTAAGAAGTATAATTATACAAATATGCATGATATTCACTCATAGGTGTATTTAAAAAGCAAATAAAAATGACTTTCATGTTTCTTAGTCCATAAGGGTTTCAAAAAAGAATGGGTGTGTGTTGAGTATAGGAATTTTCATGGGGTAATCATCTTCCTCATATGTTCACTAAGTCTTCCATATCTCCTCTTTCTATAATATTAAGGGTCTTTAATTCTATGATAAAACATGACATTGTAAAGTGTATCTTGGATATGGGATATATACGTACATTCTTGATGCCTTGAGGATGATACCTTGAGTGCAGTGATTTAAGTGTCGTCACTGGGATGATGAAAAGGCCAATGGTTAAGAGTAATCCATGTTTGAATTTGAATAAGACATAAGATGATGGATAATACGGTAAAACTATTAAGGTGGAAAATTATTTGATTTTATGGGTTTGATAACATTTTCTATAAATGAAGATGGATACTTCTCTAAAATATAGTAGGCCCTTGAAAAAATATTTAATCATTATTTATTATCTTGAATTAAATGTTATTAAAGATAATATAATATGATAGTTTTTCATGATATCCCTTACACTGAAACATTGATGGATAATCTTGTTAAATAACCATGTTTTGTGCTAAATGATGATTATAGAGTTTATATATATGGTATAAGACCTGGATTCGTGTTTCTGTTTCCATTATATAAATAATTAGTGGAATAAGAAATGTCTCATGTTGATGCATTGTTTAAGGCTGATGTGCCATAACCTGAGGTTAGTGGCCTTGTTGTGCCCTACATAAATTGGGCTTGGTTATGCCCTAATTTTATGATTTGGTCTTGGTATGATCAAAGGTGGTTACATGCATCCTAGTTTTAGTTATTGGAATTGTATGTCAATATATTTTTATAACATATAAAGTTGTGATGACTTGATTACAATTCCAATTACATTTATGTTTCTTGTATGTAGCTTGATGGATACAGTCAAAATATATGTATTTGATCCAATTAAAAAGTTTAATGCTAATCATGTATCTCCCAAGTCCTTAGAAATATTTCCTTGGGTTGGTGGAAAAAGTAGTGAAATGAGTTAATCTATAGCAATCTAAGGATTCTGAGAAGATGCCTAGAGCATATATTTTTGAATATATGATGGTGTTTGGGATTAGTATATCCTTATATCTAAAATCTTATTTAGACTCAGTTGTAACCGATGGTTTGGTGAAATGTGATATAGAGTTGTTCGGGCCTTAAGTTGGTATTTTGGGATGTATACCCTTTTTTGAACTGTGATTTGAGGACGCAAGGTGGACATGTGATATGTGGATCGACCTTTGTGCAACCAATAGTTTTTCAACCTATGCACATTCTACCTTGTTTAAAACTTACTCCAAATATGAGGTGTGGGACGATCAAATAGAGTCTAACAACCATTATATCTTTACAAGCCACTAACTAGTAATTTTGAGTTACACCTATAATATTGTGAATTATAAAAATAAGTAACCAGACTTGTAGTATGTATGTATAGAGTTTTATTGGCAAATCGCATTGGATGTGCTATACATATTCTTATATTTCCTATAATCATTATATGTGATTCATAATATGTATATATATATGTTCTATATATGCTCAGTACAATGTTTTCTAGTTTCTTACTATAAACTATCAAGAGAATTAGTGCTTGCATAATATATCACATATAGATATATTTAATTGTTGATTAATATACATTTAGATTACTAAATCATGATATTCATGTATGCACTACGTATACTATTATTCTTTATATCATATCATTGATACATGGGTCTCCACATCTTTAGGTATGTTGAAGTAGGAGGAAAGGATATGTTAATTAAGTAGTTATTTTATTGGAATCAGGGGTACAACATATGAACTATTCTTCATTTTTTACATTGTTGGATGAGTCAATTTATCAAATGGGACTGCCATGTGAGGCTAAAGAGGATTTATTTAGTAGTGCAATATTTATCTCATCGACCCCAAAGTTCATGTAAATTTGGCTTGCTTGAGGCCCAATCAGTCCTCACATTTTTAAAGGGAGACACATGTGTAGCTTGAGTAATATTTAAGTTCAATTTTGTTAAAATTTCAGAAAATGGGGATTGGATAACCTATTTACCCCTATCCCCTTATGGGTTAGGTAGGGTCATCTTGGGTGTTTCTCAAAATGTGTGTCCCTTTTGTAGAATTGGGTTAAGGGATTGTCTCCACCACCTGTATTCTATAGGAGGTGGTGGATACAATGAGATCCATATCCCAAATCTCTACCCACATCCTCTTGGAATACCAGGCCAATCACGAGATTTCTCATTCTTTGAGCTCCATGCGCACCACACTTGATCCCCACTTAGATTGATCTCCATGAAGAATTCGTTAAAGGGAAGATGGCATCAAGGAGGATAGCTGAGTTGGAAGAGGAGGAAATCAACAACAAGAATGTTGTGAAACCATTCCCATAGGTGGATAAAACTAAATAACACCCAAACTCCCATTTATTTGTGGTTTTCATGGGCAGCAAACCCACATCTATATGATATTATAAGGGCGATCATCTAGGGTGTGAGGTGATTAGTATTACATTTCAAGGTATCCTCAAGATTTTTGGGAGTCTCATGATGTTGATGGAGCTTTTGGTTATCAATTGGTACGTAGGGAAGGAGTATCCCTTTTTCCCATCTTCATGGTGACAACTATTTTTGATAGCACCTTGAGATCATGTGAAGCAGCAACATTGGTTGTCCTAGAGTATCATTTTTTTGGTAATTATGCCCAGATATCCAGTCATATGATGATTGGGGCATCATATACTTGATTTGATAATAATAAAGGTAATTATGTCTATTATGTTCGTCTTAGTCGTAAGATGATGACACAAAATGGTAGATGTCTAAAGAATGATACTACTCAATCACATGTGTCTTTAGGTTGAGGACATGAAGAATGAGATCATATGTATGATAATAATATGCACATTCTTAATTATGTCCCTAGTCAGATACTACTGTGGAAGAAAAATAATGATAGTAATACATAAGACTAGAATGTGTGTTGACTTGTGACAGAGTCTAATTTGTCATGATATGGGATATCAAATCAAACACATGGGTACTTGTTGTGAGCAAGTGTACTAGAAAAATTCACCTTGAGTTTGGTACATGGAAGCCAATAATGGAAGTCATAATCACATCTCAGTGTGACCGCGGTGATTGTGGATCTTAAACCTAAAGTCACTACAATAATTACATGTTGGTCAATGTGCTTTAACACTACTCAAAGTGACCTTGGAAAAGGTTTGTATACAAGTAGTGGTTATGTGCATTGTGACACATGTGGATTATTGTGAGTGACATAGATGGAATTTGTCCCTCCCATTGGAGTGATATCCTGGTCACTTGTTGAGTGAGACTATGAAATGCATGGTCATACTCATGTGAGTCAATATATGATATTGAGCTCATATGTATCTCAATAGTCTACTGCAGATCAAGGAACAAAGATTGAATATTAAGAGGATGGTAGTTTCATGCCTCAGATTCAATCTGGATATTAGAGACAAAGGGATTATATAATCACTATAACACTGGTTACAATACTAGGTTCAGTTGTTCTCCAACTTCTTCAATTACTTGGATAGCAATGAAGTCTTACTAGATACCAATCATTACTTGTGAAATCATAATTTAATTATGAATATCTCTACCAATATAATTTGGAGCCTACAAGGTCATATGCATAAAATGTATTAGAATTGGAGAATAATTTTGGACATGATTGAAAATGTTCCATGTCAAATTGATTACTAAAAGGTTTAAGTAATCTACTAGAATAATATTAGAATATAATATAAGTTAATCAATTAAAATATTTAAGCAAGTTAATAGGATTTAAATTGTTGAGACTACTGGATAATCCTGAGTGATTAACTAGAGTCGATTGATGGAAAATTAGTTAATCAATTAATATGATTTATTTGTTGATTCTAGAATATTCTAATTGTCTATAAAATGGTCTGTGAGTGGCCCTTTTTAAATATTCATAACCTCTTATTTCTCAAGGTTTTTTGGAAACCATACTTCCTTTCCTCTCCAATTTATAGGGGCTTAAAGGTAGATTTTATATAGATACTTTTGTATGTGAACCCTAGTTGTCATCATCCCCGAGAGAGAGAGACAAGGAGAGTGTGTTAACCTAGAATTTCACACCTTCAATATGACTTCTAATGTTGACCTCACTCTTGTCTACACTTTAAATTTCATATATATATATATATATATGTGTGTGTGTGTGTGTGTTTGTGTGTATGTGTGTGTCTTGATGCACTTTTGGTCCATCTAGTATGCATGTATCACCTTGGTGATACTCATGTTGATAAAGATCAAGTTTAATTTCATATCATACACCTTTTCCTTTCTCTTGACTTTTGATCATATTATTGTAAACTTTTGTGACCTATCCTTGTGCTCATCTTAAATATCTCTTTCTCATGATTCCAATGCACCTTGTTTCGTCCAAATCGGATCTTGTATGAGGGAGTTATGTCTAATTGAAGATTAAACACTTTTCAAACCTAATGTCTAGCATTTGATAATTTTGTTTTGCCTTTGGGCCAGCCGATTTCAGCCCAGTTGGGGGTGTGTGTGTGTGTGTGGCCCACTCACTCCTCCATGTTTTTCCCAGCGATCTGGATCACTTTCAATGGACCAATCAGAAGTCACTTTTGGGTAGGCAATGCATTTTCGCTCTTGGATCCCCACTCATAGGATTGGAACCCTAATCTGACGGTTACAACCCTTTCCCCTACCTCTGTATAGATCCTCAACGCAAAGGTCATTGGATCTCTACCTACTCCATGTTTTGGTGCCTCCTTTTCATGCCATTTTCTTCCAAATCAACACTCTCCTCACCTATAAAACTCCTCCCCCATTTCTTTTCCACTCTTTTCATGACATTTCTCGAACCCTAGCGCCACCCCTCTCCTTTTCTTCTTCTCCTCCTTTATTCGACACCGCCATGGGTGTGGCTTTGGTGCTTTTTGCCCTGACCCTCCTCTGCTCCGAGTGATGTTGCCAATGCATCCGGTGGAGTAAGCTAGACTTGACTGGCCTCTCCTCAAGTCGAATCGAGGGTTGATGACCTCGCTTGGCCCGGGACTCCGACAACCACACTACTGCAGAGAAAGAGCCGCATGAGCAGGTGGAGTCTACTAGATGCAAGTGGCATCCTGAAGCGATGGACGAAGGTGGCGTGTTGCTTCCTACCATGAATGCTTGGTGAACGGCGGTCAGGGACCGGGGTTGAAGGGAACCTCCTCGCAGAGTGATCTCTTGACCTTTGGATTCAAATCCAAGGGTCTACATCGCCTGACATTAGGTAAAACTTGCAACATGTGAATTGTCCATCTTGGTCATGTAATATATGAAATTTAATCTAGAGGAAGAGATCTACCTAATGGGACCATTTTTGTAACCTAAATCTGCTTGAATTACTACTGATATGATGAAAATGATGGCTTTTGTCCTCTTTATATATGTATTATGCCATCTAATGCCCAATCTTAATCTTTTATGCCCCAGATCTTAATGATAACCTAAGATGAGCTACTTGAACGTATTGATAGATAAAGATCTGAATTTTATACATCCATGCATCCTAAAATGATCTAATGTTGCCTATATGTCCTAAAATGGGCTTTTATGAAAAAGACCACTTCTTTAATGATCAAACATGTTCAAAGGTGATTCAAATATCTATGATTGTTTTACATTAGTAGTTTCCACCCTCAATTGCTATCCTTTTTATGACCCTTCTTGGACACTAATAATGATCTTGTTATTCTTAATGCATCCTAATATGTCTGTCTGTGCGATTTTGTGATGAATGTTAAACCTTATGATTTTATCAATCTAAAGCTACTCAATGATGTTTATATGTCCTAAAATTAGTAATCTTAAATGTCTTGTATCCCTATATGTCTTGTGGAACTTCCTTGTGCACTTATGTGGTTAAATACCCAATCTTGGCTTGATATGTGATCTAGTGCACATCTATATGTCTAAATCTATAAGCTTGAGCAAGTCTTGCTTGAAGGATCATCCATGTTATATAATGATATCAAATCAGCATGCTAGTGATGATAGTGACTCCCAACTCAAGTAGACCCCATTTACACTCTAATGATGACAACCTTGCATGATTATAACACAATATGACTTGTTATGCCAATGTTGATGTTTATGTTGACTAAGCTTGCTCAAATATGATGATGGCTATATTTTAGATCTTAGAACTCTAATAATATATCCATGATCTAGTTTTTATGTGTCACTCTAAGTGCTAATGAGCCCATGACGTACTATGTTGCTTGATAATGCCTATGCCTAACTTAGTTGAGATATTGAAATCAATGATAGAAAATATGATACCTAGACTTAGGTGACACATCCAATCCCCATGATCATAATTAATGAGACCTAATCTTGATGATATTAACCCAATTGTACTCACTTGTAATGTCAGGATCTTCATGATGATTCAATTTCTAAGATCTAGTCAAGTTGCTACTTATGATTTTCTAATCAATGGTTAATCTTATGCTCTAATCAAGGTACGCTTACTCTCTTGATCCTACTATGATATTGGCTTATTTGTATGTATGCTCATATAAATGCTTGGTTAGTTAATTACTTGTTTGAGCTACTTGTTCCCTACGATTAGTATGTTCATTTTGCTTGAAATATGTTGAACAAACCTTGAACATAATTTAACTTGTATGTTATACAAACCTAGTGTACCTTCCTGTATTCTCAGGGTAAGGGCACAAGGTTGGGCGTCTTACTTGAGATGTCAATATAAGGCAGACCATGTCAATAAAAGGGTAGCTAATCTTGAGAACCCTTACAGACCTTTCTAATGGGAAGCTGGTCAATGGCCATAATATGTTGTTGAGAATAATGGAAATACACCTAAAATATGCTTTGGATAAAAGAATGTTGTTAGTTACTCTCGCCTTGTTTCATCTTCTTGCTTATATTATGTTTCTATCCAAGAAAACTTTTATAGTACTCTTAAACTGTTAACATGCCTTTTCATAGTCTACTTAATGCTTTAGCATTAATATATTTTGTTTATTGAATTCGTAGTTGCCAAATGAAAGTCCGCTGCACTCAAGACTCTAAGCTCTAAAATGAAACACCAATGGGTATATTTAAATCTAGAAATGGGTAAATGTCTCTTATCTCCATGTTTAATATCTTTTTATCTCTTATCTTATTCTTGTTTGTGGTTTTATTCATGCATATGTTATTTGATCCATTCTAGGGATGGATGCCCAAGTCCACTCACCTTTGTCTTTATAGCCAATAGGAGTGTGGACTTAGGGTAACAAGCAGTTTTGTGACAGATAGTGACCATAGTTCTAGCACGTAATCAAGAAAAAGGTTGATCCTTCCCATTAGATCAGGCAACACGATGAGGAGTTCCAGTCCACCCGCATAGACTACATAGAGATGCAGAGACTGATCTCCTACATTCGTAGGACATCTATGAGGACCTTTCATGAATGTGAGGAGAAACATACACTACTGCACGAAGGGGACATCACTAGACTTGCTTTGTGATAAGGTATACCTCATGTACCCTCTTTTTGAATATGTCGTTATCGACGAGATCTACTTGTAGGATACATGGAGAAATTTTGTTGCGTTTCCATTGCGCTTACTGCCTCTATGAAACATTACATTCCCTTGACCCCTGCCCGCTGACTGGGTAGTAGGATTACCGCATAGGGGCGCTACCCCTGTGTACCCAACCTAGTTTGTGTGGGAGTCAAAACAATTAATTGAAAAAGTCCCATATTAAAAATAAATATGATTTTAATATATACTTATAAAATCATGCATATCTCTCTTTGAGAGTGTGTTTCTGTGGTGGATGTGCATGGTTATGGCCTCGAACCTCTATTTGTGCTCATTGTGCATGGATGTGAATGTTGTGGATGGATGTAAATGGTTGTTCATGGATCCTTTTGTATAAGTATTCAGCTTGCATGTTGATCCTTATCTTTTATTACAAAATGTAATTAATTATAATCCCTATAAACTCCCCTCAAATGTAACTTGAGGTTCTCCTTTTTACAAGTCATGTAATATAGATAGGAATAAATTTAGTCTTGAAAGACTTTCCATGAAGAGGAAACTTGAAGCTCTAACTTTGAGAAGCGTTCATGAAGAGCAACTCAAAGATCCAACTCCAAGGAGCATCCATGGAGAGGCAATTTAAAGATTCAACTCCAAGGAGCACCCATGGAGAGGGAACTTGAAGATCCAACCCCAAGGAGCATCCATGAAACTGTTCACCACGATGCTAATAAGAAATTCACAGGTTGGTGTTTCATAAGATGCAAAATTCCATAGGTGGACGATATTCCTTTGTGGCTCTAAAGGACTACATTTGTATGACCATAACCAATGCGTGTGTGTTTCAGGATACCATGTTTGTGGATTGTGATTGTAGATATAATGTGTGTAAGATACATATTATAAGTATTTGCCTTTGAATATGTATATGTATATATGTAAAAACTCTCAAACTAAATATTCAGTCCCTAATGCTTTGCAAAAGCAGGACACATGATAAACTTGATTGACTATGTGTGGGAACACTGAAGTGTGGTGTGCCATCTATCTCATGGAAGTGTGAGAATTGATATTTTGGGTCTGCCAAAGAAGGGTGCATAGCCTATTATGTTGGATTTTTGGGTTAGGCTTAACTAGGTGATTTTAATAGGATTATGTGTTTAGCATCATAGAGATGGAATATGATAATAAGTTGTACATATCATCTATCAAGAGTTGCATACGATGAAATTGGCAAAAGTTGCCTACCTAAATAATCAGATTGTGGGTGATCAGTCAAAGTTGAATCATGATTTGACAAAATATGGATCTTTACCCACTAGAAGATTGTAAACTGCATTATTTGCAAATCAATAGTGAGGGCTATTTATTTCAAGAAAATTGTGGGAGTGCTAATTAATTAAAGGTCAAATTAATATTGTTAATTCAAAACAAATCAAATCAAATCAAATTGATACATTGACTCGTACAAATATTTCCTTGTAGATCAAATGGCAAACACCAACAACCTTTCATTGTTATCAGTCCTTCAGAAGGACAAACTGAATGGTATTAACTTCCAAGACTAGTTAAGGATGTTGAGAAGTGTCCTCACTTAAGAGTGTAAGCTCTATATGTTGGAGACACCATAACCAGATGAACCTACTTCCACCGCGCCTAAGGCTGAAAGTGATGCTTACAAGAAGCATATCGAAGATGACATGGATGTCAAGTGCATGATGTTATGCTCAATGAACTATGATTTGTAAAGATAACATGAAAGTATGAAGTGATCAAGATGGTAACACATCTCAAGAATATGTTTTAGGATCAAGCAAGATAAGAGAGATATGATATCTCAAAGGCATTGTTCAAGTGAAATATAGAAAAGAGAGATATAGTGGGGCCCCATGTGATATTGATGAGATTGGGATTTCCCCTAGGCTGAGAGTGGCCACATATGTGATTTTGGAGTCATTGCCAGAATCATATAGTAAATTTTTCATGAACTAC
This sequence comes from Alisma plantago-aquatica, assembly GCA_963693085.1. NCBI lineage: Eukaryota > Viridiplantae > Streptophyta > Magnoliopsida > Alismatales > Alismataceae > Alisma > Alisma plantago-aquatica. Next base: position 453,656,854 of record OY856413.1, on the reverse strand, counting down.
AACATGAACAATTTCGATAAGCCATTATCAAAATTGCTTGGCATGTTTAGAACTGTTGAAATGCAAATGAATAAAGACAATCCTAAATCCATGATGATGATCAGAAGAAGAAAAGGGAAGTCCAAGGGAAAATGCAAGGTCAATAAGAGTTCTAAATCCATCCAGAAGACCAATTCTTCTACACTTAAAGAAAAGGGAGGAGTGAATAAAGAAGGGAAGTGCCACCACTATCACTACCATGAATGTTAGAAAAGGAATGGTCCTCTTTATCTGTAGGAATTTAGTAAGAAGAAGCAAGAGATAGAGATCTCCATATCAAGATCTGAGAAGAAGTAATCTATATAAGGTGTAACTACACGGAGTAAGAGTTGTTGGCACTACATTTGGAACCTATCTTTTTCTCATCTTAGTGGGCATGTAATAGAATTAGTGAATTTCCATATGTACCTACCATTAAAAGAAACATCATATATGTATCTTATTTGAACAAGAGTATTATGAATGACTAATGTTTTTGTTTTAAAGGTAAGATGTTTTATGAAAATTCCCCAATGTCTCGTAGTATATACTTGATAGTTCTAGAGTGACTCGATGACTCAAATATACCTATAGCATTATTTTCTAGGTCACATAAATGAAGAACACATTTCTAGGATCCATGAGGATGCTCATCTAGACTCTTTTGGTTTCAAACCAATAGAGACATGCAAGTTTTATTTGTTGGGCAAGATGACAAAATCTCCTTTCACTTGGAACACTAAAAGAGTGGGTTGTAAATTAGGGATTATACATACTAATGTATGTAGACCTTTTAGAACAAATGCTAGAGGTGGTTACTAGTACCTCATCACATTCACTGATGATATTAGTAGATATGTTAATTTATTTATGAATGAATCCCTTAAAATGTTCAAGGAGTTTATGAATGAAGTATATAACCAATTTGGTGAAAATATTAAAACAATTCAATATGATCTATGTGGAGAATGCTTGAACCCAGAGTTTGAGGACCTTGTGTGAGGCCGTGATATTGCATCACAATGGACTCCACCTGAAACATAATGATGTAAGAAGAAACAAATCATGTCATGTTAGTCATGGTGCAACCATCAATAAATCTAGCTAATCTTCCAATTCCTTTTGGGCAAATGCTTGACACAAAACCATGTACCATCTAAATTGTTACAAAAGTCATCATATGAGATATGGCACGGGAAGTGTCCGGATATGTATTTTATGAAGATTTGAGATGGGAATCTTATACAAGAACATAATTTCTTGAAAATCTTTGTCCCAAATCACATAAGTGTTATTTTGTTGGATATCCTAGGAAAACTAGAGGATACTACTTTTGTATTCCATCTGACAACAAAGTATTTGTTGACAAAATGGTTGTATTCCTTAAAGGGGATTCATTTCCAAAGGAATTAGTGGGAGAAATCAAAAAGTTCAAGACCAAAAAGAAAACATTGATGTAAGGAGTGGGACCACAGTGGGCCCACTCAATGATATAAACATGAGTCATGAAATATTACAGCAGTGGAAAACATATTTATTTACAAAGTTACAAATATTTCCATGTACAAAATTTTCTCACTCTAAGGGGGTACATAAAATGAAAAGGTTACATCTATATACACATAATCCCATATGCAGAGGGTAACAAGGCTATCTCAAGCTATCCATGTATTTACCAATGAGCTCATAGTCATCCTGAATCTCTTCCCTATAAAGCACCTACATCTGGGTGGAGGGAACCCCCAAAAAATAGGATAACAACATTTGATTCATAAAAAGTTGAGTATCTACATTGGAACATTAACTAGGCATTAGTTATTTCAAAAGTAAAGTAAGATGTTCCCATAAAAAAGGGGGCCATTAAAGCTAGGTAAGTTTCAATGAGAAGTAACAAGAGAAGGAATTTCCAAAAGAATAAGGCAGTATAATGAACAATTAAAATCACAGTTCTTGCCATTATCAACCATCCAATCACATAAATATTTACATGCTGATATATTTCACATAGGAGGTCCATAACACTACTGAGTCATTGACCTAAGTAAAATGGGTGGAAGTAGCACACTCTAGGCAGAAGTAGCACACCTCTGTATATATCAAGGTGTAAGTAGCACACCCCAGGCAGAAGTAGTGCACCTTAATGGTTACACATAAGCTTCTATGATAGTTAAACTAGTTGAATTATCTAACATGAATAAATATAGTGGCAAGATATACCTTTCACAAACATATGTGGCATGATTTTAGCACAATAGAAGGTGGGGTCATTGACCCAATTCAACATGATAATAGTAATTTCAGAAGAATAACAATAAGTTGAATTGAGGGTATATGATTTGTTCAACAAATGGAATAAGAGAAAGTATTGCAAAAGCTACCTCATTATGGGAAAATTTAGTCATATAATGCCCAGTTATAAATAGAGAGGAATGCATACCTGGTCTTCATGACAAAAGGATAACTTGATTGATATAATTGGTCTAGAAGTTAGGTTTTCATCCTAGAAATGCATTAAGTACGTTAGTCAAATCATAGGGAGCATATATATGCATTCGTAGTTTAGTTACACATATTGTTTCATAGCCCAATTTGGTCATCTAATTGCATATTAGGGTTTACAATCGTACTAAGATCATTTATATATCAACGTTAGTTCTAAGGTTCATCTTCAGTCACATACGTATATATATTTCTAGATTATATTATGTGTTGATAAAAATATGTATTCTTCCCATTTAGGCCTTAAATGTTGTTCTCTGTACAACTATATGATTCAATGTCCTTCCTAATGTCATCTTAATATGTGTATTAATGTTGATACTCATTATTTCCCTAATTATTGGCAAGTATATACATATGTATCACTATCTAGGTTTTTATATTTCCCAAATGGTTTTTATGATTGAACATCACCTCAAGAAATCTTGTATCCTTAAATAACTTCTATCAACAAATCAAAATATGATTAAATCTAGGTTTCCTTGATTCAACAAACTGTTCTATTATGAAGGCTAGATTTTGAGTTTGGGTAATTTCCAAATATTATCAAAACTTCATTAGCATATGCATACATGTTATTCTTAGTTTCAAGGACACAACATTTTCAGGCATCTTAGATCTAAGTCTAAATTGATTAGTACACCAAGTTTGGATAGGTTTTATACTACCAAACAATGAGTCTTGTATGGGTAACACACTTATCATTATCAATATATATCTAATATATTACTACTGGCTGATTTCATCTATAAGATGAATTTACATATGTGGGTTTATACTTCAACAAATGTATACATTCATGTCTAACATGGTAACCATTCAATCATTTATCTGATTACTAGGTTTATCTGTAATCCATGTAGTTTCGTAACCTTATATGATAAGTCATTATCCTTAAACCCCTTATCTTACTAATTATCTTGAACTCAGAAACAATATGAAGACATGTTACTTACATGTTGTTTGAATGAGAAACTTGGATCTTGATTGGATATGATGGTTGAAACTAGCTAGACCTCACAGTCACGTTTCCTTCAGCCAACACAAAGGTGTCTCAGACTGGGAATCTCCTCAAGAACGGACTGGAGATTTGATCTGTCTAGCAAGGTGTTCCATCCTTCTACAATGCCCGATTAAGGATGCTAGAACTAGCACTAGGGTAGTCTCAACCCCTTATGGATCTATGTCATTTGTGTTGATGTCTAAGGGAGTTAGAGGTGGCCACGACTAGAGAAATATGAATACCTACATCTACCACTACATGTGCCAATCATGGCTTGTGACCCTGGTGGCTAGAGCAAGGTTAAGGGGTGCTTAAGGGTGGTTGGATGTCGATGAAGGGAGGAGGACATCCTGAGGTCGGGGTTGAGCGTCTAAGTGGGATGAAGGTTGGTGCCCATACGATGTATCCTGCGATGTTGGGCACCACCTAAATTATGGTGGATTGTGGAGGAGGAGGAGGAGGTCTGCTAGCCACAGGATTCGGAGGCTATTAGTTTTGGTTGTGTCTATGCCTTGCGGTAGAGTGATGGTGAGGAGTGAAAGTAGCACCACCATTGTGGGTGTCGTCGTAGCCTCTGTCAACCCTAGTGGCAGTTGGCATTGGGCTCCTCTCTCCCAAAATATGGGGAGAATGGAAGAAGATGGCAGCCAGAGTTTGTGTGGGTTTCGAGTTTGTAGAACGGAATAGGAAGTGAGAAGAGAAAGAGTGAGATAGTTTTGGTAGTGGCACCACAATCAACGAAGACCCCAAGTGAGATCTAGATCTGCATCACCATTGATAGTTGTGTCATGGATCTTCTCTGTTGCACCACCATCTAGATTGGTCCTTGTGGTGGCGATGACGATGGTGGTTGTTAGGAAAGAAGGAAGCAACATCGATCAAGGCACCAGATGATCATCTATCATTCACTACAGCAGGCGACGACAGTCTACTTACTACATGCCATGGCATCTGGATGCAGGCAGGGAGATTGGTTGGCGGCCAAGGTTAGGATGAGAAATGAAGATAAGAATAAGATGAATAAATAGATGGTTAGTAAGTGAGAGAAGGATGCAGAAGAAGGAAGAAACTAAAGAGGAAAGGAAATCCTTTCCAGTTACATATCATGTGGGCATGGTTGTTGTTTGAGCGAGGGGGGGGGGAACGGTAGCCTCTCCAGCTGTTGCAGTAGTGACACCTAACATGAGGGAGCATGTTGAAGGGATGCAAGGTTAGGGTAGGGGATGTTACATGGGATAATATATTTACTTTGGTCTTGATTGATAAATAAAAACTATTAAGTATGTTATTAATGTAATTTGAACCTATTGATTGAATGGGTAAACAATGTCCAACAGACCTTAAATTTGATATGTTGACTATAAAAGATGTAGGGAACCCAAATTTAATATTAGTTTTAGTTTTAGATGGTATTTGATATTTTATTTGATTAATACATTTAATTCCTTTCTTAATTAGTTTGATGCATTATTTCATTTTAATTGAATTTTTGTATCACTTAGACTAGTGATGCTTTTAGATTGGCAAATTAGGTTCAACCGTAATTAAGAATTGAATTTTATAATTTACCTTAAACAAATGACTTGATTAATTAATTAGTCATTGACATTATATAATAGTTTGTCCTTATATTTTTTAGATCCAATAACTTCTATTTTTTCTAATTGAAGGAAAAAAATGATTCAATACTCATATAATTAAAGGTGTACCTAAGGAAAGGGACAATAAGTTATATACTCAGATTTGAGTATGTTACAATTGAACTGATAGAGGTATAGTAGGAACAAGGAGAATCACAAATTGTTGTGGAATCTCAAGTTCCTCAAGTAACATAAGGACATCATAAGATCTGGTAGGAAGCCCTTAAGTCTGAAAGATTTTAGTATCTTATGAATCAAGAAGGTGTTGAATTGGTCATAGATGATGAGCCAACAACCTACCTAGAAGCTATTGAGGGACAAAGTCTGAGTAATGGCTTGAGGGAATTGGATCTAACATGGAGTCCATGTACACCAAAAAGGTATAAACTTGGTGGATCCACCTAAAGGGGTAAATCCCATAGGGTGCAAGTGGGTCTTCAAAAAATGACTGACATGGATGGTAATGTACAAACCTATAAGGAAATGTTGGTTGCAAAGGATTTCAAACAAGTCCAATATGTTGAACATGACAAAATCTTTTCACTGGTTTCCATGGTTAAATCCATCAGGATCATGCTTGCCATTGCATCTTATCATGACTATGAGATTTGGAAGATGGATGTTAAAAACACTATCCTTAAAGGGAATACTAATGAGGACATGTACATAACACAATCAGAAGGTCAAATATAATTAATGCAAATAAAGTATGTAATCTACAAAGGGCAGTCTATGGATTGAAGCAAGAATCTCAGAGTTGGAATCTTTGATTTGACAAGATAGTCAAAGATTTTGACTTTAGTCAAAATGAAGATGAAACATGTGTTCACAAAAAGGTTAGTGGGAGCATATTTGTATTCCAAATATTTATGGGGAATGGAATTCTTATCCTACAAATGTTAAAACCTGACTGGGAAAGTACCTTCTCTATGAAGGATTAGGTGAAACATCCTATATGTTAGGAATTAATATTTATAGGGATAGATCTAGAAAAGCCTATCAACCTAATGGAGAGCACATACATTGGCAAGATATGGAAGGGGTCCAGCATACATGACTCAAAAAGAGAAATTTGTCCATGTCACATGGTGTTAGTCTCTCTAAATCCCAGTGTCCCAATTCTTGTGAAGAGTGGGAACGCATGAGAAAGATGCCATATGCATTCATAATTGGATCTATCATGTATGCAATGTTATGTACTTGTCCCATTGTCTCTTATGTATTAGACATGACGAGAAGACATCAGTTAGATCCCAGTGAAGGTCACTAGACTTCCGTAAGAGAACATACTTAGTACATGAGAAGAACTAAGGACCATTTCATTATTCATGGTAATAAGGAAGATTTGTGTGTAAAGTGTTGCACCGACACAAGCTTCCAAACTAATTAATTATGGAAATCCAAATTTGTGTTTGACCTTAAAATATAATCGTAAGCTGGAAAAGTTTCAAGTAAGAAACTGTTATCGGTCCTACAATAGAAGCCCAGTACCTTGTTGTTTTCAACATAGTACTATATATTGTATGGATAAATAAGTTCATTTAGATGAAGTTTTAGAGGGTCCAACCATTGATGACACGATAGAAATATTGTGACAACAAAATGCAAAGGAACTCAGATAGCATACTACAACACATTTCCATGTCATACGAGAGATTATACAATGAGAAGATATTAATACTTTCAAAGTACCGACTAGAAGTAAATGTTGCTAACCTACCACAAAAGCACTTGTGTAGCAGAAACATGATGGACATGTTAAACTCACTTGGAATAAGATTCATAGGTGATTGGCTCTAAGTGAATGTGAGAGTTTGTTGGTATTTATGCCCAGAGAGTCAATCATATGATGATTGTAATGGGGCATCATATACTTGATTTGATAATAATAAAGGTAATTTCATTTATTATGTTTACCTCAATCATAAGATCGTGACACAAATATGGTAGATGTATGAAAAATGATACTACTCAATGACATGTGTCTTCAAGTTGAGGACCTGAAGAATGAGATCATATGTATGACAAGAGTATGTACATTCTTGATTATGCTCCTAGTCAAATATTACTATGGAAGCAAAATAGACGGTAGTAATACATAAGACTCAATGTGTGTTTCCTGATGACAGAGTGTCATTAATCATGATACGGGATATCAAGTCAAACACATAAGTACTTTTCATGAACAAGTGTACTGGGAAGACCCACCTTGAGTGTGGTACATGGAAGCCAATAATGGAAGCCAGAATCACATCTTCATGTGACAATGGTGATTGTGGTCCTTGGACCTGAAGTCACTACAATCATTACATGTTGTTTAATGTGACTTAACACTACTCAACATGACCTTAAAAGGGTTCTTATATAGGTAGTGGTTAGGTGCATTGCGACACGTGGATTATTGTGAGTGAGGTAGATGGAATTTGCCCCTCCCATTGGACTATTTTCCTGGCCACTTGATGAGTGATTGTATGAAATGCATGGCCACGATCATGTGATAATATATGATATTGATATCATGTGAATCTCAATAGTCTACTTTAGATAAAGGAACAAATATTGAACATTAAGAGAATGACATTTTCATGCCTCAGATTCAATATGGATATTAGAGACAAAGGGATTATACAATCACTATAACACTGGTCACAATACTAGGTTAAGTTGTTCTCCAACTTCCCCAATTACTTAAGTAGAAATGATTCCTAGATACCAATCATTACTTGTGAAATCATAATTTGATTATGAATATCACTCCCAACATAATTTGGAGCCTACAGGGTCACACACATAGGATGTATTGGAATAGGAGTATGATTGTGGACATGATTGGAAATGTCAAGTAAAACTGATTACTAAAATGTTCAGGTAATCTACTAGAATAATATTGGAATATAATCTAAGTTAATTGCTTAAAATGTTTAAGCCAATTAATTCAATTTAAATTATTAAGTCAACCGGATAATTTTGAGCGCTTGACTAGATCCGGATGAAGGAAAATTAGTTAATCAATTTATATGATTAATTGGTTGATTCTAGAATATTATAATTGTCTTTTTAACAGTCCATAAGCAGTCCATTATAAATGCAGTCACAATCTTTTGTTATTTAGGGTTGTTGGGAAACCTTACTTCCTTTACTCTCCTATTTTTAGGGGCATGGTGACCAAATTTAATATACATACTCTTGTACATCAACTCTAGCCGTCATCATCCCTGAGAGAGAGGAGAGCAACCATGATGCTAGCACATCATCAAGCTAAAGGCTGCTCCTTCCCGCCAGCTCAGGCATCATGATGAGGAGTTTTAGTCCATCCATATGGACTACATAGAGATGAAGACACTGAGCAGCTGAATTTAGAGAATGTCGACGAGGACCTACCATGCACACAAGGAGTGATGCACATCATCATGCAAAGGGGACGTTTATAGACTTGCTTTGCAACAAATTTATTCCTCGCACACCCTCTTTCTAAATACATCATTGTTGATGAGATCTACTTCTAGGATACATGGAGAAATTTTTTTTGTTTCCATTACACTTGCCCCCTCCATGAAGCATTATAATGACCACATGGTCTTAGTGGTATCAAAGGAAGTGTTATCTATACATGGATTTCTAAGACATATCTTGATTGATCAATGGAGTGCGAACTGCATAATGATAGTGGATCAGAATATGAGAAGGAATGAAGGAGGAGAGGGAATTTATATGTAACTAAATTCAAGCTATACAATATATAACCTCCAAGCCAACCTCTATGGATTTGAATCGAGCATAAGAAAAGAAGATAAAGATTATAGTGGGCATGGGTCTAATTGAATACCTTAAAGCTCACCCCATCAGTAGGATCATGACATAGAATAGTTGAGTAATGTGTCATGTTTAGGACAATCCACATGGTGTGGTCCAGCCAAGCTAGGTGTTTCCACTGAGTGGAGGTGACACGACCTTCTTTGGGCCACATAATGGAGATTTTATGACCCATATCTTACTTATAAAGGTATTATTAAAAAAATCACACTAAATCAAAGGAATATGTAGATAAAGCATTTTTTGAACCATTTGAAAGATAAATATATATAATAATGATACTACTTCAAATCTAAGTTTCAGTGCTCTATATGACTGATGACTCCATTAACAATAACACATTCGTGATGTCACTAATATGACAGATAACATATTTTTTCAATTAATGCTCAAAATATATTAGTATACTTTGTAATGATGCATATGTTTCACATGTGAACTCTGATTAGGGTGATAATACATGGTTTAATGTTAATTTTCTAGGAATCTTAATTATTATTGGAAAGACTAGTGTAATAATAATATTTCCAACTAATGATATATTACATTTAGACATTTATGTTGATATTATTATCCTGCAATAATATTTTCATGATCTAAAACTAGTCGACACCTATGAATTGGTTATTACATAAAAATGATCTAGGTTTTATGAGATAAAATGTAATTCCGTGACTAAAACTCAAACACTAGAGTGAATGCTCATGTTCCAATCTCTTTTCCATCACAATGTTTATCATTCAGGGTAACATTTTGAGATATCATAGTCATGCCCAATGACTTGGAAGGGAAAATATTATACATTACATAAAAAGATTATCTAGAAGGAGAAAACTTCTTTTCTCATTATACTGAATGGTAATGATTTTGCACTACATGGATATAGGTAGTGCCACTTGGTTTTATGGTGGATGCATTTGTCTGTGTCGCACATGCATGAATACAAATTACCACAAAATTTATAGATTTGTGTATTTTCAATGATGTGGTCCACAAAGGCATTCTTCAATGATAATAAAATAATCATAGGGTATTATCGATGATATTAAAAAACTTCAATCTCTAGTTGTAAACAATTCAAGGGTAATTTGGTCTTGGTCAAGAAAACATGAATAAAATATGATCTTAGTTAATGTCAATTTATTACAAAACATAAGTTTGTCGAGAACTTTTTGGTCATGACTCAAGTCTATAAACCATATTTTGTCAAAATCCCTAACTACAAAGTAAAATTTTCAGAAACAAAACAACTATTATTAAATAACCAATGTTGAGTAGTACGAGACATAAAACACACTAGGAAATAACTCATAAATTCCCATCCCCCCAACAACACTCATCCAGAATAGGGTGAGGATTCCTATAAAAAGGGATCTGAACACTTACCGAAACCAAGGAGGTTTTGAAACACGTAAAAACAAAACAATATGTACTAAGAATACACCATTATAGGATTCATAGCTCAAGGTTTCCCTTTGAATCCTTCCATACTTCCTCAAGTTGGCATTGAGTTCTGTGGAGTTAGCAGATGTCCTTGTTAGCTTTGATTCACTCCCTAGTTTCATTCTTGACAATGGTAAAGATGAGTGTGGAGGCTATGTATAACACAAAAATAGACAAGAAAGTTTTTTTTTATAACGAGGAACCTCTCCCAGGATCGACCACTATTGGACCCCACCCAGCCAAGAGTAAACCATGGGACTAGTCATGTCATTGGAGGGACACCACCGTGCACCCAGTAAAATGTCAGCCACAGTTGTACCACGGCCGATGCAAAGAGTCGGTCCTAGGACCTTTCATTGAGGTGTTACTGAGCCAAACCACTTGAGCTATCGACCGCCCCCAACAGACAAGAAAGTTGTGAATTAGTAGTCATATAACATGACATGAATGCCCATACATGATTCTAGTAAATGCCAGGGGTGATTTCATGTAGTAGTGTAGCCACGTTAAAAATGATGGACATATCAATTAGAGACCTAAGGGAGAAAACAAACATGTACAATTCCCCACCCCAAGAAAATCTCAAGTACCCTTTTAGTAAAAAAAATTGACGTAAGAAAGGTATACAAATATATTTCATACTTCATAACATAATTTTTTTTGTTAGCATATAAATGAAGTTTTCTAAAAAGGAATTACATCCTTCACTAGATCTTTGGTTCAAGTCTTGAGATGATAACTTTTTGACTTTTATAATGAATGAGTTATGGGTAGTCACTACAATCCTTTGTTATGCTTAAATGGTTGGTCTCTGTAAGGGTTTTTTTTAATAATTAATAGATAATATCTACTTTATAGTTTTTTTATGTGCTTGTATGAGAACGTAGATTTTTATTTTTATAGATTTCCAATTTTGTGTTACTAGTTACAATTATGGCATTTTTCTCTATAAAATATAGAAATTTGTCCTAAAAAGATAAAGATCCATTCCTTGTATTTAATTCTTTCTCCACCCAAATTTTCTATATTTTTTTCCTAATTGTATATATATATATATATATATATATTCTTTTTCATGTGTTTCCCCACTAATCAACATCCCATGGTAGATTCTTGTAAGAAATGTATTCCTACTCAATATCACTATATATATATATATCTATGAATTTCCATCTGACTCCTCATCCCACCATACCCACCATCAAAATATTTTCATTCTTTCCTTCTCAACCCCCTCATATAAAGTCTTCCCTTCTACTTCCTTACAACAAAGAAGATTACAAAAAGAATATAAAGTAGATTATATGGATTCTTTTGTTGTCTATGGACGACTATTCCATAATCTTACACCTACATCATAGCAAACACAACAAGATACCCATACACATGATTAGATTTTATCATTTTTATGTATTTCAAGTAACTATCTTGTTAATCCACTCGATGATTGTTTCACAATGTCACAATTTATTACTTACACCATTGTTGATGGCGAAAAACATAAATAAACAACCTTCTAAAAGCCCAGTATTTGTTACAATATACTTACTTTCATCATGATACCTACCTCTATATACTCACATTTATACATAGAGAAAAAAATAAAATAATAAAACTAATTATACATGACATGTTACTACATTATTTGAATCTAGAAAACATGTGTTCAAAATTAGCACAACCATGAGTTGTTTTATAGATTGGAAAAATTATCTTTGGTTGATAAAAAGAGGTAATTCATTATATGTTGAATTTCAATAATAGACACTTAAGAATATTTCATGGAAACTATTATTTTATGAACAATTTAATTGACCATAATATCAATTTTTTGTAAAAAGAATCTAATATCATGTAATAGACTAAAATCTAACTAATAAATCACTATTATTATGTCTCAATTAATAAAATATATTCTTTCATACAAAATATTTATTTACTTGAATATAATCAACAATAAGTGAACAAAGTATTTTTAAATAGTCTTTTAATACTTAACATATATATGAATATATAACTCACTTACATCTTTAATCTAATTCTAAAATTACCTCTATATCCCGGGTGTAAAAATGTGTCTAAGTTATTCTAAACCCCCGTCATACCAATTTCTTTATGCTCATAATGCATCATATGCTCTCTCCTCAATTTCAATAGTCAAAACATTTATAGATAGTTAATAATATAACAAATGGCTCAATTAAACCTTTTTAATGCATGATGACTTTTATTTTTATCTTATATTAAAAAATTCTCAAAAATGCTAAATATAATTAGTGTATTTTGTATTGTAATTTTTAAGATTATATTAAAGAGTGGGTAGACCATTATACTCTTTTACCATAAATGCCTAATAATATCTTAGATTAACTAGTGGAAAAACCAATCCAAAATAATAATTTTATAATTTTTTTAAATTCTACTAGGTCTAGTCTATTGTATTCTAGATTTTGGCATCAGCCAGACTTCATTTATCCATTCACTTAATTGCTTTAACTTATCACTTTTTCACGTAATTTATATTTCTTTGTCATTGATGACTCTTCTCTGCACCACATTTGTAGATGCTAGCCTTTGTTTCCGCTGACCGTACATCTTTCTCTATAAACAACATCGTGAAAGGTTGGTCAACATCATAACCAACACCATTTTTCTTCCTTTTCTTCTCCTATACCCCTCCTCTTCTTCCTCTTCCTCTCTCCTCACCCTATTTCTTTCTTACGCGTTACCCTCTCCTTCATGAGTTGTAGACCCTTTCCATCCTTCTTTTCTTCTTCTTCTTCTTATTCAGCATTCTGACCTTCCTTCCGCCCACCACCACCTAGTATGTCACCATCATCCCTCATCTCCACTACCATGACCAAACTTCTTTACCAACCACCATTAGTATAGGGAACCATCACCACCTCATGTTGTGATAGTCGACATCTTAGTGGCCACCAAGTGACTCTACAAATTGCCACCAAGAGTGTTGAGCTTGCAACTTTTGTTATTATCCTTTCCATCCTTATTCCCCTCTGCCTTCCCTATTACTTCCACTACAAGAATCTCTAGTCGTGCTTGCTACTTCTCCCCCTTGTTCTCAATTTCCACAGATGTAACAACCCTCCATGCTAAATGAGATTACTCAAAATAAAAAATAGCAATCTAAAACTAATTAACCATGTTATCAAAATGATATGGAAATTAAATCAAATAAATTTGCAAACATTCCTAAGAGATATTTACAAAATGTATAACTGCATATATATATATATATATATATATATATATATATATATTCTATGAAACTTTACATGAGTTTAGTGGCCTCGTCCATAACCTATATACGAAAAGGGATATTGTACAGATAATTATAATATTTGCATTGTTCATGATATAGAACAAGAAACTTGTGTCAATATACACAAAACTCCCCTTCACAGACTTGAGAGTACATGGATGACTCTATGACTCTACACAACCCAACCAACCTCTTTGTCTCTACATATCTTTACACTACGGCTCCTCACCACTCTATTTCTACATGTGTTGTTGATCACCAACAAAGGTGTGGAAACCCCTGAGGTGAGACCCATGTCCCATCGATATAATATAACCTCTAGTAACATTTATGCTCACAAGCAGGTTATGTACTTTAAGAAGTTAAGGCAGATAGTATTACAATGTTGAAAAACTATACAACTTATATAGAAGATTGGGCATAGTAAGAGTCACAAGTATAGTTGATTTTTCTTTCACATTTACTAATAATAGGAAACATAGCAAAGATCATCATCTGATGTGATTTGCCAAGTATCCTTAATAGTTATACTACATGGCTGAATTACATATTTTATTAAGTCGAGGGTAGTTTGAGGTGTAATACTCAAACTACTAGTTGACCACTACAAAGTCAAAATTAGTCTTGTATAAGATCTAGGATGAACAGAATCCTAAATATCTCTCCCCCTCGATTAGTACGAGTAACAACTGTAGTAGCACATCACAAATGAATGAAACCAGCTAGTCCGTCCAAGGTACACATGCCACGATACCAGAAACCAGAATATAAACCCTCAAATCTAAGTTACAACTGTAGTCTCTCTCAATCACATCAACATCCAAGACACAACCTCAACCACTCTTCAAAACTTTAAAATTAGGATGACGTGCATATACCCTCCCTGCACTGGCATATACTCAACAATATATGACTTCGAGCTCCTTTCAGATTACTAATTTCACTATACAGCAAATTTTGACACTGGGATAGTTCTACAGTCACAGGGAACTACAATACTAAAGTTACATTTGATTACTTAAGTCATTTAAATATTTTTGACTGCATCAATCAAGTTATATACAAACTCCCTAAATGTTTAAACAAATTAATTGGGTTTTGCAACCTTGGAAGATATAAAACATACAAAAATGTTCCATGTCACTTTATCTAGGCACATATATCAATCTTGAATTGTTAAGAGAGTCAAGACACAATTCCAAACATGTAACAACCTATTAGGGCACTTAGATCCAGACCACTAATAATTTCATGTAGGAGTTATGATATTTCTAAGAAATAAGCAATCATACACCCAAAACATATTATAGATGCACTACTTTTAGTAAGGGTTTTGTCCAACCATCAATACAACACCATAGAAGTGTGTACAAGTCCTAAACTTATATGAGATACTCAACATACAGTAATGAATAGCACATGGATCGAATTTCCTTATTCTTTGGATACCAAAACAGCACATAGATGACATTTTAGGAGTCAAATCATTTATATTTCGTGTTTCATATCTTTCTCATTCAAGGAAAAAGTAGAACATACAATAGGTAACATTCGTAAAGTCTAAATTCAAGCTTAAGAGCTTATATCATCATATGGTTATACAAAACAATACCTAAAAGTATTGTCTTTTAGAATTCTAAGAGTTTCTAAACAAAGATTAAATTCATGCATGTAGAAGGTAGGCAAGAAATGCTTTTAAAGTTATATCACTCACCTTGGTATAGAAGAAAACCATAGTCTAAATGGGAAACTGCAAAAGTAACAACAAGATATCAATCTTGGTCCAGTAAAGCTCCAAGAACTCCTCCTAACTCCATGAATAGGGCGATTCCACAGAAAGGGGAGGAAGAGAGAAAGTTCTTAAACCCTATGTGCAGGTTTCCAACAAGAAACACCATGAAACTCAGCCATAGGAGAAATGAGGATGAAGAATCAACAAGGAAAATAGTTAAGAGTAAAGTGTAAGAACTCGTCACTCTAAATGAGATTACTCAAAACAAAAAACATGATCGATCACTAATTACTCACAAATGCAGAAAATAGGGTAAATTAAAACTGATTTCATCATTACCAACATGCTCAGAAGCATTTGCATTGAGGCTCAACATCTTGTTTGTATTCATGTATGCCAAAAATCTTATACAATTTGTTCTGTGGCCTTAGCCACAACAGATACATACACAAAAGAACATCATCCATATATGCCACATAAATAAGCATCAACATGCTAACAAAAGCTTGAATCGGTTAGAACATCATTTACAAACATTACTATCGGGACTTGAGAGTACATGGATGACTCTAGGACACACTAAACATCTAAACAACCTTTTCTGTAGTCCATCATCACAACTTCTCCTCGCTGCCATGGGTCTTATGTTGCGGCTGTCGATCACCTAAAAAGATGTGGTGACCCATGGGTGAGACCCATATCCCAATGAGAGATATAACTTTCAACACCACTTATTGATTACAACAGGTTAGGTAATCAAAAAATTTAAGCATATTAAACAAGTATAATAGATAGGCTTAGAAATAGTGATGATTAGCAAGATACATAGAGGAGTAGATAACAATTATCATCATTAGTTAGACTGTCATCCTTTACCTTGTTAACGATATAAGGAATTCAGTAGCATTTTCATAACTAACATCATAAGCAAGTTTAGTAGCATAGCATCTCTAAGATCATGAATAACTCTAGCAGCATAAGCATAGATAACAACTATAGCATGTCTAACAGGTTGGGCAGATTTACATCATAAGCATATCAAATAGCTTAAGCACAACTATCTTCATAAGCATGATTAGAAGTATATACATCTCTCATTATAGAAGCATATCAAGCAATATAAGCATAGCTAACAACATGTGATAACCAATGTCATAATCATATCCAAAACTGGTAGTATATCTATCAACTTAAACATGGCCATTGTATGTACACATCTATAACATGAGCATATCCATATCATAAGCATATCTACTATCTTTTAATAAATTAAACATCATCTCTATGTAAAGAGAACAAACAAGGGTTATCATCCAATGTGAAATGATGTATATAACCCTTAACAGATATGATACATGATTGCATTACATCTTTTATTAAGCCATTAGGAGTTTGAGTCATACCACTCAAAGTGCAATTGACCATTGATTGGTCACAATCATCTCCATATAAGATCTAGGAAGAGTTGAAGTCTAAGATCTTCTTCATACTTGGTTAGTACGAGTCTGCACTGTAGTGACTTATCAGTCAAACTACAAAACAACAACATATAGTCTTGTATACAACTAGCCCACCTTGGTACATGTCACAGAGATAGAAACTAGGGTATCCAAACCCAATCATTGAGGCACATACACATTTGTCTTCTAATCAGATCACATATATGATCACCGAGACTCGACCGTAGTCATTCTCAAAAGAGGGCTAGGTATGACCGCAGTCATCCTCCCTAATCACTTGGGAGTTAGGATGACAAGCACCCCACATACTCAATAGTATGCACTCTGAGTTTCCCTTAGGAATACTCATTTCATCATCCAACAAGTTCTAACACTGAATATGATTCTATGGCACATTGCACTACATGATTAGGGTTTCACTTGATTATTTATGCCAATTGGGTGAACTAAGTATGGTTCAAACAAGTGGACATACAGACCATGTTTCATTTCTAGAAGGCATTGATATATAACAACTTCAAAGATATAGAATGTATGAAACTTATTGCTCCTCATCTCATCATCACATGGTGTTATTTTTTTCCATTCATGAGATTACACTTGTCATCATACTACCAGAGGATATAAATCCTTGTCACAATATCACAAGGTATCAACCCTTGTCAACATAAGAGGATTACACCTCATTTAGGGCTCAAGCATGCCCAAAGGTCTTTAAGTCCATCACACTATCCCCTACAAGATCATCATTATCCTTTCATGCCTTAGAACAAGGCTAAACAATCACCATCATACATGCGATACACATGCTCAACATGATATTGCATTAAAGAACTAAAAGATGTTCACATGATATAAAAGCAGGGTTATCTTAGAATTTAAGAGCATTCCTTTATTATATCAACATATAAGCAAGCTAGATATGATTGGCCATCATCATATTTATAATGTACAAGTTTAACATAAAAAACATAAATCATAAAGCTATGATGATCACCAGTTAACACATTAGAGTTACAATCAATCATTAGGAAGGATATTCCATCATTATATTAATCATTCAAGGAAGATTAGCATGATTAACCACCATAATATATTTTCTTTAAGGTTAGGTTCAACAAAATAAGTCATATTGAAGCTACAAATCAACACTCATACCCAAACCCTAACTCATGGCATTCCCATTGGATCATGGAGGCATAAGGTGAAGCATCACCATTTAATCCCATACTTTCCTCAAGTATGGATTGATGCATAACACCAGGCTTAACAATCATTTATTGCATTAAGGTTAAGTGTAACAGGATATGCTATATTAGTTTTACTCATCTACTCCTTATGGTGACTATCCTTTTCCTTCATACGAGGGAAAAGGTAAGACTACATGATTAAAGGAAAACCTCCATCGGATTCAACATCATTCAAACCAACCCAACTTGCCACAAGCATCAAACCAAATCCATTGGATGAGAGGAGGTAAAACCATTGGTTATAACATAAGAAACCACACAAAACACTCCACTTAAAAAGCCATCAGATTGTAACCTAGGTGTGCCACCATTCAAACTAGTAAAAGCATCAGTTGACATACATATAGGAGCACCATCAGTTGTGGGGTTACAACCCACCATCGGTAGTATACTTCAAGAAAACTATCAGTTAACAACTTGAATAAGACAATCGGTTGATTGCATAGGGAACACCATCAGTTGATAGAGTTAGAATCCCATCGATTGTGGCACTCAGTGCCACCATCGGTCGACACCATCAGATCATGAGTCACAAGATCCATGGGTTGATACTTAAACAACCATTGGTTGATGGATTAAACTAGCCATCAATTGTGGAGCTCAAAGAGGCCATCTGTAGTCAACAATCAAGTGAGAAAACTACACCCAAAAAAGAAGGAAAAATCATCATTTGTCAAACCAAGAAAATCAACGTTTGAGCCACCACTTAGAGACACCAAAGACATTTGAATATGGAAACCCTAACCATCGGTTGCTAAGGGAGAAGTGTTGACTTGAGAGTTATACATTGCCCATATTTTGATAATGACTTAACCATTCCATTCCTATGTATCTAATATGTTTGTTTAATATTTATTTTAGGTTTTAGGTACATGAAAATGATCAATTTACACAAGCCCTTGCTTGTTCAAGTTTAAGTCAAATGCAATGCAAGTGTGCAATTTGGTAAATCACTCCAAACGACCTTAGAAGAGTTTTGTAATCACTTGTATTGATGATATGACTTGTAACTAAGATGAGAAAAATATGAGGGACACAAAATACCAAGGTTTAATCACCCAAAAGTCAACTTCAAAAATTTGTCACAGGCTGTTCATCAGTCGAGTTGGAAACTCGACTGGTCCTATGATGGATTTTTTGAAGATGACCCATCGGTCAAGTTGCACACTCACAGAACTCGACTGATCGACTCATTGAGAAAATCTAATTTTAGCTCATCAATCGAGTTTACCAGAACAAACTAGACTAATATTTTAAAAACTGGCTTTGTCTTTTAGTTGATCGGTCGAGTTACCTTTATTGAAACTTGACCAATTATACTGTATGATAAATGTAGAAAAAATGATTATAACCATTGGTGAGTTGTTTTTGGTAAAAATAGATCTGTTTATTTGTGGAAAATGGCTATATTTTGACCCTATGTGATCCCCAACTCAAGGGAACACCCCCAGCTATAAATAGGACCCCTTGGAGTTCATTCCAAGTTTTCTCATTCATACTATTATAAGTCCTTGCTATAGTTGAGTGTGTTGCAACTCCTTGAGCCCCATTCTCTGTCTACTTTACACTTCATTTCATGATTGTGAGCAAGTTAGGCATATTGTAAGAGAGTGACTCCCTTGTTCATGTAAATCTCTCATCTTCTCCTACTTCTCTATCCCTTTCCTTAATGAAGAAAAGGTGAAGAAATATTTCCCAAGTGAAGGAGGAGATATTTTTGTGCCTCTTCAAGGTTGATGAAGAGGTGGTGATCTTCTCCAAGTGAAGGAGAAGGAAAAGGATGAAGATCCAAGAGGAGTTGAAAAGTCCTTGAAGGCGAAAGACTTGTGCTTGAGTGGGTAAGACCTTAGAAGAAGGATGAAGACTCTTGCAAAGTGGGTAAGTCCTTGGTAAGGTGGATGACTCCTTGTTCTTGGATGGGTAAGTCTTTTGGTGGTCTTGTGTTGTAACTCTTATTGGTGATAATATAAAGAAAAGCACTTGCAATGTCCTAGAGGTTGACCTCTCTAGGTAGTTGACTGACTCTCTCCTAGTTTGGAGAGTGGAACCACTCTACATCACCTTGTCAAGTGCTTTCTATCAATCTCTCTCATCCTTACTATGCTTGTTAGTTAGGACTTCAAATTGCACTTAAGCTATTGGTTACAATTTGATATAATTTGAAGGTCTAATCTATGTTGTGAGAAATTGTGTAGGTTGATTCACCCCCACCTCTAGAGACCTAGATCCAACAAGTGGTATCATAGCAAAGGATATTATCCAACAATCTCCCATGAGACAAGAAGATGGGTGACAACCTACTTGGTTCTCTCAACCCAGAGGGAGGCTTCTCCATGTGTCCTCCGGTCTTTGATGGCACCAACTTCCTCTATTAGAAGAGGTGTATGCAATTCTACATTCAAGGGATGAACTTCGACATGTGAAAGGTAATGGTGACACCTTACAAGGAGCCAACCAGAGCTATCGCAACATGGAGTGAAGCTGCACTCAAGGAAGCCCAACTCAATGCCAAAGCCATAAGCATCGTCTACATAGCCCTCACCCCAACAGAGTTTAATCGGATCTCATCT
Organism: Alisma plantago-aquatica; assembly: GCA_963693085.1. Taxonomy (NCBI): domain Eukaryota; kingdom Viridiplantae; phylum Streptophyta; class Magnoliopsida; order Alismatales; family Alismataceae; genus Alisma; species Alisma plantago-aquatica. The sequence continues at coordinate 453,636,143 of OY856413.1, read as the reverse complement.
TAGGACACCTCCTATAAGATTTGGGACAAATTGTGCATCACCTATGAAGGTCCAAAGAAAGTCAAGGAGGCTAAGATCTACATGTTGAACATCCTTCTAGAGAACTTCAAGATGGTCAAGAAAGAAGGGATTGCAGCGATGTACCCAAGACTCAATGTCATCATCAATGGGCTGGCTGCATTGGGCAACACTTTGGATAGAGGTATAATCAACTCCAAGATCTTGAGGATTCTACCAAAGAGATGGGAGTCAAAGGTCACCTCCATTGAAGAAGTGAGAAGCTTTGGTGACATCCCAACCAAAGAGCTCATTCGAAACCTCCAAGCCCATGATCCTAGGCTTGATAAGAAAGAAGAAGAAGCCAAGCAAGAGGAGAAGGAAGCCAAGAAGATCAAAGATAGTGCTTTCATAGCACAAGTGGAGGATGTCATCCTTCAACAAAAACTTGCTTGTCAGACTTCTCCCTCCTACTCCAGTGAAGATGAAGGTCCAAGTGAGCATGAAGCTAACTACATCAAGGACAAACACTTCAAGGGAAAGCAAGCCTCCTTCTCTTCTACTCTAAGATGCTACAAGTGTGGGTAAAAAGGGAACTATAAGAGTGAATGCCCCAAATCAAGAAAGTCACACCACATGGGAAGCTCAAAGAAGGAAGAGGAATACAAGATGGAGAGCAAATACAAGAGGAAGGACAAGAAGGAGAAGAGACACAAGAATGTAGCTCATGCATCTTGGGAAGCTTCATCATCAAGCAGCTCAAGTTCCAAAGAAGATGGAGAGTTCCACCTTGCACTCATGGCCTCTACTAGTGAAGATATTGGTGAGGTAAGTGAGGTAAGTAAGGTAAGTTTACATGAGTTATCTAAGGAAGTTGTTATTGATATGCTTATCTCTACCCGTTCATTTTTTGCTAAGTGCAATTCCAAAAGAAAATGGTTACGAAAAATCATTGATGATCTATATGCTAAACTTGAAATTCTTGAATTGAATGAGAAAACCAATTTTGAGAGTATTGATAATTTGCAAGGGCAATACCTTGATCTTGAGCTCCTATACAATGGGGTTGAAGTTGAGAATGGTATCTACCTTAAGAACATTAAGAATCTTAAGGTAGAAAACTAAAATTGCCTTAAAGAGATTGAAATGGTTAAAACTAAAAATATTAAATTTAATCTCCTTATTGATGCTCATAGAGAAGAGAGAGATGCCTATCTTAAAGAAATACAAATGATTAAATCTGAAAATGCTAGGTTACTTGGTCAAGTCAATGATCTATCTTCTAGACCTTTATTGCCTAGTATTAATGTTACTTCTATCTCTCTTGAAAAAGATTCATATTTAACAAAAGCTTTATGTCTTGAGGTTGATCTTGTGCATGCTAGGGATGACATATCTATTTTATCTTATACCATTATTTCTATAAATGATGATAACCATCGATTGAGAGCATCCCTATAGAATTTCCTCAAAGGAAAGAACTCCCTAAATGAAATCCTTGACCATTCTACCAAACAAAGTGGTACTAGTGGTTTGGGATTTGTAGGGGGAGAATCAAAGGGCAAGAGCAAATCCAAAGGTAAGAAAGATCAAGGAGACATTTTTCTTTGTAGGAGAGTCTTTCGGCACTAAGAATCCTATGGTTTGTTCTTATTGCAAATGTGATGATCATTACTCTACTTATTGTCCTTACAAGCCTAAGGGGACTAACCCAAAGATGAAATGGGTCTCCAAGCTAACTTCGGATCCTAAAGTTTGAGTTGGGAACTGACATTCTCCTTTCTTATAGGAAAAAGGAAGATGGATTGTTGATAGTGGTTGCATTAAGCACATGACGGGTGATATAAGCCATTTCAACAATTTCACCAAAAAGAAAGGAGGATTAGTCACCTTTGGGGACAACAAGAAAGGTAAAGTCAAAGGCGAGGGTGATGTAGGTGAATCCTTGTGTATCAAGAGAGTTCTCTTTGTGGATGGCCTACATCACAATTTAATTAGTGTTAGTCAACTTTGTGACAATGGCTACCTTGTGTTATTTACTTCATTTGAATGCTTGATTCTAGATTCCCTCACCTACCAAGTTATATATAAGAGAACTAGAAGTGGTAATCTTTATGTTATTGTTCTTGAATATATTAATCATATTGCTGGTAGATGCCTAGTAGTCAACTCGAATGATATTTCTCTTTGGCACCGCCGATTTGGTCATGTAAATATGCATCAGTTGAAGAAATTGAGCAAAATGGACTTGGTCAAGGGACTTCCAAAATTGGATTTTGAAAAGGATGAGGAATGCCAACCTTATACCCAAGGAAAGAAAAACAAGTCCTCCTTCAAATCCAAAGGAGTCCTTAGTACCAAGAGAGCTCTTGAACTTCTTCACATTGATCTATTTGAACCAATGAGAGCTCAATTGCTTCATGGTTCCAAGTATTGCCTTGTTATTGTCGATGATTTTTCTAGATATACTTGGACTTTATTTCTCATTTCCAAAAGTGATATGCTTGATGTTTTCTCGAGCTTTTGTAAACAAGTTGAGAATGAAGCTTCTTGCCGCATTGTTTCCATCTATTGTGATCATGAGGGAGAATTTGAAAATTATCTTTTTGAACATTTTTGTCAAGAATCTGGTTATGCACACAACTTCTCTTCACCTCGAACACCTCAACAAAATGGGGTTATAGAGAGGAAGAATAGGTCTTTACAGGAGATGGCTAGGACCATGCTTATAGAGTACGATACTCCTAAGAAGTTTTGGGCTGAAGCTGTCAGTACCTCTTGTTTTGTGCAAAACTAGGTTTTTACTCATCCTTCATTGAAGAAAACCCCCTATGAGCTATGGTGTGGTAGGAAGCCTTCTATTGAGTATTTCCATGTTTTCATATGTCCTTATTTTGTTTTGAATATGAAATGTTCTCTCGACAAGTTTGATTTAAAATCTTACAATGCTTTCTTTCTTGGCTATAGCACTACTAGCAAGACTTATAGAGTTTTTTATGTTGATCTTGCTAAAGTATACGAATACATTAATATAAAGTTTATTGAGACTAACCCCTATATTCTCAAAGATATTGTTCCAAATGATGATGTTGCAAGTGAAGCAATTCCAATTCTAAAAGAGCTCAACATCACCCAAAAGTGAAAAGAGGTGGCCACTCAAGAAGAAGAGAAAGATGATGAGAAGAAGGATCCAACCCTCCAGTTTGCAAAGAATCATCCAAAGGAGCTGATTTTAGGTGATCCATTTGAAAGAGTAAAGATGTGTTCTACATTCAACAAATAACAAGCCAACAACGCCTTCATCTCACAACTCAAGCCTAAAAATGTCAAGGAAGCTTTTGGGGATGAAGAATGGATCCTAGCTATACAAGAAGAGTTGGAGCAATTTGAAAAGAACAAAGTTTGGACCCTTGTGACAAGACCAAGTGACAGAAAGATCATTGGCACTAAATGGGTCTACCTCAACAAGCTTGATGAAAGTGGCAAAGTGGTAAGGAACAAATCAAGGTTAGTGGCTCAAGGCTACAATCAACAGGAAGGTATAGACTTTGATGAGACATATGCACCTGTAGCTAGACTTGAGTCCATTCGTATGTTGCTTGCCTTTGCTAGTTATAAAGACTTTCTTCTGTATCAAATGGATGTTAAAAGTGTGTTTTTGAATGGTACAATTGAGGAGGAAGTGTATGTCACACAACCTCCGGGCTTTGAACATGATAATCTACATAACCATGTTTATTTGTCACAAAAAGCTATCTATGGACTCAAACAAGCACCAAGGGCTTGGTATGAGAAATTAAAGAACTTTTTGTTAGATCATGGGTATATCATGGGACATGTGGATTCTACCCTATTTCTAAAGCACACTTCTAACAATTTTCTTATCATACAAATATATGTTGATGATATCATTTTGACGAAACTAACCTTGATCTTTACAAAGAATTTAGTGATCTTATGTAGAGTGAATTTGAGATGAGTATGATGGGTGAGCTCATATTCTTCCTCGGCTTTCAAATCTAGCAAACAAAAGATGGGAACTTCATTAACCAAGGCAAGTACACAATTGAACTACTTAAGAACTTTGGGATGGAGAGCACCAAGGTGATGGACACACCCATGTCAAACACCACCAAACTTGATAAATATGAAGAAGCTGAGAAGGTAGATGAGAAGCTCTATAGATTTATGATTGGAAGTTTACTTTACTTAACTACCTCTAGACCTGATATAATGATTAGTGTTGGCTTGCATGCTCGCTATCAATCAAATCCTAAGAAATCACATCTTATAGCTGTTAAGAGGATTTTAAGGTACTTAGCCAAAACCCAAAATTTTGGACTATGGTATCCCATGTCAAGGGACTTTACTCTTACTGCTTGTAGTGATGCGGATTATGCAGGGTGCTTGATTGATAGAAAGTGCACAAGTGGCACTTCTTTCCTCTTATAACCATGCTTGGTGTCTTGGTTCTCCAAGAAACAGAGCACAATGGCATTATCAACCATCGAGGCCAAATACATTACAATAGGGAGTTGTTGTGCCCGGGTCCTATGGATGAAGCAAATACTATAAGTCTTTTGAATTTGGAAAATGCATTCCCCTTCTTCATTAACTATCTCATGTCACTTCCTCCCTCACATACTATTTATGTGGGGCTTTTCAGGCTCTGCGCTCCCGCGCCCAATTTGGGACGTGAAAAATATGCCGATACGTCTCCTACTTGTGTTTCAATGATGGGTAAGGAGGTTAAGCTACCTGCTCCTCATGTGTATGGGAGGCACTTCTGAGGAAGTTCGGTTCTATTCGCTTGTTTTGGTGTTGGGTCCAAAACCCGCGGTGGGGATCTACTTGGGTTGTTTATTGGAGGGAAATGGGCATATGTTAGATCGAAAAATTCATAGGGCCGCTAACTTTTTCTATGAAGTAGTATCGGACTAGTGCTTTCGTGATTTGATTCTCATTTTTTTTAATGACAAGTGCTAAATAAACATTCATTTTGATGCTTCTCCTATCTATTGTGATAATACTAGTGGAATTAACTTGTCATATAATCCTATCTTGCATAGTAGAGCTAAACATATAGAGGTTCATCATCATTTTCTCTGTGATCACATTGCCAAGAAGGATATCTATATCACGCATGTGGACACAAAAAAATTAGTTGGTGGACATTTTCACTAAACCTCTAGATAGAGAGCAATTTAACTTTATTAGATCAAAATTGCTTATAACTTCTTTGAATGAATCTGATATGCCTTCTAGCTAGCTGTTATCTATCCTATATGTCTTGTCTCTATTTTGATCATCTTTTCTTGCTAATATGTTAAAACTCCATTTTTTCATGTTCTTTTTGCCTCGTTTCTCTCTAATTTTTGGGTATTTTTTTCACAAACGCATGTTTTACAGCAAAATAGTACTCAATGATTAGTGATATGTGCCTAAGTATGTTCAAAATACATAATGGACTTGAAAAATAAATTTAATTATCACTCTAATTGCTAGAAACTAAGTTGGTTAGTTTTAGGCCAGGTTGACCATCGGTCGAGTTGCCAACTCGATCGATCGATGGCTGAGGGTTTTTTTTAAAAGCCAATCGGTCGAGTTTTCGAGTTCATAGAACTTGACTGATGGCCAGGCCGGAGCAACTAAATTGGGTTCGACCAAATATTCTCCCTCTCAACTAGAGAAAAGTCAGCTGATTCCACCTCCATATTCCCTAAGCTCTCTACCCTTGCCCTTCCCTTCCTCAACCTAGCCCAAATCTAACCTAGCTAGACCTTCCTAGACATTTCCCCTTACCAAACCTAGGTCTATGGATGTTTTTGGTGGTGAGTTTTAGCTCTTTCCCTCTCCTTCCTCTCTTTTCATTTCCATGGCATCCAATAGGAGGAAGAGAGCCGCCTCAACTAATGCATCATCTTCTTCATCCTCTTCCTACTTGATCTCCTTTGATGACACTCTTTTTGTCTCAACTGAGACTGTAAATAGGTATAATGACCTCCTTCCTTAAAATCTTTTCCCTTTTCGCACCCTCTTTGAGCCTAGACCTAGAAGCTAAGAGGTCATAGATCAAGTTGTGAAGTTGTTACATGTTCACCATCTTACTGCCTTTGGTGTTGAACGCCCGTGCTACAACAATTCCATAACTAGCGCGAAAGCGGTTCATGAATTCTATGCTAACTTGCATTGGAATTATGACACCCTTGTGCCCCCTCCTAATATTCAAGTAGTCCTCACATCAATGATAGCTGAGAAGAAATTCCAAGTCTCAGAGGATACCCTGAACATCTTTTTCTCGGGTACCGATGATACTCACACCTGGTGTAAGGATTACCTCGAGTATTTTGACCTAGTTGAGTCTGAGGTCTTCTACACGCAATATGATCTCACTCTTCTTGACATTCATCGTTACTTGAAGAAGCCTCAATTCCCCTATAATAAGAAGAGCACCCTTCCCTATATGCCTTGGATCTCAAGAGACACATCCTAGTCCTAGTTGTTAACTACAATATCCATCCGAAGAAAAATCAAACGGAGATTGCAGAAAACACTACAGTGATCATGTATTGTCTCTTAGAGAATGTCGGATTCAAATGGTCCAGATACATCCTCCACCACATGACCTGCTTCGACTCAGGCAAGAACACTCATGGCACCCACCCTCCCTACCCTGCCTTGATATGTGGTCTATTTCAGTTTGCCACTAAAAATCTCTTTTCCACAACTTTCATTACAAACCTGCCCAGAAAGGAGTTTGTATCAATGAGACCACTATTCAAAAGTCCATGTCTATCCTCTCCTCCACCACACCTAGTGCCTCTACCTCTACCTCTTCCTCTACCCGCACACCTCCACCTCCTCAGCCTACCCGACCTACATGTGCCTCGTTTCATGTATCCAATGAAACCCTTATGGGCTACATGATGCATCAACATGCCTACAACCTTCAGCTCTAGGAGCACCTGCATCAGGACTTATGTTCAATCATGTCCAACATGAACATGTCCTGTGCTCATCCCTACCCAGCCTACCAGCCCTACCCAGGAAGTGATTATGCATCCTATGCATACAATCACTTTTGCCCAGCCCCTCCACCTACGCCTTCTACTACTGCTACACCCTCTGCTGTTGGTGGACCTGCTCCTGTTATCCTGCCTCTACCTGCTGGCCCCTTGTCCACTCTACTTACTAGCCTTGGCAATTCTGCTCCTTCCTTCCCACATGCCAATGAGCTCCATGATCTTGGCATGTCTTGGGATGAGCAGAATGCTCATTGTCCCGATCGTAGTTTCAATCCCTCTGTTGATGAAGAGATGTCAGACCAGGCTGATGAGGAGGTTGTTGATGATGATGAGGCTACTGGTGATGATGAGGATGATGGTGCTGCATCTGATGATGATGGCTCAGATGGCTTTTTTGGTGACTCCAGTGATGAAGGTGATGTTGTTGCACCTTCATATGGAGATGAAAACTATGAGCCTAATGCTAATTATGTTGTAGATGATGTAGACATAGATGACCTAGATATCTAGTTGCTTTTAGTTTTTAGTCTAGTTGTTGATCATATTTATCTTTCTAGGCTATTTTTTATTAGCAACATCTGGGCACATGATCTCAGCTATACTATTTTATCTTTTTTAGCTTTCATCGGTTTGGCTTGTAGCTATTTTATGAGAACTTGCATTCTGGTTTGTAATCTTAATTCTATGAACTCTTACTCTTTGATGTATTATATCTTATGAGTTGGTGCCATATTTCACCATAGTTTGATTATGACTTAGTTTGGTTGCTTCTCTCATACCTGTTTGGTGTATGTTTTTGAGATTGCATGTTATGAATATATGCTTAGTTGTGCTTGGAGAAGACCTATTTTTATGATCTTCTACCCCCTTCCTTTTTGATAATGTCAAAAGGGGGAGAGAAATTCAATGTTTTGAAGCTCAGCCATATTGTTCTTATTGCCTATGTGATCCTTTTCTTGTTCAATATATGCTTTATCATGTGACTTGCTAAAGGACCATATAGTATGCATATGTTATATTGTTTTGTGTAGATAGACTAACTATGCAGGTTAAAGTAAACATAGATTGAGGGGGAGCAATTCACATTGTTTAAATCTTGAATCCCCTTACAATTTACAAGGCAATGGTATATTTTCAATATCATTTTCAATATGATTGAGGAATGGTTTGTCATTGTCAAAAAGGAGGAGAATGTTGACTTGAGAGTTATACATTACCCATATTTTTATAATGACTTAACCATTCCATTCCTATGAATCTAATATGTTTGTTCAAGATTTATTTCAGGTTTTAGGTACACGAAAAGGATCAATTTACACAAGCCCTAGCTTGTTCAAGTTCAAGTCAAATGCAATGCAAGTGTGCATTTTGGGAAATCACTCCAAAAGACCTTAGAAGAATTTTATAATCATTTGTATTGATGATATGACTAGTAACTAAGATGAGAAAAATATGAGGGACACAAAATACCAAGGTTTAATCACCCAAAAGTCCACTTCAAAAATTTGTCACAGGCTGTTCATCAGTCGAGTTGGAAACTCGACCGATCCTATGATGAATTTTCTGAAGATGACCCATCAGTCGAGTTGCACACTCACAGAACTAGACCGACCGACTCACTGAGAAAATCTAATTTTAGCTCATCGATCGATTTTACCATAACAAACTCGACCAATAGTTTGAAAATTGGTTTTGTCTTTTAGTTGATCGGTCGAGTTCCCTTTATTGAAACTCGACCGAATGTACTGTATGGAAAATGCAGAAAATGTGACTATAACTGTCGGTGAGTTGTTTTGGGTGAAAATAGATTTGTTGCTTTGTGGGAAATGGCTATATTTTGACCCTATGTGATCCCCAACTCAAGGGAACGCCCCCAGCTATAAATAGGACCCCTTGGAGTTTATTCCAAGTTTGCTCATTCATGCTATTATAAGTCCTTGCTATAGTTGAGTGTGTTGCAACTCCTTGAGCCCCTTTCTCTCTCTAGTTTACACTTCATTTCATGATTGTGAGTGAGTTAGGCATATTGTAAGAGAGCTACTCCCTTGTTCATGTAAAGCTCTCATCTTATTCTACTTCTCTATCCCTTTCCTCCATGAATAAAAGGTGAATCAAGCTTCCCTGAGTGAGGGAGGAGTTGTTTTTATGTCTCTTCAAGGTTGATGAAGAGGTGGTGATCTTCTCAGGGTGAAGGAGAAGGCAAAGGCTAAAAATCCAAGAGGAGTTGAAAAGTCCTTGAAGGCGGAAGACTTGTGCTTGAGTGGGTAAGACCTTGGAAGAAGGTTGAAGACTCTTGCAAAGTGGGTAAGTCCTTGGTAAGGTGGATTACTCTTTGTGCTTGAATGGGTAAGTCCTTTGGTGGTCTTGTGTTGTAACTCTTATTGATGATAATATAGAGAAAAGCATTGTGAAGTCCTAGATGTTGACCTCTCTAGGTAATGGACTAACTCTCTCCTAGTTTGGAGAGTGGAACCACTCTACATCACCTTGTCAAGTGCTTGCCATCAATCTCTCTCACCCTTGCTATGCTTGTTAGTTAGGACTTCAAATTGCACTGAAGCTATTGGTTACAATTTTGATTTAATTTGAAGATCTAATCTTTCTTGTGAGAAATTTTGTAGCTCTATTCAACCCCCCCTCTAGAGTCCTAGATCCAACAAGAAGCATATCATCAGTAGTGCTCAAAACATAATATCTAAAATAGTAACAAAGAGACCACCATATGTTGGCATACAAAAGCCAAACCAAATACCAAATGAATTAGACCATCGGGTCAAGCACCAAGATAGAAAACAACCATTAAAACCCCAAGTAAACCCATCATTTAGAACCACTTGAAGTGAGTATTAAAGCCACTCACCTTGGAGGAACATAACCATCATTCTAGGTGCTAAAGAATGCTTAAAATAGAACCAAGTACCCACCATCAGTTGTCACAAGGTCCCAACCATCACGTGATGCAGCTAGAGGAAAAATAACTCTCCACATATAGAAAATACCATCATTTGCTAGGTTTAGGGTAACAATCGACCATAAGACATAGGCTACATAACCTTTGGTTCTATGGTGCACTAGAGCCATTAAAACAACAACAAAGGTAAATACAATCGATAATTCATAGGTGTCAAACCATCAGCCACCAAGAAAATAAAGAAAACAACTTATTATGTTATAGAAGGATCCATCGTTTGTGACCCCAAGGGTACCATCAGTTCATGACTAAGCAAGGTCTAAGGCTTCCTCCACCTTAGGAAGGTCGTGCACCAGATTCCAGGTTCATCTAGGGTTATAAATTCTCAAGGAACAACATTAAAATTGAAACCCTAAGCAAAGATATCTTTTATATGCTTAGATCTTCGTTTTAGAGCAACAACATGAGTAAGCAAGATAGTAGTAAGCAAGAAACGTAAGGAGGGTTATACAACTCACCTCTAAAAAGAAGATCAGGCTCTAGACAGTTAGAAAACTCGAGCAAAAGGAGGTAGAGAACTCTAGTATAAGCTCTGAACTCAACCAACTCGCTCTTCCTCCACAAGGAAAGCAAACCCTAGGCATAAGGATCATGAAAGATGAGTTCTTTGAGCTCTAGAGCAAGATTTACCATGAAAAACCATGGTTTCATCCTACAAGAAGGTAGGAGGAAGAAGAACAACAAGATAAATGAAGAAGAAAAGAATAAACTTACTTGGTTAGGTCAAGAACCAGCAAGGGAAGTTATGCTATTCTACTAAATATATAAATCGTATGAAACTTATTATTCCTCATCTCATCATCACATGGTACTATTTATTGCCATTCATGAGAATACACTTGTCATCATACTACCATGTGATATAAATCCTTATCACAATATCACAATGTATCAAACCTTGTCAACATAAGAGGATTACAACTCATTCAGGGCTCAAGCATGCCTAAAGGTATTTGATACCATGACATTATTCCATGTAAGATCATCATTATCCTTCCATGCCTTAGAACAAGGCTCAACAGTCACCACCATACATGTGATACATAGGCTCAACATGATATTGCATAAAAGAACAAAAGATGTTCACAAGATAACATAGCAGGGTTATCTTAGCATTTAAGAGCATTCCTTTATTATATCAACATATAAGGAATCTAGGTATGATTGCCCACCATCACACTCATAGTGTACAACTAAAAATAATAAAGCATGAATCATAAATATATGATGACCATCGGTTAAGACATTAGAGTCAAAATCAATCATTAGGAAGGATATTCCATAATTATATTAATCATTCAAGGAAGAGTACCATGATTAACCACCATCACCTATTTGCTTTAGGGTTAGGTTTAAAAAGATAGGTCATATTGAAGCTACAAATAAGCACTCATGCCCAAACCCTAACTCCTTCTATCCCCATTGGATCATGGAGGCATAAGATGAAGCATTATCGTTTAATCCCATACTTTCCTCTAGTATGGTTTCATGCATAACACCAAGATTAACCATCACTTATTGCATTAAGGTTAAGTGTAACAAGATATTCTACATTAGTTTTACTCATCTACTCCTTATGATGACTATCCTTTTCCTTCATACGAGGCAAACGGTAAGACTACATGATTAAAGGAAAACCTCCATTGGTTTCAACATCATTCAAACCAACCCAACATGCCACAAGCATCGACCCAAAGGCATTGGATGAGAGGAGGTACAAAGATTGGTTGTAACACAAGAAACCACTCAAAACAAACCACTTAGAAAGCCATTGGAGTGTGGCCTAGGTGTGCCACCATTCAAACTAGTAAAACCATCAGTCGACATACACATAGGAGCACCATCAGTTGTGGGGTTACAACCCACCATCAGTTGTATACTTAAAGCATGCCATCAGTTGACAATTTGAAGAAGGCCATCAGCTGATTACATGAAGAACACCATCGGTTGATAGAGCTAGAATCCCATCGATTGTGGCACTCAGTGCCACGATCGGTTGGCACCATTAGATCATGAGTCACAAGAGCCATTAGTTGAGACTTAAACAACCATTGATTGATGACCTAAACTAGACATCAGTTTTAGAGCTTAGGGAGGCATCAGTTGTCAACAATCAAGTGAGAAAACTACTCCAAAAACAAATGCACAACCATCTTTTCTCAAACCAACAAAATCATCATTTGAGCCACCACTTAGAAACACCAAAGACCTTTAAATATGGAAATCCTAACCATCAGTTGATAAGGAGGGATCATGCCCATCATTTTTTATCAAAACATAATATCTAAAATGGTAACAAAGAGACGACCATCTATTGGCACACAAAAGCCAAACAAAACAACAAATGAACTAGACCATCGGGTCAAGCACCAAAACAGAAAACAACCTTTAAAACCCCAAGTAAACCGATCATTTAGAACCACTTGAAGTGAGTATTAAAGCCACCCACCTTGGAAGAACATAACCATCAGTTCTAGGTGCTAACATAAGGCTTAATATAGAACAAAGTACCCACCATCAGTTGTCACAAGGGCCCAACCATCGAGTGATCTAGCTAGAGGAAAAACAACTCTCAACATATAGAAAAGCCCATCATTTGCTAGGGTTAGGGTAACCATTGACCATCAAACCTAGTCTACATAACCTTCGGTTCAAGGTTTCACTAGAGTCATTAAAACAACAACAAAGGTAAAGACCATCGGTCATTCATAGGTGCCAAACCATCAACCACCAAGAAAAGAAAGAAAACAACTCATTATCATATAGAAGGACCCATCATTTGTGACCCCAAGGGTACAATCGATTCATGACTAAGCAAGGTTTAAGGCTTCTTCTATGTCAAGAAGGTCGTGCACCAGATTACAGGTTCATCTAGGGTTATAACTTCTCAAGGAACAACATTAAAATTGAAAACCTAGGCAAAGATATCTTTTAACAATCTTAGGTCTTCATTTTAAAGCAACAACATGAGTAAGAAAGCTAGTAGTAAGCAATAAATGTGAGGAGGGTTATATATCTCGCCTATAAGAAGAAGATCAGGATCCAGGAAGCAAGAAAACTCGAGCAAAGTAGGTAGAGAAATGTAGTATAAGCTCTAAACTCGGCCAACTAGCTCTTCCTCCACAAGGAAAGCAAACCCTAGGCATAAGAAGCATGAAAGATGAGTTCTTTGAGTTCTAGAGCAAGATTTACCAAAGAAAACCATGGTTCCATCCTTGAAGAAGGTAGGAGGAAGAAGAAAAGAAAGAGAAACGAAGGATAAAAGAAGAAAATACTTGTTTAGGTCAAGAACCAGCAAGGGAAGCTCCAAGAACCCTAAAAGAGAGTAGATATGAACCCTAGTTGCTCCAACAAGAAGGTGGCCACCTTCTTCTTCCTTGGACAACCTCTCTGCTACCAGAAAGAGGAAGACAAATCTTTAGATAGAAAAGGAGAGATAAGGATCCAAAGGGTTTGTTTGGGTGCAAAAGGAAAGGTATATAAAGCTAAGGATAAGAAGGAAGAGAAGCCTGAGGTGTCCTACTAAGTTGCCATGTGTCTAAGTTCATTTTGCATGTAAGACAATAGGTCCATCAGTTGTTATTCTACATAACCATCATTTGTTGGGTCTAGAAGACCATATACCATCATACCTAGGCTATCCATCGGTGTTCACCATTTACAAGAGCCATCAGGTCCCACACTTGGCCACAAAGAGCCAAAAAGGAGCAATCTATCCACCATCGATCGAGGGCCTTCAACCACCTCAACCATCAGTTGTGATAATTCTAAGGTGAACCATAGACCTCCCTACATCCAGGGAAACCATTAGTTTTCACCCCTACAAGGCCAAACCATCAATTTCCAAGGTTACACACCTAGCAACGTCCATCATCCATGCATATGGAGATACCCTAGTTCTCACGTAAGTTCTCACCTCTCATTCAAAGGTACAACAAGGTGCCACATGGCCCAACAAGCTCAAGAATGATAGGAAAACATGTAACAAACATAAATCATGTGAAAAACTACAAACAAAACCTTAGATGTGGGTAAATTACAGAAAGTTCTAAAACATGCACAAAATTGCATAACTTGCACAAACAATGTCCAAATTGGACCAAACTTGAAACTTAAGCTTGTCACATGATATCAAAGAACCTCTTATGGTTTGATTAGGGTTTTAAGTTTTAATTGTGATAAGCAATCACGTTGAACCAAAAAGTAAGGTCAGGGGTCTCACATTAATGGTCTTACATGAATGGAGCAATAAATAAGATCGATGGCTTTACATCAATCTGAGGAGAACTCGAACTCAGGCATGCATCCATGAAATCCCATGATTTTTGACCACAATGGATTCTCGTCAGCCTCTAGTTCACATCACCAAGATTGCCAAAGATTAGAGGAGAGAGAGAGAAGGTGGTATTTATAGGTGGGTGAAAGTTGGTATAGTTTAGTCTTATCATCGGTCAAGGAATCTCATGGACCCGATGTCTCATTGGGTGCAAGAGTAGATTTCCTACTCATCGATTAGAACATCGTCAGTCAAGGATCACCAGAAATTTCATCGATCAAAGTTAGGTCATCCATCAAGTGTGCGCACACACACTCACCCAAAACTTTTTTCATTGATAGAATCCTTTGGTTGATTAGTCTGAGACCTCGTCAAACACTGAATACTTGTTGACCAACGATTAGGCAGGCTCTTTATCGACCATTGATCATTGACTGCCAGACACAAAACATGCACTACACACATAACCCTTGTGAAAATGAAAATTCAAAATCATCCAAAGGAGAAGTATTAAGATTCTTAAGAACATCATGAAGAAACTCAAGCAAGTGTTAAAATTATGTTTACATCCCAAACAAAGGGTAATTTGTACAAAGGTCCACAAGTTATATAGAAATGTATAACTTGAGTAAACAAGTTTTGTTTCAAATTTAAATTTTAAACTTAGCTTTATCATCTAGTATGACATCATAACTAAGAGTCAAATTTCAAAACTAAGCATATAATTAATATAAATAATTGTGTTTATCATTAATTAAAGTTAGGGGCCTTGCAAATATAAACCCCAACAAGGTTTTTGCCCCCAAAATCCTATGCAAACATAGAAGTTTACTTCCTATGCATCTCATTTTCTAACTCCCACATGGCTACCTATACATCCTGATGATGTCGTAACACCTTCACTAAGGATATATCCTTCTTTCTTAGCTTCTATGCACACCTATCTAAGATCAAAATGGAACCTTCAACATAGATAACATTCTCCTCTAACTCTAACTTTGTTGGCTGCAACATCTACTTGCCATCAGGATGGCACTTCCTAGACATCAAAAAATGGAACACGTTGTGTAATCGATGAAACTATGGTAGTAACTCCAACTTATAAGCCACCTTCCCAAGTTGAGATAGGATAGGGTAAGGTTCCATGAACATAGGAGCCAACTTACACTTCTTATAAAACATCAACACACCCTTCCAAAGGGAAACCTTGAGATATACACAGTCTCCAACCTAGAAATCCAATGGCATATTCTGCATAAGCCTTCTTTCTATCTTGTCTTGCCTTTAATTATTGCCAAATCACTTTGATCTTTTCTCCTATTTGTTGAACCAGCTCATGACCCAAAATTGATATTCACCAGTCTCATACCCAAAAAGAGGTGATCTACAACACCTGCCATGCAAAGACTCATACAATGCTATGTCTATATTCTTTTATTTACAGCTCAAACAACCATTTCCGTCCACTTTCATGAATCATTAGGAGTATAGTTATGAAATGTTGTTTTAAAGTTGACATAACCAATCCTTTACCATAGGATATGTGCCCAAGGTCAAAACAAAACAAGCTATCCAAAGACACAAAAATTTCAAATTTCCCTTGAATTTCCCATGCACTATTAATTGAGATGACACAACTTTACGACATCCACAATTACACTAGATAGCATGTGGATCCTACAAAAGCTAAAATTGCAAGAAACAAAATAATGTTAAAACTAAAAACAATAAAAGATAAAGTTGTTCCAACTACCCCCCCTAAGCTTGAATTCGACTATGGCCTCATAGTCAAAAACAAACTTAAAGATTGGAACAGGGATACCAGATCAATCCTGTGGAGGTGGAGGCGAGTACTGCGGTGCAGTGGGGTCCCAAGACGGGAACTTCCCCTGGAAAGTCAGATCATACTGGGGCATCGGTGGAGGCTGTGGATACCCCCCAAAATAGTCCTGGCTCCAATAGTGATCGAAAAATGGCTGTTGTTGCACCTCCATCATGTACAACCTATCGTGGATATTCTGTTGATTCCCGAAGAGAAGGCACTCATTCTCGAAGATCGCCTGCTGGTTGACAAATAGCCGGTTGGTAGTCTCTTGAATACCGGTAAATGTGGTTGTATGCTGCTGCTGTGTCTGGTGGATGTCCTGTAGCATATTGTACATGCCTTGCATGGAATAGGCATCCTCGCTGGGATGCGAGGGCTGTGGTGATGGCGGCGTAGGCTGTGATGATGAAGACGCACCCGGATGCATCCGAGGATGCTTCCGGGGTGCTACTCATGCTCGAAGAGGTGTAAGGGTCTCCTCTTCCTCCTCAGTCTCTTCATCCTATCCGTCGTCGCCGCCGTCATTGCCGCCTTCTTCATCGGAGTCGGTGATAGCTATGATTGGCCATCGAAAATGTTGTGCTCCCTCGATGTTGAAGACCGGATCAGGCAGCGCGCACTCCTGGTACGCTTGATTTACGTGGCAATGCGCAAAAGCCACGCCAGCTCAGAGAAGAATGAGATTGGCTCGGTGTAGATGTTGCAAGTTGACCTTGCTTCTCATAGAAAGAGGAGTCAGCTGATCGAGATTCAAGCCCAAGTAGAGGGCTATCTTGGTGACAAGACCCCCAAAATGAATCGGGGCTTTTCTCATGCTCCTCTTCACTGCCAATACTCATTGTAGAAAGAATGCACCCCAGTTGCATTCTTGGCACTTCAGGAGCTGATATAAGAAGAAAAGATCCGTCTCTTAAAATTTGCTCAGCTCCAGATCACTTCGAGCAAAGATGGTGGAACTCAACATCCGGTGCAATACCCGAACAAACGGGTGCTCGAAGTCGGCTACCACAGCATTGTGGTAGCTCACCGACCTCCCTTGTGGCACCGTCACCAACTCGGAGAAGAGAGCGTCGTAGTTGGTGCGGTTATCCGGCCACCAGTGGTCGTACGAAGAATGATTCCAATTGAAGATCCGGTTGAATTAGCAAAGAGTGAGGGTATAGTCACGGTTGTACAGCCGGAAAGACACCCGACCCTTTATCCATTCACGGTCAATGGCGATGACTTCATTGGGCACGACGCAGACGTCAAGTGACGCCATGAACTCCGCCACCAACTCTTTGTAGGTTGGCCACTCGCCGAAAAACGGCTGGCCATCAGCATGGTACTGTAACTCATCGGGCCTCCTGCTTGTACGTTTCGCCTGCCCCTGCAGAACATAGGCCAAATTGGCCTCGAATCCGAGGTCTCGGATCATTTCCCGATCCACACACCGGGTGGGTTCGATCTTCCTTTTTAAGATCTCCTCATAGATCTTCTTCACCTCCGTGGAAGGATGCATCATGCGTGGCCGTGCAACCAACCCGGGAGGAGGTGGCACAAACTCCGGGATATCCTCTGGGTTCGAACGTGAAGAAGATGCTCCAACGACGTGAACCATGTTGGCGACGAGAAAGGGATTAGAAAGAGAGCTCGGTGCAGAATGGAGATATGAATCTCCACTCGGTGATGATCGTCGCTCGGTGATGCTGGTCTTCGCTCTTGGATGGCTCGGGGGAGTGCTCGGCGCAAAGGGAGGAGATCACTCTGAAGGTGTGACGTCAAATGACGTAATGATTCTCCTTAAATAGACTTGGCCGGCGCCACTGTTAGCCCGTCGATGGTATCGACACTGGTCGATGCTATCCGCCCCTCACATGGTATCGACGGTCGTCGATTGCTGGATCTTGAAACACGGATCGCTGACATGTCGATACCATCGACATGGGTCGATGGTATCGACGCTGTACCCAGATCGATGACGTGGAAGCCGCGATCGCTGTCGATTTGTTTGCGCGGATCGGTGACATGGATGGTCGATACCATCGACTCGGGTTGATGGTATCGACTTTTCTTCATTGCGACACCGCCACTTTGCATTTCAACCTGTAACCATGTTGATACCATCGACATGGCCGTCGATGGTATCGAGTTGACTGTGACATATCGGTCTGAACTTCTCCAGAGATCTCGATGGTATCGACGCCTGTGTCGATACTATCGACTTTTCCTTCTCAACCTCCTGTAGGTATGTCGATACCATCGACGAGGCCGTCGATGGTATCGACTCAGAACGAAATCTGTAGTCGTCAACCTGTACCCTTGTCGATACCATCGACAAGTGTGTCGATGGTATCGACTCTGCCTCAGCCTGCACAATGAACAAACGGACCAAGGTATCTTCTTTACACTAAAAATTGAACAAAAATAAAGCAACCTACGATTATAAATAATCTATCCTAATGTACCGATGGTTGGGTTGCCTCCCAACAAGCGCCCTTATTTAACATCTTAGGCTAGACTGCTTCCGGGCATCTCAATCATCCAAAAGTGAAATGAGTTTGACCTCATTTACCTTCCTCTTGTAATTCTCCCCAAAATAGAGCTTCAACCTTTGTCCATTCACCAAAAACGTGGTATCACCATCATGCACTAAGATCGTGCCGTGTGGTTTGACCTCTTCCACCACGAACGGTCCACTCCACCGGGATTTGAGCTTCCCGGGATGCAACTTGAGTCGTGAGTTGAACAACAAAACACTATCTCCCTTCTTGAATGTGCGCAACTCGATGT
Source organism: Alisma plantago-aquatica (assembly GCA_963693085.1). NCBI lineage: Eukaryota > Viridiplantae > Streptophyta > Magnoliopsida > Alismatales > Alismataceae > Alisma > Alisma plantago-aquatica. Next base: position 453,617,277 of record OY856413.1, on the reverse strand, counting down.
GGCGATCGTGGATCAGCTTTGTGCGCTCCTTGTATATCCGTGCGTTCTCATACGCCGTCATCCTTAGCTCGTCCAACTCATTCAATTCAAGCATCCTCTTTCTCCCCCCTTCATCGTAACTCAGATTTAGCCTTCTAAGCCCCTAATGGGCCTTGTGCTCCAACTCAACCGGCAAATGACAAGCCCGGCCATACGCCAACCTAAAAGGCGTGGTGCCTATAGGTGTTTTGTAAGCCGTCCTATATGCCCACAATGCATCTGGTAGTAGGGCACTCCAGTTCTTCCTCGTGGATGCCACCGTACGCTCTAGAATCTTCTTAATTTCATGGTTTGAGACCTCCACCTACCCTTGGGTCTGTGGGTGATATGGGGTGCCTATGTTGTGCTTGACCCCATATTTCTTCAATAATGTCGAAAACTTTTGATTCCTAAAATGCGTACCCCCATCATTGATTATCATTTGGGGTACCCCAAACCTGCAGAAAATATTTTCCTTCACGAATCTGCACACTATAGTGGAATCATTAGTCCTTGTGGGTATTGCTTCCACCCATTTCGACACATAATCAACTGCTAATAAAATGTATAAATTGGAGTTCGAGGACACAAAAGGTCCCATGAAATCTATGCCCCAAAGATCAAACACCTCCACTTCCTGAAACACATTCAGGGGCATCTCCTGTCACTTTGAGATATTACCTGCACGCTGGCAAGAATCACATTGCCTCAAAAAATCGTAGGCATCCCGAAACAAAGTTGGCCAATAGAGGCCACTTTCCAAAACCTTAGCTGTCGTGCGCGAGCTTGCATGGTGTCCTCCCGTGGGTGATGCATGGCAATGTTGGAGAACGCTCTCGTACTCCATTTTAGGCACACACCTGCGCAAGATACCGTCCCTGCATTGCTTAAGAAGAAGTGGATCATCCCAAAAATAATGTCTTAAAGAATGGAAAAATCTTTTCTTCTCCTGATATGACCAATCCTCCGGGATGATCCCGCAAGCCAAATAATTTACAATCTCAGCGAACCAAGGATCTTTAGAGTTAATTTTCAAAAGTTGTTCATCCGAAAACGTCTCGGTTATGGGTATATGTAAATCTTTTTCATCCACCCTTTCTAACCTAGACAAATGATCCGCAACAACATTTTCAATCCCAGATTTATCCTTGATTTCGATGTCAAATTCTTGTAAGAGCAAAATCCACCTAATGAGTCTAGACTTTGCGTCTTTTTTCTCCATTAAGTATTTTATTGCGGCATGGTTAGTCCATACAACTACTTTAGATCCAAATAAATACTGCCGGAATTTTTCAAAAGCGAAAACAACGGCGAGTAATTCTTTTTCCATAGTTGTATAATTCAATTGGGCATCATTCAAGGTCTTTGAAGCGTAGAAAATCACGGCGGGCTTATTGTCAACCAGCTGCCCCAACACAACTCCTACCTCAAAGTCCGAAGCGTCACACATTAGTTCAAAGGGTTTTGTCCAATCCGATGTTTGAACAACCGGTGCAGAAATTAGCTTTTCTTTTAACACTTCGAACGCATGTAGACACTTATCATTTAAATCAAAAACTGCATCTTTCTCTAAAAGCTCGGATAGAGGTTTCGTAATTTTAGAAAAATCCTTTATAAATCATCGATAGAACCCGGCATGTCCCAAGAAACTTCTTACCCCTTTTACAGAATTTGGTGGGGGCAATTTGGAAATGACCTCAATTTTTACTGGATCGACCTCTAAACCTTTACTAGAAACCTTATGTCCTAGCACTATTCCCTCATTCACCATCATGTGACATTTTTCCCAATTGAGGACCAAATGTGTGTCCTCACAGCACTGTAAAACTTTGTCTAGATTATAGAGACATTCATCAAACGATGCACCATGCACCGAAAAGTCATCCATAAAAACCTCGAGACAACGCTCTACCATGTCAGAAAATATGGCGAGCATACAACGTTGAAACGTCGCCGGTGCATTGCATAAACCAAAAGGCATGCGGCGGTACGCGAAAGTCCCATAGGGACAAGTGAAAGTAGATTTCTCTTGATCCGAAGGATCAATCGAGATCTGGTTGTACCCCGAGTACTCGTCAAGAAAACAGAAATGCGATCTACCGGCAAGACGCTCTAAGATTTGATCAATGAACGGTAAAGGAAAGTGATCCTTTAGCGTGGCTGCATTCAAACGGCGGTAGTCAATGCAAACTCGCCACCCAGTTACCAATCGGGTGGTGACAGGTTCATTTAGCAAATTTTGGGTGACAGTAATTCCCCCCTTCTTAGGGACTACCTGTGTGGGACTCACCCATGTCGAGTCTGATATGGCGTAAATAATACCTACAGCAAGAAGTTTAATGACCTCCTTCTTCACAACCTCCATCATGCTTGGATTGAGACGTCGTTGAGGTTGAATCACGGGCTTGGCTCCCTCCTCGAGCCGAATCTTGTGCTGGCATAGAGTAGGGGAAATCCTCTTGATATCTGCAACGGACCACCCAAAAGCTCCCCGGTGGTTCTTCAGCACTATCAACAGTTGCTCCTCCTCATCCGCACTCAAATAGGCAGAAATGATCACTGGTAACTTATCTTCCTCAGCTAGGAAGACATATTTGAGATGCGGTGGCAGCGACTTTAATTCAAGATCCGGCGGGCTGATCAAAGATGATTGAAGCGGCGGGGGAAGTTCACCTAAATCTTCATAGTGCCTCGCATAGAAGCATGGAAGCATCTGAAGCATTTTAGCGCACTCCTTGAGTGAATTGCTCCGCATCCAATCATGTGAAATGTTTAACAAACACACCTCCAATGGTAATTCTGGAAATGCATCAGAAATAGAAATAGAAATCACATCATCCTCCAGAGAAAGGGGAATGTCCTCATTCTCATCATTCGGGAACCCCGCAGCTTTGCACAAAGAAATTACTTTGGTCTGCTCCATGATATCTACAGCCAAAGTTCCATTGTCCACCTTGCTTATCACATGAGCCATGTCCAGAAATGGCTTCCCAAGACAAAGTGAAATATTACTATCCAGATGTTTTACCATATTGCATTGTTCCTTTGCTTTAGATGACGCAGTACTAGAAGGCATGACCATCTCAAAGCGGTCATCAACTATGCCCAAGGTCAAGCGACCTCTCCCCATCTCTAAGATCATGTCAGCTGTAGCTTGGAAAGGACGTCCAAGTAACAATTTGTTGCCATGTTCATCCTGCATCTCCATGACTACAAAATCTTCCGGAAAGACAAATCTATCCACCTTCACTAACACATCTTCACATATTCCATAAGGTTTTACCACAGAGTTATCCGCCAATTGAATCGTCATATTGCTTGGCCGTGACTCCTTCAATCCCAACTTTTTAAATGTAGAAAGGGGCATCAAGTTGATGCTTGCCCCTGAGTCACATAATGCTTCACCGAATTTAAACTTCCCAATATAACAAGAAATGTTAAAGCACCCGGGATCTTGCCTCTTTGGCGGTAAAGTGCCCATGATGAAGGCACTCACTTGCTCCTTTAGCATGACAACCTCTGTATCCAGAATTTTCCTCTTTTTGGTTATGACATCCTTTAGAAACTTCCCGTATGAAGGAATTTTCTCAATAGCTTCCAGTAAAGGGATATTGACTGAAAGCTTCCTAAAAGTGTCTAAGAACTTCTTGAACTGCGCATCTGCCTTCCTCACTTTAGCACTATTTGGATACGGGACCGGAACAGCTTGTGCCCTTTGATGAGGTGGCACATAAGGTGTCTTTTTCTGAGATTCCTCCTCTGCAACCTGTTCTTCAGTATCATCTACAGCTGTGTCCTCAACCTTCCCTGTGACTGGTATGGGATGCTCCTCATTGGATTTACCTTCTTCTTCAGTTTGTGGTGTGCTTGTCTCCTCGGCCCTTGGATTCAACAATTTCTTGCCACTTCTTAGCAGAATAGCCTTCGCTTGCTGATTTCCCCTGGGAACATTGGTATTCCCTGGAAAACCTGGATGTGCCGGCTTCTTCAAACTGGCGATCTCGGCTGCCATCTGTGCCATAGATGTCTCAATGGTCCTCATTTGAGCCCCATGGCTCTGCAATGTTTGCCCAAATTGATTCATGAACTCTCGTTGCTGCTTGATTTGCTGGCCAAACGTATTCATTAGCTCTTGATTTTGCTTTATAACCTGATTGAGCAGCTCCGTGCTCTTATCTTCTGCTACTGGCGTGGGTTTGGCATCCGGATCCTGCAGAAAATTATTTGGATCCTTCCAAGAGAACTTTTTATCTTTTCTCCATGAATAGTCATTGTTCCTATATCCTTGCTGTTGTCTCATGTATTTGACTTGAGCCTCATCCTCGGACTCATTTTCCTCCTTTTGCAGTAGCTTCTTGGCGAGAAGATCCATCTTCTCATTCAGCTCTTTCATTGCCTTGGACTCTCCTGCAACTCGAACTTGCTCTACCGGGCATCTTTCTCTCTCACCCCAGGACTGCTTTCTAGCCATATTCTTGAGTATCTCCCAGCATCTGGTGTCTGTATTGTTCAGAAAGAAACCTGACCCAGCTGAATCCAGATTACTCCTATCATGCTCAAAGAGAGCAAAATAGAAGATCTTCACCTGCGTCTCTTTGTCCAACCCATGATGCGGGCACCTCCTCAGCATAACCTAAAATCTCTCCCAGGTCTCTGAATATGTCTCACCGGCATGTCGGGATGCCTGTTGGGTGAAGTTAAAGAACTCGGGAAGAGCTTGAGATACAGTGCATCCTGTGGAAACCGATCGATTTTTACCATGTCACAGTTTTCAACAAACTGGCTGATATGCGCGACGGGGTCCTCATTCTTGAGCCCATGAAAAGCATTCGACTTGACCAGATTTATCAAAGCCGGATCAATTTTATATGTTGGTATGTTGATTGCCTGCTTCTTTATAGGCCCCTTGGAAGCTGATGCGGAAGAAGCCTTGATCTTCTCCCATATGGTCTATGCGTCAGCCATCTCTTCCTGTTCAAATTCAGAATCTATCTCTTCTTGGTGTTCTTGCTCGTTAAAATCTTCATCCTCAGGTCCCGACAGCGGAACCTCGGGTGTGGGATTCGCGTAGTCAGTACTGCGCATTTGCACCATACACAACACCTGAAATAAGAAAATTCAGTTCAGTACAGTGCTTTGACGAGTATAAAAATGAACGAACAATAGAAAGAAAATATTTGAAGTTGAATGAAAATTATAAAAAAAATGTGGCCTAGAGTGGCTGCTCGTAGCACTCGAAGTGCCAACAATTTCACCGTATCCCCAACAACGGCGCCAAAAACTTGACGTGTATTTTACTACGCGCTAAAAACGCAAGTGTACGCGTTGAGTAGTATAGGCCTTGTGAGGCCCGAGTCGAACACAGGGATACTCGGAAATGTTGGAGACTCCTACTAACTATTTGCGATCAGCTAATCCGAATAACAAATTGGGGTTGTTGAACAAAATTAAAAGAAAATAAAAATAAAACAAAGCAAACAATCGATTAAAGGTTAATTTAATCAATTCAAAAGGGTATCATTAGGATTGTGGTTTCACCGCGGGTTTTCATTGTATTAGGTTTTATATAATGCCTCAATCTTCTCTCTCTATCCGGGTACTGGCCTGAAAACAGAATTGCCCACTGTCGTGGTGCAATTCACTACTTAGGTTTAGGTCGGTTCCACCGTCGTAGTAACCTATCCCCTAAACTAAGTGCATTACGAACGATCTCTCAATATCCACCATTAATTTTACACCACCTTGGTCAAGGGATTTATCGATTAACGTAGATTTCGTCTCTTTTCAGCCGTTAATCCTTCTTTCAAAGTGATTAAGGGCATTAGGTTATTATTATGGTGATCAAGCATAACAATATATGGAGAAAACGAAACTATACCACGGATTTAAGAGAGAGAATATGAATTACTATTATAAAACTGTCATACAACGAATCCCCAGGATACTCCCGGTCCTAAAGATGAAGGGGATTAGCCCCGCATGTTCATCTCAAACAAGTACAAGGTAGAGATAGGGGAAATCATGTGAAAAACGTGAATTGAGAGGGAAAACCCCTGAACGGAGAAGAACCGATTGATCCTTTGCGTAGAACACGTGCTCTCCCGCCTTTCGGTGGTGAAGTCCGTCTTTTTCGGCGTCCAGATCAACAAGTATGAGCTTCTAGCCTCCGTTCTCCTCTCTCTCTTGCTCCTCGGTACTCGTGCAATGGCTCCTCCCATCCTTTTTCCCTCTGGCCGGGCGTCATTAGGTATAAGTCCCTAATTAGGTCGTTAATTAACTCCAGTTGTCCGATTGAGATCAATCTGAATCCAACGCATATCTGACGGCGTCGATACCATCGACTCGGGTCGATGGTATCGACCCCGTGTGGTAGCGGCAGCCCTTGATTTCTTTTCGTCCGAGAGCCTGTTGTAGTCTCGATACCATCGACTTGGGTCGATGGTATCGACCTCCCTCTAGCGACGGATTTGTCATTTTGTGTCGCTGTAGCCTCCTTGTGTCGATGGTATCGACGGGGTGTCGATACTATCGACTACTTCATCGCCAACAACCTGAAGGTGACTCGATACCATCGACATCCCTGTCGATAGTATCAACACTTTGCTGCTCCTTTCGGCTGGCAACCTGTGACCATGTCGATGGTATCGACTTCCGTCGATGGTATCGACGGAAGCAAATACTCGTTTGTCCTGAAATTCAAAGACAAGATCACATCAATTCACACAAATAATAATAATTTGACAATTAATGCTCAAAATGATGAAATAAAGGGGATTTGACATAAAATAGTGGCAAAGACCAAAATGGATGAATTATGCAATATTAACCATAAAAATGACTAATAAAAGCATAAAACACATATCAAACAGGTCTATAAATGCGACTCAAAATCATCGCATCAGTGGTCACAAAGAAAGTGGTGGCAGACGTCTATATGTTTGTCTCTACTATGTAATATATGATTGTAAGAAAGATTGATTGTACTAGTATTTTCACAAAAGATAGGAGAAGAATCATAATGAATGTTAAAGTCTTGGAGCAATTGCTTCATCCATTTGACTTGGGCACCACAACTCCCAACTGCAATGTCTTTAGCCTCAATAGTTGAAAGAGCCAATGTGCTTTGTTTCTTAGAGAACCAAGAGACTAAGCATGGTCCTAGGAGGAAGCAAGTGCCACTTGTGCACTTTCTATCAATTAAGCATCCTACATAATCCACATAACTATAAGCACTAAGAGTAAAATCCTTTGACTTCTTATACATAGTGGTATGAACATTTATAAACCATTATTCACAGTCGATAGGATCCAATCCAAACTCATGTTCAGTAAGTCCGATATAAAACTGGTATGATTTGTAATTTACTATTAGAACACTTAAATGAAGGCCAAGCACGAGCAATGTCAATGACTAGAAAGCCTAAAACTATCAAATGTCAATGAAATCTAAGGAGTAAATGTTAACATGTATCTCTAAGAGAAACTACTATTTAACAACTTGTTTTTTGTTTTTGTGATTGACAAATTAAGATGGTGGTTCCCATGTTACATTAGATCATGACTCATCTTTGCATATTTCATTTCACAATTTGTTATCTTTACTTCATACAAATACAAATTACAATATTGTGTGTATATATATTAATAAAATAGTGTATTTAATTCAAAATATATTCTTCAAAACAAACATATGTATCATTTAATGTAAGTATTATTACATATATTCGGCCCAATTGTGTTCTGTCTGATTAATAGATTTTGTTGTATATGTATCCATGGAGACCAAGAAAATATTCTTTTAAATCTTTACTCATTTCATAATGACCTTATCATTCATTTCCCATCACAAATTGTGCAGAATGAAAATAGAGAGAAGACATTATATATTTATACTAAAGTCAACCAAATCATTTAATCTGAAAGGAGCATTAGGGTATCAATATCTTTATTTGCTTTTGAGAAAATATCACTCACATAAAAACATTGAAAGGTTACATGATTTGTGTCTTTATAATAATCTTTGCATTGAAAGCATATGGAGGGGGTTTGCATGGTTCTTCTTCTTACATAACTAGAAGTGGGGGTCTTTTATGGACAATCATCCATGAATTTGCATTTATTTGAAACCTTCTTGGGGCTTTATGTTTATATATCCACCTAAAAGGGGAGACCTCAAGATTTTTGTGAGAATCCGTTACACTAAATGAGATTACTCAAAATATAAAACATAATCGATCACTAATTAATCACATACCCAAAAATATGGATAAAGCAAAATCGATTTCAACATAAACACTCGCTCAGAAACATTTGCATAAGAGCCCAACATCTTTCTTGTATTCAAACTATGCCAAGAATTTTATTCAATTGTTCTATTGCCTTATCTACAACATATATACATAGGAGAACAATATTCGTATATGCCACACAAACAAGCATTAACATGCTAACAAAAGTCCGATTTATTTGAAACACCATATACAAACTATTCCTGCCCAGACCTGAGAGTACATGGATGACTCTAGGACACACTAGACATCTAATTAACTTTTTCACATATTCATTTCTGTAGTTCCTCTTTACTTCCACAGTTATGTTGTCCTCACTACCGATTACCTTAAAAAAATATGGCAAACCACAAGGGTGAGAGTATTGTTCAGGAAAGCGGTATGCGGTGTACGGGCGGTGGGGGTAGTGCATAGAGTATATGCGGTATGCGGGTGTATATATGGGAGTATATGCGGCTTTGGATTTTTTTCTCAATAAATAAATTATGTATAAAATGGTATATTGAGATTATAAATGAATAAATGAATACATATATATATATAGTAGGCACTTATATGTGTTTACATATAAACATATTGATATTCATATATGATGTGCTTATAAATATATACATGTCTATATATGGAACGTGTTTGTAATATATGCACAAATACTAAAATGTACGTGTATCAATATAGAAATATGTGGAGTGTGTGTATGAATGTGAATAAATCAAAATGTATATACTTATGTACTAATATGTGTTTGTATATGTAGGTCTATTGTATATGTATGTATATGTTTATATCAAAAGGTATCCATATCAATGTACAAATGTGTTTGGAAATTGTTATATGTATTACAATGTATACATGTAAATCAACGAATATATATATATATATATATATATATTTTAATATATAATGAAATGTGTGTTTATATGCATGCATGTATGTATGAAACACATGTACATAAGTTATGGGATTTTCAAAAAGCAGAGTTTAATCAGCCGCTTAATCGGCCAAGCAGGAGTATATGCGGCCCATGACCGCTTAGTGGACTGATTAGTAATATGCGGTGCGGTAGGGTGACTGAATAGGTATATGTGGGAGTATTGCGGCTGTGCGGACCGATTTTCCGAACAGTGGGTGAGACCCATGTCCCAGCAAGAGATATAACCTCCAACAATGTTTATTGAGTACAAAATTTTAAATAATAGATAACTGAGAAATTGGAGTATTTAATAATCAATTTAACAGATTGAACAGTTTAAGTATGCTAAACAGACTAAGCAAATAATCTCAACAACAAGTATGATCATCAATGCATATATAGGTAACAAATAAATCCATTTCTCTGGATAGATATCTACTCAAATATCATTAGATTGCATCTAATAACAATCATTATCATTAATCTAACTATCATCATATTTCTTGATAATAGCACAAGCAATCTCGTAGCATAAGCATCCCTGAAATTATGAATATGTCTAGTAACATAACATGGCTATCAATATTGGCATCTCAGATAAAGGGAACAAATCTATATCATAAGTACAACTAACATCATAGCACAATTAACTACATAGGCATGATTAGTAGTCTAAGAATTTCTAATTACATAGTCATGTCTAGCAATATTAAACATAGCTAGCAACATCATCTTAACCATAAGTGTCAGTATATTTGACAACATAAGCATGTTTACAACATGAGCATAACTACAACATAAGCATATCTATTACCTCTTATTGTACTATACATGATCTCAATGAAAAGAAAGCAAACAAGGATTATCATCCAATATGAAGCATTGTGTATAACCCTAAACAGATATGCTACATGATTGTCTTACATCTTTTATTATGCCCTGGGAAATTTGAATCGTACCATCTAAAATCTAACCGACCCATGCAAAGCGCTATTCAGTTCCGCACAAGATCTAGGAGTGTCTGTATCCTAAGATCTCTTCCCCTCGGTCAGTACGAGTAAAAAGGCAGTGACATATCACTCAAAGCTGCCACGATAGTGACATATAGTCAAACTGCTAACCACTAGTCCGCCCTTGGTATATGTCACGACACTAGAAACCAGGATATACAAAACCCTCTAATATGAGGTACAACCACAGTTGTCCTCAATCACATTAAATGTCTGAGGCATGACCATAGCCATCCTTCATAACTTGTATTGTGGATGAAAATGATATATCCTCAACTTGCCACCCCCACATACTCAATAGTATGCACCTGAGTTTCCCTTAGGAATACTCATTTCACCATCCAGCAAGTTCTGACAGTGAAGTTGGCTCTACAACACATGACACTACATGATTAGAGTTGGATTTGATTAATTATACCAATTGGGTGGATTAAGGATGCATCAAACAAGTGGAAATACAAACCCTAATTCACTTCTAGCAAGCATATAAATATCACAACTTCAAAAGATATAAAATGTGTAAAACATAATTTCTCATCTCATCATCACATGATACTATTCACTTGCCATTCATGAGACTACACTAGTCATCATACTATCACAAGATATAAATAATTTTCACAATATCACATGGTATCAACCCTTATCAACACAACAAGATTACACCTCATTCAGGGCTCAACCATGCCCAAAGGTCATTAAGACCATCATACTAGTCCCTACAAGATCATCATTATCTTTGCATGACTTATAACAAGGTTCAACAACATCACTTACATATAATACATCGGATCAACATAATATTGCATTAATGAGCTAGGAGATATTCATAAAAAATCATAGTAGGGTTATATTAACATTAAGAACATTTCCTTTATTACATCAACATGCAAGGAATTTATATATGATTAACCCTCATCATATTCATAATGCACATGTTTAGCATAAGAAAGTATCAACCGTGTGGCTATGATAACCACAAATTAACATGTTAAGGGTATGATCATATTAAGGAGGTTATTTCACTATCATTCCATCATATAAGAATCTTAAATATGAATACACATCTTTATATATATGCATTAGAGTTAGGTTCAACAAGATAAATTATATTTATGTTACTAATCAACACTTATACCCAAACCCTAACTCACGACATCCCCACTGGATCATGGATGCATAAGGTGAAGCATCACCATCCCACTCCATACTATTCTCAAGTATGAATCCACACATAAATCAAGGTGTGACCATTGAGTTATAGCTTACTAGAGTTTCTACAACAATAAGAGAGCACTCCATGATTGGATTAATCATTCAAGGACTATTCATACCCAATTACCATAATTTAGTTATATTAAAGCTAGGTATAACAAGCTATACCTCATTAGGGTTACCCATTAATTCATTATGGTGATTATAAATCATAATCAAACGAGGGCAAGGGTAATACTACAAGTTTAATGCATTGAACCATCAAATTCTCATCATTAGAGTCATAACATTACACTATAGGCTTCACCTAAAACAATGAGAATATTGATGCATCAATTTCTAACCATTAAATGTTAAAAAGGTAAAGCCATTATTGTTTACATAAGTAAAAATCTTGAACAAACCACCTATGAAGTCATTAAGTTGTGCTTTATAAAGAGTCACCATATAACCCTAGACATCCCTTGATTAACAACACAAAAATTTCCATTGAAAGTAGGGTAAAACCCACAAGCGATTGTTTATTTAAAACAAGCCGTCAATAAATGAGCTTCTTAAGTTGATCTCATAAAGGAGACCATATAAATCACTTTATTATGACCAAAATATTACATTATACATCCTTCCAATTTATTGGATGAAGAATCATTAGACCTTAACCATTAGGTGAAGTTCATATATTAAAACCATGGAGTATAGGTCCAACCATTACATCAAATGAACCAAGAAACCATTAGTTTAAGGCTTAATTGATGCTACATCTACATGCTTAACTCATCATAGGTTGTGGGGATCTGATCTACAATCATTAGTGACCATTAAGTCACCATAGGTTGTTAGATCAGCACTATATTCATTAATCACCATCGAATATTATGCTAATGCCACCATTAATTGATAGCATCATTAGGGTACTTAATTGTTGATCATTAAGCTTATAATTAGGACAAAGCATGACCTAAGGAGTGAACATCAGTTGACACCCTTGGTCACCACCATCATTCATCATGAAGACAACACCATAGAGTTTTTGCAATTGTACCATCATCAGGTCATGGGTTTATACAAGAAATCATCTTAAAATTCTAAAATTGACCATTGGTTGATAGGTGCTTAGCACCATAGGTTGTCAAACCAACCTGATCCAATTCATATTATACCTTAGGAAGAATATACAGATGAATACATGTTCATTTAGAACTGAAATCAGAATAAAGAACATTATAAAAATTGAAATCCAAGTCAAGCATAGCTTTTTAGTGCATGGATCATCATTTTCAAACAAGAACATGAGCTAGCAAGCTTATGGTAAGTAATAAACATGGATCAAGTTATAAAAATGGCCTATAATTAGAAGATAAACTCCCAAATAGAAGAAAATACGAGCATGTAGGGTAGAAAATCCAAGCATAAGCTGTGAACTCGTCCATCTAGCACCTTTCTTCATCAAATGAGCAAACCCTAAGCATAAGGAGCAAGAAAGGTAGGGTTTTAGAGATTTAGAAAAATTTCTACCATAGAACAGAAAGGTTCTAACCTGTAGGAAGGTATAAGTAAGGATAAACAATAAATAAATGGATCTAAGAAGGGAATTCTTACTCTTTTAGGTAAAGATCACTAGAACGAAGCTTTTTAAACCCTAAAAGGAAGTCAATTGCAACCCTAGATTCTTTTTCCAAGAAGATCCCCTCTTTCTTCTTCCTTGGATAGGAAATTAATAGAATTGCATAGGCACAATGAGGTTTGTAGAAGGAGGGAACTAGTCGAGAGAAAATGGCTCGTTTGGGTGCTTAGGGATACATATATGAAACTTTAAGATAAAGAAAAAGAAAAAGTTGAAGTTCTAGTATCTTTCTAAGTGTCCATGGCCTTAAACTATTAAGAATATACAAGCACACACACAAGAAGCTCCCCTACCATCCATGTAGACCTTCTGAGATTTCCTTTGTCGAATTTCCAAGCCAATCAAATAATTCATTCATTGATAGCTACTAAAGGTAGCTCATCCATGAAGGGGTAAACCCTAAAATATCCTTGAGGAAAATACTTTCAAACCAAGGTTTAAATAGGCAACCCATGGCTCAAAAAGCTCAAGCATGATGAGAGAATATCTAGGGAAAATAATTCAAGTGATAAATTGCAAAGAACACCTCTCAATTGCGTACATTATTTAAAAGCCCAAAATGTGCATAAAATTGCATAACTTGCTCAAACAGTGTCCAAATTGGACCAAACTTGAAACTTAAGCTTATATTATGATTAAAAAACATATGACAAGGTTATATTAGGGTTATAAGAATTAAATTATGATAATTAAGCTTTTTCAACACTTTAAGCAAGGTTAGGGATCTCACAACCATAAACCCCTAACATGGATTTTGCCCCCAAAATCCAAGGTAAAAAAAGATGGATACTTCTCATGCACCTCATCCCCAATCTTCCATATGGTAACTTTCATCTCATGATGATGTCACATTATTCTCATAGAAGTCATATTCTTCTCCCTCAACTTCTGCGTGTGTAACCTTGGTTCATCATAGGAACTGTTGTTCCACATGTACATATCTGGTAGTACCTTTCAACTTTGGGAATCGATTGTCATCTTGAACTATTTTATATGTTGTATCACATGTCACTCAGAGGCCATACTCGCTGGATCTTACCAAACATAGAACATCATGTATCTCTTATCATATGCAACTTTACAAAGTTTCATCCCTATGCCCCTTTAATGGTTGTTGTAATTAATAACTCAATCAACCAGGTACACATCTCCTAATTTTCAAGAACTATGAAGCATATATATATATATTAGAGGATTCTATAATCATCTCAATGGTGAAATGACCATCTGTTTCATTGAAGAATCATACATTTTCCTACAACCATTAACAAATATAACTTCCCAGTTTACCTTGTTAGGAGTAGAACAACAACATTGTCTTCATCTAATGAGGATTCACATAACATACTTAACAGGGGTATCATAACTCCAAGAGGATACTCTAGTCAACCCCCAACTCACTCTTGATATAATTGTCACACATAAGTACAATTACTTCAACATTCTTAAGGTTTAGCAAAGATATTGAACATGTTACTGACCATCTCTGGAATACTTTGAGATGTAATCATTCAAAGTTTGCTACAACTTGTAAGACATGACCTAAACACTCTGGTTCTCCTATTCATAAATTCTATTGGTACATTGGTTAGTCTAAAGGACATAATGCTAAACTCATCATGGTCATGTAACTTGTGTCACCCACTCTAACTCTTATCCATTGATATTCTGATCCTAGGTTTATCTTAAAGGAACACGGTAACACATGTCTACTGATTAACAAATAATCTATCCTTGATAGTGGTCTTATCTAGCTATCACTAGACCGTACATAATAGTATAGAATCACTTTTTTTTCTCCTTCCAAACAACATTTATAGGGTCATCATCAACTCTCTCTCTCTCTCTAAGGGAGAGGAATACATGGAACACTCATTTAATAAACATCTCCAATCTTCACATACTTCCATACTATTGATACATCTTGGATACTAGGATTCATTACCTTGGTATCCACCTCATGTACTATAAGAAACTCACATCCTTATCTCATCTACTTTTACCAACATAACAAATCTCAAGACATATAAGAGGAGTCTTCCTAATTATTTGAAGGCTCAAAAGCAAACTCATCACAAAATTTATAATCTTGGAACCATAGTCCAAGCAACCTTATACTATAATAAGTTGTCCACCCTCATGTTTACAATGAATCAAAACATACCAAGTGGCAATGATCCACTTGAAAGTTGTGCCCTAAAAAGGAAAGACACAAAGGCAAACACACTTCCCACATCATAGTAGCATTGTTCAAGGGTCACTAGTAAAAAGGTAACCAATACTATTTTCATTATGCAAGTTACAACTTCTTATGTATCATTTTAACTTTTTCATTTCAGGTTCCTTGCCATTAGCATAGGAATCATCATGATTAACATATCTCATTAATCCTTCCTTGATGAGTATATCTACTATTTTGTATTTATTTATCTACTAAACACTTATTTGTATTTATTTATCTACCGATTTGTATTTATTAATCTACTGATTTGTATTTAGCTATTTACAGATTTGTATATATTTATCCACTATTTTTTATTTATAATGTATAGCTATATATCTAGGGATCATATTAACTCATATATTGAACATATATCTACTAAAATACTTTATATAACATAATGTCTGGGCCTTCGCGTGGGTGCCTAGACGGTGTGGACATCCCAAGGCAATGCCTGGTCGCCTAGCTTCCTATATAATAATGATTTTATCTTATTATTTTGATTGTGTTTCAGATCAAAAATAGGCTCATGGGATATACATCTTTGCAAATCAAACTAATAAAAATCTTCATGTAGGGATGAAATAATGATAGCTAGTAGTTGTGTCAATTCGTTATGAGAAGTCTTTAAGCTATTGAAGTTCATCAATTATAAAATTACAAATAGAAGACTATATGTTAATAGTCGTGCTCTCATTTTGAAAATATTATAAGAGTAATTACATGCCCTATTCACTATTTAAAAATGTGAAAGTACAACTAAAAAACTAGATGCAGATCATTAAAAATATTAATGTGTCATATTCATCTACCAAGGAGGAATATACATTGTAAACCGGTTGCTATTCTGGAAATGAAATATCTACCAAGGAAATTCTTGATTCATGCTGCTAGGAAAAAGATTCTATGTGCTTACTATCAATTTCAATATGTAATGTTACAGAGAATATGTTTGTGTTGTTCTTACTTGTAATTGGGAAGAACGGAAGAAATACGAGCCACGCTTGATAAACAAACTTTATTTTGTTAGATGTATTTGATTGACAGCCATAGAAAAAAAATACATCTATAGAAATGAAAATAGAGAAAAAGTTACAATGTAGATCTAAAAATGCAAACCAAAGATGCAATCATAGTTTAATATGAAAATATAAGCACACTACATTTTGCTGCTCAACTAACAAAAATATATATTCTAAATTAGAAACATGGTCGTTCATACCAAACATAATGACAAACATGTGGATTTGCCTAAGGTAGGCCTCGCATGTCTAGTTAATGGACATATCTTGCTTGAACATATGTTCTTGAATCACTACAAGAAGAAATTTTCCAATTGGGGTCAACAGCCAAATACGATAATTAAAGCCCCAATTCTGATTTTTTTCCATTTCAGAGCAAAGATTTGATGCAATGGCATGCTTAAAAATTTACATATAAAATTAAAGATAAAAATATATAGATAACGATGCTCACCATAGAAGTTGGACATAAAAGAGATTTTTAACTTGTTTCTGTTGGAAATAAGAGAGGGTCTTAAAATTATTGTGTCTTGGAGTGAGATCTGTATTGTTCTAACCTTGTGGTCTCCTGCAGTCGATGTATTGGTGCATGTCTATTGCTTTATCTGTATGCTTTTTTGGGACCAGAGATGAGAAAGAAGCTACAAATCATAGCCAGAACAGAGGAGAAGGATGAGGCAAAATAGGGGAACCTGGTGAAAAAGTGGCACACCAATCGAACAGAGGTGGAGAAAGTGGGTACTGTGGCGGTAGAAGCCACCGCCGACGCATGAGTCTCGGGTAAAGATTTTAGGGGAGTTTCGTCCGCAGTGTGTTTGGGATAAACTCCAAAGGGATGTGGGCAGAAGTCACTGGACCAAACAGGAGGCCTCGACCTAGATCGTGAGTGTCCCTTTGTGTAAGGGTTATGTATGTAATACATTATTACAAGGATGATGACCCTTACTGATTCGATGCCCACAACCCTTATTGAAAATTGATTTTCTTGTAGTGCATGTTGTTTCATGGCTATAGAGCCTAAGGATTATGTTATATTTGGGAGGGTGAGGGATCTGGTGATCTCTGTACAAGTTCTGGACTAAACCCTAGAGTTTGAAGAAGAGATGGAGGTCAAAGAGGAGAGGTTCCCACATCTATATATATACTAACTGCATGAAAGCCTTCTATGTTGCTTATTTCTTTGGGGATGGTTCATAAGGACTTGCCGACTTCTCCTTTTCTTTCTCATCCTTTTTTTCATACAAGAAAAATTACAAAAAGGCAAGGTATACTATAACTCTCTTTCCCATAAGCATTAAAAGATATCCTTATATCCGACAACTAATATTATGTAAAAGCAAGGAATAACCCTAGAAGAGAATACATTCCTCCTTCAATCCTTTCTACACAATTCTTGTCTTTTATTCTTATTAATCCAAAAGTCACAAAAAGACATTATCACAATCTTATTAAGAATTTGGATTTGGCAACAATAAGACATCGAGGAAATCATGACACTTTATTGGCAAAACAAAAGTCATTAAGGAGTATTCATAATTATATGGTGCACATTGGTCATTATTTCTCTATGGGTATATCCTTTCAACCATTTATTCTCATTTCATGGCAACTCATAAAAACCATTCTCGATTATATTGAGTAATTATAATGTATTGGGAATCCTTTTATATATAAATCTTACTCCTTCAGACATCTTATTAAAACAATACCAATATCTTAGGGATTATCCCTTTTCTCCCTAATTATTATAATTCTCTTTCTTTTCTTTATTGATTTGTAAGTATACAAAATTTAAACCAAGATAATATTATTTATGATTCTTCAAACATTGAGTTTCCATACTTGGAGTCATTTTAATTATCCAAAACACCATGTATGTTATTTTTCCTTTGGAATCTTGGCAATTATTTCATTTATCAATACAAAATCCATTATTATGAATTCCTCTTATTTATAATAGTTGTGCCACAAGCACCCATGCCACAAAGCTGATCAAAGTTATTATTATTCCACCAATAATACCATTGTGGAATTGACAAATCAACTCATTTATATAATCCAATTTAACCAAAATTGAGGATATAACAGGTATTTTAATCTAGAAAGGTATCATGATGAATCAATCTTTCTTCAGATTATACCCTACTTTGAAATCCTTCACAACAACCAATTTACTATCAAACCATCTTGGTCCCATGTTGATGATTGCTTGTTTGTCTTCACCGCTATTGAATCTTATCAAAAAACTTATCAGACTTGGAGTCAGTAGTGATTGAATCCATTGGTAGGTTTCCATATTCTCTGTATCCATGCCAGAAGATGATAGTAATAGGGTCATTTTCCTATGACATAAACAAAGATTGTGTGATCCCATGAACGTTCCATATGTGTGTATGTCTCATTATCTATCATGACAAAACGATTCCCTTTCTTCTTCTCCAGAGGTGCAAATTCATGCACTATGAAGTTTACATCACCACAAAAGACTTTATTTCATGGTTTCCTTAGAGCTTGCTAATCCATCGTCTCTTGGTTTAGGTAAGATACTCAAGGTGGATAGGGGAGGTCCCCTCCTCAGGGAAGGGAGTACATCTTTCCTGACTGTCACCAATTGTTAGAGCCCACCAAAAAACCCTAGATCTATGTTTGTATGTATGTATATTGTGCTTATTTTGGTAGTGCTTTTCCTACCGTGTTATTACTCTGGTAGTTCTTTATTAAGGTACCATGCCATCAATCCAATACTTTACTTTTGTTTTGCAATGGATGAAACTAAACTATCACCTGTAATGATACGCCACATTTTACAACTACTATACTCAGTGGTGGAAACTATTTGTTGTGGATGAATGTTATTTGGTATCCCAAGCTCATATATTACTTTTTGTTGTTTTTTAAATGTACAAGTATGTAAAAGTACAATCAAGAGTATAGACCCTTGAGAGTACTAATCAAGAAGCACAAAAAGAAAATAGAAAACTATACATGATTTGTCTAAACTCCAGCAAAACCATAAGCATCACAAATCATAAAGACTCATCTACTCAGTTAATATATTGACATCATTCTTGATATAACTCCATAGCTTAGACAGATTAGATTCCTTGTTATCATGGACCCTAGGATTCCTTTCTCTCGATAGCCAGAAGAGGATACATAAGCAAATGATATACTCTTTCTTCATTTTACAGGCAGGGAGATCATCAACCGTGCAAGGTCTAAGAATAGACCAACAACTACGAGAAAAAGACCAAATTTAAGTAGAATAAGAACATGAAAAATTAAGGTGATCAGTGTCTTCTATACTATTTATACAGAGAAAGTAAATTGATGCCAAACTGATGCCCAAGTGTTTGATATAGCTGGATGTGAGGAGCTTGCCATGAAAAACTTTCCATGAATGCAGCCGGTATCTTCTGGGGGCCTTAAAACTCCACAACCACCTAAAAGGAGGAGACCCAGTATACTTCTCTCTAATCCTATCCCATATATCTCTTCATTTTAATTCATATATTTTGAATAAAAAAACTAATCTTTATCTCCAGTCGGCTTAGGAATGTCTTTAAGAACAAGACTTAGCAAGTCATGCAATCTAGATCTACCATTGTTCCAATTGTTATTATTAACCAGGATACTGAGAGAGGCATTAGAAGCATAGCCTTGTTGTAATACTTTTCCTTCTAAGAACATAAGTGATGAATTTGCACCCAAGAAGCCAAGGGTCATTCCACAAAGAAACATTAGAACCATCGCTAATCATAAATCTGAAGTTCTTCCTTAGAAAGCATTTGTTTAGAATTTTGTTGAAAATCTAGGAGTGAGACTTACTCTCATGAACTGACCAGAAGGAGGCCTTAGATAAGTATTTTTCATGAATCCACTTAATCTAAAGACTGTTCTTCTTGCTTGTAATGTTCCAACCATGCAACAGAGTTGACAACCTACTCACCTACTTGATGCATTTAATACCTAATCCTCCCTCTTTCTTAGGCTTGGTGATTTTGCACCATTTAATAAGATGAAATTTATTTTTCTTCTCAGAATCTCCCCATATAAAACTCCAACAAATATGCTAAATCTCATCACACAAGGAAAATGGAAGGGAAAGATTATTTGACCAGTAAGTGTGAATATCTGAGAGAGTGGTTTAAACTAACTCCACTCTACCAGCCATGGAGAGTTGTTTAGATTTCCAACCATCAAGCTTACTCTTAATTTTGTCGATCAAAGGGCTGCAATGAGTTCTATATAGCTTACCAATGACTAAGGGAATGCCAAGATACCTTTAAGCGAAGGAGCCTTCCTTGATGCCAAGAATTTCAGTAATTTTAACTTTGCTAGTCCCCTGACTAAAGAAGATAGAGCTTTCTAAATTGATCTTCAGACATGTACATAAAGAGAGATCATCCAAAATTCTCCTCATCTACTTCAGAGAAGATCACCAAGTCATTTGCAAATATCATGTGAGACACATCAAAACTCAAAGAAGCTCTGAGAGGCTTCAACTTCCCTTCTAAAACAACTTTATATAATCAGTTGCATAATGATAACAAACAAATAAGGATCAAGGGGATCACTTTGGCACACCCCACTACTAGGCTTAAAAGACATAGAAGGTTCTCCATTAATTAAAATCTCATTAGAATATGAATAAAGAATCTCCTTAATCCATATCAACCAGCACATAGGAAAGTTCATACGAGAGATAATATGAATCAAAGCATCCCAAGAAATGAAGTCATAAGCTTTAGAAAGGTCAATTTTAAGACACATTCTAGGTTTAGTGCTTGTCTTGTTAAAATCATGGATAGGCTCATTCGAAAGTAAAAGTAGCATCCTGGACACTCCTACCTTTGATAAATGCACATTTATTGGAGCTAATAAGGGAGGGTAGAAGCCTTTGCAGTCTATTGGACATAGCTTTGGTGATGATTTTGAGAAACACATTATATAGAGCTATGGGTTGCCAATTTATTAGCTCATATGACTCATTAGATTTAGGAATGAGAGTAATGAAGGTTTGGTTAGCCTCTTTAAGAAGCCTTACAGTCTTGAAAAAGCTAAAAACAACCTCCATAATATCAACATTGATGATTCCCCAACAACTTTTATAAAATTTGCCATTCAGACCATCAGGTCCTAGGCATTTATCAGAGTCTAAGTCCTTAATCGCATCAATAATTTCATTGACAGAGAAACATCTATCCAGAAATAGCTTGTCGATATCACTCAACTTAGGAAAGTTGAGGGTGTCTAGGGTCTCCAGCGTAGCATGATGCCCATTATTGAAAATACAAGAGAAGTAAGAGATGATGTAATTTTTGATAGTTTCAATGTCCGAACATAACTCTGGATTAATCATCAAATCCTTGATATGATCAATGGTTCTTCAAACCTTGATAGCTGCATAATTTTTTTGAATTGCAATCTCCCACCTTGAGCCAAGTGACCCTAGATTTCCGTCTAAGAAAGGATTCCTCAGCATTCATGGAATTGGTAGCCTCTTTTCTTCATTTAATAACATCTTCCTGCAAGGCAATATTGTGAGGAACACCATCTAATCTACATTGGGCATCAATAGCAATCTTTTTGAGGGATCTAGTTGATCCAGAGAAATTTCCAACTTTGAGTTTGTTCCAAGAAGACAGACAAGACCTCATGGATATAAAATTTGAATATACTTTAAACATAGGAGAACCATTTAAATGAGACTTCCAATTGTTCTTCACAATCATATTAAAATCCTCCTTCTCAGTCTAGGCATTAATAAATCTAAACAGAGCATTGACCTTCTTCTTTTTGCCAATGTTTAGAGTCATGATTTTATGGTCACTTATGATATTAGGAAGAAGTACGCCTTTAAATTTTGCAAAGACATTCATAAAATTAGAGTTATAAAGCATCTTTTCAATACAAGAAGTGTTGAATCTATCTCAGATTATTATCCCAAGAAAAACCATTAAGGTTAACTTCAAAGAGGCCAAATTGAAAAACACAAGAGTTAAAATCATCCATGGATTTTTTAGAAGGAGGGTGTTTACTAATTCTTTCCTCATATCTTCTTACAATGTTAAAATACCCTAATATGACCCAAGGAGAGTTCATCATGTTATGAACATCTTTGATTTCTATCCACAAACCAACTCTATCATAGTCATAATTGTGACCATACACAACCGTAAGATGAAAATGACCAGTGTCACTCTAAACTTCCACATGAACAGATTGGTTAGTTTCTCAAATCTTAATAACATCACACTCTTCATTTCTCCAAATAACTAAAACCCTCCCTAGAATATGAGAATCATGATTAGATAGCCATCGGTATCCATGAAAGAAACTATCTACCAACTTATTAATCTTCTTCTTCCTAACTTTTGTTTCATTGTGAAGGATGAGCTTGAGTTTTAATTCCCTTATTTTTTTCTCAGACTGTGAGACACTTAATATTCAAGCCTCTCACATTCCAAGACAATATATTGAAAGATGTATCAACCATTGACACTAGTTGAACCCATTACTTCACTAGTTTTGTGACTATTGTATTTCTCAGTGTGACCAATATCATCATTCATCTGAAGTTTGTCAAATTTAGTTGATAAAGAATCTTGGATAGATTCAGATTGACCCTTTCTTCCTTTTCCTTTCACTTTTTTCTTCATGTTTCCCTTGGGAAATTCAAATCCTTCATCCACATCCTTTTCCCCTAAATTAGGAGGAGTTGTAAGATCGACAACTACAGTATTGATGTTCTCCTCTTCTATAGAATCTGATGCATTAGAACCGCTATCATCAAAGGAGTCTTTACGCATATGAAATTCCTCCTCCTCATTGCTCATAGCTTTAGTTTCTAGAACCGGATTGTCTTAATGAACAAGGAGTTCTTCTTTTTCAGATGGATTCTTCTCTACCCATATCTTCTTTCCCATTAGAGGTTTGTGGATAACACTACAGTCATTGTAACCAAAGAGCTTCCAAACATAGCACATTTTAGGTATCCACTCATATTTGAAGAAGATGGTATGCAAAGTTCCTTTGTCACTCTCAACCACTAGACTTTTGGGAAACTCAGAAATCGTCGGCATTAGCACTTGCATTCTCACATACTCCAGATTTCTTATCTCAAATGTAGATCTATCAGTTCTAAGGGGATTCCCCAGAAAGGAACCCACCCTAGCAAACATTTTCATGTCCCAAAGCTCCAAAGAAAGTCCGTGGACTCAAGCCCAAATAGGCATGTCTTCCAGTCGGAATCTCTTCAAATTGTCCCATGGCTTCCATTTCATCAGCACAAGTTGTTTCCCCCTTACAAAGCATATACCACCATCAAGGTGGATGAATGTTATTTCTACTTTTCTAGAATCATGTGGCAAACTAAAAATCATCAAAGAAGAAGCACCTAAAGAACCTAATGGAGCATGTATCATGAAAAATAGCCAGGTGATCTCTTGGCTTATGGGATTTATGGAGTCTGATGTGGCTATTAAAATTCATGTGGCATAAAAGCACCAAACTTATATAGGAAGAGATGAAGCAATTCCATACATAGGAAGATAACTGCCTCTAATAGTACATTACAATGAAGCAATTCTATACACTGGAAGAAAACTACCTTTAGGTTTACATTACAATGGATAAGATCTTTTGTATATGTCCCGATGAGCATTCCTTGTCCAACTACTATGATACCATTAAAGCTATTACAAATCAACAAAATTTCTTCTCACCTACTACCTCTTTGGAAGTGACTAAGGAACATGATTCCATTATTATTAGGCAATTTCTTAGCATCCTTCATCCCTTGTATGTTTTTGTACACCATCTTCTTCTTGTTGAGAGCATGATCTCATCCATGGATTAGGTTTATACCAGCTTATCCTAGAATGAAATGTCTTCTACTCCAATGCCTCCCAAACAAGTTTTTGAAGTCAAAACTACAATGGCAGCTTCTACCTAGGGTCACAGATGAGGTTGTGGCCCTCACACTAGACCACAACCAAAATATACTTATTATGAAAATTTGGTTGTGCTGAAAATGTCTTCCATTCCAAACATGGCTATCATGTTCATTTTGGACGAGGGTGTGGAAGGGGTTATGTGCATGTTTCTCAAGCTTCCACACCGCTCATTGGCTAACATCCTTTGGCAACTACTATGACTCCTACCCTGATTGGACAATCCATGTATGTTTTTCTCACAAAGGAGGTGTATGAATGACTCTAACAAACTGCATACCAGCACAGTGACTTGCCCTTCACAATAGAATGGCAACATCATCCCCTTGATGGCACATTGGTGAGAAGTTTACTACAACACAATCAACCCATCTCACTTCTCACCAAGGAAACCTCAGATCCTTTATGATGGTCTCTCCTTCTAGATGGATAGTGGATTCTAGTGCTACTTAATTTTACAACCTTTGATTCATTAATTGCACACACCACTTGCACCATGGAAGATGAATCAGTCAAACAGGTCACATAGAGTGGAAATTTATTACTTTCCTCTACACTTAAACTATCCACTATTCATTTTGTACCCTTTCCATATGATCCGATGTCCATGTCTAGAAGGGTTGATTCAAATCATTGTCTTTTAACTATAGGACTGGCTATTTTTGTTCTACATGATGGTTAAAGTTGATGAAGATTGGAAATGGGGTGCACTTTGGTATCGTTAATACTTCTCTACCTTTCCTCTTCTCAGACTAGTGCTCTTATTGAGACCTTGAATCTTCAACTACATCTTTTCTTTGGCCACCCTTCTTTGTTCAAGCTAAAGATCTTAGATAAATCCCTTTATAGTTGATCATCAATTTATGTGATTCATGTCAAATTGGCAAACATCATTGTGTGTCTTTCCCTTTTCATGTTGTTAAGTGAACTTATGCATAGTTATGTAGATGGTCCCTTTTGAACAACCATTTACATTGTATTTGAATATTTTCTCACATATGTGGATGAGTTCTCCCTAATTACATGGCTTTATCTTGTTCAGACATGAGATAAGTTTTTACCATTTATTTCTGCCCTTCATAAAATGATTATATTCAATTTTTATGCCTATTAAAATCTTGCACATAGTCAACACAGTTGAATACACTCAAACTGTTGTTTTTTTTATGATATGGGAATTATCCACCAATGTTCTCGTGCCTACTTTCCATGACAAAATGGTATTGAATAGTAGAAAAACATCATCTTTTTGACATCACACACTCTCTTACCATTCAAGAAAAGTTATCTAAAACAGTTGGACTAACACTATTCTCACAAGTTGTTGTTTGATTAATCAGCAACCATCCTTGATACTTCACAACCAAACACCTTTTTAAAAAATATATTCCCATGACAAATAGTTTCTTTACCACCTTGAGTTTTTGGATGTGGCTCCTTTATCCACAACTTTTATTCTAAGGCTGATAAGATATCCCCCATGCCATAAAATGGTTTTTCTAGGATATCCCTCCTCTCAAAAAGTTTACAAATGCCTTGATCCAAAAATTATTGATGTGTATATTGATGTAACTTTCCATGAGGACGAATTGTTTCTCTCCTCACTTTGTTATGTTGGTGATATGCCCTGATAGACAATATATAATGATTGTAATGGAACATCTTATAGTTGATTTGATTATTAATAAAGGCAATTCCAATTACAATGCTTATTTTAGTATGGAATAATGAATAAATAAAATAAATGTACGATTTAATGGCATGTGAGTTCAGGTTGAGGACTTGAATATGAGATCATGTGTATGTTAAGAGTATTCATCCTTGTCTTAGTACATAGTAGAATATTATTGTGGATATTAGGACAACAATAATACATCACGACTAGTATGTGTGTTAATTGGTGACTACATCTCATTAGTCATGATATTGGATATCATATCAAAGACATAGGTACTTGTTATGAACTAGTGTACTGGATAGACCCACCCTATGTGTGATATATGGAAGCCAATAATGGCAGTCAGAAATACATCTCAAATGTTACAGTGGTGATTGTGGTCCTTATACCTAAAGTCACTACAATCATTGCATGTTGTTCACTGTGCTTTGACACTACTCAATGTGACCTTGAAAAGGTTTGCTATACAGGTAGTGCTTAGGTGCATTGTGACACATGTATTATTATGAGTGATGTAGATGGAATTTTTCCCTCCCATTAGATTTATATCCTAGACACTTGATGAGTGTGACTATGAAATACATGACCATGTTCATGTGAATCAATATTTGATATTGAGCTCATGTGTATCTAAATAGTCTACTCTAGATCAAGGAACAAAAAATGAAATTAAGAGGATTATGTTTCCATTCCTTGGGTTCAATCTAGATATTAGAGACAAAGGGATTATACAATCATTATAACACTGGTCACAATACTAGGTTAAGAGGTTCTCCAACTTCTCTAAGTGATTGGATAGCAATGAAGTCCTACTAGATACCAATCATTGCTTGTGAAATCATAATTTGATTATGAATATCACTACCAACGTAATTTCAAGCCAGAAAGATCACACACATATGATGTATTGGAATAGAAGTCTAATTGTGGACATGATTGTAAATGTTCAACGACAAATTTATTACCAAACATTTTAGTTAATCTACTAGAATATTATTAGAATATTATCTAATCTAATTGGTTAAAATGTTTAATCCAGTTAATTGGATTTAAATTGTTAAGTTGACCTGCTAATCCCGAGCAATTGACTAGAGTCGGATCACAAAAAATTGGTTAATTAATTAATATGATTAATAGGCTAACTAATTGATTCTAGAATATACTAATTATCTTTTTGATAGTCCACGGGTGTCATATTTTAAATGCAGCCACAACCTTTTGTTTCTTAGGGTTTTTGGGAAACCTTGCTTCCTTTCCTCTCCTATTTATAGGGGCATGATAGTCATATTTCTTAGACATGCTCTTGTACATGAATCCCAACAGTCATCGTCCATGAGAGTGAGAGAAGGAGAGCGACAACGATGCTAGCACATCATCAAGTGAAAGGTTTCTCCCTCCCGCCAGCTTAGGTAGCATGACAAGGAGTTCTAGTTCACCTGTGTAGACTATGTAGAGATGAAGACATTGAGATACTACATTTGGAAGATGTAAACGAGGACCATATGTGCACATGAGGAGAAATGCACACCACCACACGAAGGGGACCTCATTGGACTTGCTCTGATAAGGTGCACCTCATGCACCCTCCTCTCGAATACATTGTTGTCGATGAGATCTACTTGTAGTATACATGGAGAAATTTTTTTGTCATTTTTGCTGTGCTTGTCACCTCTACAAATCCTAACACCTTCTCCCTCTCCACCTACATAGGATTCAATATCTTCCCTTGAACCTTTTCCTATAATTCTAGTGTTCCCACCTCAAGAAAACTATCTCGCACATGGAAGATTGTTCACAAATAGCAAACCCACAATCGTCATCCTAATCAAACTTACCACTCTCTCTCCATAAAGGTAAATGCCCATCCATCATTAAACATCCAATTTTTAACACATGTTTCTTATCTTGCCTCTCTCCAATGACTTCTGCTTTTCCACTCTATTGGACACCACCTTTATTCCCAAGTGTCTCACAGATGCCTTGAAACACGATGGTTGGAAATTTTCCATTCTAAAGGAGATGTGCACTCTACATGATAATCATATATGGAATCTTGTTGATCTGTCAATGGGAAAGAATATCGTTGGTTATTGTTTGGCCATGGAACATTGTTCTGATGGCCGAGACTAAAGACTCATCTTGTTGCAAAAGGTTTACTCAAACCTTAGGCATGGATCCTTTTGAGACATTCTCTCCTGTCTTGAGTATTTATTGGTCAAATTCTTATTTCTTTGACCACATTTTGACTAGCCACTTTTTCAGTTAGATATTAAGAACAACTTCCTACTTGGTGATCTTCTAGAAGAGGTCTATATACAGGCCCCAGCCAATTTTGTTTTTTGCATGGGAGTCTTCTCAAAAAAATTGTTGCCTCAGAAGATCGTTATATGGTCTTGAGCATTATCCCAGAGTATAGTGCAATAAACTCAACATTGTACTTGAAAAGTTTCAGCGATCAGCCACATATGATTTGTTATTCTCATCAAAGTCCCATGTTGGAATATTATTCTTGTTTTTTATGTTTACGACATTGTGACAACAAGACGTGATAGTATAGGCATCAACAAACTAAAATAGTCTCTACAAGTCATTTTCATACAAAGAAATTTGGGAAATTTGTGATATTTTCTTAGAAAGAAGTCATTCTCTCATCCACAGGGATCAGTTTAACCCAAATATGTTATGTGTTAGATATACTCTAAGAGACTGTGATGACATATGCTAAACCCATTTATACCACTATGGATTACCATACCAAGGCTCCTTTGAGGGGGAGGGGGTATCATTGAGTAGTTGGAAATAATCTACCTCACAATTATTAGACCTAACATAACCTAAGTTGTAGGAGTTGTCAATCATCATATGAGTGCACATCTCCAACAACATTGGCGCAACATCCCATGTATCCTTCACCATCTCAAGAGTACCCCAAGATGAGGAATATTCTCTAAATGAGCTCAAGATAAGATTATTACTATTGTTGGGTATGCTGATGAAGATTGGGAAGGAGATGCCAAAGATCATTGGTCCACATTTGGTTTTTGTTTCATGATTGGGGACCACCCAATTTCTTAGATAAACAAAAAAACAATTAGGAGTTTCTCACTACAACATTGAAGATGAATACTTATGTGATGACCCACATCTTTTGTGTCCTTCAGTGGGTTTTTACCATTTTGACTAAAACCGGGATTCTTTGTCAAACTCAAGCTCATCTTTATTGCAACAATCAAGTTGTTATCCATGTTGCCAATAATCTAGTATTCCATGAACGTATAAAATAAGTTAAAGCTAATTGTCATTTTGTACAGGTTTGGTCAAAGTAAAGAAGATTGCGACCCTCACATATGAACTAGTGATAAAATTGTTGATATCTTGACTAAAACACTTTCTCCATCATTTTTTGTATATATGGGTAACAAGTTGTCAGTAAACAATGTGTACCCTCCATTTGATGTGGAGTGTTAGCATAAGTGGTTTATTTCTTATTTTTTATAAATTGGGCTTAGGCCCATTGTATTTATAATATTATTATTCTATAAGTACACTTAAGTGAGGATCCACCTTCCCACTAAAGTGTACCCATGTATAGCTAGACTCCTATACATAGGAGACCCATAACATCTTTAAAACCCAGTAAATATATGGTTATTTCATTCTACATCAACATATAAATCAACCCTATCTTAAATTGGATAAAAAATAGTATCAAGATGTGGTCAAAAAATTGCAAATCCACACCTACGATTTAATAAAGTCTTATGTGGGCACAAATTGGAGGAAGATATACTCTTGGACAATAAACCTCAATTCAACCTACCTAGGTTTCAAAAATATAGTTATGGGTCACTTATCTAGGTTATGAAGATTATGTTGTTATAGTAGGGATGGCATGTGTTGTTTTCATGTATGATCACTTCCTGGCAGGATCCAAACTTCATGTGCATAGATACACTTGGGAAGCGATTCTATCTTGGGGTCATTGGTCCAAAAGTTGATAAAGTGGCCTTCTGCATGCATGTGCACAAAAAAATGGAACTAAGTAAACCTTACAAAAGTAAAGACATCAAAATATATAATTCAATGTGATGAAAAAGGAAAAATGTACTGTGGAGGAAAAGAAAATAAAGGAAGAAATCTAACAAGACTCTTGCATGATGCATGAATGCAAAGCTTTATTAAAATAGAATTACAACTAACTAAGCATTAAAACATAATAACAAAATTTATAAATAGAGAAGGAAAAGAAGGTTAGGGGAAGAGAAGGGAAGGATTACCCAATGACCTAAATCCTATGTTCTAAGACCAGTGTGGCATATGTCTTATCGATCAGTTTTGTTATGTATGAGTGGAATAGGTAAGGAGATGAAACTCACCAAGTCTAAAATATGGTAATTAAATATAAGGACTTAGTGAATACATCTTCATACCAAATTTACCTTAAGTTTATCGAAACAAATTTTTTAGCATGGATCTTCAGGGCACCCTCCAAGGTATAGATATATTTAAAGGGGGCCTATGATGTCAACAAGGGAATTAATGGATGGAAGAGTCTTCAAATATTCCAAGGAACAATGCATTTTGTGTCCCATCTCTGAGTATGGGATTTGATGTGTTGGTGTGTACCCAAGGTGAATTGGGATCATCAAATCATCTTCCATACATGGGAAAATCCTAGGTGTATCAAAATATAAACCCTTCACCCAAAGCTTGTCCTCAATCAAAGGGTATAGGTTACCCACATGTGTTTTCAACCATAGTCCCAAGTTCTATCCAGACCGCATCTCCCTTACTATCATTACCCTTTGTGTGGAAGTAACATGAAACTAAGATCATGTGAAGTCTATTGGTGTCCATCATCAATAGTCTTACTTCCCCATGGTTTGAAATATTATCATCTTTAAGAACCTTGGACTAGATGAATCCCTTAATCATGTTTTTTCACCTTAATCACATGTTTAGATTCTTCATGACGTGAATCTTTTCTTTTAGAACATTCATATCAATTCATTACATGTAATCCATACATCATCTATAGGAAGAGGGTATTACACCACCCCAAAAAGCAAATAGGATCAGTACACTATCACTGCAACTCATATCCGAATGAGAGCAAGTAGCTCCAGCTTTGATTCATCTTCTACAATACTGGCTAAAGTTGCTTTCCTTGAGAAATTTCTTCGATTCGAGCATGGGCAGTGGTAGAGAGTATGAACTCGAATGGTTTCCTGAGAGTGAGTTATCTTCTCCAAAGAAGCCATATAACAAAATGACAAGATCTATCCAGAGGACAAATTAAGACATGGCTACAGTTAGAAATATCGTTGCTCTTCAAAGAGAGGATTGCTAACAAACACAAATGTTAAAATGTTGATTAACAATGACTAAACTATAGAGGGACTGTAACTAAACCTAACACAATGAAACAAATAAGAGAAGAGACAAATTAGAAAAATAAAATGGGGAAAATCAATTCTAATACACCCTACTAGAGGATGATCACCCCACTACTGAAGACACCATGATGAAGATAGGTTTAGGATCACCTCAACCACCATTGCATAGCCGAATTCCACCACCATGAAACTTTTGTCAAGAAGATCTGATCCAACAAACTAGACGTTGACACCATGCAACATAAGGTAGGATGAATCCAAATGTAGCACACTCACTAGGCATGGTTGAGTGACCCAAGTGAGGAAGAGGCTCAGGAGAATGCTGATGTTGAGGTACATATGAAGCCTCTCCAACAACAACAAGGATGCATGCAAAGAAGCTTCACTCCCTAAATTTCCAGAGTGCATCCTCTCTTCTACTAGCTCCTATTTCATTTAATGTTGATTTGATGGTGCAAATCTTGCTTGAGGTCCTTGGTACAAATGATCCTAGGTGGAGGGTTTCTTTGCAATTTGTATGTAGCAGTTTTTTCTTCTCTCATTAGGTTGGACTTGGTGGATAGACTTGAGTGTACAAACTCACTTCTCTTTCATCACTTGAGAAGATGTAAAGTGGTTTGGCCTTCCATTAGTTGACGAATGATGGAAGTATGCATGGCTTCTTGTTAGTTGATAACTAACAAGGACTTTCTGGTTTTCCGTCAATTTACATGTGTACCTAGTATCCATCATATGAAGGATGACAATGATTTTGTGTCCTTCCACCAGTAGATGATTGATGGAAGTGGTTGGTTGTGTGACTTTGTGTGTTCTGGTTAGTTTTCCATCGATGAGATAAATGGATCATTGGGTGATGGATCTCCGTTAGGTAAGTACCATTGTAAAACTAACAACATGTGTATCAATGGTTTTTCTTGTGTGCTCTACTAATAATACTTCAAGGTATGTCTATCGATGGTTCTATAAAGATCTTGAACCCAACACAATAATTAACGAGTTTCCTACTTTTATCTACTAATTATATGTTTGGCCATGCATATTGGTGGAATCTCGGGATCTATCTACGGATGAGACAATTGACCGATGTAGGTACAACTTTAACTAATAACATGATAGTTTGACCTCTTTTCTCTAGGGATATAAATACCCCTTAGTTTTCTCTTCTCGTCTCACTTTTGCAATTGAGCCTCGAGGTGCTATTAAAAAGCAGATGACATTAGTTGACTACAACTAGTAATGTTTTTGATATCATTGATGTTCACTTAGGATGTCATCTAACCTTCATTCACTTCTTTGTTGATGTGTGGCAAGTTGTCTATTGGATTCTGAGCTTTGATCCAAGTAAGTCGCACCATGATCTCAGAACCTTTGGGATCTTTCAACTTTTGTTCATATTGAATGCTATCTAGGTGGTTTTTATCTAGGGATTTGATTGTAGAGTCTTACACCTTATTTACATCTTCTTCTTGCTTTCTTAGTTGCCTTTGGCCATTAATCGACAATCGTTTAGTGTGGTTGTAAGGAAGGAGCTCATATCTTGGAGAGTTTTCCTCTGAAGCTAGAATTTGTGTGGAATTTGGGATCTTCACAGTTGTTGTACATGTGTAGACTGGTTGATATAACCTTTTACTCAATTTATGCCTACCTAATACTTGCATGTTGAAGAGCTTGTTGTTATACCTAAAAATGCACTAAAAGATGGTAATTTTATATACCTTGAGTCCAGATTGACATATATTTGGCATGCATGTCATAGTTTCATGTCACAAATGATTTTTTTATAAAAATTTGACTATCCACTAACTTTGGGATTAGATGTAGTTCTTAATGGTTTTACAAGCTAAACCTTCCTTCCTAAATACTGTGATATGATCTATATGTTTGTAACATGTTTGTATGTACTTCACGCCAAATGTACATGTCAAACACACACCTTTAATTGTTTCACTAGTGATATGTTGTTGGAATACGTCGTAAAGGGGATGATTTAGAGGAAAAAGGGGGACCCTAGTGTATTTCTTATAGTTTGGCTATGAGTACCTAATGGTACAATGAGCAATGGCTTACATGGGACCTAATACTCTTGCTTTTACAAAAGGATCGACTTTTATGTGTGATTCCTGGGAGTGAGTAGAGGCATCATATACATGCCTTATCTTACGAAGTTACATCATGGTGGTTAAGCATTTTGTATATTTTGAAGTTATTACTACTTAATTGTTTGCTTATTTCTCTTAGCTTATTTTATACTCTGATTGGTATTGTTAGAGAGTAATAAATCTAACCTTCACAAATGAAACATAGGTTGTAGAGCCCTGAGTCCATAGATCTATTCCTATAAGTCATTGGGGGGGGGTATTAAAATAGGTAAATCTTGTTTTGAGAAGATACTTGGAGACATATATTAGTGAATATATGAGGATGCTTAGGGTCGTTATACCCTATCATCTTTAAATATCCTTTGGGACTTGGTTTAGGACGATGGTATGATGGAAATGCATGAGAAATCAATGATGAGATGGAATATGATATGGAGGGTTTTTACCATGTGTTTGGTGTTGTGACCTATGTACCTGGGGCAAACTTGAGATTGTTGGATATTCTATTTAGCATATATTTATGGTAGACCATCTTGAGGGCTACCTACCTTTTATTTACCTCACTTTGACCTAAGGTTGTGTGGAGAGATCTAGGGATTATATATATCCTTAGATCTTGTGCAGATTGCTAGAATGGCTTACTAGCATCTAGATAGCTTGTTGAGTAGTATGCATGAATCATCCAGGGCATACAGAATATACCATACCTCACTAGCATAACCATTTATGTTTCTTTGGTTCTAAATATGGTTGTGCTCTTGTATTGATAATTCATCTAATAAGTGGCATGTATATGCTCTCTAACATTCTTGGAGGTCTCTTGATATCAGAATGGATGGGTATGTGTGTACTCCTTGGTATAGAAATAGTTCATGTGTTTACTTATATAATTTTTTCCATTATATATTACATTTGATGAGTTGTAGATATTTTAGAAGTTATAGCACATTGTTGGTGCTTGGAGTCTCTACCCAGTGGTTTCCCACACCTTGTAGGCCTAACTGTTCTGGATGTGGAAAAGAAGATCAACAAGGAGGGAACCAACCATAAGTCTTTAGGTTTGTGATGTTTATGTGAAGGTATCTCAGAGGTAGTGACGTTTGTGTGACCACCTCTAAAGACGAATCATATAGGAATGGAGTCTTAGATGTCCATGTACATTCAAGACCAGGTGGAGGAATTTTAGTATCATTTGTCAACCTAGAATTTGACATTCGTGCACAGCCTATAGAGTTTGGGTTATGAATTTTGTAACATTTTACGTGCATGTTTTATAGTAATTCCGCATATATAAATCTCATATTGGTTACCTTTTTTGTCATATTATGAGTGTGTCTCTTGGACTTTTTTCTAAGTAAGGGCTTGCAAAGAAAAGTGTAATGCATCCAATGAACTCTTGTGTGGACTAGACTTCTAAAATAATTCTATTTGTGGTGTTTCAATGAAAATTTTACTCTAATATCTACATGTGGTTTAAGTGCTGATGATGTTTTTAAGCTTTAATTTGGATTTTTGATTTTCTAGTCTCATTCTTGTGGAATTGGAGCATTGCAAGTTTTTGGTATCGCATCTTAGGTTCACTGATTCTACATGGACATAGGACTAGGATGTAATGTTTGTTCTTACAAGTCTACCATATCTAAACATTGATTATGGTTGTGCAAGTATGGAACCTCATGAAGAACATGTGTAAAGTATCTATTTTCTACTTAATGGTGTCAGAAGACAATATACTCATGTGGAGAGAGTACCTAAGCCCAAGTAACATGAGGTGACACTAATTGATCAAATAATTCCTATCTATCTGATTTTCTAGGAAATGTTTTAGCAGATGATATCTATGTTAACCCAGTTTTTGGGTACTATACAGACTCAATAAGGTAGATTGTAGATCTCAAACTCAGAGCCGACAAACTTTATCAAGATGTTTGAAAAATTGAAATGGGTGGGACCCATCGTTAAATGTGTAAGGACCCTGACCCACATTTTGCGATAATCTTGTTTTTGTCTAAGTATGTTGCTTAGAACCTTGCTCTAATCATCTGGGATGTAATTAGGGAATGTTGAAAGCTAAAGTTTCTTGTTTGAGCTTGTTTGGATGATGCTTGTGTTTTGTGGTGAGGTTTTGGTGCAAATTGCAATTCACCCAAAGTAGGGGTTGATGTGCAAGTTTTCCACCACTAGAGCGTTCCTTCTCTCTCTTGGCATCATCTTGAGGGGAGAGAGAGATGGTCACCTTGTTTGGGTTTTGGTTGCATGGTGACATCCTTGGTGATGTTTTGGAAAACATGTGTGAGGTTTGTCTTGCACCTAGATGCGTTGTCTCGGGATAGAGAACCCTAGAGAGGTTGTATATCAATTAGTGAGTGTGTAGGGTTGAACCCTATTGATTTGTGAGTGTGTAGGGTTGAACCCTATTGATTTGTGAGTGTGTAGGGTTGAGCCCTATTGGTTTATAGGGTGTGTAGAGTTGTACCCTATCATATTATGGGTGTGTGGAGATATGATATCGGACATGACCTTGGTAGGAGATCAAGAGGGAAAGACCTAGCCTAGACCTTATCACCATGTCTTGCATGATGTTGTGCATGTGGCTCCTTTTTCATGGACAAGTGGCACCTAAGATTCTAAGGTGATGACACCTCTTCCATGATCCCTCTCTCATCCCTCTTGTATATAATATCCTTTCTCTCCATTCAAGAGGATCCTTTTGTCCATCCTTGTTTCCTATCCTTCTTGTTGGACGATCTTGAGAAGCTTAAGGAGCTATAGAGTCTCTCTTGGAGCTTAGTGGATGAGTTCCAAGTTGTGATGTTCTTTGATCATCCTTCATCTTCAACCTTAGTAAGTTATGCTTCCGAGATCTTTTTTTTTCTTCTTCTTCTTCTTCTTCTTCCCGACCATGGATCCTTGATACCTTCTTTTCATCTTGAACCATCTTAACCTTGGTATCATCTTCTTCCTTGGAGGTGTAGTGGTGACCAAGTTTGGTGGATCATCTTCTACCTTGAGCTCGTGAGCTTGAAGCTTGACTTGGAGCTTGGATCTTGGTGGTGATCATTGAGGAGGGTTATATAACTCTTAACCTCCTTTGTTATTTTCACTCTTCATATGCTTATTATTGTTCTTCATCTTGAGATCATTCATCCCTCATATGCTAGTAGTTGTTAGTGGTTTTAGAACGGTTTTGATGATGAAATATTGTCTGATTTGCTATTCATGTCTTGCACCTTCTTGCTATGTTAGTAGATGGACTAGTGGCCGAACTTTCTAAGGTTGAAGATGACAAGTCCACACACACACATGCACCATGTTGAGGGTAGGTCGTCACGACTTGTAGTGCGACAAACTGACACACTATGGGGCAAGTCGTACTGACTTGGAAATGCTTAGGTCGACATGCCTTGTGGATGCTTAGGTTGACATGTGTTGAGAAGGTTAGCTTGTAATGGCTTATGGTTGCTAAATTGATATGGTTGATAGATCTTTAAGAAGCTAGCCTGTCATGCCTTAGAAGTACTTAAATCAATAGGTGTTGCTAAACCATTATGCCTTGAAGGTGTTATCCCGTTACGGTTATGGGTGTAACTTGTGTGATTTAGTCTATTTTGAGGGCTAATCGTGACACCCTAGTTGTGTGTAGGCTGACACACCTTTAGTGAAGTGTTTCTCGATACACCTTTACCTATGATTCCATGATGAAACCCTAACGTTAACAACCAATATACCTAAGGTTTCCTGGCATGCTTTGGTTGCCCGACACGTTTAGGTGGGGTTGCCTGTCAAACCTTAGGGTGGTGTTGCCTGACACCTTAGAGTGGTGTTTCCTGTCACACCTTTAGGTGGTGTTGATTGTTACACTCTCAAGAAGTGGTAAATTGATACACCATTAGTAAGGATATTCCTTGTGCCTTGCATAGATGGTATTCGACATGTTTTGATGATGACAAGTCGACACCCTATGGGAAGTACTAACTGATACCTTGTAATTGTGGTTATGTTACATCATTTTGATGATAGGGTTACATGATATGATGTGATACCCTATGGGGTGGTTGTGTGAATGATAAAGGAGTGTTGTTTTCTATAACCTTTATTTCGTAACATACCTTATAATGATGATGGGAGCAATGATCTAAGGGTGGTTATTGATCCAACCTTGTAAACCCTAATTGATTAAGATGAACTCTAACCCTAATGATGTAATGTGAATGACATGAATCTTATGAGATGGTAGTGTTGATGTTGTATTATTCATCTTGTTACAAGTCTCTAACCATGTAGGTAACACATGTTGATAAGCATAGCCAGATATGAGCTATGGTACTTATAATATGATTGAATGGGCCTTGTGAGGCATGTAGGTAACACATGTTGATAATCATAGCCAGATATGAGCTATGGTACTTATGATTTGATTGAAAGAGAAGGTAAATGGTCTTATGACCTAATGATGGCATATTTCCCCATGTGAGATGATGATTTCCTCAATATTGAGATAAAGGTTCCTACCCAAAGTATGTGGTCCTTGTGATGAGAAATATGGTGATTGGAAAATATCAAGTGATAATGTGATGAGATCACACCCTATATGCTCAAATATGTTCTGGTGATGTTTTATGCCCATTAGTTATGTAGAATTTGCTTAGAAATTGTACATTGTAACATGATTGATGCTAAAAGACACTTAATTGACCTAACTAATCAAGTGGAACCTAATCATGCAGCTTGCCCTGTGCCATAGATCCATTCAGTGTCAGTACTTGCTGAATGGGGAAACACGCTTAACTCGGAGCACATATTTTTGAATATGCGGGGGTGAGGACGAATATCCCCTTACGTCCAAGAATATGTGGCATAGGATTGGCTGTGGTCCATACCTGGAAGAGTGCAGATTTGGACCATAGATCAGTGATATGTGATACAAGATTAGTTGCAGGACATACCATAGAAGAGTGCGGCTATGAGCCATAGCTCAGTTTCACTAGCAACGTGACTTGTACCAAGGTAGGCTAGGTTTGCACAATTAGACTATGTGTCATTGGAAGTAATCTGACTAATGATGTCACTGCATGATTCACTTGTGTACTGACCACAAGGTGGTGAGGTCATGGATTCCGAATCTTCCACTAGACCTAGTATGGCACCAATTTCGACTTAGCAGTGGTCAGTTGGATTTGGGTGGTGCGACTCAAATCTTCAGGGCATAATAAAATACGTAAATATTCATGTAGTATATTTGAATAGGATCAAATATGGAAACATTGGATGAGGCCTTGCTTGCTTTTGTGAAATATAGTTGATAAGAAATATACATGTTCTTCATATTCCTTTTAAAGTGTTAAGTTGTTTCATAATTCAACAGTAATTGTTCATCCTATTAATAATGATTACTTGACTCTTGTAGTTGTAACTTTATTACTTCTTTAATTGCCTTATATGAGATAATAATAGAGCTGATGGAGAGTTATATCTCCCACTGAGATTTGGACTCTCACCCCATGGGTTTCCCACATCCTTTTTAGGTGGACATGCATGAGGAGGTAGAGATCGTACAACAGAGGTTGAGGAGCAGCAAGAGAGGTAGTAGCTGACAAGGTTGGTACTAATTGGATGTCTTTTGTTGTTAGAGTCCTAGAGTTGTCCCTATACACTCGGGTCCTTGGGGATGTTTTGTTGATGTTTTTGGATCGAGCTTTCAATATGCAGTTGTCTTGTGTGCCTTTTGTGTACAAATGTAGTGGATATATGTATATATGTTTTGGAACAGGTTCTCTAGTAATAGGTTGATGGAACATATAGTAAGTGCTTTGAGGCATGAAAGGACTCATGTGTAAAAGTTTTTGTTGTTTGATAGTTTTATGAAAACG
Source organism: Alisma plantago-aquatica (assembly GCA_963693085.1). Taxonomy (NCBI): domain Eukaryota; kingdom Viridiplantae; phylum Streptophyta; class Magnoliopsida; order Alismatales; family Alismataceae; genus Alisma; species Alisma plantago-aquatica. Next base: position 453,577,968 of record OY856413.1, on the reverse strand, counting down.
GTTTTAATTTTGAGTATTTTCCAGTAATCTGCTTGTTAATCTTTCTTCTACAGTTTTGTTTTGAGTAATATTGCTACGGTGGCGTGGGGCATCACAATCAAGGTTGGTATCAGAGCTTTAGGTTTGTTGAGTCTACATGGATCTAGGACTAGGGTTTGTGTCTATTCTTGTGCCCTCCAGTCTATCTTATAGTGACTTCTTCTTATGTAGAAGAAAAAAAAGCTTAAAGATGTCTGGAGAACACAAAGAACATGCTGTTGAGAGCAGTGTTGCTGCACCAGGTGGTGGTGCATGGAACCAGGCACGAGAAGATCGGATGAAGTCCCCCAGTTTGACCCAGCCATGATTGAAAATCTTGCCTTTCAATCTCTTTTTGGGTAGTTTATGGCTACTATGACTCATACGGCAGACAAGATGTCTGCACCTCAGTCTAAGGCACCCGTTCCCCATACTAAATCTTTGGATACTGGGAATACTTTTGAGTGGCTTCGTTTTGTTGGAGTGGTAGAATATGCTGGGATGTCTGACCTGGTGGATGCAGGTTTGTGGCTTACTGAGCTTGAGAAAGCCTTTAAGATCCTTAGCATCCTTGAAGCAGATAAGGTGAAGCATGTAGTGTACCGCCTGAAGGGAGTGCTAGCCATTGGTGGGCCATAGAGGAGGAGAAGAGACCAGGTGTTGTGATCGGTTGGGAGGAGTTCTGACATGAGTTTGTTAGTCGGTACTTTCCTCAGACATATCTTGATGAGAAGATCAACCAGTTTGAGAGGATCCGATAGGGATCCATGATGATCAATGATTATGAAGCAAGGCTTTTGGAGTTATTGAGATTTTGTCCTCACATGGCTTCCACAGAGGATGAGCGAATTTGTCATTTTGAAAAGAGGTTGAATGTTGAGTTGTCTACCCCAACAGTTGTTTTAGAGAATCAAGAAAGGTTTGTCGTTTTTGTGGAGTTTGTCTGGAGGATAGAATGATCTATGAAGGAGAATTGAGAGGCAAGTGCCAAGAAGAGGTCTGCACAATCCCAGGGGCAGTTGTTAGGAGGCTTTAAGAAGCCGAGGTTTTCTACATTTCCAGCATCACAGATGTTCAGTGCACTGACCCAATGGTCACCGTGTAAGGGAAGAAGTCATAGTTTTCCACATGTAGGAGCCCAGAGTGCTACATCAGTATCAGTGATAGGGCTGTCTAGGCCACAATATGGGAACTGGGTTTGCTACAAGTGTGGGTAGATGGGAAATTTAAGGCGAGAATGTCTAGTAAGAGACGATGAAGTAACCCAACAATGAAGGCAGAACCAGCATGGATCATAGAGACAGCTAAATAGTAGCGCAGGAGGATGAGGATGTGATCAAGCATCACAGGTGGGATTGTCTATTCATGGAACAAGAGGATGAGGTGGCAACATGAATCAGCTAGATATTACATAATGAGTCATCCAGAGGCAGTGGTCAACCCACAAGTGGTGACAGGTTAGATGGAGTTATTTCATTCTGATTTGTCTTCTTCTTGCTTTGTATATATTTTGATTGACCCAAATGCAAAGCACTCTTTTATCACTTGTGAAGTGCTTAGTCGTTGTCTTTTTCCTATTACTCGTAAGAAGAATAGCTTGTTGTTAGAAACCCCGTTAGTCGGTTCTGCAGTGTTGTAGGAGGTGTGTCCTTACTATGTCCTCTCCTTTTCGGGGCACAACATTCAACTGGATCTCATACCACTTGACATGCATGGATTTGATGCAATCCTTGGAATGGATACCTTGGAGAAGTTTAGAGTGGTCTTAGATTGTAGGTCCAAGTAGCTGACGTTTATAGATGGTGGTGAGACGTGGATCTTCCAAGAAGATAGGAAGATTCTTCTGATATGTTTGGTATCATCTATGGTTCCAAGGAAGCTTTTGAGATAGGACTGTGAGTTATTTTTGGCACATGTGGTGGATACAGAGGTGAGGAGTCCAAGTATTTAGGAAGTGTCAGTTGTTATAGAGTTTGAGGATGTGTTCCCTGAGGAGTTTCCAGGTGTTCCCCCACCCAGAGAGATTGATTTTGAGATCAATCTGGTCCCCGACATGCAACTAATAGCTCAGACACCGTACAAGATGGCTCTAAAAGAGGTGGCAGAGTTGAAGAGACAGTTAAAAGAACTATTTGAAAAAGGTTTCATCAGGTTGAGTATGTCACCATGGGGTGCTCCAGTGTTATTGGTGAAGAAGAAGGATGGGTCTATGAGGCTATGCATAGACTATAGACAATTGAACAAGGTAACAATAAAGAATAAGTATCCTTTTTCGAGGATAGATGACCTGTTTGATCGATTGCATGGTGTGATAGTGTTCTCCAAGATAGACATGAGGTCAGGATATCACCAGTTGAGGATCAAGGAGAATGACATACCTAAGTCGGCTTTTAGGATGAGGTATGGTCACTACGAGTTTGTGGTTATGTTGTTTGGGCTGACCAATGCACTAGAAACGTTCATGGATTTGATGAATAGAGTGTTTCAGTCATTTCTTGATCGGTTTGTGGTTGTCTTCATAGATGACATCTTGATATACAGTCGTGACATTCAATGACATGAACAACATCTTCATTAGGCATTAACCATGCTGAGATAGAACTAGCTTTATGCTAAGTTTAGCAAGTGCGAGTTCTAGTTGAAGAAGGTAGCTTTCTTGGGGCATGCCATATCTACCGAGGGAGTATGTGTGGATCCTAAGAAAGTGGAAGAAGCCTAAGACGCTGAAAGAAGTGTGTAATTTTATAGGTTTGGTAGGCTATTATAGAAGGTTCATTAAGGACTTCAACGTTATCACCTTACCCCTAACTAAGTTAACGAGGAAGGATGTGTCGTTCATCTGGGATGATAGATGTCAACGTACTTTTCATACGTTGAAGGAGAATTTGACAAGTGTATAGTTCTGGTCTTGCCTAAACAAATAAAAGGATACATAATATTTTATGATGTATCCAGGAATGGTTTGGGGTGTGCGCTGATGCATGACAAACAAGTGGTTTCTTTTGCTTCCCGATTGCTTAAGAAAGATGAGGAGAATTACCCGACCCATGATCTAGAATTAGTTTTTGTAGTTTAGTGCTTTGAAAATTTAGAGGAACTATTTATATGGGGAGAAGTGTCAGATCTTCACAGATCATAAGAATCTAAAGTACGTCTTCTCACAATAGGAGTTGAATATGAGACAATGTTGTTGGATTGAGTTAGTCAAAGACTATGAATGCACACATCTTTGGGTATTCAGTTCAAGTTTAGCCCTGCTTTCCACCCACAGACAGATGGTCAATCTGAGAGGACCATTCAGACCTTGGAGAATCTATTGAGAGCATGTGTTCTTCAATTTTCAGGAAGTTGGGATGTACATCTCAGTTTGATAGAGTTCGCCTACAACAATAACTAATAGAGTATCATTGACATGACACCTTATGAGTCATTGTATGGGAGGCATTGTAGATCGTCGTTGTGTTAGTACGAGATAGGTGAGTTTCAGCTTCTTAGTCCTGAGCTTGTGCCACAGACAACAGAAAAGATAAAGATAATACAACAACAGTTGAAGGTAGTGCAGGATAGACATAAGTCGTATGCAGATAACCTATGTACACCCTTGGAGTTCCAGGTGGGAGACAAGGTATATTTGAAAGTCTCTCCTTGGAATGGTGTCCTGAGGTTTGGGAAGAAGTGTAAGTTGGCTCCCAGGTTTATGGGATTTTACCCAGTGGTGTCACGTATTGGGAAGGTGGCCTATAGGTTGGAGTTTCCACATGAGTTGCACAGGTTGCATTCAGTGTTTCATGTGAGTATGTTGAGGAAGTGCCATCCGGATACAGAGTTAATGTTGCAGCCTATGGAGGTAGAGCTGGATGAGGATATGACCTACATGGAAGGCCCAGTGTTGATCCTTAACTGAAGAGTGAAGAAGTTGAAGAGGAAGGACCATGTACTAGTGAAGGTTCTTTGGCATCATCATGGCATTGAGGAAGCTACGTGGGAGCTCGAGGGAGACATGAGGAGGAATTACCCCTCTCTTTTCTCTTAGGATTTCGGGGGCAAAATCCATGTTAGGGGTTTATGGCTTGTAAAGACCCTGACCCACATTTTAGGATAACCCTATTTGTTTTGCCTAAGTATGTTTCTTAGAACCTTTCTCTAATAATCTCAGATGTAATTAGGGCATGTTGAAAGATTTAGTTTCTTATTTGATCTTGTTTGGATGATGCTTGTGTTTTGTGGTGAGGTTTTGGTGCAAATTGCAATTCACCCAGAGTAGGGGTTGATGTGCAAGTTTGCCACCTCTAGAGTGTTCCTTCTCTCTTGGCATCATCTTAAGAAGAGAGAGAGATGGGCACCTTGTTTGGGTCTTGGTTGCATGGTGACATCCTTGGTGATGTTTTGGAACACATGTGTGAGGTGTGTCTTGTTTGAAAATATGGTATAGAGTAGGCAGTGAAATTTAGAATTTTATTTCCATATTCCCCATAAGTAGTATATCGCGTCAATAACTATAATACATGAACGATTATTTATGGGATATACCTAGTCCTAGAGCAAGTCCAACGACAATCCTCATCGGTGTAGATATACAACTCTGAATCCTAGTTGCATTGGGACACGTCTGACTACTACACCTTTTGGTCTGCACCTTAGACTGCAGCTAGGAATGTCGTATTCTTCAACAACTCCTCTTGTCATAGATTTCTAGTTGACGTTGTCCTCCAAGGGGCAAGAATTAGCTTCTTACCTCTATGGTAGTCCACACAGACCGCCTAGAACTCATGTCGTCCTGCTGGACCAGACAGGAAGGAGTTGTCCCTCTCCGTCAGTGTACTAGTCACTGACTTGCTCTCCCACAATGACAACTCTTAGTTGTTCTCTCCCGTTGTTGTCCCTCCCTTGTCGGGTAGGACTTTCCTGGGCTCTTGTGTTTACCACAACTAGATAGGACAATAGTTGTTAGAGGAACTAATTCTTAGTTGTCTGTGTTGTGGTTTGGGAAGCCTGCAATACCCCTCTACATATAGTAGAGGCCAAGGTTAAGGTTCCCAGTTGCTATCCAGTGCGGGATTAATGTGCAGGAGTGGAAAGGACATGATGAACTCAAAATTTCACAACAATTCTGGAAATTGCACAACCTACGATATTTGAAGCGACCGTTTGGTTGAGATAGACGATTGTCTCGCACTACGAGACAAATGTTTTGTAGTTTCCAGTTGTGTACAAATTTGGTAAATTAATTCCCATCAATGTTAGACATTAATTTCCTTGTGAAACAAGTATTGCTCAAGTGAAACAGATTGGGAAACAACTAGAACCTTCCCCAACTGAGATGGACCATCTCACTTATGTGAGACGTCCATCTCATCTCACTAAGACAGTCGTCTGGTGACCGGAGTCGAGCCCGTTTGGCTGGGTCAGTTTGTTGCATTGCCAATTTCAACTCACAACTAGGCCTAACACCCAGACGTCTGTCTCAACTCTTAAGACGGCCATTTGGGACTTCCAGACGGTCGTCTCAACACTTAAGATGGGCGTTTGAGTCTTTTCATCTTGTTTGTTGCCTAAATCAAATGCCTAAACACTTTAGCACTTAATTCAACTGTCATTCGAGATCTAAACTATTCTTCTAGGTCAAGACCTATGTGTGTGACCCTATAGGTCCTATATTATGTTAGCAATGAATGTCCATAATAACTTATGACATCACAAGCAAAGAGTGGTGCCTAGTCACACATCATTGCTACCCAAGTAAATGGAAAAGTTGGGGGAACAACTTCAACCTACAATCTTTGCATGGTGTTATAGTGTTTGTATAGTTCCTTTGTCACTGATGTCTAGATTGAACTAGAGGCATGGTGCAGTCACCCTCATTTTTATTAGATCTTGTTTCTTGATCTAAGAGCAAACTGTTTGAGATATATGTAAGCTCAATATCACATATTGACTCACATGCACATGGCCATACTTTTCTTAGTCTCGCTAATCAAGAGGCCTAGGACATCACACTCCATTAGGAGGGAAAAATCCCATGTCTATCACTCACAGTCAATCCCCATGTGTCACAGCCACCCAATCATTACCGTTATAACAACCCATGTTTCAGTATTGCATTTGATGATGTCAAAGTGTACCCAATGAGATGTGTTGAGTGCAATGATTTTGAGTCTAAGAACCACAACCACCACCATCACTGTGAGAGCTGACTATGACTTCCATGATGATGGCTTCCATGTGTTAGTCTCATGGTGGGTCTGTCTAATACACTATTATCTAATATGTATCTATGTGATTAGTTTGATATCGCCATATCATGACTAATGGGATTAAATCATAAACCAACTCACACTTTGATATTATGTGTAATTGTTGTCTATCAACCTTCCACAATGAAAACCGACCAGGGACATAATGAGAATATGTATATGTACTCTTAACATCAGTATGATCTCATCCACAAGGTTAGTAACTTGATTACATATGTCATTGAATAGTATAATTCTCTAGACATTTACAATGTTATTTCATTATCTCATAACTGCACAAACAAAATAAATTGGAAGCTTGCCTTTTATTAATAATCAAATCAATTTTACATGATATGCCATTACAATCATCACATGATTGGCTCTATGTGCATACATAACCAACATGTCTTTCACCTAGATGTGTTGTCTCGGGCTAGAGAGCCCTAGAGAGGTTGTGTATCATTTTGTGAGTGTGTAGGGTTTAACCCTATTGGTTTGTGAGTGTGTGGGGTCGAACCTATTGGTATGTGAGTGTGTAGGGTTGAGCCCTATCGATTTATAGGATGTGTAGAGTTGTACCCAATCATCTTATGGGTATGTGGAGATACGATATCAGGCATGACCTTGGTAGGAGATCAAGAGAGAGATAGCTAGCTTAGACCTTATCACCATGTCTTGCATGATGTTGTTCTTGTGGATCCTTTTCATGCACAAGTGGCACCTAAGTTTCTAAAGTGATGACACCTCTTCCATGATCCCTCTCTCATACCTCTTGTATATATTCTCTTTTCTCTCCATGCAAGAGGATCCTATTGGCCATCCTTACTTCCTCTCCTTCTTGGTGGATGACCTTGAGAAGCTTAAGGAGCTAGAGAGTCTCTCTTGGAGCTTGGTGGATGAGTTACAAGTTGTGGTGTTCTTTGATCATCCTTCATCTTCTTCCTTGGTAAGCTATGCTTCCTAGGTCTCTTTTCTTCTTCTTCTTCTTGAACATGGATCCTTGATACCTTCTTTTCATCTTGAACCATCTTAACCTTGGTATCATCTTCTTCCTTGGTGGTGTAGTGGTGACCAAGTTTGGTGGATCATCTTCTACCTTGAGCTCATGAGCTTAAAGCTTGACCTTGGAGCTTGGATCTTGGTGGTAATCTTTGAGGCGGGTTATATAACTCTTAACCTCCTTTGTTATTTTCACTCTTCATATGCTTATGAGTTTTCTTCATCTTAAGATCGTTCATCTCTTGTATGCTAGTAGTTGTTAGTGGTTTTAGAACTATTTTGAGGATGGAATCTCATTTAGTTTGTTATTCATGTCTTGCACCTTCTTGCTATGTTAGTACATGGACTAGTGGCTGACCTTTCTAAGGTTGAAGATGACAAGTCCACACATATACATGCCCCATGTTAAGGGTAGGTCGTCATGACTTGTAGTGCAACAAATTGACACACTATGGGGAAAGTCGTCATGACTTGGAGATGATTAGGTCAACATGCCTTGTGGATTCTTAGGCCAACATGTGTTGAGAAGGTTAGCTCGTCATGGCTTATGGTTGCTAAACCGATATGGTTGATAGATCTTAAAGAAGTTAGCCCGTCATGCCTTAGAAGTACTTAAATTGATAGGTGTTGGTAAACTGTTATGCCTTGAAGGTGTTAGTCGGTCACTGTTATGGGTTTACCTTGTGTAAGTTGGTTTGTTTTGAGGGCTATCAGTGACACCCTGGTTGAGTAGAGGGTGACACACTTTTAGTGAAGTGTTTCCTGATACACCTTGACCTGTCATGCCATGATGAAACCCTAACCCTAAAAACCAATATACCTAGGGTTGCCTAACATGCTTTGGTTGCCCGACACCTTTAGGTGGTGCTAGCCATTACACCTTAGGGTGGTGTTGCCCGACACCTTAGGGTGGTGTTGCATGACACACCCTTAGGTGGTGTTGACCGTCACACTCTCAAGAAGTGGTAAACCGATACACCATTAGTAAGGATATCCCTTGTGCCTTGTATAGTGGTAGTCGACATGTTGTGATGATGACAAGTTGACACCCTACGGCAAGTACTAATCGATACCTTGTAATGGTAGTTATGTTACTTCATGTTGATGATAGGGTTACATGATATGATGTGATGTCCTATGGGTTGGTTGTGTGAATAATAAAGGAGTGTAGTTTTCTATAACCTTTATTTCATAACGTACCTTATATTGATGAAGGGAGCAATGATATAAGGGTGGTTGTTGATCCAACCTTGTAAACCCTAATTGATTAAGAAGAACTCTAACCCTAATGATGTAATGTGAATGGAATGAATCTTATGAGATGGTAGTGTTGATGATGTATTATTATTCTTGTTACAAGAGTCTCTGACCATGTAGGTAACACCAGTTGATAAGCATAGACAAGTATGAGCTATGGTATTTATGATATGATTGAATGGGCCTTGTGAGGCATGTGTGATGTTGGCATCATTGAAAGAGAAGGTAAATAGTCTTATGGCCTAATGATGGATTATTGCCTCATGTGAGATGATGATTTCCTCAATATTGAGATGAGGGGTTCCTACCCCAAAGTATGTGGTCCTTGTAATGAGAAATATGGTGATTGGAAAATACCAAGTGATAATGTGATGAGATCACACCCTATATGCTCATATATGTTCTAGTGACGTGTTATGCCCCTTAGGTATGTAGAATTTGTTTAGAAGTTGTACGTTAACATGATTGATGCTAAAAGACACTTAATCAACCTAACTAATCAAGTGAACCCTAATCATGTAGCTTTCCCTGTGCCATAGATCCATTCAGTGTCAGGACTTGCTGAATGGTGAAACACATTTAACTCAAAGCATATATTTTTGAATATGCAAAGGTGAGGACCAATATCCCCTTACATATAGGAATATGTGACATAAGATTGGCTACGTGCCATACATGGAAGAGTGTGGTTTTGGACCGTAGCTTAGTAATATGTGACATAGGATTAGTTGTAGGCCATACCCTCGAAGAGTGCGGCTGTGAGTTGTAGCTCAGTTTCACTAGCACCATGACCTGTACCAAGGCAAGCTAGGTTTGCACAGCTGGACTATATGTCACTGGAAGTAGTTTGATTGATGATGTCATTGCATGATTCACTCGTGTACTGAACATGAGGTGGTGAGGTCGTGGATTTTGGCTCTTCCACTAGACCAAGTATGTCACCGATTTCGACTTAGTAGTGGTCGGTTAGATTTAGATGGTATGACTCAAATCCTCAAGGCATAATAAAATACATAAACAATCGTGTAGTATATTTGTATAGGATCAAATACGAAAACATTGGATGAGGCCTTGCTTGCTTTTGTGAAATATTGTTGATAAGAAATATACATGTTCTTCATATTCCTTTTAAAGTGTTAAAATGTTTCATAATTCAACAGTATTTGCTCATCCTGTTAATAATGATTACCTGCCTCTTATAGTTGTAACTTTATTGCTGTTTTAATTACCTTATCTGTGATAATAATAGAGCTGGTAGAGAGTTATATCTCCAGATGAGATTTGGAATCTCACCCCATGGGTTTCCTACTTCCTTTTTAGGTGGACGTGCATAAGCAGGTGGAGATCATGCAGCAGAGGTTGAGGAGCAACAAGAGAGGCAGTAGCTGAAAAGGTTGGAAGGTTGCTTGATGTCTTTAGTTGTTAGAGTCCTAGAGTTGTCCATGTACACTCGGGTCCTTAGGGATGTTTTGTGGATGTTTTGTGATCAAGCTTTTGATATGTGGTTGTCTTGTATGCCTTTTGTGTACAAATGTAGTGGATATATGTATATATGTTCTGGAACAGGTTCTCTGGCAATAAGTTGATGGCACATACAATAAGTGCTTTGAGGCATGAAATGACTCATATGTAAAAGTTTTGTTGCTTGATAGTTTTATGTAAATGATTTTAATTTTTAGTATTTTCTGGTAATCTTCTGGTTAATCTTTCTTCCGTGGTTTTGTTTTGAGTAATCTCTCTATTATGGCACTTGGCATCACAAAATGGGTAACTTGGACCATTTGGTTGCATATCGATGGCTTATGAGGTTTATATGACCTTCTGATTGTTTGGCATATTAGATGAGGACAAGGTGAATCATGTTATCTACCTACTAAAAGGGAATGTTGGCTACTAGTGGGCCATAGAGGAAGATAAGAGATAGGGGAAGTCATCTCTTAGATGATTTTACAAGAGAGTTTTTAAATAGATACTTCTCTCCATACTATCTGGATGAGAAGATCATGTCATTTGAATAGATCCGGTTGAGGAAGATGACTGTGAATGCGTACAAATCTTATGTTGTGGAGACATTGTGATTTTTTCCACACATGGCACTGATCAAAGAAGAGAACATTCAAAAATTTGAGGAGTTGAATACTAAGTTGATGAAGTTGGCATTGAAACTAGAGTCATACAAGAATTTTGTCCAACTTTGTGGAGTTAATGAGTAGGATTGAGAGGTCCTAAATGAGCATCTGTGAGAATGATTCCAAGAGTAATTCAATCCAATCTTTAGGATGGTTCTCTATCCATCAAGTTGAGGTTTTCAAGCCATCTAGGTTGTAGAACTGGTAGTCCCAATAGAGTTCAAAAACATCACCGTTGAGGATGCAATTATAGCAGTCTTTGTGGTTGGCTAGGAGAGGCCAAGGATAAGGACTACTACCATCTAGGGTGTATAGTCTTATATCCATAACAAGGTCATCAATGACATAGGGTTTGCCACAAAATAAGTTCTTTTACTACCATCATTGGGGCATTTGCCCTCAGATGAAGTAGGAGACGTATCAATCTCAGGGGCATAATCAGTAGAACCTACAACAGTATGACAGTGGCAGTGACATGGGGTGTGAGTAGACTTATCTTGTTGGATTGTCCACATCCACAAGGAGAGGTCAAAGAAGAGGCTAATCACAATCTAGAACATGATTGTACACAATGACGCAGTCCAATAGTGTAGTCAACCCCCAAGTTGTTATAGGTTAGATGAAATGTTTTCATTATGACTTGTTTGTTCTATGTATATATCTATTTTGGTTGATCCAGGTCTAGCACACTCATTTATCACATTATAGGTGATTGTACAATGTAACCTACATGCTAGTAATTGATCCAAACCTCTTTTGCTTGATATCCCTCTAGTTGGGCCTGCAGTTGTGTATGAAGTGTTCCCATTTTGCATTCTTGTCATCTCTATGCGCAACAATCAAGTGGATCTGATGCCACTTTTGATGCATGGATTTGACATGAACATTTTAGTGGACGTGTTAGAAAAGTATAGGGTAGTGGTGGATAGTAGGTCCAAATTCGTTGGTTTTTGGGAGGAAGCTGTCTCTTGGACTTTCTAGGGAAACTAGAATATTCTTCCTACATGCATGTTTGGTTTTTGATGCCATAGTTAAGAAGTTGATGAGATAGGGTTGTGAAGCCTTTCTATATCATTTATTCGATACCAAGGTAGTGAGTCCTAGTATCTATATGTGCATATAGATCGAGAGTTTGAGGATGTCTTTCTAGATGAGTTCCCTAGTGTTGTTCCACCTCCTTGAGCATTTATTTTAAGATTAATCTTCTTCTCAGTACACAGTCAATAACACAAGAATCTTATAGAATGGATATGATAGAGATGAATGAGTTAAAAAAGTAGTTACAAGAGTTGGTGGATAAGGGTTTTGTCCGCCCTAGTAGGTCTCCATGGGGTGAACGAGTTTAACTTGTCAAGAAGAAGTATTGTACGTCAAGGTTATGTATAGATTACATACAATTAAACAAGATTATAGTGAACAACATATATTTATTGCTGAGAATTGATGATGCTTTTTATCAATTGAAAGGAGATACCCTATTTTTAAAGATAGATATGTGTTTGGGCATCATGAGCTAAGAATTAAGTCTAAAGATATACCTAAGACAACTTTAGGACTAGGTATGAACCTTACGAGATTGTGGTGATGTTGCTTGGGCTAATAAACACACCTACAACTTTTAGGTATCTGATGAATCGAGTGTTTGAGTTTGTGGTTATGCTGTTTTTCTAACCAATGCACCTACAACTTTTAGGGATCTGATGAACCAAGTGTTCAAATAGTATCTAGAACAATTTGTACTAGTTTTAATAAATGACATCTTGATCTATTCCAAATCCAATAACAACATGAGAAACATCTTACATTGACTTTAGAGATCTTAAGGAGGCATTAGATGTATGCTAAGTTTAGAAAGTGTGAGTTTTGATTAACAAAATTATGTTTACTAGGCCATGTCATATCCACTCAAGGCTTTTTTGTAAATTCAAAGAAGATGGAGTCAATCCTACTACGAGGGCATCAGAAAATGCCAACATAAGTACAAATCTTCCTTGGGGTTGTAGGGTACTAATGCCACTTCATCAAAGACTTCAATGCAATATCCTTATCGTTACACAGGTTGATAAAGAAAGATGTGACATATGTGTGGATTGAGAAGTGTCAACAAAGTTGCTAGAAATTGAAGGCTAAAAGATACACCCACACTAGTGCTAGTGTTTGTAGGGCATGAGATGGGATACATAGTTTTCTTTGATGCCTTATAGGCAAACCTTGGTTGTGTGTTGATGTAGTACAAACATGTGAACTCATTTGCTTCAGGGCATCTAAAAAATATGAAGAGAACTACCCTACTCATGACATGTAGTTAGAAATAGTAGTTATAAAACTAAAGATATAGACACATTACCTAAATGGGGAGAAATGTAATTTTTTTCACAAACCACAAGAATCCCCTTTATTTGTACTCAATGAAGGAGCTGAAAATGAGGAAACAAAGGTGGCTAGAGATGATAAAAGATTATGATTGCACTACAAAGTACCACCCAGGAGGTTAATTTAGTGGTAGATGTTTTGAGTAAGCGGTCATTGTCATCATATATAGTGCAAAATGTATAGTTATATTCAACGGTCTATGCGAGGAGGGATATGTTGGTAACCCTGCAGTAGATGAATGTGTTGATTGAGGTCTCCTACTAGGGGAACTACTAGCCAAGCTACAAATCAAGCTTACATTCATATAGCATATCAGAAGAATGATATTATAATTCAAAACATCAGCACATAGATTGGAAGTTGTAAGAACAAATGGTTTCATGATTTAGATCAAGGTTGTGTTGTCATAATTGAGTGGTGGTCCCTAATGTGGATGGGCTAGAAAATTATATGATATAAGAAGTGCATACTTCCATGTAAGCAATAAATCATGTAGCACCAAGACGTAGTATATTCTTAAGTATTATACGATTGGCCTAGATAGAAGAAGGGTGTGGAATAATTTGTACTCAAGTGATCAATTTTTCAGTAAGCAGAATATTAGAAACCAATAAGAGCTCTACAACACCTGCCAATCCATAATAGAAGTGGGACCATGTGACTAAAGATTGTTGTGGTTAGTCTACCCATAATAGACAAGGTACATGATTCGATATGTGTTGTGGTGAATAGGTTGACCAAGGTAGAAAACTTTTTTCCATCCAATATTACTTTTTTAGATGAGAAGCCTTCACATATCTACATAGGTGAGATTGTCCAGTTGCCTAGAGTGCCCAGTGATGAAAATATCTGACAAGGGACTACAGTTCACTAGTAGGTTTTGGGATCGTTTGCAGACATCTTTGAGTACATCACTAAAGTTCAGCACAACTTTCCATCCCAGATAGATGGCCAATCAGATAGAATAATACAAACACTACAAGACTTGCTAAGGTCTTGCCTTCTAAATTTCAAGGGAGTTGGGTGATCATCTCAGTTTGATAGAGTTTTCTTACAAAAATAGTTATCACACGATCCTCGAGATGTCACCATATAATTCTTTATGTGGAAGATGTTGTAGATCTCTGCTATGTTGGTAAGAAGCAGACAAATATCAACTTTTAGGTCTTAAGTTGGTACAAAATATGACAAATAAGATAACAGTGATCAAGTAAATGAAGGTAGCACAATATAGACCAAAGTTATATGTTTATAACCATCACAAACCTTTGGAGTTTCAAGTGAGAGACATGGTTTATCTCAAGGTATCACCATGGAAAGGGGTTCTAATATTTGGTAGATGGGGTAAGTTGGCACACTTATTTATGGGGCCTTATCCTATTGTGGTGTGAGTTATAAAGATGTCCTATAAGATGAAGCTACCACAAAAACTTCAAAGGTTGCACAATGTGTTTCATGTGTCCATGTTGAGGAAATTCCCATGAACTTTATAGAGAATTCTTCCAATGGAGGTATAACATAATGATTACATATCGTATGTGGATGGTCTAGTGTTAATTTTGGACATGTGGGTGTAGAAGCTAAGTAAGAATGATATAGTTCTAGTGACAATGTTGTGGCATTATGATGGAGTTGAAGAGATTACATGGGAACTCAAGGAGGATTTGTGCAAGAAGTACCCATATATTTTCTCCTAGGATTTTGGGGGAGATATCACGTTACGGGTTTATAGATGTAAGACCCCTAACCTAGATTAATCACTTAAATTTGTTTTACTACCTTTGCCACCTATTTAGAGCTTGTGATATGAATCTTCCTTGATGGATTATGTATAAATTACTCTAGGTTGAGGGTCTCCTTATAATTTGTACATAGCATGCTATTTGTTTTCTCTCCTTAGCTTGGACTTTTTGGATGCACTTTACTGGTCTAACATTATATCGATTGAGAACTAATGGAAGTGTACTTGGCTTCTTTTTGGTTGAGAATGAACGAGGCCATTCTATATTTCTGTTAGTTTGTGTATGTGCATCGTTTACTAACCAATGAAGGCTGAAGACATTGCCTTGTCCTTCCATCAATAGAGGATTGATGGCAATGATCGGCTATGTTGTCTTCTGTGTTTTTGTCAGTTGTCTATTGATAAGAAATGGCTAGTTAGGTGATGGATTTCCATTGTTTGAGTATTGATATGAAACTTGCATCACGTGTACCAATGGTTTTACAAGTGAGCTCTATTACTGATTCTTTGAGGTGTGTATAGTGATGGTTCTTTGAAGAGATTTAATCTATGGCAAAAACCAACGAGTTTCCTACTTTCATTTGTCGATGAGATGTCTAGTCATGCATATCGATGGAACATTGGGATCCATCTACCGACGAGACAACTAACTAACATAGGCACATATTTCTGATAGACAACATGTCAATCTGACCACTTTTGTATTTTCTTTGGGGCTACAAATATCCCCCCTGTCTTCCATAATTGTTTCACTTTTTCAACTGAGCATCAAGGTTATGTTGTAGATAAAGGCACCATTTTTTGAACAACCAAAGAGATTTTTATTTTCATTAGTCTTTGTTTCCAATGCCATGTGACCTTTGTTCTCTTCTCAGTTAAAGCATGGAAAGTGATATGGTGGTTTCTGAGCTTAGATCTGAGTATTTTGAACCACAATCTTACAATCCTTTGGTGATCATTTAGGTTTAATTCATTTGGATTATTTTCTAGGTGGTTCATCTCTACGACTTTGAATGTAGAGTGCTACACCATGTTTTCATCTTCTTCTTGCTTGCTTAGTTGCCTTTAGATGTGAGTTAATAGTTTTAGAGCATGGCTGTAAATAAGTAGCTCAGATCTTGGAGAGTTTGTTGTGAAGTTTGGAGCTTCATAATTGTTGTGCATGTGCAAACTTCTTTCTTCCCTTGTCAGGAAAGTGATATAACATTTGATTCATTTAGTTCCTAATAATAGTTGCATATTGAAGTTTTTATTTTTATACACCTATAGGGCTAAAAGATGGTAGTTTGATAAGCCTAGAGTCGATATCGACATATACATGGCAGATATGTCATTACATGCCTCAAATGCTCCTTTTACAATAGAAATCTGAATATCTACTACCATTTGGGATTAGATACAATTCTTAATTGTTTTAGAAGACAGACATTCCTTCTTTAATATTGTGATGTGATTATGCCAAATTTTGTTTGTAGTTTGTACTTTCCTGATGTGCATCTCAGATACACACCATTAGTTGTTTAATTGCTAATATTCTACTGGAATATGTGGTAAAGGGGATCTTTTAGAGGGGGGAAATGACCTTGATGTATTTCTTTATGTTTGGTTCTGAGTACTTGCTGGTACAATGATAGACAATTTTTAGGGGACCTAATACTCTCGATATCATTCAAGGATCAACTTTTATGTGGGATGCCTTTGAGTCAGTAGAGATGTGGTACAAGTGCCTTATTTTGAGAAGTTATATCATGATGGTTAAATGTTTTATATCTTTCAAAGTTATTATCACTTAACTACTATCTTATTTCTATTATCTTATTTCATACTCCAATTGGAATTTTTATAAGTAATAAATCAAACCATCAAAAGAGAAATTTAAGTTCACTAGTACATAAATGGGTTATAACGTCACTACTGTAGGGTCAGTTTTTGCAAATAACTGACCTTATATGTCTAAAAAAACACGGGCACCACTTATGACCTCTTGGGTCAGTTTTCTTAAAAAAACCAACCTTGTAGTGTAACTCTATAGGGTCGGTTTTCTAAATAACTGACCTTATATGTCTATAAAAAATGCGGGCACCACTTAAGACCTCTTGGGTCGCTTTTCTTAAAATAACCGACCTTGCAGTGTATCTCTATAGGGTCGATTTTCCAAATAACCGACCTTATATGTCTATAAAAAATGCGAGCACCACTTAAGACCTCTTGGGTCTTCGCGTGACAAAATTTTTCTTGATTTTGGCTTCACGCATCGATCTATAGGGTCGGTTTTTCCAAATAACCGACCTTATATGTCTAAAAAAAATGCGGGTTAGACATCTTGAATCCAGTTTGCCTTCACACATGTATAAGCACCTCTAGGGTCGGTTTTTTCCAAATAACCGACCCTAAAGGGCTCCTCGGTCGACAATATTGTCGACCGACATCAATTTTGGATCCAGTTTAGTTCATGCATGTATAAGCACCTCTAACGTCAGTTTTTTACTTTTAACCGACCCTAAAGGGCTCCTCGGTCGACAAATTCATCAACCGAGATTATTTTTGGATCCAGTTAAGTTCACGCATGTATAAGCACCTCTAGTGTCAGTTTTTTACTTTTAACTGACTCTAGAGCTCTTCTCGGTCGAAGAATTTGTCGACCGAGAATCTCTCGGTCGACAAATTCGTCGACCGAGAAGAAGCCAGATTTCACGCATGTATAAGCACCTCTAGCGTCGGTTTTGTACTTTTAACCGACTCTAGAGCTCTTCTGGGTCAACGAATTTGTCAATCGAGAACCTCTCGGTCGACAAATTCATCGACCGAGAAGGAGCCAGATTTCACGTGTATAAGCACCTCTAATATCAGTTTTTCCTTATAACCGACCTTAGAGCTCCCTCGGTCGATGAATTTGTCGACCGATAACCTCTCGGTCGACAAATTTTTCGACCGAAAAGGAGCCAGATTTCACCTCTAGGGTCGGTTTTTTCTTATAACTGACTCTAAAGGGCTCCTCGGTCGACAATATGGTCGACCGATATGAATTTTGGATCTAGTTTAGTACTTTTTTTCAAATTAATCATTCTAAATTTACTTAATGCATAAAGTTTCTTAATCTTTGAAATCTTGTGTAGTCTAATTTGTATGCATTTCATTAAATTTAAGCCAACCCACATATATATAAAGTAAAGAGATAAAAGACTTATTCATACTCATTTCATGACTATTCCAATCCTTACTTTCACAATTCAATTCACCCTTGTCTGTTTCTTTTCATATATTTGCATATATGTACCATGTCTATTGCCTTCTAATGGAATTTTGGTTAATAAGGACAATCCTTTTATCCTTATAAAAATCTGAATTGAGGGAGTACCATGGATTATGGTTGCTTCTTCTTACTCTTTAACCTTTAGTCATCTTCCTAGTTCATTATTATGTGAGATGTATAAAAGTCTTTCATTCATGTAGGATTTACTCATTATTCCATAAGTTATACTACAATAGATGTATTAGACTTTGATTATAATAATAAAACTTAACAAATTCAATCGAAGTAATAATACCTATAGTTGGAATTTCATCATATATACAAGATCATATGTATAAGCACCTTAGAGCTCCCTCGGTCGACAAATTCGTCGACCGATAAGGAGCCAGATTTCACGTGTATAATCACCTGTAGGGTCGGTTTTTTCCTTATAACCGACCCTAAAGTACTCCTCGGTCGACAATATTGTCGACCGACATGAACTTTGGATCCAATTTAGTTCACACATGTATATGCACCTTTAGAGCTCTCCTAGTCGACCGATAACCTTTCGGTCGAAAAATTAGTCGACCGAGAAGGAGCCAGATTTCACGTGTATAAACACCTCTAGGGTCGGTTTTTTCTTATAACCGACCCTAAAGGACTTCTCGGTTGACGAATTTGTCGACTGACATGAATTTTGGGTCCAGTTTAGTTCACACATGTATAAGCACCTCTAGCGTCGATTTTTTTACTTTTAACCGATCCTAGAGCTCCCCTCGGTCGAAGAATTTGTCGACCGATAACCTCTCAGTCGACAAACTTGTCGACTGAAAATGTGTTTGAGTGTTTTTAAATAACCAAACACGGGCACCGCTTATCTTTAGCGTCAGTTTGTTTATTTTAAGCGATGCTACAGGTCGAGTCTCTCCTTTAAAATGGCCGAAACCTAGTCTTTCTCCCCCGCAAAACAAAATTTTCTTTCTCTTTTTCTCTCCCGCGGCGCGGATACCTTTTCCGCCGCAGATACCTTCTCTGCTTCTCTCCTGTGAAGCACTTGCCACCTCTCCGCGTCACCAAAGCCTTGCCTCCTCTCTGTGAAAAGAGCTCGTCGTCGCCGCCTCTCCACGTTTCCACGAAGGTCTCCGCCTCTCCATGAAGGTCGTCTCATCCTCCATGAAGGTCGCCGCCGTTTCCAAGTTAGGTCGCCACCATTTACAAGTAAGGTTCCCGAGTTCTTTTCCGGGTTCGGATCCACCTTTCTTAGTCTTGGTAAGTGAGATTTGTCTCTTTTTCTTTGTTTTTTTTGTTGTTCTATCTTCCTCTCTCTTCTTCTTGGCTGAATCTATGACGTTCCATGGTGGAGCTTGAGATAATGGTTGAAAACATCTTCCACTCTCTTCTTCTTACCTTTTCAACATAGGGTTTGCTTCCTTTTTGGAAAAGGAACAAGCTTAGTGAAGAGGAGTGCCCAAGCTAGGGTTTCTTCCCCATTTTTCTTCAATCTACCTTGCTGTTTGGAGTTTCTACATCATCTCTAAGGTGAGTTATATAACTTTATCCATTATTATTGTTCACTCTTACGTTACATGTACATGATTTTGCCTTAAAAATATTGATCCAAGTATAAAGATGTACCTTTACCTAGGGTGTGAGCTTGTATGATAGTTTTTTGTATCATCTTAGATGAACCCTACATATTGTGAATGATTTTTTTGATGGAAGTGGTAATCATAGACTTTGTTTGCATATGGATAACTTTTAATCTCTCAAAAGATGTATATTTCTAGGATTTTAAACTAATTTTTCCTCCTTAGATTTCAAGCAATCTATCATTTTGTAAATTATGATGTGATTATGAATCATTTTTGTCATGAATGTGTGGTTTTGAATGGTGATGGTTGAGCATCAATGTTCCCCTCTCCCAGAATATATGAATCTTCATTTCTATTTCAGTTTCAACATTTCAGTGTACCCCTCGGTCGAAAATTTTGTCGACCGAAATATATTCAGTTGACAATTTTCTCGACCGAGAGGTACACTGAAATGTTTATTTAAATTTTTAGCGTCGGTTATTGCAAAAAACTGACCTTATAAACTCTCTTGGTCGACGAATTTGTCGACCGATAACCTTTCGGTCGACAAATTCATCGACCGAGAAGGAGCCAGATTTCACGTGTATAAGCACCTATAAGGTCGGTTTTCCTTACAACCGACCTTAGAGCTCCCTCAGTCGACGAATTTGTCGACCGATAACCTCTCGGTCGATAAATTCATCGACCGAGAAGGAGCACTGAAGTGGTTATTCAATATTTAGCGTCGGTTATTCTAAAAAACTGACGCTGTAAACTCGACCTTAGAGCTCCCTCGGTCGACGAATTTTCCGACCGATAACCTTTCGGTCGACAAATTCGTCGACCGAGAAGGAGCACTGAAGTGGTTATTCAATATTTAGCATTAGTTATTCCAAAAAAACGACCCTATAACCTCTCTCGGTCGAGAAAATTGTCGACCGAAAATGTGTTCGGTCGACAATATTCTCGACCGAGAGTGTTTACAGGGTCGTTTTTTTTTGGAATAACCGACCATACAGGCTCCTTTTTTCTCGCCTGAGTCAGATTTTTTACAACCTTTTGCATCGGTGTTTACTCTGTAAGGTCGGTTTTTTCTGGTCAAATAAACCAACGCTATAGAGCAAAGTCTATAGCGACGACCACTTAGGCGTCAGTTAAAAAGTGACGCTGCAGGCTTAAAAAAACCGACGCTACAGACCATTCCTGTACTAGTGGTTGTAGAGGACTTGAATCTATAGATCTATTCTCCGAGGTCATTACAGGAAGTAGTGAAAAGAGAAAATCTTATAGAAAAATGAAGTTGTGAGAAGATACTCTGAGCCATATATTAGTAAATATATGGGGACATTTAGGGTTGTTATATTGTATCATCCTTAAACAATGTTTAGGACTCGGGAAAGGCCGATGGTATGATTGAAATGCATGAGAAATGATATGACGAGATGGAATATGATATGTAGGATTTTACCTTGTGTTTGGTACCTTGACTAGTGTACCCAGGGGGGCATGAGATTGGTGGATCCACCTTTTAGCATATATCCACAGTAGACTAGACAAAGGACTCCTAACCTTTTGTTTATCTCGCTTTGACCCAAGGTTATGTGAAAAGATATAGGGGAACTATATATCCTTAGATCTTGTACAAATTCCTAGAATAACTTAGTATTATATAGCTAGTTGAATGAGTGGTGCACCTTAATCAACCAAGGGCATATAATATATGTCATAGTTGAGTAGCATAATTGTTTTGATTTCTTTGGTGCTAAACATGGAGGTTCTCTTGTATCAATAATTTATGTTATAATTAGTATGTATTTTCTAACTAACGTTCTAGAAGAATGGGTATATGTGTACTCCATGTTAAACAAATAGTTCATGTACTTAATTATATAATTATTTCCTCTATATAATGCATCATGTAAGAAATAGATGTTTCAAAAGTTACATCATATCACTGGGGTTTTGGGTCTCACCCCTGTGGTTTTAACACTTTCTAGGTGATTGGCCTAACTATCCCTACATCGATGGAGAAGATTAGAAAGGATGGAATTGGCCCTAACTATTGAGGTGGGTGATGTTTGTGTGAAGGTATCTCAGAGGTAGGCGATGTTTGTGTGACCTCCTCCATACATATAACATATAGGGATAGAGTCTTAGTTGTACATGTACACTCATTTCTAGGTGGAGGAATTTGTAGTATCCTTTGTCTGCCTTGAGTTTTGATATCTGTGCACGACCTCAAGATCTGGGTTTATGAATGTTTCAATATTTTATGTTCATGTTCAATATTAATACCACACATGTAAAGCTTATGGTGGTTACTTTTAGTTGTTATATTGTGAAAATGGCACTTGGAATTTTTGGTGAGTAAGGGCTTGTAAGAATTGAAAATTGTATTATATCCTATTAGCTCTTGTGTGGACTAGATGTTTAAATATTTCTATATGTGGTGTTTATGCGGAAAAGTTACTTGGAGAACTCTATGTGGTTTATGTGTTGGTAATATTTTCAAAGTTCAATTCATATTTTTTATTTGAGTAATCTCACTCTTGTAGCATGGGAGGATCACAATCATAAACAATTAAATTGTTTTAGACCAAAGTTGATGCTATGTCAGTAACAAAATGACTATGCTTGACATGTGGTTCTCATTCATTCTAGGGAAGAAAACAAGAATAATAAATACAACAATCCCTCAAAGTGTGCATGATGAGATTTGAATACTTGATTGTCCTAGGATGCTTGAAGATCTTCATTGTTAGTACGAGTTTAAGGATACTAAATCTACTCTATTAGTAGGGCCATTGTATCAACTAGGTGAAATAAAGGGATCTCCTAGGTAGAACTAAAAAATCATGGGAGTCCAATAAGGTTCCAAGTAGGAAAACAAAATGAGCTCCTCTTCTTATCCCATGGAGTGGACTTGATGATTGAAATCTCCATGTGTGTACACCAGCAGATGCAATGGGTGGAAGAACATAATATAGTATCATTGAAGCTTCTTATTTTGCTCATGAACCTTGCCTTACAACTGTTAGAGTTGAGATAACACATCTTAAATGCTTGACGGTAGTATTGTGTATAGTGTTTACAGATCAACTGTATAGAGTAGAAAAACATCAATGAATCTTGGTTAACCAACATAGAATATATGTATATCACGGGCCTCAATCTCTACCAACTCCTAAATTATGCAGTCCTACCTCTTTACATGGCAGAAAATGCATCAATAGGGTCTTGGAAAGTAGTATCACATTGTGAACAAGAATGTGTCTACATTTTCTCTTGTGTTGACCATTTCTCTCATGAGTTCTTGGGTAAAAACCCAACATGTTATGTAGTAACAATGGCCTATGGAATGGAGAATAACAACATAGATGATGTTGGTAGGGTGAATGCATGGTTACCAACTAGAATGCATGGTCCTTTATGATTTTATAATAGCGAGGACTATGGAAAAAATTATGGGAGAAACATGATAAGTTGATTTGTCTTTCTATGTCTAGATATATGGATCCAATTAAAGATAAAGAAAATAATCAATATCTATGAAAAAGTATGTGTAGTGAGAAAGAAAATTTATGCATGTATGTTAGATTCTTTCTAACAAAATATTTGTACATCAAAACTGGAAACACCACATTCTCAACAATGATACCAAAAGAAGTGATAGGCCTAAATCAAGTGATGAAAATAAATCCAATCATAAGACTCTGAATGTACTAGATTTTTATATTTTATAACCTGATACTCAACAAATACCTCAAGTGTATGACATTGATATAGCTACTGATGATAAACACATAGATGTGGATGTAAGGCTTCCTAAGACTTGGTTCATACATTAGCTAAGTGTAATAGATATATGGATGTGTATGATTAAAACTAAATTAAGATGAGAAACCAAATAAAGCAAGAAAAAATAAAAAGAAAATGTTTCAAAAAAACCAATAAAATGGGAGAAGGAGTTACAGGCTATGTAAACCATGTATCTGGCCATCTATTTTGCTCTTCCTTGGCATAGAAAACTATCAAACACTCGATCTAGAAACTAACACCACAAACTATCATGTGATGTGGTATTTAATCATTTAACATTATCACACACTCTCTCATGTAATGCAACTATAATCTTAACAACCTCCTAGTACCACTGTCGAGGATTAGGGACAAATACCCCAAAATATCTTGGGTTCCTTATAGTAGGTTAGAGCATTAGGAGCAGCACCAATATATTAGGAAACCAAAATAGATCTACCCTCAATGGAGAATCCTCTCAAGGCTTGCAATTGAACCACCTTCTCTATGCATTTCAACCCATAGTCCCTTGAGGTTTGTCAAAGTGATAACTCAAGCAAAGAAGAGATCCACAAAGATAGTAAGACGTCAATATGTTTGATCTAGATCTTAACTACTTGCATGGAGTCAAAGTACATAAGTGTTGGTATGTATGCCCTGAGAGCCAATCATGGGATGATTGGTGGGATACATTAAGATTGATTTGATAAACATCAAAGGCAAGCTTCCAATTCTTTCTGGTTCAGTCATATGAGATAGTAATAGAACAGATTGAATGTCTAGAGAATGACAATACTCAATGACGTATGCTTTTAGGTTGAGGGCCTGAACGATGAGATCATACAGATACTAAGAGTTTGTACATTCTTGTTATGTCCCTAGTCGGATGTCATTGTGGAAGGTAGACAGACATCAATGACACACAAGACTAGATTGTGGTGTTGGTTGATGACAGAATCTCATTAGTCATGATATAGAGATATCAAACCAAACACATAGGTACTTGTTAGAGAACAAGTGTATCGGACAGACCCACCGTGAGTTTGACACATGGAACCATGACATGGTAGTCACAGTCAGTACTCACAGTGATGGTGGTGAGTGTGATTCTTAGACCTGAAATCACTACACTCAACACATGTCGTTGGGCACACTTTGACATCATCAAACGCAGTCCTGAAACATGGGTTGTTATAAAGGTGATGATTGGGTGGCTTTGACACATGGGGCTTTTGAGGGGTGAGTGATAGATATGGGATTTGTCCCTCCTGAGGGAGTTTGATATCCAAGGCCACTTGATGAGTAGGATTGAGATAGGTGTGCGCACGCATGTGTGAATCAATATGTGATATTGATGTCATACATATCTCGTTCAATCTTACTCTGAGATCAAGAAAGTGAATGAACGTTGACAGGATGATTGTTCCATGCCTCGAGTTCATTCGGGATATCAGTGACAAAGGAATTATACATTCACTGTAACACCATTCACGGATTGTAGGATTGAAAGTTGTTCTCCAACTTTCTACTTTCACTTGGGTAGCACTGATGTGTGACTAGGCACCGTTCTTTGCTTGTGAAGTCATAAGTGTTATGGACTTTCACTGCCAACGTGAAATGGACCTGCAGGGTCACACACATAGGATTTAACCTGGAAGAGGAGTTTTGTCCACAAGCAACGTTTAGATTGATTACTAAAGGATTTTAGTAGTTCAATTAAACACTCAATTGATTGATAGCTCAATATCATACTGTTCAAGGTGTTGGACATGTTGATTGGAGTATCAGATTGATTGAAATCACAATTGACTGATAATATACAACCTGCACTCCCAACCGATCGGTTCAAGTGTTGAACCGGTCGGCTGAGGTTGCTAAACTGGTTGGCTCAAGTGTTGAACCGATCGGCTCATGTACAGAGTGAAACGAGCGGTTCAAGTGTTGAACCGATCAGTTCAACTGGTGCAACCGAGCAAGTTGGGAAAGTCAGTTCGGTGAGAATTTTCCTTGTGTTTCACTTGCCTAATTTGATTGGAACAAGGATTGGTATTCGATACCAATTAGAAACAAAAGAAGGAAAGTCAATCAGGAACTAATCAGGACCACGAACCGACCGATTCAGAAGTGAATTGATCGGCTCATGGGTCCCAACCGACCGGTTCACTTGTGAACCGATCGGTTCAGGTTGCGAGTTGGTTGCTTTTGTGGAATATCTCGAACCCTTCTACTCCTGCTTTTAGTCCCATATTGCCGGGGACAGAGAACCCTGTCCCATGACCCGCCTATATATATAGGGGTATTGGGGGCTTCTCAGAGAATAGCTCAGTGCAACCAGTTGCTCTGCAAAGTTGTCGTTCTCTCTAGTTTTGGTAGCTGAGAGAGAGCCCGAGCAAGTGCTTCCCGCAAAGGGAGGTGCAACAAGGGAAGGACAACTGCAGTTGCAACTGGAAGCAGGAGAGTGTGTTGGCGACTAGTACGTCAACAGGAGGGTGCGACTCCTTCCACTTCCTTATGGGACAAGGAGTGTGGAGTTCCAGGTGGTCCGTGTGGACTACTTCAGAGGCGGGAGGTTTCTTCTGCTCAGGAGGACAACTGTCAATCCTGACAGTCCCAGTGACAAGAGGAGTCATCAGTCCCGGTGCGACCAGGAGCTGCACAGACACCGTCCAAGACCGAAGGTGAAGACCGCGCAAGGCGCGAGGTATTGTCGTCGAGCAAGCCTCGGGACAAGGTATGATTCCACAAACCATCCTTTCCTATTATATAGACGTTGACGCGTTTCCTTGTTCCGGGTTTGGGGGAGAAATTTTTGTTTCCGCTGCCTTCTCTGCCTCCCCTAAAACCCAAGAGTGGTATCAGAGCCAGGTTACTGCTCTATATTTTAGGAATATCGATATGATTGATTTTGGTTTGTCGCCTTTATTTATTGCATACGATGCGAATAATATTAGCTTTATGCATGTCCAATCTTAAATCCAAAAATCCCAATTTACATATATGATATGTATTATTAATGCACTCGATACGCGTCACCCTTAAAAGAGTTTTGTGGTGGATGTATAGCGTGGTTATGGCCAATAAACCCTATCTGTGTATGGCTGTATGTGGTTACTTGCATCTTGGTCTGCGCACCGATCTTCCTTCTCCTATTCCTGATGTAACTCGAAATAATTCGAGATTCTTTCCTACCTTTGCTCCCCCCGAATGTAACTCGGGGTTTCCTTTTTTAAGCAATGTAATATTAGGATAGATTTTATTTCCTGTTATGTCAAAGAACGGAGGACATCAAGACGACAGCCCAGACGATCGATTCAAGGTGTGAACCGATCAGTTGACATTCCAGACGATCGATTGAAGGAGTGAACCGATCAGTTGATGACCGGTTCGAGGAGCGAGACGAGCGGGTGGCGGCCATGAAGAGATGCACGACGACCAGGAGAACCGATTGGTTGGAGGAGCCAACCGGTCGGCTGGTGGCACCCAGACGACCGGCTAGAGAGAACAGATCATTCATGTGATGAGTTGATCTACTCGGATGGCAAGGCACAGAGTTCATCTTGTACATGTTGCATGTGATGTAGACCTAGATGACCGTGATTCCTCTTGGCTCGAGGAATCACATTAGGATGGCCATAATCATCGCTTTTATCGTTTGTGCATGTTTTCTGTGGGATATACCATGTATATGATACGTACTATGTATTGTGGTGATTGGATATGTATATGTATATAAAAACCAAATCCCTCATTAAAATATTAAGTCTTATATGCCTTCCATTAGCGGAACACATGAAAAACTCGATCGACCAAGCGTAGGTTACGCCAAAGCATGGTGCGCCGTCTATCTTGTGGAAGTGTGAAGGGTAGACATGTAGGTTCTTCCAAAGCAGGGTGCATGTTTACCGTGTCAGCTTTTGGGTTAGACTTAACTGGTGATTCTTAGAGCGTCTAAGCCCAGAGGCAAGGAATGTTCATGGCAAGGTGTTGTGCATGTTCATTCATCAAGAGTTGCATATGATGCAATTGGCATGATGGCCTATCTAAATAGTCAAGTTTGTGGGTGATCAGCCAAAGCTGACTCATGACTTGATGAAATATGGATCTTGCCCACTAGAAGGTTGTACGCTGTAATCTTCCGAATTGATGGTGAGGGCTATCAATTTGAAGTAAAATAGTGGGAGCGATAATTAATTAAAGGCCTAATTTTTATCGTCACCTTTTCAAATCAATCAAATAAGTCAAAAGAGTTTTGGACTAAAATTGCATATATTTCCTTTTGTTAAAATAAATGGTTAATCAACAATAATCACTTTATTTGTGATCGGTCTTTGAGACCAACAAATTAAATGGGAATTTTTCACGAATGGTTAGGACATTGAGAAGTGTTCTCAAACGTAGAGTAAAAGCTCTAAGTTCTAGTTATACCAGAACCAGATGAACTCGATCCCACCACATCAATGGCTGAAAGTATGCTTATGGAAGCATACCGAGGATGACATTGATGAGGAGTGCTTGATGTTGTGTTCTCTGAACTATGAGTTGCAGAGACAACATGAGACATGTGATGTCTCCATGATACTGTCCTAGTGTGTCATGACAGAAGGAGATCCAGTAAGGTATTCACACACTCAATGTGATTGGGAATGTGGAAAACCTGACTAAGATGGATTCCCTCTGAGCCAAGAGTTGGTTATTGGTATGATACTGCAAATGTTGCGAGAATCATACAGTTCATGATGAAATATGACATGGACAACTTTGACAAACATTGACAAAGTTGTTGGACATGTTGAGGACAGTAGAGGCAATTATGAAGAAAGACAAACCCTAATATTTGATATGATCAATGAAGGGTAAGTCTTAAGGGTAAGGGAAAGGGAAAAGCTAAGAAGTGTTCTGATGCTAGCCAGCAACCCAAGACGTCTTCAGCCTCAAAGGCACATGGGAAAGGGTGTATGAGGGAAGTACCCTCCATATCTGGAAGAACAAAGAAGATGAAGGAGTGGATAGAGATCTCCACCTAAGGTATCATGAAATGAACCGCTTCTTTATCTGAGGTATATGATACCAAGATATGGATCTATCATATATGATATGCAAGATCCGCAAAGAAGTGATGGCCTTTGTGAAAGGACCAAGAAAGAAGTAACCATCATTGGAGCAAGTGTTGCTACCATAGATAGGAGTATCTTTCAGTTTATTTCAGCCTAAAGGGCATGAAATAGAGTTGAGAACTTCTATTTCATATATTGCCAATAGATAGAAACACTTTATTTTTGCATATTGTATGACAATGATGGCAATTAATAAAGTTGATGTTTCAATCTTAAAGATATGATCTTTGTGGCAATGCCTTGTTTATCTTGTGATACATGGTATGCATAAGATAAAATGATACCTAAAGTTATTGATAACTCAAACAATCAAATTAGCATCAATCATGAGAAATTCATTTCCAGTTTCCATATGATGGATAAATCTAGACTCTTTTGGTTAGAGAACCAGTAAGAGACATGAATCTCTTATACATGATTAATCAATCTTCACTAATGGTAGTGGGAGAATGATTGTCCTATTAGGTATAATACATGTGATGTATTTACATACCTATTGGAACAAATGCTAATACTTCAAATGGTATTTAGAGAAATACCAATATGAATATCTTGAAGTGTTCAAGATTATCATAGATGAAGTGCAAATTTGGTAAAGTGTTAATTCTTGATGAGATCAATGAATGAAATACTTGGACCAAATGTTTGAGATCCTTACGAGTGATTATGATAATGTATCATAGTAAACTCATGATTAAGGCATGGTGATGTTTAAATCAAGAAGGAATCATACTCTAAGGAGTTAGAGAATGATTATCGAATAATTGAATTCTTCTTAATAAAAGAATACCCCACACTAATAAAGGAAATTAAGAATCACAAGGGTTGTGAGTTCTTATATCCTTAACAGATACACCTCAATTATCTATGTGATGAGTTGTTCATGTGATGAGTCAACTATCTAGATGAATATAAGGAACCAAATTTTGAGTTATGATTTATGATCATTACATCCTAAATGATTTCCATGTGAACCATAAGGTATGACCTTGATGGTAGCACTCATTGGATGAAATCCATAAGTGCAAATGAGTCTTAAGTGTTAGGACACATGGATAACATTTTTGAGAAGGATGATGCTTGTTGATTGCAACTTAATGACTAAGACATTTTGCATATGGATACTAAAACTGCATTCCTATGAGGAATAAAACAAGGATGTGTACGTGACACAACCTATAAGGTTTATGAATCCACTAATGCAAATGAAGTCTATAAGTTACAATGGACTAATCAATGTGATTGATTGAGTACAAGCAACTCATAATTGGATCTTTACTTTGATGATATAGTCAAAGGGTTTGACTGATATGTCAAAGATAAAGAAGGGATATGTGATTTAGTGGGAGTGTATTCACATTCCACATGTTGATGTGAAATGGAAATGTTCTAGAATGGAAATCCAAAAGTGGAAATTATCTTTAAGGAAGATAGAGATGTTTCCTATGTGATAGGAATAGAGATCTATAGAGATAGTTCTCAAAAAACCTCTTGACCTGAAAAGAGAGAGCATACATTGGCAATCTATACTGAAGTGTTCAGTATGCACAGATTCAGTGGGAGAAAACTTGTCCATGCTACATGGAGTTAGTATCCCAAGGCCAATTGTCCAATTCTTATGAAGAATGGGAACACTAAGAATAGATATGGATCTATCATGTATGTAATCATCCCATTGTCTTGCATGTATGGACATGGAAATAACAAAATGCATTCATCATCTTGTATGTATGACATGACAATTTGATGTGCTCATCCTGTTAACTCATATGTGGGACATGACGAGTGGATGTCTGTCTACTTCCAGTAAGGGTTACTGGAATACCATGAGAACTTGATAAGTACTTGTGAAGTACTAGTTCTATGGAGATAAGGAAGAGTTCGATGTAAAGAGTTACATTGATGCGAACTTCCGAAAGGACAAAAAATTAATCACAAAATATACATAGGATGTATAAACGTGAAAGTTTGTTGATAATTGGAAATGTTCCAATAAAACCATTTAAAAGGAAATGCCGAGTATCTATGTGTTAGAGAACAACAGTAGATACTATATGGATCTGGAAGTTCATGAGATGAACTTATAGATATTCCGCTCATTGATGACAAGTCTGGAATCCTTGATCATACAATGTGGCTAAAGGTTAGCAAAGGCATACTAGATCTCATATTACAGCAACTCCATCTCATACGTGTGACGTACAATGAAGAGATGTGAGACATGCAATTTATATTGACTTTGGCAAGGTGTTGCCATTACTCACTATGTTTGCACTAAGAGCACAGTAACATGTGGGACATGTTTGAGGATCACTATGAATATGATTCAAGGGTGATTGGCTCGTAGTTCAAGTGGGAGTCTGTTGGTATGTATGCCCTGAGAGCCAATCATGGGATGATTGGTGGGATACATTAAGATTGATTTGATAAACATCAAAGGCAAGCTTCCAATTCTTTCTGGTTCAGTCATATGAGATAGTGATAGAACAGATTGAATGTCTAGAGAATGACAATACTCAATGACGTATGCTTTCAGGTTGAGGACCTGAACGATGAGATCATACGGATGCTAAGAGTTTGTACATTCTTGTTATGTCCCTAGTCGGATGTCATTGTGGAAGGTAGATAGACAGCAATGACACACAAGACTAGATTGTGGTATTGGTTGATGACAGAATCTCATTAGTCATGATATAGAGATATCAAACCAAACACATAGGTACTTGTTAGAGAACAAGTGTACCGGACAGACCCACCGTGAGTTTGACACATGGAACCATGATATGGTAGTCACAGTCAGTACTCATAGTGATGGTGGTGAGTGTGATTCTTAGACCTGAAATCAGTACACTCAACACATGTCGTTGGGCACACTTTGACATCATCAAACGCAGTCCTGAAACATGGGTTGTTATAAAGGTGATGATTGGGTGGCTTTGACACATGGGGCTTTTGAGGGGTGAGTGATAGATATGGGATTTGTCCCTCCTGAGGGAGTTTGATATCCAAGGCCACTTGATGAGTAGGATTGAGATAGGCATGCACACACATGTGTGAATCAATATGTGATATTGATGTCATACATATCTCGTTCAATCTACTCTGAGATCAAGAAAGTGAATGAACGTTGACAGGATGACTGTTCCATGCCTCGAGTTCATTCAGGATATCACTGACAAAGGAATTATACATTCACTGTAACACCATTCACGGATTGTAGGATTGAAAGTTGTTCTCCAACTTTCTACTTTCACTTGGGTAGCACTGATGTGTGATTAGGCACCGCTCTTTGCTTGTGAAGTCATAACTATTATGGACTTTCACTGCCAACATGAAATGGACTTGCAGGGTCACACACATAGGATTTAACCTGGAAGAGGAGTTTTGTCCACAAGCAACATTTAGATTGATTACTAAAGGAGTTTAGTAGTTCAATTAAACACTCAATTTATTGATAGCTCAATATCATACTGTTCAAGGTGTTGGACATGTTGATTGGAGTATCGGATTGATTGAAATCACAATTGACTGATTCTGCACAACCTGCACTCCCAACCGATCGGTTCAAGTGTTGAACCGGTCAGCTGAGGTTGCTGAACCAGTCGGCTCAAGTGTTGAACCGATCGGCTCATGTACAGAGTGAAACGAGCGGTTCAAGTGTTGAACCGATCGGTTAAAATGGTACAACCGAGCAAGTTGGGAAAGTCAGGTCGGTGAGAATTTTCCTTGCGTTTCACTTGCCTAATTTGATTGGAACAAGGATTGGTATTCGATACCAATTAGAAACAAAAGAAGGAAAGTCAATCAAGAACTGATCAGGACCACGAACCGACCGGTTCAGAAGTGAACCGATCGGCTCATGGGTCCCAACCGATCGGTTGGTGTTCCAACCGACCGGTTCAGGTCCCCAACCGATCGGTTCAGGTTGCGAGTTGGTTGCTTTTGTGGAAAATCTCGAACCCTTCTACTCCTGCTTTTAGTCCCATATTGCCGGGGATAGATAACCCTGTCCCATGACCCGCCTATATATATAGGGGTATTGGGGGCTTCTCAGAGAATAGCTCAGTGCAACCAGTTGCTCTGCAAAGTTGTCATTCTCTCTGGTTTTGGTAACCGAGAGAGAGCCCGAGCAAGTGCTTCCCGCAAAGGGAGGTGCAGCAAGGGAAGGACAATTGCAGTTGCAACTGGAAGCAGGAGAGTGTGTTGGCGACTAGTACGTCAACAGGAGGGTGCGACTCCTTCCACTTCCTTGTGGGACAAGGAGTGTGGAGTTCCAGGTGGTCCGTGTGGACTACTTCAGAGGCGGGAGGTTTCTGCCGCTCAAGAGGACAACTGTCAATCCCGACAGTCCCGGTGACAGGAGGAGTCGTCAGTCTCGGTGCGACCAGGAGCTGCACAGGCACCGTTCAAGACCGGAGGTGAAGAGCGTGCAAGGCGCGAGATATTGTCGTCGAGCAAGCCTCGGGACAAGGTATGATTCAACAAACCATCCTTTCCTATTATATAGACGTTGACGCGTTTCCTTGTTCTGGGTTTGGGGGAGAAATTTTTGTTTCCGCTGCCTTCTCTGCCTCCCCTAAAACCCAACAATAAGAAATCCCAAGAATGATCTACATAGACTAGAAGACTCTCAACTAGTCATGGACAATCATCATCGACAACAAACACATATGAAATTACATGGTTGTACAACACCAAATGAGATAAGTAGAAGAAGGGAAGAAGAGGAAAAATTTAGGCTATGGAGGATAGGTGTCTATCGCTTCTTATCCTCCAGAAGGGATACATCTGGTCTTTTGCATGGATCTACTTCTATGTCTATATTCTTTTGTCTCCTTCTTCCTTGAGTTAGCCCTGATTAACAACCTTGATTGTTGGTATTGGCTCATATGTGGATGGGAAGTAGAAGCAAGGTTGATGGGAGGTAGAGGTGGACGCACTAAGTTTTTATTCCTATTGCCTTGGATTGGTCTTGATGATGTCCCATCCCTACTTTAGATAATGCTAGTACTTGTTAAAAACTCATGCAATTGATATCGTAACTTGTTGAATGATACAAATGATAATATTTGCTATGGTCAATAATTACTTTCATGTAAATAAGGCATCATTTTTTGTTCATTATCTTGAACTTACCTAAAACATTCATAGCCGTATTTTGACCGAGTGACACCCCTGATTCTTATACCTAAATCTTTGTATGCCTCGGTAATGTTATTACTGCACGTGTTAGTCCACATTATAGACATGTACGTTTTGTGTTGTTTCTCTCTCTGGATATTGTTCTCAAACCATCCAGGTTTAGGTTAACTAGAGGAATTTGATTCATTGGGAACATGTATTGAGAATATGGACTTTTATTATAGCTTGATATTTCTAGGTTTCCCTCTATAATTGTCCATTTTATAAGTAGTTGTGAATTCTCTTTTATGTAATTTCAACCTTACAATGGGGAATTAATGGGATATCTTGTTACAATGTAATAGTCAAATTTTATGGTACAATATAATCATATTGCTTTTTCATATCATACATTTTAGATATTGAATCAGAGAAGGAGACCCCATGCCTTCTCGGTCACCTTCAAAATACTAGTCACTTTATCGCCAAGCTCAAAACAATTTTTTAGCCATTTTTTAGATAACTAAAGAAAAACTTGAACTCATGGTGAATGAATAGTTTGAAGAGGCACTCCAAAAGCTTAAAGGATACGTAGCTAGACCACTGGTTCTAAGACATGTAGTTCCATGACACTTGCACACACTTTGACTATATGTCTACAAAACATAAATTTGATGATTTTTGCGTCAATCAACTACCAATAGTGACCATGCCATCTACTAATGTCTAAGAGTTTCAATGACACCAGTGCAACATATACCACTATTGAGAAAAGTGGCCTAGCCTCGGTGTATGCAATGAGCAAGTTGTGTCACTACATGATGACATACTCCCTACAAATTTTTATAAGAGATGGTACCATGGTTTTGTCTAGACAACCTTCCGTCATAGGTCAATGCACAAAATGGCAAGTGTTTTTGTCCAAATTTATATCACTTATTTACCGATAAAGGTTTTTAAATAACCAACATTAGCAAATCATCTAGTAGACTTCTCGCTTCTTGAAGAAAAATACATGAGTATGAGTTCCTAATGAAGACATCATAATGATCAACTCATCATATACAATTATACCCTTAGATCCATACTTGAGCATGGCCTTGATGGGGGATTTATTCACATATAAATTCCCTAGGGATGAAATCCCTAGGTTTTTCCAAAATGATAGTACGAGAATCCCACTCACAAGAAGAAAGATCTTATCCTAGTATAGTTTAGAATAAAACCCAAAGGACAATATTTTAAGTATTTATTGATCAATTTACCCTAAATTAGGAAAAGTATTTAACACAAAAGAGTAATTGGTCGTTGATTATGCTAAGTGAAAGAATAAAAATACTAAATTAAATCCAAGATCGTAGATGGATGGCAACACTAGGGTGTGTGTATTTCACCACCACACCCTACATTCTCTCTCTCACTGCATCACAATAAGCATGAATGAATAACATTCATCAAGGTCAATCCTCCTTTTTGTGTTAGGATTAAATCCAGACAGATATCACTTTCGAATCTTTATTGCATTACCTATAGATCATATACCCATATCCCCTAGAACACCTATCTGAAGGCTCGTCAAGGGTTTAATAAGAAAAAATTGATATCCAAGATTCTAGGTTCAAAGTTCTCTACACCAAGGATCAAGATAAACATATAAACATGTTGATCAAACAAGTATACAAGCATAAAACGATTGATTCAAAATGCAACAAGGTTCACACATATTTAGACATAATGAAATAACAAAAGTATGTAGTGGGGCTACTCCACAAGTGCTAGCATAAACAAAATACTCCTCATATTGGGATTTGAATAAACAAGGGAAATGGAAGAGATATCGATTGTCTCTATGGGTAGAAGTGAAATAGCATTTGTGTGTGTGACATCAACCTCCATGCCCCAGGATGGGGCTGATCCAATGCATCATTTGCGTACACGAAGGACTATTGCCCAATGACCCTTCTTCATCTTTTTCA
Source organism: Alisma plantago-aquatica (assembly GCA_963693085.1). Taxonomy (NCBI): domain Eukaryota; kingdom Viridiplantae; phylum Streptophyta; class Magnoliopsida; order Alismatales; family Alismataceae; genus Alisma; species Alisma plantago-aquatica. The sequence goes on along the minus strand of OY856413.1, from coordinate 453,542,400 downwards.
CTTGGATATCATCTGCAGACAAGGAAATAGTAGGCAGAAAATCATGGCAAAGGTGTCCTCGATCTTCCTCTTTCAAGGGAAGGAGATTGAGACTGGGTGGAGCGGTGGTTATCAGTTGATGAGGTCATCAACTGATGGAAGCCAATGATGGGGATCGTCTTCTTGTGGCTAAGTGTATATTCCAAAGTAGGTTGGATATTGTATATATAGGATAGGGATTTGGATTTCCATCTCCCATTACATCTATCATTAATGCAATTGGTGGGAGGAAGATGAGAAGTCCCATGACTCTTACTATTCCCATCAATTGGCGAACACTCAATTTTCATCAGTGCAAGATACTAATTCAGGATCATGAAATGATATTGCTTTGTCATTGGTGGACAACTGCAAACTTTCATCACAAGTGTTGTATAGAAGTTCCATCAATTATGAAGTGTAGGAGTTTCTTCAGATTGTAGTTTCGTCAATCTCTCATTTTGTCAATGGATAAATGTAGAGGTGTCATCGGTTGGCAGACATCAAAGACTCATCACTAGATACAAAGAAACTTCATCAATAGGCAGAAAGTAGGACCTCCATTAGTACATGAATGGAATTTCATTACTATGTCTTCGTTTGTTGGCAATGTATGTAATAGGGGCAGAGCCAGCCAAATCTTGAAGTGGGGGAACAATAAAAAAAATCATTAACTATTTTTTTTGGAAAAGATCTAATAACATTAGTAGTTGTCAACTAATATCAAAAACACATTCAAACTACAATATCTAGACATACTAATACATCCTGTTATGAAAACATAGTTTCCTTACTAACAATTTAAATTGAGTTATCATTCCCTGGAATTTTTCCATGATTACTTTATTGTCAATGGTCTCAAATATTTCTTTTTAATACAGTCAAACATCTGTGAATCATTGAACACTTATCATTCACGTATTTGCATTCACAATTTCTAATAACATTCATGACAAAAAATGATATTTCTACTGTTGATGTTGCCAATGATAATGTCAATGCTAATTTTATTAACTGATAAACATATGCATGGACTTTGTGCTTTCCATATGAGACATGGACAATAAAAAACATCATGAGAAATAGCATACTCTATCCAATAGGTTTATTTTATGATAGGTGTTACATAAATTATACAATGGTGATGCCAAAACTAAAAATTGAATCAACTAAAAGAATATACAAGAATGTACCTGTTGCTCTCTGAATTGATCAAAGCATTGATAGTGTTTGTTAATCATCGATTGCCAACTTATAAGTAATAATAAAGACTAGTTGAAATACTAATGATCGTTTGGCATTGGTAACAATGTTCACAAGATCATGATGCGAAATAACATTGCATATATCTGGCTCTAGGACTACAAGGGTGCATCGGTTATGGTGATTGGCATGAAATAAACTCTGGAACTTTTTTTTTTTGTTGAAAATACAATCTTTGATATAATAAGTGTTGAAGAAACCACAAGATAATGATTGATTTTGTATTGTATTTAAACATATATTTAAATCCTAAAAACAATTTTAAACATTTCCTTATTTAAATCATAGTCATATTTGGGACCCACTGTATCTACCACAAATCACACTAAACATGTATTTTCTTGCTAATATAGTCTACCATATTTCCACTTTTTATGTATTATGTACTTTGATGTGTAAGTATTACGGAGAAAATGTGCTTCTGATAACTTCTTGGCACATATTTTGTTAAAACTAAATATATGTGTATAGTCAAGTCAATACAATTTAATTTTTTGGATTGCATATTGGCGTATTAATCTTTGGATTAACTTTTTTGAGTCAAATGTTTGAAGACTATCTTAGAGAAAAAATTGCATCTAATTCACTTTCTCATGTAAATTATGTGGAAACTAACATCCACAATTATTCTAATCAACATGATTTAGTTTTATAGAATGAATGCATATTGAATGGAGTGACTTTTGGAGTTACATTTTCTGAGTCAATTGTTTAGAGAGTGTTTTTGGTCAAATTTCTATTAAAACAATTTTCTATGTAATAGAGATATGGCATTTTGTACTACAATTTGAAAAATTATATGTTGAGGGAGGGCATTTACTACTACTATTTAAAAAATTATGGAGTTGAGGGACATTCACTAGTACTACTTAGAATCTTTTTTGGAGTTAGGGGGGCACTTGCCCCTTTGTGACCTTCCCTCCCTCCTTTAATGTCATGTATAACTATCATCCTTAGAGGTTCGTGCAATTCCATTAGTAGGTAGCACAAGGTTTCATCAAACGACACACACATGGATTTCACCAGTTAGCAAGATTCCAAAATTGATGAAAGTGTAGAGATAAAGCACACCACCCTAGGGGGGCTATTGGCTATTAACAGAAGCATTTCCTCCTATGTTGATGTATGGGATATGAATTTTGAACCTACCTTGGAAATCAAATAATTGGATCCTAGCCTTACAAATTAACATAAAACTAAGGAAAACTAAAAGGAAGCTTATTCTAAAGTAAAATGAGGAAAATGAATGCAAAACTATGCTGAAAAATGCAACCCCTTACATGATGAATATTTCATTAGTCTTCTTTGACAAAGACATAAACATGTAAAGGAGTAAGGATTGAAATGGTCCTTCAAGAACAAAACAATGAACATCCACTTATAGTGAGATGATTAGAGTTTCGTGCCACTAACATTGTAGTTGAATATGAAACATGCATCATTGGACTCCAAATTGCCAAGATGCAAGGAGAATGTTCCCTTAAAGATTATGAATAATATCTTCTTGTGATCTCTAACATCAAAAAATCCTAGAGGACCTACCATCAAAATATAATCCTCTATCAAGAGTAGTTATGCTCTCTTGCTCGAGATTTGGAACAAATCTTCTTCAACTTCATGAAATGAGATCACAACACCTTCACTGACTCTTTGTCCCTAATCACCTCATGGATCGATATGCAATCTTTTACTTCAAAGTTCAAAAAGTCTCCCATTTGATCTATGGCATTATTATCAACAATATGATTGGAAACAAAGAAAATATATGGTTTCATACCACCAGAGAATAACCTGAGAACCAAGTCTTACATGAAAATCTCTCCAGAAGATACCGACAAGTGATTGATCAACAAACCATGCAATAGTCTTGAGGAGCAAAACATGTTTATCTCTGATCATTGAATAAAACCCTCCTCAGTTGCATCAACATCGAGGCTGATATTGTCAAGGAAAAGGTCCATGTAGGAGATCATGTGGCACACACTTGAGGGGATCCATGCTTACAAATAAGATAAAACTTCTGGGGTACTACTAGAACACTATGGATATGGATTCTTTTCAATACATCTAAAATGTCAAATCTTCTAGATTCATGCCACCTACATTCATGCACTAACCAGCAAGATATAAAACATGGGGATGCCTTGCCCCTTCTCTACTTGGGGAATCAAAATTATTGGAAAGATACATCATAAAGCATCAAAAGGAAACTACTTTGTTCTAGTTGCAATCGACTACATCATCAAGTGAGTGGAAGTCGTCTCCATCACTAATGGCCCAACACAATAGCTAACCAAATCCCTCAGGAACAAGATTACAAGTCTCTATGGAATACTACATGAAATCATCTCCAACAATGGTATGAACTTCATCGCTAAGCATATCAAGGAATATATGATATCCTTGGGAATAAAACATCACCAAATGTCACCATGATACCCTAGATGAATGGATTTGTAGAGAATATAAACAAAAATCTAATAAAGATACTCAAGAAGACAATCATATCAAACATCAACTTGCACATGCATCTTTTGATGACTCTTGTATATGGTATGGAAGCAGTCCTACCAGTGGAGTTTGAGATCCATGTCTCTACAAACTAAAATAAGTAGACATCACTTAGGAGGAATGGGCCAAAGACCAAGTCTACTACTTCAAAAAATTTGAGGAGTGACAGATGAGAGATTCTCGTGTGACGCATAGTGATATAAATCTAGAGCATTTCAACTATTCAACAAGAGGGTCTATCAACACAATCATCTTAAGTGCAATCTGGTACTCAATGTTATTTAGAATGCTAATATCAGGGGAAAGTAAAATCCTTTTCTTGATACACATTCATGCATATATTTAGAGAAGGTCAGAATCACAACTGTGAAATCAAACCAAAATTACAAGAAAGGCATAACATTGATATAGCAAGATTGAAGGTACAAGAAGTGATGATCAGACCTTGGTGTATTGAATGCAAAGTTCAAGGAGAAGAGCCCCATAAAAAGCCTCAAAATGTCAACATAACATAGGAGACTATGATTTAAATTCTTTCCTCTTATGAAACTTCTAGAAGCTATTCTATCTAGTAGGCATCCTTGCATGGAACTTCCACTTCAATCTAATGAATGTGGAAAATTCCATGATCTTGATCATGAAGAAAATAACATGTGTAAACTAAAATTAAGAAAAGAATTCGTTATAGAACATTAGGATAACATTGAAAAATTTAGAAAAGGGAGAGATTGGTTGCCAAAAAAATGTTAGTTTCATTCAGACCAAATATACGAAAAAGTGGTGCAAGCTAGGTTATCATTGTGTTGTTTGTTTATTTTCTTCCAGGGTCTATAGGACAGTCAATGCAAAATGCATATATCAATGTTCTGTGGATTCTCATTACATTTGAAAAAATGGTTAACCAAACAAGTGAAAAAATAGGAAGGCAATCTTCCAATTGAGAAAGACATAATTTATACAAGGTCCATGAGTGCCAATGGGTACCAGTAAGTTGCTTGTTATTCCCTATCAACCAAATGAGTAAACTTTTATATATCCAATGTGTACTTCATTGCAATTAGTTTTCTAGGTGAGGAGGGGGCCACCCAACCACTCCCTTCCTTTTATGTCCCATTGTTGAATCTACACTTTATCAATAAGTATTAAATACTAGAAATCCAATGAATACGGTCAGAATTGGTTGTGGAGTTTACATGTACCATGATTGAGTTAATTTCACTGGTAAAGAAAAGGTTATTGGAGAAACAAGCCTGAGAGAAATTTCCAAGGGTTGCAGAAAGGATTTCAGAGTTCTATGAATCATGAAATTTTAAATATTAGTAGTTGCAATTGGGATTTAAGAATTGAGTTTCCAATAAAACAAGGGTCAAACTAGAATCAACTGTATTGAAAAAGTAATCGTGGGGTACTATTTTGAATGATATAGTTAGTGTTATTAAGATTTTTCCAAAATGAGGAAATATGAGTCAATCTTGTAGGGTGATAGGTATGTGCGACTAAAAATATTTATTCATAAAAATTTCTTTCCAAATAGAGGGTAGATTATGGAAAAGAGATGACATTATTTTGTTATCTAGGCCATGTTAGTTTATATTGATGTTTATTATGCCCAAGCCATCACATGATTTAGGTTTTCAAATAGATTTCCAGTTGGTAAAATGAGGTTCTAAATTGTCAATGGAAAAAGATTAGAATGAGAAATAACCTGACGATACAATATCTATGTTTTATTGAGTCATCAGTCATCAATTGCTAATTACCCACAACATAAGTTTTTGATAGGCAACATTTTCCAATTGAATTAGTAATTCTAAAGAGAAATTGGCAATGAAATTTATCAATACGGGATATCAAAGTGGAGGGGAGTGGAATGCAATTGAGAACGTAAGTGACAATCTGGTTGAGTAAAGAATTGAGGAGAGTGATTCAACCTAAAAGATTAAGTGAGTGATGTTTCCAAAGTATTTTTTTATTCTAAATTTTTTTGAATAACAGCTTGTTGAATGTTTGGTGGATGTTTGTGGAGAGAAAATGGGAGGCCATGTTGTATATAAGAAATGTTTATTCCTTACAAACTAGTATGATCTTACATCATTCTGTGTCAAAAGGTTTAATATGTGTACCATAGACTATATATTTATGAAATTATTACAAAGTCTAAGAAGATGTGAGAAAATGCCTAGAATGACAATGGTATTGGTGACATTCAGTCATTAGGTTTGAGAAAGTGGTTGTTCATCAGTATATTGAATGATATTCTCATTAAAATTACATATAATTTCTATGAGATTGTTGTTGAAGTCAAATTAAAACATTTTGGCAAGTATTAAAGTAACAATGATGCACAAGTGGGGGGACATTGGATCACCTTGTTGAAGTCCATCTTAGTTGTTCATATAACCAAAAGGTAAATCCATTATTGACATTGAAAGAATTACAATAACTAATGTAGTTGCAGATCTAGTGGATCCATCTAGAGGGTAATCTTCGTCTTTGAAGATAGTCCTTGATGACTTTCCAATTGATGTTATTAAAAGCTTTCTCAAAATCAAGTTTAAGGGTCAAGAATGGAGTGTGTCTTGCGTGAAAAGTGTGGATGGTTCCAATGAAAATAATGTAGGCCTCCTAAATGCATACACCTTTGAAAAAAAAGATACAAACCAATGAAGTCATTCAATAAATAAATTAGGTGTATTTCATAATACTTTAGAAATAATTTTAAATAGGGATTAATTTTGATGCCAATCTGTTAGAAATTTTAGAATGATGTGGGGCCAACCATTTTTATCAAATCAATATGTGACTTTAATATATGACATGCATTTTATCATGTCTCTCACACCCATAACAACATGAAATAAGCATTTCGCTACAGTCCAAATATAGATTTTATCCCGTTCCAAGAGTAGAGATGGTGCATCACACATCACCATCAGTCTTTCCAATCTAAGTTGAAACATACTTCACATGACTCCTCACCATGAACATCTCCATTATGGGTTGACACCCATGGGAATACTTTTCCCATCACCTCTGGATCTTAAAATCTCTCTTATGTACAATCCTTAGTGGTCTCTAGGGAGCTGATACTTTTGGGGTGATCTGACCCTTATGCATCTAGGGTGTGCCTCTAACATTTACCCCTTAGGCCCCATTAACTCATGAAGGTGTCCAACATTATAACCCATGGGCCTCGGGCAAAAATAGATGTTACCTCCCAACCCTATGGTCTTGTGGATTCAAGGAACATACAACTCCTACTCCCATTGGTCTTATCCCTACTTGACCTTAGTGTTGACTTAGGATTCTACTATAGCTCATGGTTTCTGTGTTGATACTCAAGCACATCTCATCCTTGAATCCTCACCCAAATCTCCATCCTCTCTCTGGGCATTCATGGTTAACTTTGCATATCTCGTAGGAATCACGACGACCTACCTAACTTGATCTGGCCCCATACAAGCTACCTCCATGGCAACATATCCTCATTCTCCTAAGAGGTGGTCACACATGGATCTATAGATTCATGATCATACTATGTGCTCTTACACTTAGCTCATCAAGATCTTAAAGCGACCTCTTCAGGGTATCTCAAACCTAATCAAAAGTTGGTGCTCACCCTAACATGAAGGGTCCCTCCCCAAGATGGGAGAAAACTATCACTTAATAGTAACAAATGTCACAAAATGTTCTTACCTCCAAGGTTTACATTATCATGTCTATGCTTATCTCCTAACATGATACTTATGGATGTATCTAGCAAGAAAACAACCTACTAAACCATGCTAAGTTCCTTGGTATGTCATACATATTCATCATTCCTCAAGGTTGGACCAATATCATATATACATATGTCACCAACTTGTTTGAGTAGTTCATCAAACATATATCTCAGTTTGAGTGGGGTTTCCTTTTTCTCTGACACATGAGGGGGTGCCATACTCAAATACTATGAACTCAATCAGCCTCATGAGAATCATGTGCACCAGGTGCTGCTACTTCCCCTCTTTGGTCTAAGAACCCCCAGGTTCACCCCTTATGTAACATCAGTCTAACTGCATGTTCAGCTGTCCAACCATGAACGAAGTCTATACAAGATAGGGCATATACTTCCTAACACTCTTCCATATGAACAATCCTTAGAGTCCTACACTGGGAAAATATACTGGGTGTGAGGCTTGACAACTTGTTACCACACTACCTCGTCAGGGTCCATGGAACTATCTTTCCTATACCTAAAAGGCAGGCACTCATATCATCTATTCATCGGTGCAAGAAGCCTCTTTCTCTTTTTTAGGATTTGGTTCCTCTAAAGGCATCCATGGTATGACAAGCCTCTAAGGATCATGCGTGAGGCAACCACATATATGTACTCAGGGTCGTCTATTCCATGCCACATTATACCAAACTTCTCATGATTCCTCATGTCTCGGAGTCAAGGTCTCCAACCTTCTTCATCGGTTCTTTCTCTCTCTCCCTAGAGCTAACCCTAAAACTGGTCCTACCACTAGAGGCTCTCTCTCAGAAGATGGGTCAAGCTCTTAAGGATACATGTCTATCCCCACCTGGGTGAAACATACTATCAAAACTTATGTTTGGCCAAGATCATCCAAAGCTCTGCATGTCTATCTCATAAAATATCAGGCATAACCTCTCTGACTTAGGTATAAAACCTGCTGTCAGCCTTGCTGCCATTCTCTCCAGTACATTTCTCTTTTCTACTCCTATATACCTGTTAGGGTTCCTATACGGTCACCACTAACCTTCTCAATGAGGGAGCTATCCCTCACCCTTAACTGACATGACACACCCAAAGTCGGGTCACTAAAAGGCACTAGGGTCAAACAACCACTCATAGTCTAGGGTTCTCATGCATACTCAACCCTCTATGTAAAGCATGCATGTCAAACCCACATACATGCATGCATGGTCAACTATGATATCCAACTCATCATGTCTTCTATTTTCTCTATCCACCACTTAAGGTTTTGGGTTGAGGATTGTCCTCAAAGGATGCATCATGTCTCTTCCTGGAGCCTTCTTCCTCTAAGGATATCCCTCTCCCCCTCATCCTATGAGAAGGTCTAACCTTAGAGGTCTCCTGAGGGCACAACAACACAGTCCATGCAACCTAAGCATGTAACTAAACTCAGTCGGAGTTTCTAATTATCAAAACTTATGTCCATGACATCTTTCTTACATGCTTTTTATTATTTGGTGGAGGACTCCTTAATCCTTATTATACTTACCCTAAACTCGGGAGGGTGGTGGAGAGAGAGAAACCCTAATCTCTTAAAGGTATTCAATGAATGGGGTAGAGAAGGGACAAAGACATATGAAAGAAGACCTAGAGGTATCTTATTTCGAGTCAAATCCTCTGATTTTGGCCAGGCAGTAACACAAAATTTGGGATTCCTCATAGACTGACTAGTGGGGCAGAGGAAAATCTTGCCAGCCCTCGCATTGTGATCATTTTCTAGACACCTCCATCATTGGAAAATCCTCTAATAACTCCCTTGGGTTCTAAAGAGTTTGTAAAATTTAATAATTATTAGAGATTAAATGGAAAACCAAGCTCTGACACCAATTTTAATGACCCTACTTCTGGGTAACCCCCAATTAAGGAAAACCAAGAAGTCAGAGCTGCTATCCCAAAATAGGATCAATGGTTTTGCAAATAATAAAAAATAATTAATAATTCTACCAAAGACTAAGCTTAAAATAGGATAAAAATTTACTTTTCGCATACCTTTCAAAAATAGGAATCTAGAACTTTACCCACTGTAGAATTCTATCTAACTAAATCATCTTTTAATAGGTTAACTTTATTCTTCACAAATGCCACTTTACTATTTTTCCACTTTTAGATATTCCTAAAACGCCAACAAACAAAACACCAGTCAGTATAAATGAATATACTGGTATGTGGTGACAACCAAAATACTACACGTATATTCTAACGACCTAATCACATCAAGTAGTTGTTAATAATGCAAGATTACATTTTTCAATATGACTTTCCAACCGCTTTTACTCATACTATGGGATACCCTCTCTTAGGGTTTAGTCCTTGCAAGGGACTTAAGACTACCTTCTCCATCCTGAGCTTGGTACCTGGGGTCACCTCTCTGGGTGCCCGATGGTCTTCCCTTTGGGGATTGACCACCTCTGACCTTCCCTCCGGAGCTTGGTCTCTCATCTTACATCCAAAGATTGTATGTAGGTTTGGGCAAGTCATATATTTACTTAAATTGTGATAATCATATTCACTTTAAAGATTGCAGAAATAAAATCATCCAAGCATTTTATTTCGATGCAATCGATAAACTGTCAGAAAATGCCGGGAAACTAAAGCGAGTACTCATAATTAACCACATAACTAATTTAGAGATCTCACAAGAAATAAGCATAATCCAATCCAATCAGGAAATCCCAACAATCAATCAAGACAATCACACAAGCACAACAAAATCTTGAAAAGCATGTACAACCTATTCACTACATACTCATCAAGAACTTACTTTATTGACTTGGGATTACTTCCTAGGGTTTTTAATCCAAATTAGGGTTTCCTTAGGGTTCTTTAGATCTATTTCTCAACTTTCCCTTTTTATGTCAACAAAACCCTAAAACAACAATTCTATATTGAAAACCCGAATTAGTCAACTATTCATATTAAAGCCTCTTTATCATCAATTTGGATTAGGATCAACCTAATATCATCTCATACAAAGGATCTTGAAATAAAACTCATTAAAAGTCAATAGCACCTAGATTATGGTTTCTAAGTCCATTAATGCACTTTATACATATGAAACCCTAAATTAGCCAATTGAGCATAAAGATTATTTCTTTAGATCAAAAATGTCCTTTTTATTAACAGCATGTTAATATCATCGTAAATCACCCATAGCACTTTACTCAATCTCATTAGTATCAAAACTGGGATTTCTTATCCATGAAAGCACTAAAGATAGAAACTTTATGTACTTTTTGCATTATAAACAGATTCAAGATTCAATTATATTTTTAATGGATTCCTTGCATTCTCCTGATCAAAAGCTATATATATGCCTTAATCTGATCATCCTATCATTAGCTACAATATTTACAAAAAATTAATTTTCAATCAATCAGGAATCACCACGTATGTGTTTTGGATTTATTTTAGCCGCGCCAGTGGGCCATGCTTGAGCCAACCGGCTTATGCCACCTAGGCACCCAGACCCGCGGGGTAATTCTCCCACGTAACAAAAGAAAAGTGTGAATTTACCATAAAGCCTTACCTTCACAACATGGACTTGAGGGCAGGACGATACTTTCCTCCAATGTCATCTTCACCCTCCGTTCATTGCTCCTCAGTGAGCCAAGGGTCAACACGAGTGTTGATTCTACACTTTGTCGCACATGCACATGAACCAAGACTGCCAAGAGCTTCACCTTGCTCCTCCAGACTCGACAGCTAACACAATTCCTTGCTTGCTACCCTCCTCCGTCGGGACGACACCGCTCTACCTCCAATGAAGGTTTCTCCAAGACAAGGGTACAAGTCAAGGTGGAAACTTAGATTGAGGACACCAGAGAGTTCGTCTACTCCTTTCGGTTGTGCAAAGATTGTTTGTGGGTTTTATGGAACCGCACAACACCCCACTTGTATAGGGTGGGGTCTCGGGTTCCACTGGAATTGGGGAAATCCTATTCCCTCCATGAAAGGTCATCAATCCCAGTATGGATGGGATCCCTGGGATCTTGTGAAGATGTTGGGACCAATCCCAACTCTACTCGTCCTCTCGTTCATGAAGAAATTGAACTAGAAATCTCCATGTCCTATGCTCAGGTCCGCATCTCCAACTAAGACTGAGATTAAACCAGTGTCATTGGATCTCGGATCCAAGAATCCACATCGTCCAAATTCTTAAAAAATGAAATTTCTAATCCAATTGAAATAGTGACATTTAATATGATTAATCAATTATCTAGTCACTTTAGGAAAACTTGTAAAACCATAACTCTCTCCTCGTTTATCTCTTTTCATCCAAATTTTAGGGGAAACCTTGTTTTAGCATTATCTACTCGTGTACCAAGTTTGAGTCCCAAACTTGGAAGGATAAAGGGGTTTTCTTCACATGCAAGTTATTACTCATTAAAACATAGTTTATTCATATTTCCTCTCTCTTTCACTTTTTATTCTCTTTAATTGGATTCCTTATACCATTAGAAACCATGTGGACTCGAAATCTCATCCATAATGATTCAATCATACATCTTTCCACATATTTCTCATATTTTTATTATTATCTCAATTTCTTTTCTTAATTATGCAATATTTGATTTCCTTCAATTTTCTTTCTCTTTTTATCATCTTGGACTCACTAACTTAATAGGGTCCATGAAATCATATATCTAAAGGAGATATTGTCAAAGAAATCCACTCATTACACATAAATCATACAATTTCATAATCATATATTTTATTGGATAAATTTCATCTCAAACCATATAAACCCAAAAATTGGTATTGTAACACCTTAGTACATCTTCATATGATGAGAGGGATTCTGGGTGGTCAACCCCTCACCAGACACCCCAAGTGTCTAGCAACATGTGTAGATAAAGGCAAGGAGTAATAGTTTCTATCCATAGGTGAGAGAGCAAGGTCGAGAGCGAGAGATATAATTAGTGTACAATAAAGAGAGAGATGGAGTTAAGATGGTGCACTATGTTGGCGAGAGTTGCAAGCTCTAGTGTTCAGTGTCGTTAGCCACCACAGGATGGGTGTCAGGGTTGATGCTGACAATATCATTGGTGTTTTGCATTGACCGTGTTGTATGAAGATGAGTACGAGAGAGAAAAGCCCTGACTCAGTTTGGCTCTGGACTGATATGTCGGCCTCAACTCTAGGTGGGCCACAACCACTCATCCAGCTAGACCTCAAGTTTTGGTGGCATGGACGAATAGGATACTACCACATCATCCTTACTCAAGGTATTTTACTTTTAATAAATCAAATCTTCTAAAAATCATAGTAATAACTGGATTTTCTAAATATGACAAAACTATATATCACATTGATCAAGGGAATGAGTACAATAAAAATAGAATAGTTCCATAACTTGATTATGCTTCTTGTTCCAGAATTATACCTAGAAAATGCGTATAGGATGATAAATATACGGAAACACTAGAATTAATAATCAAAATGTTGCATACATTAAATTATTTCATTTCATGTTATAATATGATATTGTTGAATATAACGATACCCTAAAATGATAACGATAATTATGATGGATATTTAGAGTTTCTAGATCAATTATCATACATATAGTGAATTAGGGTGTTGAAACAAAAGATCATAACTTGCTATGATGTTAATGCATATGATCTGATCTAAATGTTCATAATAACCTAATATGTTCAATATGAAGATAATTTAAGTCCTAGATACATTTTGGATAACAAAGATCATCACTAAAAGGTTATGAAAGATTAACATGACAATTTGGGTTTAGAACCTAATCTACTTTGGTCATTATGATCTTGAGTTGCATAATCTATTATAGTTTCTCTTAATGACATAAAGTGTTAGATATTATAATTAGGGTTTCATCTAATATCTAAATAAGGTTTATAACTCTAACGAATCATGATGTGATGGAATTAGGGTTTGATATCCTTTTTCCTTATCCAAACTTGAGACGACCCTAAACCCTAGTTTAGAACATATGTTAGATTAGTGTTATTTGATATGATGGTGACACTTCAGGATAGACATACATGCATATTGAATGATTTCTTGGATCGATGCTTAGATGATTGGATTATATATGATTGAAGTGTTTAACATGATTATAAATTGAAACAAGGTACGTGGTTACTTATCAATAATCACTCTTATCAAATTTTGATGCTTTTTGAAGTTTCATGAATTTTTTGTCATTAACCTGTTTGGTTGTTTATTTACTTCCTACAAACTATAAGGGCCTATGTGTATCACCATATATGAACATAACTTTCTCAAACCCAAGATGCTATCTTTGGAGGGTTAAATGAATATGTGGGAGAAAGAAAGTCATTGTGATGATTAGTGACCAAGACCGGAAAGGAAGGTCACTAATAGGTCAATCCCAGAAGGGTATGTCCATATGATACCAAGCTTGGGAGAGGGAAGGTAATGAGGGTCCACTACAGGGACAAAAAACCCATCGAGAGGGTACCCCACAAAGATTTCCCCCAATGAGAGAGTATACCATAGAGAGTGAGCAATTATAGGTTGACAGTTTTAAAAAATGCAAGTATTATTATTTAATGATAATTGATGATATGGTTGTTTATGTTGTTACACCTTTATGCACATATTTTGGTTGCACCACATACACAGTACAGAAATATGCTGACCGCATTTTGAATTGTTGGCATTTTATGTAACCGTCATATATGAAGATATGAGGACATGATGAATGAAATGAAAGCAATTCAAGATGTTATAGATAAGTAGGATTCTTTAGATTGCTTATTCTCTTATGTAAAGTTCTCATGTTGAAAGTTTATATAAATCTGTAGAGGAGCATCATTATACATCTTGTAAACAATATTTGTGAAATAATGAAAATTATTTGTTATTATTTATTATTAGTAAAATCTAGATCTAGGGAATTTAGGTAATGTCTCTTGACATTAAGGTCCTTTCTTAATTTAGGGACACTGAAAAGTGATGTCGTTACATCACCTCTCTCCCCCTCCTTTTCTCCCTCTTACCCATTCTCCCTCCATCCATCACTTAATTACCCCATGATGCAACCACTAACTTCTCAACCTCTACCACACCAAAATTACCCTACTATGTCAATGCCATATCAAACTCTACAACCACCTTTTCCACCAAAGAAAGTCCCAATACCACTCTAGCCCCACACGAAAGCCATGTGTGACGTGCATCACAAGTGAGGGGATCATTTTGTACAACCATCTCTTATACTTCAAACATATAAGTCAAGGAATCTCAACCAACCTAGATTACCTAACACTCTAAAAGGGACTTTAGCAACTAAAACCTCAACAATGATCGAGTTTTTGAGCTACCATACTAAGGAATTTACTTGGTGAACATCATGGACAAAGTACCCAAGTATGGTTTCACACACCATGATAAAAATCCTTCTTTTCTTGAAAAGTTCTCATAATAACTAAAAAATAAATTTAATACGAAGAATAAAAACTAATGGCCCCATTTTTTTAATAAAACAAATAAAAAGCAATTATTTTTAAGAATCAATGGCATCAGGTAGCGTCAAACGAGACAACTCATCTCCTAATTATAACTACATGTTAATACGAATGAAGGAGATGAATTTCTCCATGCTAAGTTATTAAGACTGTAATCCTTTTTGATATGAAACACCTCTTGGGTAATCTTTTTATGATCAAGACACATTCTCACTACTGTCTGCATGGCCTTGTGAGAATCACCATGAAGCCAGAAGTAGAATGAAGGAATATCCTCAATATGTCTATACTATCGATGACCGAACTGATAAGAACAAACACTTCATAATAAGCAACACACCATTGTGCCCTTGAAAGAATGATCATCTATAGAAAGATATGCATTGCTATTCTATAACTAGAACTATTAAGCAAAACATTATCTGTAGGATCAAGGGCTCTAGAGGTGGGGGGGGGGGGGTGAATAGAGCTTCACAATTCTCACAAAACAAATTAGACCACCAAATTATATAAGTGCAGAAACTTAATCACACAACAAATTTGATGTCTTAGCTAGCAAGCAAAGCAAGGATGAGAGACAAGGAAGAGAAAGTACTTGGACATGTGGTTTAGAGTGGTTCCACATCCTAACTAGGAGCAATGTCAGTCCACTACCTAGAGGTGGTTAATCTCTAGGATTTGCAGTCTTAGTACTCTTATATTCCATCATAAGATTACAAGATACAACAACCACACATCCAAGGGCTTAGTACCTCAAGCAAATATCTTCAACCTATAGAAGGACCGTACCCACTTGAACCATGGAGTCTTCAGCCATCAACATGGGCTTACCCACTCCTTCTTCAAGTCTTCGGCCTTCAAGGGATTACCTATCTTTCTTGAGCACTTGCCTTGACTATCTCCTTCACTTGGAGATCTGGATCACCGTGCCTTCTTCAACCTTGAAGAACAACAATTCCCTTTTCCTTCACTCGGAGAAGATCTTCAACCATTTCTTTGATAAGAAAGAGGGTAGGAAGATGGTCGAGGAGAGCTTTACATCAATACACGGGGTAGCTCTCTTACAAAGGAACCTATCTCACTCATACTCATGAATTTGACTTGAAGGTAGAGAGAGAAAGGGGCTCAAAGGGTTAGAACACTCTAAACTAGGGTATGACCAAGCATGTAGTGAATGAGCAACCTTGGAATGAACTCTAAGAGGTCCTATTTATAACTGAGGGTGCCCCTTTAAGTTGTGGGACACTTAGATAAAAAAATAG
Source organism: Alisma plantago-aquatica (assembly GCA_963693085.1). Taxonomy (NCBI): domain Eukaryota; kingdom Viridiplantae; phylum Streptophyta; class Magnoliopsida; order Alismatales; family Alismataceae; genus Alisma; species Alisma plantago-aquatica. The sequence goes on along the minus strand of OY856413.1, from coordinate 453,526,120 downwards.
CCATTTTTTTCTCAAAGCAACGACTCTATTTTCACTCAAAACACACACCAACGATCACATCACTTTTTTTTGTAAAATTCTATACAGTGCAATCGGTCGAGTTTCAATAAAGGTAACTCGACCGATAGAGTAAAAGACAAAGTTGATATTCAAATCATCGGTCAAGTTTGTCCCGAGGAAACTTGACCGACCAATGAAGATCAATTTGGTTAGGTACTCGATCGGTCGAGTTCTGTGAAACAACAACTTGACTGATGCTATCTTCAGAAACTTGATCCAGGAGGATCGGTCGGGTTTGCAACTCGACCGATTGACTACCTGTGGTCAATTTTCTAAAGTGCACCTAAAGTGATTAAAACTTGGTGTTTAGTGTCCCAATCAATTTTCTCAACTAAGTTACAAGTCAATTCACCATTACAAGTGATTACAAAAATGTTCTAAGGTCATTTACATAGAATTCCAAAATTGCACACTTGTAGCTATTTTGACTTGAACTTGAGCCAATATAGGGCTTTTGATTTGAGATCCTTTTCATGTACCTAATACCTGAAATCAATATTTAATACACATAATAGATACATATGAATGGAATGGTTAAGTCATTATCAAAATATGGACAATGTATAACCTCTAGGTCAACATTCTCCCCCTTTTGACAATGGCAAACCATTCCTCAAACATATTGAAAAGGATATAGAAGTTATACCTTTGCCTCTTGGATTAAGGGGATTCAAGATGTGAACAATGTGAACTGCTCCCCCCCAATCTATTCTTCCTCTAACCTGCATGGTTAGTCTATCTACACATAGTAATCATAGCATATATGCACTATGTGATCCTTTGCAAGTCACATGATGAAAATAGTAAATGAACAAGAAAAAGATCTCATAAGCAAATACACAATAGTATAACAACGAACAACAATATGATTGAGTTTCAAACCATTGAAATATCTCTACCCCTTTTGACATTATCAAAAAGTAGGGGTTAGAAGAGCATAAAGCCAGGTCTTCTCCAAAACACAATCAATCAGATATACATACAAGCAAACATATCATATGGCAAATAGAGACGAAAGCAACATACAATCTTAGTCATAATCAAAATATGGTAGAAGATGGCACCAACACATAAGATATATCAGAGTAAATAGCAAGATTTCACATCACATATGTTACAACTTCAGATGCATGTTCTCAAGAAAAACAACTACAACTAAGAAGCGATGAAAATAGAGGATAAAAAACAGTACAGCTCAGATAAATGTGCCTAGATGTTTCTTATACAAAATAGCCTAGAAAGATGTATATGATCAACATGCTAGACTAAAAACTAAGAAACAAACTAAACATCTAAACTATCTAGATCAACAACATCCTCATCATAGGCTCCTGGTTCGTAGTCCTCGTCTCCGTCAGAAGGTGTAGCAATAGTGCCTTCATCACCAGATCCAACACCATCACCATCACCATCGTCAGAGGCATCCTCACCATAACCGTCGTCATCATCATCAACCTCAACATCTTCAGCCTGGTCCATCATCTCCTCATCAGTAGGAGGTCCAAAAGCACGACCGGGCCAATGAGCGTTCTTCTCAGCCCAAGACATACCAAGAGCGTGAAGCTCATTGGCCTGTGGGAAGGACTGAGCAGAGTCGCCAAGGTTGGCAAGCAAGGTGGCCAGGGGACCAGCAAGAAATGGGAGGTAGGTGGGAGCGGAGCTACCAAAAGTAAAGGGTAGATGTGGAGGAGCAGCAGTGGAAGGCTCGGGAGGAGGGTAGTAATGATGATATGCATATGAAGCATAATCACTATCGGGGTATGGCTGGTAGGTGGGGTAGGGTGAAGCACATGATAGATTCATGGTAGACATGATGGAACATAGATCCTGATGTAGATGGTCCTGAACCTATTGGTTGTATGGTTGTTGGGGCATCATATAGCCCAGAAGGGTTTCATTTGATACACTGAACGAAGCACGACTAGGTCTAGGAGGTGGTTGGGGTGGTAGATCACGGGTAGAGGAGGCAGGGGCTGCAGAAGTAGAGGTGGAGGGAGAAGCACCAGGGGTAGAGGAGGCAAACACAGGCACATAATTTTGAATTGTGGTCTCACTGATACAAACACCCTTTCTGGCTACTTTGTAGTGAAATTCAGAAAAGAGAGATTTCTCCATGGCGAAATGGAATAAACCCCAAATCAAAGTCAGGTAGGGAGGGTGGGTTCCTTTGGTGTTTTTACCAGTGTTGAAGTAGGTCATATGATGTAGAATGTATCCGGCTCACTTGACACTAATGTTCTCTAAGAGGCAATACATAATGACGACAATGTTCTCTGCAATATCCGTTTGATTTCTCTTCAGATGAATATTGCAGTTGATCACTAATGCCAGAATGCGCTTCCTAAGGTCAAGGGAGGACAAAGGAAGGGTGATCTTCTTCTTGTAGAGAACACCAGGTTTCTTCAAGTAACAATGAATATTAGGGAGAGTCAATTCATTTTTCTTGTAGAAACCTTCTGGATCCAAAAGGTCAAAATACTCGCCATAATCCTTACGCCAGGTGTCGTTTTCCTCATCTCCAGAAAAGAAGACATTTAATATATCCTCAAAGATTTGGAAATTCTTTCCCACGTTCATCGACATGAGGATTACTTAAGTATTAGGTGGGGGAATGAGGGAGTCATAGTTCCAACGCAAATTGACGTAGAACTCGTGAACTGCTTTAGTGCTTGACATGGAATTATTAAAGCAATCACGTTCGACGACAAGAGCAGAGAGGTGGAGAAAGGAAAGCAACCTAGCTACTTGATCAATAACCGCTTGATGCCTAGGAGATGTATCAATCAAGGCGCAAAAAGGAAAAGGACTCCTAGGAAGAAGTTCCTTGTACCGATTAATAGCCTCAATCGAGATAAATGAGGTATCGTCAAAAGGAATCAAGTGATTAGAAGATGAAGACGAAGGTGCATTGCTTGGAGTAGGTCATTTTCTCCTGTGGGAGGCCATGAAGGAAAAATGGAGAAAGAAAACCAAGCAAACAAGCAAAACACAACTACAAACGCCGTTCAAAAACCACCAAGGAGTGCCCGGGAAGGTCTAGGTTGAGATATCTAGGTCGAACTAGGGATGGGATAGGGACGTTTAGGACTGTGGTTGAGAGTTTAGGACTAAGAGAAGAGGAATCAGTTAGCTATTCTCTAGTTGAGAGGGAGAATAGTCAGCCAAACCTAACTTTAAGTTGGCTCAGCTCGCGGATCGGTCGAGTTCTGAGAGTTGGAAACTCGAACGATTGGTTCTTTGAAGAACAACTCTCGGCTCTTGATAGGTCGAGTTTGTCCTGGGGGAAACTCGTCCGATGGTCAACCTGACCTAAAACCATCAATCTTAATTTCTGGCCATATACATGTTGATTAAATTCATTTTTCAAGTCTATTATGTACATTGAGCATACTTAGGCACATATCACTCATCATTGGGTACTATTTGGCGATAAAACCAAGAAATAGAGAAAAACCCAAAAACAAGTAAAAAACTAAGCACGTCAACCAGCAAGTTAAGCACATTTTAAGCATATATAGGCAAGCAAGGTGAGTAAAACATGATAAAAAACATATAGGATAGAAACAACTAGCTAGATCACATATCAATATCATCCAAAGCAACAATGAGCAGTTTAGATCAAATAAACTTGAATTTCTCTCTAGATAGAGGTTTAGTGAAAATGTCCATCAAATGATTTTTCGTGTTCACATGCGTGATATAAATATCCTTCTCGGCAATGTGATCACAAAGAAAGTGGTGGCGAACGTCTATATGTTTAGCTCTACTATGCAATATAGGATTGTAAGAAAGATTAATTACACTAGTATTATCACAATAGATAGGAGAAGCATAAAAATGTATGTTAAAGTCTTAGAGAATTTGCTTCATCCATAGGACCTGGGCACAACAACTCCCGACTGCAATGTATTCAGCCTCAGTAGTTGATAATGCCACGATGCTCTATTTCTTGGAAAACCAAGACACCAAGCATGGTCCTAGAAGGAAGCAAGTGCCACTTGTGCACTTTCTGTCAACCAAACAACCTGCATAATCCACATCACTATATGCCACAAGAGTAAAGTCCCTTGACTTGGGATACCATAGTCCAAAATTTTGAGTTTTGACTAAGTACCTCAAAATCCTCTTAACAACATTAAGATGTGATTTCCTAGGGCTAGATTGAAAGCGAGCACACAAGCCAACACTAAACATAATATCAGGTCTAGATCCAATTAAATAAAGTAAGCTTCCAATCATACCTATATAGAGCTTCTCATCTACCTTCTCACCTTCTTCATCTCTATCAAGTTTTGCGGCATTGGACATGGGTGTATCCATTGGCTTCATGTTCTCCATCCCAAAGCATTTGAGTAGTTCATGTGTGTACGTGCCTTGGTTGATGAAGTTTCCTTCTTTTGTTTGCTTGATTTGGAAGTCGAGGAAGAAAGTCAACTCACCCATCACGCTAATCTTGAATTCACTCTGCATAAGAGAACTAAACTTCTTGCAAAGATCAAGACCATCCCCACTAAAAATGATATCATCAACATAAATTTGAATGATAAGAAAATTGCTAGAAGTGTGTTTTAGGAATAAAGTAGAATCAACTTTACCCATGACATACCCATTATCTAACAAAAAGTTCTTTAATTTCTCATACCAAGCTCGAGATTCTTGTTTGAGTCCATAGAGAGCTTTTTGCAACAAATAAACATGAATGGGTAACTTGACATTTTCAAAGCTCGGAGGTTGAGCAAAAAATACTTCCTCCTCGATTGTACCATTCAAAAATGCACTTTTAACATCCATTTGATATAACAAGAAATTTTTGTAACTAGCAAAAGCAAGTAGCATTCTAATAGATTCAATCTAGCAACAAAAGCATAAGTTTCATCAAAGTCAATACCTTCTTGTTGATTGTAACCTTGTGCTACTAACCTTGCCTTGTTCCTTACCACTTTTCCTTGCTCATTCAGATTGTTGCAATAGACCCACTTGGTGACAATGATTTTTTGATCACTTGGTCTTGACACTAGAGTCCACACACAATTCTTCTTTAATTGCTCCAATTACTCTTGCATGGATAGGAACCACTCGTCATCACCAAGAGCTTCTTTGATGTTCTCTAGCTCCAACTGTGAGATGAAGGCGCTTCCTGCTTGTTCCTTGTTGTAGGCAGCTCATGTCTTCACTCTCTCAAATGGGTTGCCAATGATCAGCTCTTTGGGATGATTCTTTGCAAAGCGGGGAGTGGGATCCTTCTTTTCTTCATCTTCAGCTTCTATCACCTGCTTACCATTGTTGTTGATGTTGAAGTCTCTTAAGATAGGAATCAAGTCATCTGCAACATCATTATCAACAACATGCTTACCAACAACAGGGTTAGTCTCAATAAACTTAACATTAATAGATTCTTCAATTTTAGACAATTCAATATTGAATACTCTATAAGCCCCTCTTGTAGTGCTATAGCCTAGGAAGAAAGCCTTATAAGATTTTGGATCAAACTTGTCGAGAGAATCCTTCGTGTTTAAAACAAAACAAGGACATATGAAGACATGAAAGAAAAAATGGAGGCTTTCTACCATGCCACAGCTCATAGGGGGTTTTCTTCAAAGAAGGGTGTGTAAAAACCCGATTCTGCACAAAACAAACGGTGCTAACGGCTTCGGCCCAAAACTTCTTAGGAATGTCATATTCAAGAAGCATTGTCCTTGCCATCTCTTTAAGTGACCTGTTCTTCCTCTCTACTACCCCATTTTGTTGAGGCATATGAGGAGAAAAGAAGTTGTGCGAGTAACCCGATTTTTCACAAAAACACTCAAAAAGATCATTTTCAAATTCTCCCCCATGGTCACTGCTGATAGAAACAATCCAGCAAGAAGCTTCATTTTCAACCCATTTGCAAAAGCTCGAGAAAACATCAAGAGTATCACTTTTCGAAATGAGAAAAAAGGTCCAAGTATATCGAGAAAAATTATCAACAATAACAAGACAATACTTGGAACCACGAAGTGTTTGCGTTCTCATTGGTCTGAATAGATCAATATGAAGAAGATCAAGAGCTCTTTTGGTACTCATGACTCCTATCGATTTGAAGGAGGATTTGGTTTGTTTGCCTTGTGTACAAGGTTGGCATTCCTCATCCTTTTCAAAATCCAATTTGGGAAATCCTCGAACCAAATCCTTTTTGCTCAACTTCTTCATTTGATGCATATTCACATGACCCAATCGACGATGCCAAAGAGAGATATCATTTTTATCCACAACCAAGCATCTATCAAGTACGGGCTTAAGAGCATAAAAAATAATAACATAAATATTTCCATTTCTAGTTCCCTTATATATAACATTGTAAGAGAGGTAATCTAGAAGCAAACATTCTAAAGATGTAAAAAACACAAGATATCCAATATCACATAGTTGGCTTACACCAATCAAGTAGTGATGTAGGCCATCAATAAGCAACACATTTTTAATATAGAGCTCATTGCCCACATCACCCTCACCTATGACCTTACCCTTCTTGTTGTCCCCGAAGGTCACCGATCCTCCTTTCTTTTTCATGAATTTGTTGAAATGGCTTATTTCACTCTCCATGTGCTTAGAGCAGCCACTATCAACAATCTATCTCTTTTTGACCTACAAGAAAGAAGGATGTCGGAACCCAACTCAAACTTTTGGGTCCAGGGTTAGCTAGGGGACCCATTTCATCTTTGGGTTGGTCCCCTTTGGCTTGTAAGGATAGTAGGTAGAGTATTGATCATCACATTTGCAATAAACACATACCATAGGGTTCTTAGAGCTGGAAGTCACTCCATGGATGATAGGAGGTTCCACACTCTTCTTTTTATCCTTACCTTTGTTCTTGCTCTTACCTTTGGGAGCAGTCCCATCATATCCCAAACCACTAGTACTAATTTGTTTGGTAGAGTGTTCTAGGACTGCATTAAGGGATTTCTTTCCCGAAAGAAACTTTTGAAAAGAAGCTCTTAACTTAGCATTATCATCACTAAGGTTAATAACAATAGAAGATAGACTAGCAAGATCATCTCTAGCATGTAAAAGGTCGGCCTCTAAACAGAGGGCTCTAGTAAGATAAGAATCACACTCAAGAGTAGTACTAGCTACCACATTACTTGGCAAGATAGGTCTAGAAGATAAATCATTTACTTGAGCAAACAACTTTGCATTTTCAGATTTAAGCAAAACAATTTCTCTTTGATAAGCATAAACTTCATTCCTCCTAGCATCATCAATGAGTTTAAGTTTTACATTTTCAATTTTAAGAACATCAAGCTCATCTAGGCACTTTTGGTTTTCTATCTTAAGATTTTCAATATTTTTAAGATATATACCATTCTCAACCTCTACTCCATTGTATTGAAGCTCAAGGTCAAGAAATTTCCTTTGCAAGGAATCTATGCTATCAAGATGCAAATTTTCATTTTGATCAAGAATTTCAATTTTAGTATAAAGATCATCAATAATCTTACCTAGTCTTTTCTTTTTAGATTTGCATTGAGTAAAAGATGACTGGAAAGCATTAAGCATATCAATAATAGTTTCCTTAGACAACTCATGCAAATTGACTTCACTTACCTCACTTACCTGACCTACATCTTCACTTGTAGAGGCCATAGAGCAAGGTGGCATTCTCCATCTTCAGAGCTTGAAGAACTTGAGGAAGACTCCTCCCAAGCTGCATGAGTTGTATCTTTGCTTCTTCTTTCTTTCTTCTCCTTTCTCTTGTACTTGCCTTCTCTCTTTTACTCCTTGTCCTTCTTGTGGCCGCTCTTGAGATGGCTCTTCTTGGCCATGGGGTAGTCACTCTTGTAATGGCCTTTTTGCCCACATTCATAACATCTAGGAGTTGATGAAGAAGGCTTCCCCTTGAAGTGCTTTCCCTTAGAGTAGTTTGCTTCATGCTCATTTGGGCCTTCATCTTCACTTGAGGAGGGAGTAGGAGACTTGAGTGCAAGTTGTTGCTGCCGAACCATTTCTTCAATTTGAGCTTTGAAGGCTGTGTCCTTGATCTTCTTGGACTCCTTCTCTTCTCCCTTTTCTTCTTCTTCTTACTTATCAAGCCTAGGTTCATGGGCTTGAAGGTTACCAACCAGCTCCTCAGTTGACAACTCACTTAGCTTGTACACCTCTTCAATGGATGTAACTTTGGGATCCCATCTCTTAGGAAGAGATCTCAAGATCTTGGAGTTGATAGTGCCTTTGTCCATTACACTCCCAAGGGTTGCCAATACATTGATGATCACATTGAGCCTAGTATACATGTCATCCACTCTCTCATTCTTACCCATCTTGAAGTTCTCAAGTAGCCCACCAAGCATGTAGATCTTAGCTTCCTTTACTTGCTTCGTACCTTTGTAGGTGACATATAGCTTGTTCCAAATTTCATGTGCGGTGTCCCAAGAAGATATCTGGTTGAACTTGGATGGGGTGAGGGCTGCGTAGATGATGCTCACTGCCTTTGCATTGAGTTGAGCTTGCTTCATTTGTGCTTCAGTCCATGTGGAGATTTACCCCTTTGGATCTTCATACTTGAGGTGCACCACCTTCCACATCTCATAGCTCACACCTTGGAGGTAGAACTGCATTCTTCTCTTCCAATAGAGGAAGTTGGTGTCGTCGAAGACCAGAGGTCACATGGAGAAGCTCCCTTCCAAGTTGAGGGATCCAAGTGTCGAATCGCCCATCTTCTCCTACTTGTAGAAGTATCTTGGAGAAGACCTGCTCTGATACTACTTGTAGGATCAAGGGCTCTAGGGGGGGTAAATAGAGCTTCATGATTCTCACAAAAAAAATTAGACCACCAAATTATATAAGTGCAGAAACTTAATCAAACAACAAATTTGATGTCTTAGCTAGCAAGCAAAGCAAGGATGAGAGAAAAGGAAGAGCAAGCACTTGGACAGATGGTTTAGAGTGGTTCCACATCCTAACTAGGAGCAGTATTAGTCCACTACCTAGAGGTTGTTAATCTTTAGGATTTGCAATCTTGGTACTCTTATATTCCATTATAAGATTACAAGATACAACAACCACACAACCAAGGGCTTAATACCTCAAGTAAAGATCTTCAACCTATAGAAGGAGCTTACCCACTTGAACCATGGAGTCTTCATCCATCAACATGGACTTACCCACTCCTTCTTCAAGTCTTCATCCTTTAAGGGATTACCTATCTTTCTTGAGCGCTTGCCTTGACTATCTCCTTCACTTGGAGATCTGGATCACCTTGCCTTCTTCAACCTTGAAGAACAACAACTCCCTTCTCCTTCACTCGGAGAAGATCTTCAACCTTTTCTTTGATAGGAAAGAGGGTAGGAAGATGGTGGAGGAGAGCTTTACATCAATACATGGATCAACTCTTTTACAAAGGAACCTATCTCACTCATACTCATGAATTTGACTTGAAAGTAGAGAGAGAAAGGGGCACAAAGGGTTAGAACACTCTCAACTAGGCTAGGAGCAAGCATGTAGTGAATGAGCAACCTTGGAATGAACTCTAAGAGGTCCTATTTATAGCCGAGGTGCCCCTTTTAAGTTGTGGGACACTTAGATACGAAAATAGCCATTTTTTGCTCAAAGCAACGACTCTATTTTCACTCAAAACACACACCAATAGTCACATCACTTTTTCTACAAAATTATGTACAGTGCAATCGGTCGAGTTTCAATAAAGGTAACTCGACTGATAAAGTAAAAGACAAAGCCGATATTCAAATCATTGGTCGAGTTTGTCCTGAGGAAACTCGACCAACCAATGAAGATCAATTTGGTCAGGTACTCGATCATTCGAGTTCTATGAAACCACAACTCGACCGATGCTATCTTCAGAAACTTGATCTAGGAGGATCGGTCAAGTTTGCAACTTGATCGATTGACTGTCTGTGGTCAATTTTCTAAAGTGCATCTAAAGTGATTAAAACTTGGTGTTTAGTTCCCCAATCAATTTTCTCAACTAAGTTACAAATCAATTCATCATTACAACTGTTTACACAAATGTTCTAAGGTCATTTACATAGAATTACAAAATTGCACACTTGTAGCTATTTTGACTTGAACTTGAGCCAATCTAGGGCTTTTGATTTAAGATCCTTTTCATGTACCTAATACCTGAAATCAATCTTTAATACACATATTAGATACATATGAATGGAATGGTTACGTCATTATCAAAATACGGACAATGTATAACCTCTAGGTTAACATTATTCAGCCCTGGGGCACATCCTTAGTGCCCAAAAACAAAGCCACTGTGTTATCTCACCTCAACGTTTAGGAGGACCACCAATATAATTTTTTCTTCAACATGTACTGCTATGCAAGTATGCGATGCATATTCACCATCTCCTAGAACTTAAGAGGACCAATACTCATCACTTGATAAATATACCATACCTTGAAATGTCCTTCCATACTCAAGGTTAGGTTGGCCTCATCCAAGCATTGATACAACTCACTCAAGATCAAAGGTACAACATTCTCATTATGCCAAATTTCTTCCATGATGCCTACTATGGACACTAACACCTGAAAAACTATCTCTCTAAAGAATAGTTATGTTAGAAGGGTCAAGGTATAAGTTTATATCTGAGCATATATGGGGACCGTGCACAAAATAGACCAACATTCTTAGTGGTCCAACTTGATGTCTTTAGGAAAATAAACCGATGGTCATAAAGATTCATATGGCTTATCTTGTCCATTTCCTTTAGATCGGAAATCAAAACAACGCTCAAAAAGTGGCATTCTAATTGAGAGGATCCCAGAAGTGGGAAATAGCTAAAACCATCTTCTTAGAAATAGGAACATACATGAGATGGCAAAGATACCGAGTCATGCTAAAATAAACTAGATTTACCTCCTTCATCTCAGATATATCTGTGATCAATATCCACAACAATGGAAGATTCATCATAAGACTCCTCTATTGGGGAAATTCAAGTACCACTTATAGCTCCATGAAGAATATTTGTTTTAAAAACTCTCAAAGAGAAAAGGGATGTAAAACAATCCAGAATAACATGCTAATTTATAGATATACCAAGTCAACATAATCCTTCCAGACATACTTCCTGAGAAACTCAGAGTCCTAGTATCATCTTCCAACATAAAGCTCTATCACTCCATGCATTCGATATCTAGAAACAAAGCATTATGTGAGCCCTAGTGTAGGGCTTCGAGGCTTGTTGTTGTCCAGATCTAAAACGCTCTCCATCACAAGAAGCCAACTACAAAAAAGGATTTCTATATCCACTAAACATGATTTGTCCTCTATAAATCAAATTATAGACTTTAAATAAGTTTATTTTACTACATAAATCATGGTGAAAATGGCACTGATACATGATTTTCTTATAGGAAAATGGAACACATAAACATCAAATGCTAAAAATGAAAGTACAAAGAATTAAATGATAGTACAACTACTTCTTTATCTTATTCTTTAACCATCATATTAGGTTCTTGGATAACGTCCATAGATCAAAAGAAGACCCTGAATATTGGCAAAGCTCTCTTCTCACATTTGAATGCATTACATTGGTGTACCACCACCGACTAGAAGACTATCCACAAACTTACTCCTCAACGCTTGAAGAAGTTTCACTCTAATGAGATGGTTTTGCCTCAACAATGGAAGAATACGACTCCATGGTGACCACACAATCTGTGGATCCGCAATGAAGACATGATCCTCCATGGGGAAGTCACCCACAATTATGTTACAACCATAATGGCCTTAAGTTCATGTGTATCACTAACTCATTGATATCCTACCAAGATGGTTGATTTGAAGAAAAACATGGCTTTACTTGCTCCAAAGAAACCTTGTAGTGGAACGAGGTCCACCCAAAATTTCACTCACTGAATAACAATCGAAACTATGCTCCAATGGTCAAGATGTGTCTTGAAGCTTCACGTGAAAGTCACAATAAGGTCACAAAATTTGGATAGTCAACAAAGAGAAGATCCTGATTATGCCATGGAAAATACAAGAAAGAGGAGGATTAAAAAAAGCACAAAAATAGAATCATATGGTGTCAAAAGGGCAACACTTACCTATCAAACAAACATCCTCTCTAGATCCTCTCTCTAGTAATTATAACAAGACCTACTATTATTCCCATACAAAGAATGGCACACACAAAGAGGATAATAAAAATGATCCCATGGACCACTCTATGTTCACGGTCTACTGAGATGCAAGTGATCATACCCAAAATATAAAAAGTTAAGATCAATGAATTCAATCACAAAGCATAAATGCATTGTGCATAAATTATGACAAAAAGCTAGAAAAATTACCTCTAGCTGGACAACAAAGCCCCCACTCGTCAGAGGATAAATGCACATGTTTATAGTGAAGTCCCCAACTATGCATCTCCTCATCCGCGTCAGCAAGTAGAAATACACGCCTCCATTCCAATCAAACAAAGAAATGTCATCCAAGTCTATCAAAAGGAGAACCATCCCTTTTCACCTCTATTCCCAACATTGTTGGTGAATAGCCAACCAAAAACTGGGAAGAAAAGAAAAACTAATACACACCAATCGACAAATTGAGGGTCATGCACACCCTCACTTCCCCCTTTTGAAAGAAGATCTAGCATAATAAAGTGTATATGACATCATAAGCCATTCCATCATCAAATAGGTCAACTCCAGAATATGATGAAGACATACATATCTTTTAGACAATCTATTTGGAAACCAACTCATTGCTATACCTCCAAATATAACCCAATTATACCAACAAACTTAGTTGGGATGATGGTTAATTCACCGTACACAAAGTGAAAAAGTAGTCTCCAAAGGAAAGCACTCAATCATAGGGATGCCCTACTACCTATCTATGATCCCACATATAAAAAAATCATCAAACCAATTCGGGTATGCAGGAGCCAACTCATTGGGTACTAAAAGCATATATGAAAACCACATTTCTTCCCAATAAGATTGCAAGAAAATATAATAGATTCCAATTTCCTAAAGCAAAAATAAAACATCAAATCTATTGTCATAGAAATCAAAGATTAATACATAATGGGAAATCAAAGAAACAAAAAGGGAGAACAACTTCAAGTTATAACTCATCACCCACTAAATATCCTCGATGGTGGAAGTTCACATACAACAAGCTCGACAACATCACAACGTCCAAAGTAGGGAAATTCTCTTTATGAATACTCTACGCAACTGCATGACGGCTTCCCATAGAAAATTAAAATTAGAAATTTACTAGTGTGATGGAAATACAATAACCAATCAAGATTTAGGGATCACTTGGGAAATGTCTAATCTTACATGCCCTCAACAAAAACATTTTGCTCGTCAACATTGTGGTCCTTTTAAAGGACACCAACTAATTCCAACTGTGATAATTATGATGGCCATCTATTATTACCCAAAGAAAGGTTTAATGATATAATCTTTGTCATGCAAGTTGAATAAGAGCAATCGACCACCAAATGCTCACACAAACGACAACAATCATAAAAATGGACTTGCAAATCTGAATGCAAGCTCATTCATCTTCAACCTTCATAACACAAAGAATGCTAGGAAGTAAAAAATTGGAAGTCACTACAGAAGGCTGAAACCAACTAATCAAGGATAAAAAAAGGAATATACCTTCACAAAATCATAAGAAGACTAAAAAGAAATGGAAAACTATTGGAGACCACTTGATCTACAACCTCTTCACTAATAGGAGCATCTAGATGAGATATATCTGGATATTATCGAAAGAAAATCACACTCTGTCACTTCCACCTACTACAAAATGCCTCCTTCCACGAGCAAGGGTCTTCTTCATTGCCGATTGAGTTTTCTTAGTGTCGTCATTTTGAATTAGGAGATATACAAAGATGCCTAGAATCCACTCATTCTTTACTTTATAAGAAGTTTCTAAAAAAGTTGTAAATAGGTCCCTAGACTTTTAATAGAACTTACAAAAACCTTTAAAAAATCATAACTTCACAGAAATACAAAAATGCTAATAAATACTATTTTCTTTACAAAAGAGTGTAGATATTAAATATCATCTTGAATTATGAAAAATAGTCTATTACAAGGAAGATATAATCACTTGATATCCTGTGAGGTAGAATAATATCTCAAATCCTACATCCTATTCCATACTCCATGATTTGAATCATTTAATCTCAATTGGGTTCAACACACTAATCTATTCAAACACGACAGACAAAACATAATTAGAATCCACCCTCAACAACCTAATATGCAAATACCTATTCTTCTTAGACATCACCATACCTTCATTAGGGTCCTGGACCAATACATTAAATGAGATCACATCCTTCACACTTTAAAACCTATTGAATAAGAACCTCACACTTAAAAACCCTATATCTGGTAGGTACCCTCATTTGATCTTGGATCTAGGCCTTAAACTAAATTGTTTGCATGCATAAATACCTATTAAAAATAGACATGCGTATACATTTCTAAATCCCTATTCCAAAAATTGACACCTCATTAGCATGAATCCCTACCTAGATAGACAAACCATTTTCACCATTGCATCTCAAGCCATACCATGAGTAGGAAAAACATGTATTTTCATTTAGAATAAAGCCATAGCCTGAGTAGGCAACCTATTTTTCTCTTGTCATTCAAGACCCACCTTGAGTACATAAACATTGCATATAAATTCAACACCCATTCCCTACAATAAGTAGGAAAAGCAATGCATTTTCATTTCTGAATCCAAGCCCTACCCCAAGTAGGAAAACCATTTTCATCCAATCCCAACCATGAGTAGGAAACTCATTATATATTCAAACCTTCCCCAAGTAGTTACCTTTCTTCATTTGATGCCCTAACCAAAGTAGGCACTTAGCATTATAAAATCCCTATCCCGCATAGGCAACTTCAATATTTTACCATTTATGGTTACAACTCCATCTTTGAATTGGTTCAACCAAAAGTCTCTATGATTGACCTAACACACTGACAAATCTAGTTTCAAGATTTTAGAGAAATAATAATTTCAAAGATATTTCACCTTTAGAGTCATGATACAACAGAATATCCCTTTACGAGTATCTCCTCTTTGTCCTTTCATGACCAAAACTTGGGGTCAGATTTAGCTCAAGCTTTCAGTTCTCACTAATATATCAAACCTTGTCTTAAGAGGGGCAAACTACGAACAACCAATTTTTGTTCATTTAATCAATGATCGCAACTATATCATTTCTTTGTCTATTGATGGAATTCTATCCAATGTATTCCACATTTCCCCATTATTCCCACCTAATTTATTTAATCATTTGCAAAATGTCAAGGATTTTTGGATAGAAAATTTCCTTTCTCTAGATTTAAGTACAATCTGGCCTTCAATTGAGCATTTTACAAGTCTTTTTCCATTGATTATCTAATTGAAATACCCAGGAATAAAATATTATGTTCCAAATTTATTGGTAATCTAATTGTCTATTTCCACCCCTCTCCTTAAAATGAAACAACATTATTTTAATGGAGAGGATAATTAATTTAATTAAATCTTATTTGGAATTCTGGTTCAATCCTACCTTATTTACCTTTCTCTTGCCAAAGAAGAAGAAAAAGTAAGACTTCTCCCTCAATTTTTTTATCTCTCTTCATATCATCATTTTTTAATTGATTTTTTTTGCTCAAAGACACAATATTGTGGAAAAATTGAATTTCTATTCGGTGTACATTTAAATCTTCCAAAAAGTCAAAAAGTCAAATAAGGAAAAGCCCTTTTTCTTGCTCGAAGACACCTGACATAGTGTGAAATGGGATCAGTGGTGTTCCTGCAGTGGACCTATCTTTGGAACATAGAAATTATGATATGAAGGCAATTCCATGTAAAAAGTTTCATTCTTGATGTTGAACTGTATGACCCTAAAATTTAGGTATATATATTCCCATATCCAACATTAACATTCACGTGTTTTGACTTCTATGGACCCAGAGAGAAAACTACCACATCTTATTTAGACTTTACCAAAAGGAGAATCTTCTTATACAACAACAATCATGATACACCATGTGATTGTAGAAACGGTAAGGAGACAAAATGGGCCTCTAGATCTAGCTAGGTTGTTATACTTGTCCATCAATCTTCTAGATCTATATCCTAAAAATGGCTCATGTTATGACAACACACATTTATTTTTCTTTCTCACCAAGAAATACACCATTTCCTTGACTACAATTTTATAAATTTAACTAGATACTTCCATTCTTATCTAATCTTATATTGATTACAATTTCTCAACTAGATCTTCCTATGATTATCTAGTTATCATCTTCTAAATTCTTGCTTGATTACTTAAAATTTTATGTTTTTCTCATAATGAAAAAAATGTCCTCAATACATATTACCTAATCTATGCAACTTGATAAATTTAAGATCATTAATCACTCATCTAGACCTTGCTTAATCTAGCCAACTTTCCTTTGTAGTTTCTCTCTATCTTCCCACATCCTATTCCTCTAGCCCAAGATTAATATATATCATGGGAGATTGTGAGGATATTATGATGCCTTTATGATAGAAATTTTGTGGTCTAGTACACTCTAAATATTTACATGCCTTAATATTTTATCCTTTATTTTTTAACCAAACTAGATCAAATGCTTTCTTGAAGATTGAGAATTCAAATGTAACACCTTCCCTAGTTGTAATAGGATTTCTTTAGGGGTCTCATGGACACATTGACCTCATCTCATACTCCCTTTGGAGGAGTCATATGTGGCTTTATTTATTTTTACCACTATTCCAAATGTCATCCACAACTTCCCTTATTTTCCTTACAAAATAAGGTGGTGAGCACATATTCCTTACCTTTACTCTTTTTTTAGTTTTACAACCACTACATGATATAATCTCTTTTGCATATTTTCTTTATAGGTAAAACACCATAATTAATCAGGCCATGGTACCATTTACAAGGCTGGGATAACACATTCAAAACAAACTTCAAATATAAAAAACAAATCATTCTTGGAAGACATTGGATTGTTTTGATCATGGTGTTATGAGTTTGGAAGATCAGAAGGAAAATGATATCTTTTTGAGAAGATATATTGGTTATGTATGTGGTTGGGGATCATACAAGAGTTATAGTGCATGAGAGTAAATGAAATCTTGGATATGATTGGTCAGAGTGATGAGAGGAAGATTATCGATAAGTTTTTGTGAGATGAGATGAATTTGATAGAGAAAGAACAATATGTGAAAATAAATATATAAGTCTCCTATACTAGATTAACATCTTCATGGTTCATATATAATTGAATTCTTGATCATGTTTTGAACTCAATTGATTAAGTGAAATCTCTAACTTTTCTCAAAATGCACTATGTTTGCCCTATTATTGCAATCTCATCTACTTTGTGGACTAATATTTTAATTCATCATATTTGAATATGTAGTAAAACTTTGATTTTAAATTATATAAGTGAATTTTGTGTTTCATATCCATTATTCATTTGATACCTTTGGATGATCTTACAATAGGTTTGGAGGAGGTTTTGACCCTTGGTTCCTAACCTATCCTAGATGATTGAGGTTCAATGGTAAAACCTTGGTGGTCTATAGATAATATGAAAACCACCCTTGACAACTTGTTTGTTAGATGTCTTATGGGTGGATAGATATCAAGTCCGACTTGTAGATGTACCTTCGATAGGTTTAAGCATGGGGGGGGGGGTCAATAAGTGTGACATGTGTGCACTTCAATAGCATTGTTTTGTGAACACTGTGGTATTGCCTTTGGACCTTGGTAGGTCAAGGAATGAACCTTGAAATCTTCATATGTGATGATCGTCAATAGCCTCATGGTTGCGAGGGACTTGATGGTTTCACCCCTAGTACCTTAATGGTTCAAACCTATTTTACCCTCAATAACCATGTACAAGTGAGGCTATTATAGTCTTTTAACCCTTTTCTCTATATACTCTATAGCCTCGACCCTCTATACTTAGTTGGATTTAGGGGTACGTTCTGGAAATGAGTACAAGGATCTACAAACCCTCAACACCTTGACATGAAGGTTGACAGATTGGATGGAGTGCTTGCATGCACTTGCATATTGATGATTCAACTTTCCTTGGTTGTTTCACGCCTTTGCATCTTATATACAACCATATCACATATGGGATCTAAATTATACATTCTCTTTAATACTACTTTCACCCTCACCTTCTTCCTTGGGCTGATATCCATGTATCTCCATGGTGGAAACTTGCTCATCTAGCTAAAACACCTTCTTTTCCTTTTCTTTTGCTTGAGGTTTCCTAGACCTAGCTTTGAGGTGTCTTCTTGGAGCTTGAGTGTTTTTTTTGGACGTAGAAAGGAGGATTTCATCAATAGATATTGTGTTTGGACGTTTTCATCACCTTATAAGGTGAGTGAGATAACTATTGATGTATTCTTGCCTATATTCACATGTAAACCTTAATAAAGGTATATAAATGAAGTTTTTATGGATTGTTTTTCTATAAAATGGAATTATTATGAATTTTTATATACCCCTACTTTCTAATGGTAATGCATAGTGCGTCAGTTGCCCTCTTGTTTGCATGAGGAATCAATTTTAAAAGTAAACGCTTTGATACTCTGAAATGCTCTTTTTATGGTATTTTGATACCATGTTGAAAACAAAATATGCAACTATTACTACTATTTGCACTTGTCTCTAATGTGTGATTAGGATGATTTATAAACTTTTATGCTGATGGTGTTTTGTTGGGCTTCATTTGATGTTAAATAATAGTTCACTATTCTTAAAAGTGACCTTTTTAGGCCAAATCTTATTATAGGTGTAACTTTCTAGTACTTGCGAATTTGAATATGGAATTTTTGTTTCTCTATTTCTATGAGAGTAGAAATGCATAATATTAGACCACTACGTTGGTTTAGCCTTGATATGGCCTTATCTTGTGATCTGGGTCTTGATGTTCCCTTAGTTGATGAATTGGGCCTTGATATGGACTAATATTTTTAGTTGTACCTCGAAGGGTACTTTTGAAATACATCTTGCAAAGTTTAATATCTTCTAAAGTTGTTATACTTGTTTAATATCATAGCTACATCTCTAAGCCTAGTTTGTAAATTGATTGATCCATTGATACATGAGAAATTGACCTAAAAAGTCAAGTGTAACTTGCATCTTGTAGTGCCCTGAGATCGTAGGAACTATCTTAATATTTAGAATTAGGCATAGGAAATGGGTTTCCTTGTGACATTTTCTATATACCCACATATATTCATAATATATGACTTCGAGTTTCTTTTCAGATCACAAAATGTCACAAGGAAACCCATTTCCTATAAAATATTATAGAAAAAAAGCAAAAATTTTATTATGTGTTTCTCATATCTCTTAGTCAACAATGTTGGTTACCAAATTTGATGTTTTGTTTTGAGTAATGTCACACTTGTGTAGAGGGTGGTCACAAAATATATTATGTTGCCATAAAACAAGGAAATAAAGAAGTGAGGGAGACAACTTGAGAGCACATTATTCCACCAGACAACCTAAGTCAGAGAAATAAAAGGAAGGTGCACAAGGTAGAGGAGAAGCATGGAAAAAATGCCATTGAGTTAATATCTAAAAATATAGATAAAAGAAAAGTTTTGATTTATATGAATTTTGATCATAGTTTAAATTTTTGGAATTTTATTTCCTCATTTGGTTTAAGTGTCAATGACGTTTAATTCAATTCAATATTTATCCAATTAACACATTCCAATTTAGTGAGAAGGAATACATTACTATTTTCAATTATTAATTTAGTTTATTCTCTTTCTAATGTATGTTAATTTGTGGGTGGTTAAGTGACTTGAAAATCTAGGATTTAAAGTAAGGGGGACGAATATTAGAAAGAAATGCTAATAAGAAAGAAATGCTATTCTTTGGATTGGGAATTTGGGATTTACATCAAAGTAGAAGACAAGTGGGCAATAAGTTGTGTTGGTAGTCCTTTCTTGATTCCAAATAAGATCAATTATATAAGAGAAGTAGAAAAGAATCATAACATCCCAGAATTTGAGGCCTCAGATGAAATGATCTTAAAAGGAATGATTGAACTACTCATATCACCAAGGTGCACCTCCTTTACTAGGAACCCATCACTAAATAACTTTGTGGCTTAAGCATGCTCAACCTAGAGTAGTACTAGGATGGGTGACTAGTCGAGAAGTTTATCATGTATAATGTCCCCAGATTCTGCCATCTCGAGACTTAGAAGGCCCGAGAGGACAAATACGGAAACTGTTGACTCAAGGTCAATTAGGTCAATGTTGACTCACGTCTAAATTGACTAAACATGTGTTTTGATGATGACTAACCATTCCACATATTGGTGTCTAATGCTTCTACTTGAGTGATTTTAGATTAGGTATAGATACACTCCAAATGCCCTAACTTGCGCATATCCAATTGGAGAAAAGACAAGTCAAAGTCAATACAAGTGCACATTTTTGTAATATGATGTAAATCCATTAGAATCATGTTGTAAATCACTTGTAATGATTGTATGACTTGTAATTAAGCTTAGAAAAAATCATGAGCACTTAGATCGAATGTTTAAGCACTCAAAAGCCATTTTCCAAAATTCACATTAGACTATTCATCGATTGAGTTCTGTGAGTCGCAAACTCGACGGATCCTAATTGGATCTTGAAAATGACTTTTGATCGGTCGAGTTTACACTTCCCAGAACTCGACCGATGGAGTACCTGACCAATTTGATTTTCATTGGTCGGTCAAGTTTCCCAGGACAAACTCGACCGATTGTCTGAATATCAGCTTTGTCTTTTACTCTATCAGTCGATTTACCCATATAGAAACTCGATTGATTGCACCATATGGAAAAGTGCAGAAAAGTGCTTCTAGCCGTTGTGGAGTTGCAACAAGTGAAAATATATCTGTTTCCAGCCACAAAATGACTAGTTTTCATTCTCAAGTGTTCCTAAAGGCTAAGAGGCATCCCCAACTATAAATAGGACCCCTTTGGCTTCATTCTAAGGTTGAGCATTCAATGCAAAACTCTATGTGAGGTTCCTATTCCATAGTTGAGTGCTTCCTACAACCTCCACTCTCTCTCTAAGCTTAATCACTTACTACATTCATTAGAGTGAGTAGGAAATCTATAAGAGAGCTAGTCCTACATGTATATCTCGTGAGGCTCTCACTTCCACCACCTCCCTATCTCTCATTTCAACCATGAAGATGAAGGTTCTCTCTCTTGCCTAAGAGAGGTGAAGAAGAACAAGGGAAGGTATCCCTTGGTGAAGATCAAGGCTGAAGACTTGGAGCAAGAGTGGGTAAGCCCTTGGTGAAGGTAGAAGACTCCTTGCTCAAGTGGGTAAGTCCTTGGTGGAAGCTTCTCCGAGTGAAGGTGAAGTCAAAGGCGGAAGATCCAAGAAGAGTGGACAATTCCTGCAAGGCTGAAGACTTGTGCAAGAGTAGGTAAGTCCTTGGAAGAAGGCGGAAGACTCCTTGCAAAGTGGGTAAGTCCTTGGTAAGGTTGAAGACTCTTTGTATTGGATAGGTGAGTCCTTTGGTGGTCATGCATTGTATCTCTTATATATGAATATAATGAAGGTGCAAGGTTAAGAAATCCTAGAGGTTGACCTCTCTAGGTAGTGGGCTGACTCA
Source organism: Alisma plantago-aquatica (assembly GCA_963693085.1). NCBI lineage: Eukaryota > Viridiplantae > Streptophyta > Magnoliopsida > Alismatales > Alismataceae > Alisma > Alisma plantago-aquatica. The sequence continues at coordinate 453,504,398 of OY856413.1, read as the reverse complement.
CTTCTAGTTTGAAGTGTGGAACCACTCTAAAACAACTTGTCAATTGGTGTATGTTCAATCTCTCTCTCCTTTTCTATGCATGTTTTATTTGCACACAAATTTCCTATTTAGCAACCTTATCTTGTGATATATCTTGAAGGTCTAATGAATTTTGTTTAAGTGCATTCAACTCTATTCACCCCCCCCCTCTAGAGCATCTAATCACCCATCTAGGATCCAAAAGAAACGTTAACTAATTTCTTTAGAGAGTGACGCGGAAGCAAAATACACATATATAAACATTTGACCATAGGCATATGTCGTAACATTCCTCAACAATCAACATGTACATTTATTACAACATGAATTATTACAAATTACAATTACTTATTGAAAGAAGAATTTTACATGTCTGAACATGTATGCTAGTCATGATCCTAGACAATAGGTAAACATGTACAACTTCTCACACACATCTTTTCTCCCATGCTAGCTCTAAACCTAGAAAATACATGAAACAGGCGAATCAACAAAAGGTGTGTACGTGGGTGAAATACTTGTATAGTAACTTTCATAATGAATGATTTGAAGAAAGAAAGTAAAAGAAAATATTATTTAATGAGATAACTAGGTAAGCACATATTTTAGCAGTCTTTTGATGCTATTGTACTACGAAGTGGTGTCGTAGTTCTCATTTCTTCACCCCTTGGGCTATGAGGATCCCCGCCCCTTGGGCTATGGGGTTATGCTGACCTTATATTTAGAGAGAGAGAGGGAGAGAGACAGAATGTAAAAACTTAGTAGCTACAATCCATCCATATTATCTTTTATGTTCTTTTATGTTTGGCAAATTATATACTACTAATATGCATCTAAGAATTTATATGCAAATACAAGCATCCAAAGTACATCATATCATTATGCATTCATGAAAACTAGTCTTATACTTAATAAAACCTATGTATTTGAGTTTAAAGGTTCCTATTTATATTATGGACCATCTACATCTCTGGTCATCACCTGATTAATAGCAATTAATCATCATCAATATAAGGTTCATCTAATGATATTTAGGTCCAAAAATTAGGGTTTTGGCCAAACCTAGATTCAAACTGGACTAAACTTGTCTCTGATATTTTTCTACTGATCTTTGTGTTATAAGTTAGTTCTGGTTCAATTTTCACAATTTTCTGATGCTTTGTCTATTTTCTAAAGTTAATATGAGGCTAAAAGCATATAATTATGCATTAATGAGAAAATTATATATGAACCAATAATATTAGGATTTGAGTCTTTATATTGTCTCTAATTGATAGTAGGATTTGATAGGATTTTGTTGATATTTTATATTGCTCATATATCATTTGTTCCATTTGACATTATTCTAAAAGGAAACATTGCATCTAAATCAAAAACCTTAAAGACTAATCATCAAAATGTTGATCTAAAGGTTTCATAGTGAAGAGGGTATTTTTTTGAGTCTATTGGTATTTTTTGTGGATTTATTGGCTAAGGAAATTATTTTTAATTGTATTTCTAATGTCTGGTCTAATTATGAGAAAATTAGAAGGAAATTACCTTCTGGGCCAACCACGCTATGCCACGTGGTTGCTTATGCATCATTCTCTCTCTACTGTCATGTGAATGCAAACCCAACTGACACCCTCTTACATTCTCTTTTTTTAGATAATGATCGTAGCATATATTAAAAAGGAAAAAGCAAGCGAAACCTGCTTTGTAAATGGGGACAATACTTAAGTTTGATTAAGCAGGAAAGATACTGAAATGAGAAAGTTCATGGGGGAGGCACCCCTTAACAAGACTCATTGACAATAAGCAATATGTACTAGGAATAGAGCATCAAAACTTCAAAGGAGTTGTTCGGAGCCAGATGAAAAACATCATCACTACTGTTGAAGCAGCAAACTAACACCAGTTTCATCATCTACCATCGTCTTCAAGTCACATAGAAAATGGGCCTCCGATTCACCATCATCAGAATCCTCAGTCCCCTCCTGGTCCTGCTTGCCTACACATGGTGAGAATATGAAGGTATGCACTAATATGTGAGATGATGATATGCTTCAGTCTCGACACGTTGTTGAAGTATATGTTGTTTCTCTCAAGCCAAAGGTTCCAACTAATGGTGACGAAGAGATCATCACCACTAAATGAAGTGAAGGGCATGTTAGGAGAGAGTTACAAAGGAAATGTTGTTGATGAGAGATCAAGCTGGAAATCTCGAATAAAATGTGAGATGATTCTGAGTGAGAATTTGCAGTTGAAGAAAATGTGGTCCACCGATTCTGTGTTGTTGTGGCATATAGAGCATCTAGAGGGGCCGTTGAAGCCTCTCTTAATGAGGTTTTGTTCAGTGAGAATCTTGTTGTGTAGAAGTAGCCAAAGAATGATTTTATGTTTTTGTTGCCACTTTTGCTTCCATATTTTTGAAGTGGGGGGGGGACAGACCTCTGTAAGACAGGTAAGTGTAAGATTTCTTCACAGAGTATGTGTTTCCCCATTTCCAGGTAATATGAGTTGATGAATTTTGTTCAAGTGTCTGGATCAGGGTGGAGAGACACTCTAGGTTGAGATGTATGAGTATACATCTTTTGAGCGCATTTGATCTGTTACTGGTCAGTTGATTAAGTGCTTTGGCGGTGTTGATCTTAGTGAGTTTGTTAGGTATGGACCAATTTGTGTGCAGGTTATAGATAGTGTTATTCTTTAACCATGGGTTGTGCCAAAAGGAGATTTTAGATGGGAGTGTGGGGGGTGTTAATGATCTGGGTTATTTTTTGGATGTTCTTATTGATGTATTTCCAGAGAGGTGAGGCAAACTTTTTGGGCACTTTGTGCTAGGGAGGGAATTTTTGGTAATATTTGAAATTTATGAGACTGGTCCAGATTTTCCTCTTATTTTTGGCCAGGTTGTTGATGATTTTGGTGATAAGACAAAACGTGTGGGTGTCTGTGTTAAGAATGCCCCAACCACCTTGGTCAATTGGAGCAGCAATAGTGTCCCAATTAACAAGATGGTAGTGACTTCCAGAGTTGGTGGAAGGAATATGGTTGTTCCAGAAGAATTTTCTATGAGTTTTATCGATGAGCTTTCTGGTCTTGGTAGGGAGGGGGATACAACTAAGACAGTTAGTGGTGATGGGTGTGATGACACTATTTAGGAGAGTAAGTCATACAGCGAGGTTGAGGAAGTTATTTGTCCAAGATGAGAGTTTTCTATTGATCCTGTCAAGGATGGGTTTCCATGTAACATTTGTGATGTTGTGGGGGTGATGGGGAGTCCTAGGTATTGTATGAGGAAATATTCGACCTTGCATCTAAGGAGTTCCCTAAATCTGGCCAACTCTGAGAGGTCAATGTAAACTCCTAAGATGGACGACTTATGGAGATTTATTTTGAGTTCAGAGATGTAGGAGAAGATTCCTATTATTCTGATGGTGTTGAGGATAGAGGAGTCCTCTAGAGAGGTGAGGATGATGGTATCATCTGTGAATTGTATAATGTTCTCTTTGCATTCCAAAGGTGAGTGTATCAGTCCATTATCTTTGCCCAGTTGTATCATGCGGGAGAGAATGGTAGTGACTATGATGAACAGATATGGAGAGAGCGGATCCCCTTGTCTAAGGCCATTTGTGTTTCTGAAATATCCAAATGGTACACCATTTATGATAGTGGAGAAATAATTTGTGGAGATGCAAGCATGAATCCAGTTGACCCATTTATCAGGAAAGCTGACGTGTATTTTACTACGCGCTTAAACGCAAGTATATGCGTCGAGTAATATAGGCCTTTGTGAGGCCCGAGTCGAACTCAGGGACACGTGAATTATTGGAGACCTCTACTAACTAATCGCAATCAGCTAGGCCGAATAACAAAGTAAGGTTTGTTGTCGAAATTAAAAGAAAATAAAATGAAACAATGAAAACAATTGATTAAAGGTTAATTTAATCAATTCAAAAGGATATCTTTAGGATTGCGGTTTCGCCGCGGATCAACATTGTATTAGATTTTATATAATTCCTCACTCTTCTCTCTCTATCCGGGTAGTGGCCTGAAAACAGAATTACCCACTGTCGTGGTGTAACTCACTACTTAGGTTTAGGTTGATTCCACCGTCGTAGTAATCATTCCCCTAAACTAAGCGCATTATAAACGATCTCTCAGTTCCCACCATTAATTTTACAACTCCTTTGTCAATGGTTTTATTGATTAATGTAGGTTTCGTCTCTTTTCAACCGTTAATCCTTCTGTCGAAGTGATTAAGGGAATTAAGCTATTATTATGGTGATCAAGCATAACAATATATATGGAGAAAACGAATCTATACCACGGATTTGAGAGAGAAAATATGAATTATCAATATAAAATTGTCATACAATGCATTCCCGGGCTACTCCAGGTCCTAAAGATGGAGGGTTTTAGCCTCTCATGTTCATCTCGCACGAATACATGGTAGAAATAGGGGAATTCATAAGAAAAACGTGAAACAAGTGGGAAAACCCCTGAACGGAGAAGAACCGGTAGATCCTTGGCGTAGAATACGAGCTTCCCCGCCTGTCGGTGGTGGAATTCGTCTTCGGCAGCGTCCGAATCACCCGGGATGAGCTTCTGGCCTCCGTTCTCCTTTTTTCCTTTTCTCGGCACTCGTGCAATGCAATCTCAGATCATCCCCTCGTGTGGGCGGCCGTCATTAGGTATAAGTCCCTAATTAGGTCATCAAATAACTCCAGCCATCCGATTGAGATCAAAACGAATCCAACTCATATCTGCCGGCGTCGATACCATCGACGCGGGTCGATGGTATCGACCCAGCGTATTAGCGGCAGCCTTCTTTTCTTTTCGTCTGAGCGCCTGTGGTCATCTCGATACCATCGACTTGGGTCGATGGTATCGACTCTCTTTAGCATCGGTTGTTGTCATTTAGCGACGTTGTAGCCTCAATGTGTCGATGGCATCGACTTGGGTCGATGGTATCGACGGATTCCTCGCCAACAATCTGAAGGGATCTCGATACCATCGACTTGAGTGTCGATGGTATCGACTCTGTGCTGCTCCTCTCGGCTGGCAACCTGTGGCTTGGTCGATGGTATCGACTTCCGTCGATGGTATCGACGGAAGCAAATACTTGTTTTTCCTGAAATTTCACAATAAGACCAAGTAAATCCACACAAATTATGATAATATGATAAATAATGCTCAAAATGGTAAAACAAAGGGGATTTGACATAGAATGATGGCAAAGACTGAAATGAGTGAATTATGCAATATTATCCATAAAAATGAGTAATTAGAGCACAAAACACATATGAAAAAGGTCTATAAATGCGACTCAAAATCATCACATCAAACTCCCCTAAGCTTAAACATTGCTCGCCCTCGAGCAACTGATCCTTAGAATAGAATTGCAGATGTCAACTAAAAATCAACACACCAACTCACATCCCATGTGACTCCCACTGAACGTTTTCAACCCGGCCTTCTCTAACCACACAACAGTAATTACCCTAAAGGCGACAATAATCATCAATAAGAGAAATTATCCTTCAAACCGATGAACACTATCACATAAGGCAGTTAACATAATAAAATTCGCCGATTCAGCATTGGTGCATCTTGTGATCGCCTACACTACATTTCTCGCCCTAACTACCATCTACATGGAAGCAGTTCTCCTGATAATCATTAGTGAGGAGAAATTCACGGTGGCCTACCAATCCGAGCAACGGGTGGATGGAATGGGTGGTTCATGGAAGAACTTGGAAGTATTGCACAGTTTCAATATGCATAAAACAAAATGTCCTACGTGATGCACATGCACATTAAAAATGCCCTAATGCCTAAATTGGTTGAAATGATGAATGCACTAACCTTCCACCTCAAAATGAGATGGAAATCTAATTAAGCCACATCATGTACCCAGTTTTCCTGTAATGCGAGTGATGTCATGTTCCTTTCTCCCTCTTGTTCCATTTCCTTCTAAATTCTCTTTCTTTTTTTTTCTTTTCTCAAATTTTTTTCAGATTTTCAGAAAATTTTTTTTCTTCTCCTTTTTTTTCTTGTAGCCCACATATCCATAATTGCTTAGAGATACATGTATTGGGCTGTTTTCTTCATGATTGGAAATCTTTGCAATATTTCGAAGGTATGGAACAGTTTAGATCACTTTTGAGGAAAAAATTAGATACATGGTGTACTTTATGCATGATAATCATGAAAGTCATGAGTGAAACTACATGGCATGCACCTAAAGGTAATGTGCATGAATCCCTATATTTTTCTCTTTTTATGCAAAAGTATGGAAAATATCAATGCAATTCCTATCTAAATGCTATGCACACAAGAAAGAATTAAAACTGTACTTTACATCCAATTCTTAGGTGGATTATGGAAAAATGAAGTGGAATGATCACAATATTAGTTGACTGAACCTTAGAAGAGTATTATGTGTCCCTCCTTACTGACATGTGTAGTAGTTTAGAGGGTTCTCTCTCTTACATCCAATTAAGGTCTCATTACCATTTGGTTAGGTTAGGCTCAAACAACCGTTACTATCCACTTTTCATGAGTCAATGGGAGTATAGGTGTGACATATTGTTTTAAAGTTGACATAATCAATCATTTTCATAGGATTAAGTTCCCCAAGGACAACCAAGTCAAGCTATCCAAAAGACACAAAAATTTTAAACTCCCTTAAATTTCCCATGAATACACAGCGAGATGACAACTTTTACGACATCCACAGTTACACTAGATAGATGTGGATCCTAAACAAAAAACTAAAAATGCAAAAACAAATAGCAAAACAAAAACTAAAAACAACAAAAGAAAAGATAGAGCTATTCCAGCTACCCCCCTAAGCTTGAATTCGACTATGGCCTCATAGTCAAAAACAAACTTAAGAGTGGAACAGAGATACCCTGATCATTCTTGTGGAGGTGGAGGCGGGTACTGCGGGGCCGTAGGATCCCAAGAAGGATACTCCCCCTGGAAGCTCGGATCGTAATGGGTCCTCGGCGGAGGCTGTGGATAGCCTCCAAAGTAGCTCTGACTCCAGTAATGGTCGTAAAAGGGTTCCTGTTGCATCTCCATCCTTTGCAACCGGTTGTGTATCTGCTGTTGGTTGTCGAGGAGGAGACGTTCATTCTCGAACATCACCCTTTGGTTGTCAAGTAACCGGTTCGTAGTATCCTGAATACCGGTATACATCTCTAGATGCTGCTGCTGTGTCTGATGGATGTCCTGCAGCATCGTGTACATTCCCTGCATTGAATAGGGATCCTCGCCTAGCTGCGAGGGCTGTGGTGATGGCGGCGGGGGCTGTGATGATGAAGACGCACCCGGATGCATCCTAGGATGCTTCCGTGGTGCTACTCGTACGCGAAGAGGTGTGAAAGCCTCCTCTTCCTCCTCAGCCTCGCCTTCTTGTTCGTCATCACCACCTTCTTCTTCATCGGACTCGACGGCTATGATCGGCCACCGGAAGTGCTGGGCTCCCTCGATGTGGAAGACGGCGTCCGGCAGTGCACACTCCTGATAAGCATGGTTGACATGGCAATGTGCGTACGCCAACCCATCCCGGAGAAGGATAAGGTTTGAACGGTGTAGATGTTGCACGTTCACCTTACTCCTCGTGGAAATCGGAGTCATGGACTGGAGATTCATCCCCAAGTAGTGCGCCAACTTGGTGATGAGCCCACCAAAATGGATCGGAGCCTTCCTTGTACTCCTCTTCACCGCCAGGACGCGCTGCAGAAAGAACGCACCCCAGTTGCATTCTTGTCGCTTCAGGAGCATGTAGAGGAAGAAAAGATCGCTCTCCTGAAACTTGCTCAATGCTAAATCGCTCTGAGCAAAGAACGTAAGGCTCAACATCCGGTGTAAGACCCGGACGAAGGGATGCTCAAAGTCCACTACCGCAGCATTGTGGTAGCTCACTGTCTTTCCCGCCGGCACTGTGACTAGCTCGACAAAGATCTTGTCGTAGTCGGTGTGAGAATCTGGGCGCCGGTGATCGTTGCGACCATGGTTCCAGTTGAAGATGTCATTGAACTGCTCAAGCGTGATGTTGTAGTTGATGTTGAACAGCCGGAATGACACCCGGCCCTTGATCCACTCACGATCAGAAGCAACTACGTCGTTGGGCACGACGCAGACGTCAAGGGACGCCATGAACTCCGCCACCAATCCCTTGTAGGTGGGCCATTCGCCAAAGAACGACTGCCCATCTGCATGATACTCCAACTCGTCGTCCTGTCTGCCGGTGTGACGTCCTTGTCCTGCCAGCACATAGGCCAAGTTGGCCTCGAATCCAAGAACACGGATCATTCCCCGGTCCACATACCGGGTCGGCTCGATCTTCCGCTTCATGATCTCCTCATAGACCTTCTTCACCTCCGCGGATGGGTGAGCCAGGCGCGGACGTGAGACTGAAGCAGTAGGGGGTGGAACAAACTCCACAATCTCGTGCAAGGATGATGATCCGGCGGCATGCACCATTGTTGCACGAAAGATGGGATTAGAAGAAGAGAGCTCGGGGAAGATGGAGAAATGATTCTCCGCTCGGTGAAGATCCCTGGGCGCTGTCGCTGCTCTTCAGTCTTGGAGTGCTCGGAGGAGTGCTCGGCGCAAAGGAGGACGTTTGCTCTGAAGGTGTGACGTCAAATGACGTTGCAAGTCTCCTTAAATAGACTTGGCCGGCGCTACTGTCGACCCGTCGATACCATCGACGCGGGTCGATGGTATCGACACGTCTCAATGCTATCCGCCTCCCTCGCGAGTATCGACGGCTGACGTTTGCTGGATCGGGAAATCCGGATTGCTGACCTGTCGATACCATCGACGGAGGCGTCGATAGTATCGACGCAGCACCCGGATCGCTGACGTGGACTCGCGATCGTCGTCGATGTCTTTGCGCGGATCGGTGACATGGATGTCGATACCATCGACGAGGGTAGATGGTATTGACTTGCTTTTATTGCGACACCGCCACTTCTTCAATTCAACCTGTGATCATGTCGATACCATCGACGAGGCCGTCGATGGTATCGAGTTGACTGAGAAAAAATCTTCTGAACGTCTCCAGAGATCTCGATGGTATCGACTGGAATGTCGATACTATCGACATTTTTATTGTGACCTGCCTGTAGGTATGTCGATACCATCGACGGAGGCGTCGATAGTATCGACTCAGTGCGATTTTTGCAGCTGTCAACCTGAACCCATGTTGATACCATCGACGGTGGCGTCGATGGTATCGACCCTGCCTGTGCCTGCACATTGAACAAATGGATCAAGGTATCTTCTTTACACTAAAATTAAACGAAATAAAAGCAATCTATGACTAAAATTAACATATCCTAATGTACCAATGGTTGGGTTGCCTCCCAACAAGCGCCCTTCTTTAACGTCTTAGGCTAGACGTCTTCCCATCATCTCATTCATCCACAAGTGTAATGAGTTTGACCTCATTCACTTTTCTCTTGTAGTTTTCATCAAAATACAACTTTAAGCGCTGCCTGTTCACCAAGAACGTGGCATCTCCATCACGCACAAGAATCGCACCGTGCGGTCTCACCTCTTCCACTACAAAGGGTCCACTCCACCGGGACTTCAGCTTCCCGGGATGCAATTTGAGACGGGAGTTAAACAATAGAACACTATCTCCCTTCTTGAACGTGCGCAGCTCGATATGTCGATCATGGATCAGCTTTGTACGCTCCTTGTAGATGCGGGTATTCTCATATGCCGTCATGCGTAACTCGTCTAATTCGTTCAATTCGAACATCCTCTTTTTCCCGGCTTCATCATAACTCAAGTTCAGCCTTCTTAGCGCCCAATGGGCCTTATGCTCCAACTCCACCGGAAGGTGGCAAGCCCGGCCATACGCCAACCTAAAAGGCATGGTGCCTATAGGTGTTTTGTACACCGTTCTATACACCCAAAGTGCGTCCGGTAGTAGGGCACTCCAATTTTTCCTTGTGGATGCCACTGTCCGTTCTAGAATCTTCTTGATTTACCGATTTGAAACCTCCACCTATCCTTGCGTCTGTGGATGATATGGGGTGCCGATGTTGTGCTTGACCCCATATTTCTTCAAAAGTGTCGAAAATTTCTGATTCTGGAAATGTGTGCCTCCATCACTTATGATCATTCGGGGTATCCCGAACCTGCAGAATATATTTTCTTTCACAAACCTGCACACTACATTCGAATCATTAGTCCTTGTGGGGATTGCTTCCACCCACTTCGACAGATAATCAACAGCAAGCACGATATATAAATTTGAATTTGAGGACACAAAGGGTCCCATCAAGTCTATGCCCCATAAGTCAAATACCTCAACTTCCTGAAATATATTCAGGGGTATCTCTTGTCTCCTTGAAATGTTACCTGCGCACTGGCACGGGTCACATTGCCTCACAAAATCATAGGCATCCCGGAACAAAGTTGGCCAATAAAGGCCGCTTTCCAACACTTTGGCTGCTGTCCGTGAACTAGCATGGTGTCCTCCCGTAGGCGACGCATGGCAATGGTGGAGAACACTCTCGTACTCCACCTCCGGCACACACCTGCGAAGAATACCATCCCTGCATTGCTTCAAAAGAATTGGGTCATCCCAAAAATAGTATCTCAAAGAATGAAAGAATTTCTTTTTCTCTTGATAAGACCAGTCTTCCGGGATGATCCCGCAAGCCAAATAGTTAACAATATTAGCAAACCATGGTTCCTTAGAATCAATTTTCAAAAGTTGTTCATCGGGGAACGTCTCGGTTATGGGTATGTGTAAACCTTGTTCATCTACCCTTTCTAACCTAGACAAATGGTCAGCCACCACATTTTCAATTCCCGACTTGTCCTTGATTTCAATATCAAATTCTTGTAAAAGCAAAATCCACCTAATTAGTCTAGGCTTTGCATCCTTCTTCTCCATCAAATATTTTATCGCAGCGTGATCGGTCCACACAACTACTTTAGAACCCACTAAGTACTGCCGAAATTTTTCAAAAGCAAACACGACGACAAGTAACTCTTTTTCTGTAGTTGTATAGTTCAATTGAGCATCATTAAGTGTTTTGGAGGCGTAGAAAATCACAACGGACTTATTATCTACCCTTTGCCCCAAAACGGCTCCCACTGCATAATCAGAAGCGTCACACATCAATTCGAATGGTTTTGTCCAATCCGACGTTTGAACAACTGGAGCCGAAATCAACTTTTCTTTCAAAACTTCGAATGCGTGAAGACACTTATCATTGAAATCAAAAACTGCATCTTTTTCCAACAATTCGGATAAAGGCTTTGCGATTTTAGAAAAATCCTTGATGAATCGCCGATAAAACCGGCGTGTCCCAAAAAGCTTCTCACCCCTTTTACGGAATTAGGTGGGGGTAGCTTAGAAATCACCTCAATTTTTACGAGGTCTACCTCAAGACCCTTGCTAGACACCTTGTGTCCTAGCACTATTCCTTCCGTCACCATCATGTGACATTTCTCCCAATTGAGGACCAAGTGTGTGTCCTCGCACCGCTGCATCACCTTGTCCAAGTTATATAGACACTCATCAAAAGACGCCCCATAAACCGAGAAGTCGTCCATGAAAACCTCAAGACAACACTCCACCATGTCAGAGAATATGGCGAGCATGCAGCGTTGAAACATTGTCGGCGCATTACATAATCCAAACGACATCCGTCGGTAAGCAAAAGTCCCGTAGGGACAAGTGAACGTAGACTTCTCTTGATCCAAAGGATCAATAGAAATCTGGTTATACCCCGAATACCCATCCAGAAAACAAAAATGCGACCGCCCGGCAAGACGTTCCAAAATCTGATCAATGAATGGCAAAGGTAAATGATCTTTAAGAGTTGCGGCATTCAATCGGCGGTAGTCAATGCAAACACGCCACCCGGTTACCAATCGGGTGGTGATAGGTTCATTCAACAGATTTGTAGTAACAGTAATTCCCCCCTTTTTAGGGACTACCTGTGTGGGACTCACCCACGTCGAATCTGATATGGCATATATGATCCCTGCAGCAAGAAGTTTTATGACTTCCTTCTTCACAACCTCCATCATGCTCGGATTTAGACATATTTGAGGTTGAATGACTGGCTTGGCTCCCTCCTCGAGCCGTATCTTATGCTGACAAAGTGTAGGGGAGATCCCCTTGATGTCTGCAACAGACTACCCAAAAGTTCCACGGTGGTTCTTGAGCACTATCAGTAGTTGCTCCTCCTCATCCGCACTCAAGTAAGCAGATACAATCACTGGTAACTTGTCCTTCTCAGCTAGAAAAACGTACTTAAGATGCGGGGGCAGTGGCTTCAACTCCAACTCCGGCGGGCAAGTAAGAGATGATTGCAGCGGTGGGGGAAGTGTACCTAAATCTTCATAGTGCCTCGTGTAAAAACATGGAAGCATCTGAAGCATTTTGGCGCACTCCTTGAGTGAAGTACTCCGCATCCAATCATATGTGACATTTAACAAACACGCCTCTAACGACAATTCTGGATATGCATCAAAAACTGAAGTAATGATCACCTCATCCTCCTAAGAAGGTGGAATGTCCTCATTCTCATCATTCGGAAACCCAACAACTTTGCATAAAGAAACAACTTTAGTTTGCTCCATAATGTCCACAACTAAGGTTCCATTATCCATCTTACTCATCACATGAGCCATGTCCAAGAATGGCTTCCCAAGGCAAAGGGAGATATTGTGCTCCACATGTTTCACCATGTTACAGTGTGCTTTTGCTTTAGTAGACACATTGCTAGTGGGCATGACCATCTCAAAGCGATCATCCGCAATGCCCAAGGTCAAGCGACCTCTCCCCATCTCCAAGATCATATAAGCTGTAGCTTGGAATGGGCGTCCAAGTAGCAACTCATTGCCATGCTCGTCCTGCATTTCCATAACCACGAAATCAGCCGGGAAAACAAATCGGTCCACCTTTACCAAGACATCTTCGCAGATTCCATAAGGTTTCACCACGGAATTATCGGCCAATTGGATAGTCATGTTGCTTGGCCTTGACTCCTTTAATCCCAGCTTTTTAAATGTAGAAAGGGGCATCAAATTGATGCTTGACCCAGAATCACATAGTGCCTCTCCGAATTTGAACTTCCCGATAAAGCAAGAAATATTGAAACAACCGGGGTCCTGTCTCTTCGGCGGCAAAGTGCCCATAATGAAAGCACTCACTTGCTCCTTCAGCACCACAACCTCAGTGTCGGGTATTTTCCTCTTCTTGGTGATGACATCTTTTAGAAACTTCCCGTAAGATGGGATTTGCTCAATCGCCTCTAACAACGGAATATTTACCGATAACTTTCTAAAGCTGTCCAGAAATTTCTTGAATTGTGCATCCACCTTCCTTGCCTTTGCACTATTGGGATAGGGGACCGGAACGGTATGTGCCCTTTGATGAGGTGGCACATAGGGTGTCAATTTCTGTGGTTCCTCCTCAACAGCTTGTTCTTCATTACCATTCTCGGCTATATCTTCAGCTTGCCCTGTGACAGGTGTGGGCTGCTCCTTGATGATTGCATCTTCAACTTTGTCCTGCGGTGTGTTTGTGTCATCCACCCTTGGATTCAACACTTTCTTACCGCTCCTCAGTAGAATGGCCTTGGCCTGCTGGTTTCCCCCGGGAACATTGGTGTTACCCGGAAAACCCGGATGTGCTGGCTTCTTCAAGCTTGCAATTTCAGCCGCCATCTGCGCCATGGAAGTCTCTATAGTTCTCATTTGAGCCCCATGACTCTGCAAAGTCTGCCCAAATTGGTTCATAAATTCACCCTGTTGCTTGATTTGTTGCCCAAATGTGTTCATTAACTCCTGGTTTTGTTTGATGACCTGATTGAGCAACTCCGTGCTCTTGTCCTCTGTGGCTGGTGCAGGCTTGGCGTCTGGATCCTGCAGAAAATTTTTCGGGTCCTTCCATGAGAACTTTTTGTCCTTTCGCCATGAATAGTCATTGTTCCTGTACCCTTGCTGTTGCCTCATATACTTGACTTGAGCCTCCTCCTCGGACTCATTGTCTTCCTTCTGCAGTAGCTTCTTTGCGAGAAGATCCATCTTCTCATTTAACTCTCTCATTGCCTTGGACTCACTGGCAACTCTTGCTTGCTCAACTGGGCCTCTCTCTCTTTCTCCCCAGGATTGCTTTCGTGCCATGTTCTTCAGTATTTTCCAGCATCTCGTATCAGTGTTGTTCAAGAAAAATCCTGAACCGGCCGAGTCCAAGTTGCTTCTATCATGCTCGGAGAGAGCAAAATAGAAGATCTTCACCTGTGTCTCCTTGTCCAGTCCATGATGTGGACATCTCCTCAACATGACCTGGAATCGCTCCCAGGTCTCAGAATATGTTTCACCCGCCTGTTGGGTGAAATTGTGAATCTTCCTAATCATGTCGTTGGTCTTCTCAGGAGGGAAAAACCTCTCGAAGAAAACCTCCACCATATGATCCCATGATTCAACAAACTCATCGTCGAGGTTATGTAGCCACTCTCTCGCAACTCCTGCCAGGGAGCTTGGGAACAACTTGAGGTACAGAACATCCTGTGGGAACCTTTCTATCTTCACCATATCGCAGTTTTCAACAAACTGACTGATGTGTGCCACTGGGTCCTCATTCTTCAACCCGTGAAATGCATTTGATTTAACCAAGTTAATCAACGCTGGATCAATCTTGTAGGTTGGAATGTTAAGCCCCTATTTCTTGATAGGCCCCTTTGAAGCTGATGAAGAAGACGCTTTGATCTTCTCCCATATCGTCTGTGGTTCGGCCATTTCTTCTGCTTGCTCTTGCTCAGATTCAGAATCTATGTCGCTTTGGTGATCTTGCTCGTAGTAATCCTCGTCCTCTGGTCCCGGAGGTGGAACCTCAGGTGTGCGATTCGCGTAGTCTGTGCTACGTGTATGCACCATGCAAAGTACCTGAAATAAGAAAATCGGGTTTCAGTACTATGCTTTGAACGAGTAAACACAATTATAGAGAAATTTAAGAATATTTAAAATTGTTTCAAAATAAAAAAAATGTGGCCTAGAGTGGCCGCTCTTAGCACTCAAAGTGCCAATAATTCGCCGTCTCCCCGGCAACGGCGCCAAAAACTTTGGCATGTATTTTACTACGCGCTTAAACGCAAGTATACGCGTCGAGTAATATAGGCCTTTGTGAGGCCCGAGTCGAACTCAGGGACACGTGAATTATTGGAGACTTCTACTAACTAATCGCAATCAACTAGGCCGAATAACAAAGTAAGGTTTGTTGTCAAAATTAAAAGAAAATAAAATGAAACAATGAAAACAATTGATTAAAGGTTAATTTAATCAATTCAAAAGGATATCTTTAGGATTGCGGTTTCGCCGCGGATCAACATTGTATTAGATTTTATATAATTCCTCACTCTTCTCTCTCTATCCGGGTAGTGGCCTGAAAACAGAATTACCCACTGTCGTGGTGTAACTCACTACTTAGGTTTAGGTTGATTCCACCGTCGTAGTAATCATTCCCCTAAACTAAGCGCATTATAAACGATCTCTCAGTTCCCACCATTAATTTTACAACTCCTTTGTCAAGGGTTTTATTGATTAATGTAGGTTTCGTCTCTTTTCAACCGTTAATCCTTCTTTCGAAGTGATTAAGGGCATTAAGCTATTATTATGGTGATCAAGCATAACAATATATATGGAGAAAACGAATCTATACCACGGATTTGAGAGAGAAAATATGAATTATCAATATAAAATTGTCATACAATGCATTCCCGGGCTACTCCCGGTCCTAAAGATGGAGGGTTTTAGCCTCTCATGTTCATCTCGCACGAATACATGGTAGAAATAGGGGAATTCATAAGAAAAACGTGAAACAAGTGGGAAAACCCCTGAACGGAGAAGAACCGGTAGATCCTTGGCGTAGAATACGAGCTTCCCCGCCTGTCGGTGGTGGAATTCGTCTTCGGCAGCGTCTGAATCACCCGGGATGAGCTTCTGGCCTCCGTTCTACTTTTTTCCTTTTCTCGGCACTCGTGCAATGCAATCTCAGATCATCCCCTCGTGTGGGCGGCCGTCATTAGGTATAAGTCCCTAATTAGGTCGTCAAATAACTCCAGCCGTCCGATTGAGATCAAAATGAATCCAACTCATATCTGCCGGCGTCGATACCATCGACGCGGGTCGATGGTATCGACCCAGCGTATTAGCGGCAGCCTTCTTTTCTTTTCGTCTGAGCGCCTGTGGTCATCTTGATACCATCGACTTGGGTCGATGGTATCGACTCTCTTTAGCATCGGTTGTTGTCGTTTAGCGACGCTGTAGCCTCAATGTGTCGATGGCATCGACTTGGGTCGATGGTATCGATGGATTCCTCGCCAACAATCTGAAGGGATCTCGATACCATCGACTTGAGTGTCGATGGTATCAACTCTGTGCTGCTCCTCTCGGCTGGCAACCTGTGGCTTGGTCGATGGTATCGACTTCCGTCGATGGTATCGACGGAAGCAAATACTTGTTTTTCCTGAAATTTCACAATAAGACCAAGTAAATCCACATAAATTATGATAATATGATAAATAATGCTCAAAATGGTAAAACAAAGGGGATTTGACATAGAATGATGGCAAAGACCGAAATGAGTGAATTATGCAATATTATCCATAAAAATGAGTAATTAGAGCACAAAACACATATGAAAAAGGTCTATAAATGCGACTCAAAATCATCGCATCAAAAGCCAAAGCCATGGAGCATTTTGGTGATACATTGCCAATTAACATAGTCAAAAGCTTTCTCAAAGTCTAATTTTATGGCTAGTAAGGGTGTTCTGTTTTTATAACAGAGATGTATAGTTTTGTTAACCATCAGGTAGGCATCTTGTATACTTCTTCCTTTGAGGAAAGCATTTTGGTTGAGTGGGATGATTTTGTTGATATGAGGTTTTATTCTGTTTGCTAAAGTCTTGGCTATTATTTTGTAGGAGGTGTTGATGAGACTGATGGGTCTAAATTGGGAAATGAGGTTGAGTTGGTTGTTTTTTTTATGAGAGCGATAAAAGTTCTGTTTAGATGTTTGATGATGTTGTGAACATTTTCTCTATCATGAATAGCCTTGAGTAAAGCTAGGAAGTCTACTTTGTAGCGGTTCCAATTAGCAAGGTAGAATTCAACATTTAGTCCATCTGGGGCAGGTGATTTATTTAAGCCTAAGGTTTTTATGGCCATGTCCAAGTCCTCTGAGGTGAATGGTTTGGTAAGATCAAGAGGATGGTCAAGTTTTGAAGAACATATCATAGGCCAAACTAGGTCATTTAGGAAGGAGGGTTGGTGGTTTGTGTTGAAGATTTTTTTGAAGTGTTCTGTGATATGGTTTGTGATGGCATATTTGTGGGTTGTGATTCTATTATTGATCTATAAGTATGTGATGGCGTCCTTCCGTAAGTTATTGTTTCACGTTTTGTGAAAGAACTTTGAGTTCTTATCTCCTTATTTTGCCCATGTGAGTTTTTCTCTTTGTCTCCATTTTGTGTCAATGTAGTTTTTTGTGAAGTTCATGTCTGCTTTGATTGAAAGCACAAGAGCTGGGTCAGCTGCAGGGTCTTTGTCAACAAAAAGGAATTGTTGCTCAAGGTCTTTGAGAGTTTCAGAGAGCTTATTTGGGTTAAGAAGTTTCCATTTTTTTATGTGGGATTTGATTTTTTGTGTGCTTTTGAGGATATGGAGTTCAAGGTTTGTGGGGGTCGGCCTGCTTCCAGTGCTCAGTACGAATGAGTGTGAAGTTATCTAATGAGAACCAGTAGTTATCAAAATGAAATTGTCTTTTTCCCCATGATTCAGTGGTGGTATCAAGGATAAGGGGAAAATGGTCTAAGATGGCTCGATGAGATGTGTGAACAGTGGAGAGGTGGTGTTGGTCTTCCCAAGCGGGGGAGCGGATGAAGTGGTCTAATATGGCGATAGTTTGATTTCTTGACCAAGTAAAGGAGGCATTTGATGGTTTAAGTTTAATTAAAGCATGTCTAGTGAGAAGGTGGCTAAAATGTTTGTCGGAAGCAGACATGGGTTGTGATGAGCTAGTGGGGTTGTATCGATCTGAATTTTGGGTTATTAGATTGAAGTCCCCACCTAGGACCCAGGGAGACGTGGAGAATGAAGACATAATAGTTTCTAATTCAGTTAGGAATGCAGTCTTATTATGTCTAGGTTCTCCGTATACCCCTGTGAAATTCTAGCTAAAACCATCAGATGTGTTTTTGATAGTGATGGTTATGGAGAAGTCGTGTATGTAGGAGTTAGTAGGGGTGAAAGTTTGGTTGTTGAACCCCACTACTAGACCTCCTTTAAATCCATAGGGGTAAATTTGGATCCAGTCAGTTATTCTATTTCCACCAATGGTTTTAAGGGCAAAAGGGGAAAGACAAGTTTTTGTCTCCTGGATAGTGATGAGGTCTATTTTATTTTTGTAAATATGAGAACGGATTTCATTTTGTCTATTGAGGTTTGTAGCCCCACATACGTTCCATGATGATATTCTCATAGTGGATAAAATGATTACTGAAAAGGGGAGTCCAGAGACAATCTATTGGATTTTAAGTAAGTCGAAGTTGATTTTGGTGGTTTCCCATTCCCTTTGGTTGGTCCATCCCATGAAAAGTTCTATATCATCTAAAACTTTATCTGCCTTGTCCTCATCATCAAATTGTATTCCAATTTTGCTAGCAAATTTTGTGAAACTAGAAATGTTAGACCACGATGCTAGATCTTCTATGTTATCAAGATCTCGATCTAAGGCATTGATCAAAGGAGAAGAAGAATCATCCAGAATATAAGATTTTTTGCATGATGGGCTAAATGGAGTGTTTGTGGATGTACCTGGTTCCTGTCGGTTGACGATATGTTTCTTATTTGCCCCTTCAGGACAGGGCAACATTATCTTTGGGAGTTTGCTGACTTCTTCTCCTTGTCCTGTGCTCTTCGGCTGTGGACTCTGCGAAGTTCTAATTTCTTTTAGTATGGGTATTTTGAGTTTTTTCAAGGTGTTTGGGCTAATACTTAGAGCACTGTTGTTTTCCTTGGAAGGTGGTGGAGAAGGGGATTTCATGTTGGTGGGTGGGGAGGCTAGTCTGTGTTTGGGAGGAGAGGAGGATCTGGTTCTCTTGCGGTTGGATGGAGTATTTGAGTTACCAGAGGAAGTGGTTTTGTAGTTTTTCCTTTCCCAGACAAGGTGTCTTTCACCTGCCTTGTGAGCACGGTTTGGGGCCTTTCTGTCTTTGTTTGGACAGAACCAAGAGGGTGGGTGGAAAGAAAGGTCCGAGAAGGTTGTTTTGTTTTTTGAAGGATGTTCGGCTGACAGCTTGATGTTGTAAATGGATTCTTCTATTATGATATTGATGGATGGGGGTAATGACATGGCTGCTTTTACGGCAAAGAGGCAGTAAGCTTTGATGTATTGAGTAGGGTGTAAGGTTTCGGGGATGATGTATTGTAGAGTGGCCCCAATAGAGTGGGCTATCCCCTTAAAGATATCAGCTTCCCAGAGGTGGGTGGGAGGTTTGAAATGGCAACCCAATCAGATCTCCTGCAGGCGCTGGGAAGGCCCCAAGATCTGCCGACCATTTGGTTAATCTGGCTTGAATGAAGCTTGATCCACAAGGAATGGTGAGGACCTGGTTGAACAGATGTTCTGTTTTTGTGCCTTCCGAGACTGTGTAAATCAGCTGGGTAGGGGAATAGATCTTGGGTTTGAGGATCGTCTGTCCTGGGATTAGAAGAGCTAGGGATCGAGTGACATCTAGGACGTTGATCCGATTGTTGTCCAGGTTGTTTTCAATGGAGACCAAAATGCTCCTCAATGTTAAGACCTTTAGAAGTCTCATGGAGTTAGCAGGTAAGTCAAGGGCAATGGCGTATTCCAGATGCCCCAGGGCTACCATATCTGATGATGTGGAGTTGGAGAGGGGAGTGTAATCTCTGGGGGGAGCAATGTGTGTGTTGGGTTTTTGTGGTGACGGCTTAAAAACTGAGGGTTTGTGGTAAGGTTTTGTTGAGGGCTCGTGTCTGGTGTATATATGCTTAGAAGAGGTTGGGAAGAGATCTACATGTTTGGGCGGGAGATCAGCTAAGCATGCAAAAGCATTTTTGGTGAGTGGGGGTGAGAGGTAGGCAAGGCGTCTGTTATCAGAAGCACCCTTTCTGGGAACTTGTTGGTTCTCTTTAAAAGTCATGGCTTTTTCAGAGAAATGTCTAGGAAAATGCCACTCTGAGGCAGCAGCAGGTCGGTGTTTTACTGGGGGGAGGTGAGCCCAACCATTTTTTCTGGTATGTCCTTTTTGTTGGCATCTGAAACAGGTTAAATAAGAAGGACATCAAGGTGTTGAATGGTGTCTGTTGTTACAAAAGGAGCAGATGAGGGTTCGAAAAGGTCGTCTGGGAGGGGCTTTTTGCCAGGTTTGGGCGGTGGAACTTTTTTCCAAGTGTTTGTTTATGAGGTATATAGATTTTGCCTGCCCTAGAAGGGGAAAAGTACGATTTAGGAGAAATGTGTCTTTTGGTATGATATCTATCTCAGGGGTGGATATTGGGTTTAGGGTTTTGTGATGCGTATCAAGAGTAGGGTTTGCAGTCTTAGAGCTGATAGGAGGGGGAAAGAGGTGAAACCTGGCTGCGATGGAGTTTGAGTAATTTGGTGTTGTCACTGTGTCTGCAACATCGTCCTCCTCTAGACTGGAGGAAACAAAGATGGGCCAATGCTTGGAGTCGATCGACAGTTGATGGATGTCCCGAACAAAAAGATGGTCAGCCGAGTTCAAAGAAGATGAGCTCTCTTCGTCTTTCTTTTTATAGAGATGTGTCAGCTCTGGTGGTGTGTCGGCGTTGAAATCCCTAACCCAAGCCAAGAATGTTCGATTTCCAGAAGGTTTGATATAGATGGTCCATTCCGGCTTAAGCTGGAGTTCGGCGATCAACTGGTCCCAGCCCTCGGAGATGAGTAAGGTTGATGCTCTATTTTTCCAGTGTTAGTATTCAGAGATGACCAGGTGACCGTCACCGGGAAAGATCGGTGGCCCAAGTTTACCACGCAGGATCCCGGGGAGATGTCTAACTTGTGATATATCCACGCTTTGGGGAGAGGGATGCATGTGGAGTATGCGGGATTTAAGAGCGGGTATTCCATGAAGGTGAAACGAGAATCCATGGAATGTGGAGAAGGAGGTTCCCAAGTGTGGGTAGACGAAACCGAGGGTTTCCTTAGCTTGAGAACACTTCTGAAAATCGATGATTTTCCCAGAACAGCCTGGGTGTGCTTGTTTATGCACTTAGTCAAGGTAAACAAACCTTCTGTTCTCATGATGTGATCGCGGCGGAGATATCCACTGGGGTAATAGTTTGGTTGGGGAAAATATTCCACAGGTGAGCAGGGAAACACCCCCAAAGTGACCGATGAGAGGGGAGCGAGAGGCCGACAGAGAGGTCGGTAGAAGGAGGGAATCTCAGAAGGGGGGTGTCAAAGAGAGTCTCAGGGTGAAGTAGATCATGAACAACCAGGAAAGTTGTTTGATTCAGCCGCCACCGGATGGGGAAGATTAACAGTTATGATTAAATGGTCTGCATGTCGCCATAAAGCCTTCAGATAGCATCGAAGATGTACCAGATGTGGCCTTGACCTCTGAAATTTGAGAAGAGAAGTAAAGAAGAGGGAGAGAGTGTAGGTTCAGCGGAAGGAGTGTACCTTTGATCCACAGGCGTGAGATCGTATGTCGAGAAAGGAGGGGAACCAGAAGGTGTGAGAAGGGCAAACATTTGTTAACCTTAAAATGTAATTCTCACCGTGCAGGACGGGGAGCTTGGACAGGGGCTCGCTGGGATCATGGACGATGAAATCCTTGGGACGTTGCTAGAGAGAAGTTGGAGCTTTATCTCACTAACCCTCTTAATTCAACTCATGGCGCCGCAACATCCTGAAACTCTGGCGAGGAGTTAGGTCGGGTTTTGGGCATTGTAGAGGGGACATAATCAATGCGGAAGCTTTGCAGGGAGGATTGGTGCCACTGTGACTCCTTCTTCCCCGGGGAGGCACCGATTGGCAGATGACCTTCGGTCGTCCTCGTTTCCACCTCTCTTCCTTTGCACGTGAACGACGCCTCCTGAGTTTCCCTGCTACAAGCGTCATCTTTTCCTAGGATGAAAGTGGATAGAGCAGTTCCCTCCCTCAGATTCATGACAGCGCCTGGCACCCCACACACAGTCCCAATCTAACCCAAAGGTGAGGGGGTGGTTCGGCATCCACCAAATCAGCAACCCTACATTTCGCACCAGATCGAGGGTGTACCAAGATCTACAGAGAGGCTACAAAAACGATCCCTTCTTCAGGACTTTCCAGAAAGGCTCCCCTTCTATGCTTCCTTACCATGGTGGCTCCTAATCCATATCCACCTTGTCCCCTGCCATTGTAGTGCTCGTTAGCCACGGGGAAGGCTTCCTATCTGCGTCGCGCTGTAGAAGTCGGACACCTTCCACACGCAGGCGTCCCTCCAATCCGGATATAGGAGGTGAAAAGGCCGGGAGCCATGAGTTCACTGGCATTCAAGGAGAAGGTTATCATCTACAAAAAATATTCCATGGTTACGTCACAAAAGGATTCAGAGAGACTAGGAGTGACAGATCAAGGCTATGAGACCTTCTTCGTTGAATGTGATGGCACCATGACATCATAGGATGGACCTGTGAGAGACGATGGTGAAGGTGGGAATGACAACTACAATCTCTCGACACCATGGGTCTTCAGCGTAAGTGAAGGGTCCTTCTGTTAGAGTGTTGCGCAGATATGGGTTCACCAATGAGATTCCCTTAGCCTGCCTCATCGGATCTAAATGCACCTCAGCTGAATCTGTTCCACCCTTTCCGGGGGTTAGAGAAGACCTAGGATGCATTGTGCCCCCTTTATTCATGGACTACAACTTGCATTAATATAGCAACCACGAGCGTTCATGTGACATCGGGATGTATCAAACTTAGGTCTAAAATCAATGAACCATAATTCATTTGATCATATTTCAAACTCATATATCTCTCAAACGGTTAATCATGATTCTATGAAATTTGAACGATAGGTTCTTCATCACCTAAATCCTCAAATTATAAAGTCTGAACCCAAAATCCTAAAAGTTCACCATGTAAATTGAGTCTCAAATAGCCTCATAAATAATTGTATAGACCTCAAATACAAGTCACTTGATCATCAACTCTTGACCAAACAAGCCCAAAAATATCTTTTATGATCCTAACATACCTCAAATTTCATCAACTTGGCACTTGAGTTCATTGAGAGTGTTAAATGGGACCCTTGGACTCATAACTACCCAAATCAATTAATATACAAATATATTCATCATAATTGAACTTAATTCGTATCCTAATCATCAACTACATATTTGTTTACACTTTCTAAATGAAAAGAGTCAATAATTGAACAACTGATTCCTCAATTTGGTATCATTCATCTATGCAACACTCATGCTCATAAGTTACTATATTTGGTATGAAAACCAAAAAATCCAGGTTATCACATCTTGACTTGTGTGTGAGTGAGGACAAAATGTGTAGTTAAGGCTAGTGGTGATTTGTGGGGTCAGTAGTCATTTTTGAGACTCTATTAGAGCCTTGGGCAGTGAGCCCGGTCGTTACAAATGATATCAGAGCCAATTCCCCTCCAACAGGTAGGACCCACTTGGATCCATGGGCCATTCTGGGTCTACACTAAAATGGGGCATATATTATGAGGCCATATAATTGAGCCTTGACGAGGACGTCAAGAGTCTGAGTGGGGGAGATTGTAACGTTCCAGGATTTGAGACCTCATATTAAATGATCTTAAAAAAAGATTGGACTACTCATATCACCAAGGTGCATCTCCTATTTCGGGAGCCCGTCACTAAAGAACTATGTGGTTAAGCGTGCTCAACCCAGAGTCATACTAGGATGGGTGACTAGTCAGAAAACTTAACCTGACTTGCGTGTGAGTGAGGATAAATCGTGTAGTTAAGGCTAGTGGTGATCTGTGGGGTCAGTCGTCATTCTTGAAACTCAGGTAGAGCCTTGGTCAGTGGGGCCGCGTGTTACAAGAATACACAAGCTTGTTTTTAAATAGTTGGTTTTTATTAAAATTTAGGGGTTTGTTTTTATTTGATTTAGAAAAATTTCACTTTTTTTAAAGTATAAACTACTCATTTAAAATCACTTTTTTATTTGGAACATGGCTACAAGGTCAGGCCCACCTAGGAAACAATTTTCTTGTATTTGATATCTAATATATGGAAAAGTATTTTTAATTAAAGAATGGGTTAAGAAATACATAAAAAAGGTTGGAATGTTACAATAGCGA
Organism: Alisma plantago-aquatica; assembly: GCA_963693085.1. NCBI lineage: Eukaryota > Viridiplantae > Streptophyta > Magnoliopsida > Alismatales > Alismataceae > Alisma > Alisma plantago-aquatica. Next base: position 453,480,020 of record OY856413.1, on the reverse strand, counting down.
AGAAGTGTGTGCACTCAGTTGAGGCAATAAACAAAAAATATAATACTATATTGAATGAAGTATGCAAATTATGATGAGATTATGTGGGATTTTCATCACCAAACTCAAATACATTTAATGTCATTACAAATGACCCACAATTCTTCCCCTACTTCAAGGAATTAGCCCACAACTCTAATAATTATGATTTCTTTTTTATTGCAATATGCTTTCCCTTTGTTGCAAAGGGTTGTTGTGCAAATTTTCTTAACTTCAGCCTACATGTGATACATACATGTTTGCCTTTTTTATACAAGATAAGAATATCACTACTAACAATTAAAGGGATTTGTATCTCTTAACATAATGAATGCAATAATCTTCGAACTGGATTTCATGTACGTAATTCCAAGTTGGAAGGGGTTCACAAAAAATGTGAGTATGTTGTATGGCCATGACAACATGTGGATTTATTGTATCCCAAGGTAAGTATGACATTGTAAATGTAGGATGCAAAAGAAAACCCTAGTTACTTGCACCTTACCATAATGGTGCATACCACATTTTGAAATATTGTGGAAGAAGGCAAGGTTATGATAGCCCCAAAGAAATATTCTTCTATTGACATAAATTAATTAAGTGTCTAGAGAGAGTTAATTTTTGTCTTGAAAAGGAGGCTTGCATATATAAAGCTAGACACAATGTATTATTATGCAAAAAACAATATCTTATTATTTTGTCATGATGTGTACTATACAGCTACATAAGAAACAAAATGACAAAATAATTCTTCTAATGCAACATATCGAATCTTCACTGTTGTAGATGATATCAATGTTGAGAATATGGATGACACAATAAGGAAAAATAAATTTATATATGAAGGAATATAGATAGAAAAAGAGATATTAAGGAAAGGCACACAATTATGGAAAGTGAGTCAATGATTCACTTATTGTATTACATGACCTATAAATACATGATAGAAACCATGTACTCATTTCATGAACATGTTATTGTTATGTTAGTTTGTATAATTTATATTGAGTTCCAATATTGACATCTATGTTTGACTCACTACAGATGGCACATGAGGTTTTCTATTCCTATGACGTTCTAGCAGGATTGGAATTATGCATAGAACAAACCAGAATTTATATAACTTTACTATTGTTCTAAATATACATATGATATATATGTATGTGGTCATAAAATAGTACAAATTGCATGGTTAGATAAAATTTTTACACTCCTACATATTATATGTCATTCAAAATAGCTGCAAGTAGTAGATATTAATTTTTTATCCAACACTATAAATGTATGGAAGAGTTCTAATATCATTGGGAGTATAAACTAGAGAGGGGTGGGGTTGAATAGACTGTATTGAAAATCTTACAAATTATAAACAAAGATACATTAATATAATCTATTTCATAATGAAACCACTAAAGTAAAGGAGGATGAAGTAGTAGATGAACACAATTATTTGATGCAGTTTAGAATCCCAAAAGTTTCTGAACATGTGCCTAGTTGTATTTTGACCCACTTTGTTTGCGCAAACAATCTTTATAGAATAGTTAAGAGGAAACACAATTATAAAATCATATACCTATAGAACTAAAAATAAATACATAACTATTTTTGAATCTTATTTAATTTTTTTCCACGGAGATCACCCAATGTTTCCTTGTAGGGTCACATGGAAATCAATTTCAACACCTTGTTTTTCTCATGGCCGAAGGATGATCACCATCTTATTCTCTTTACCAGACTGAAGGAGAACCACCTCTGTCCTTTTTGTCAGGACAAAGGAGGACCATTGCTTCTTTTAGATTGGTTGATGCTTCACTCACCTTGACGCACCTCTAGAAAACTTCTCCACTAGCGAAAGGAATTGAGAAAAGTGAAGAATATTGAACACATTTTTAATGATATTATTTATTGGATAGGGAAGTTTTAAAAAAAATGAAAATCTATACTTGAGATACTATTAACCAGTGAGGCATAATATCACAAAATCATTTTCCAATGTATTCTACTACTCAAGTATGTGTCTTCATTTAAAAATATGTCTCTCTATAGGAAAATATTATGATTGTTGTAGGGAAGAAAATGTGAGCATCTAGAAGCGCCCTGGTCAATATATTCTTTGAATTGAGTAAAAAAATGAAATAAAGAGATCAATTGCATTCTAACAGGCTCTCGATCGAACTCTACTTCATTTGAGATCTTCTTCATCTAAAATGTACTTCAACCAAATTGTGAACAAAAATGTACCAGCCAAAACAATAGCTAAGAAACTAAAATCTGGTCATTTTGACTACACTTTGGTCAAACTGGAGCTTGCCTGAAATGAAAAGGGTCAAACTAAGAGTTTGGCCAAGAGATTTTCAAATGGTTATTTTCTCTTGATAATTTCCCCAACTAAACTAGGAGTTGGGTTGATCCCATCTATGTAAACTATAAGTTTGATGAAAATTCTATATATTTTTATGGTTATTAATAAAAAAATTCTATTTTGTGTGTGTGTGTAGACACACACACTTCATATTTATGACAAAATAGTAAAAAAATTAAGCTAACTATTTGTATAAAAATTCTAGCTATCTCATTACATTCTTGAGGTCACACATGTAATTAACTTTTGTTACCCATTAATGTATTTTGTAACAAGAAGACACATAATTGTAATGAGATAAAAAAAGTAATAAAAGACTCATTTTGTAAATATAACGTAAATGTTTGTCTGACTGAAAAAAGTAAAAATAATATTTATGATAAAATAGTAAAAGAATTTACATTGTAATACAAATGATCTCTTTCTATTACGATGTTGACCCTCTCTGAATAATTTTAGGCAATTTCAATGTGTGTCACACACACACACACACACACACACATATATATATATATATATATATATATATATATATACATCCACATATACATATGTATATATCACTGTGTATATATATTTTTATATATGTATATATATGTATATGTGTGTATATATGTATATATACATATATTTATATAGGTATGTATATATATTTGTATATATATACACGTATATGATATATATATATATATATATATATATATATATATATATATATATACATATATATATTGTACAATCATTCATTCACCTCTTCACATTCTAATATTTATTTATATTGAAATCTCAATTTTAACAACAATCTTTAGTGTTGATTCCTAAGGAAAAATTATTTCTCTACATCAACGATTTGACACCCTTAAAATATGTAGGGATGTGACATAAATGGGTGTTGGCATTGTCAGTTTTCATCCAGTTGTCTAATCTTAAACATAAGTACAAGTTAGGTGATTCCACAACTAAAGGTGGGGAATCTAAGATGGTAGGAACTTGATCGGAAGGCCTATATACCTTCACTTGGAGGAAATTGCATGCTCGTGTCATGTTGTAAGAGATAGAAAGATAGAGATAGAGAGAGAGAGAGTTAGGGTAGAATACACTTGAGAGTTTTCTACCCTAAATACAATCAACTTTTAAGTTGTTGGATCTGCAATCCGATCACATACGCCAACATTATCTTAACGCCTACAGACCCATATTTTTTCCATGTCCCAGTCATTAAAAAACCTCCATTCATCTATGTCTCTCTCCCCTCACGACCTCTCCCCTTACTCACTCTCTTTATCTCCTTCTCTGTCTCTCACATAGAGTGGTAACACAATTTTGGGAGGGGAGCAACGTGTACACCAACGACCAGTCTCCAATTGTCTCTCTCCAATGATCAGTCTATTTGATCAAGGACAACCACACAGTTGATTTCTATCTTCAATGGCCAATCTCTAATGGCCAGGAAAGTGAATACTACTTCTTGTTTTCTCCAAGAGTTGAGGAGAACTAGGCATCAAGGACAAAAACACCCAGCCAACAATGAGGGAGCTACTTCTACCGCCTTTCTTCAGGCGACAGTAGCTCTAGGGGAATACCTCCAATGATTGAAAACCACTCACTCAAGTGATATCTCCCCCTCCCTTCACATCTCTCTCAATCGACAGTGACTAGGCCCACTACCTAGAAGCCACATCCCTATCACCCATCATCCCCTCTCAATAGAGTCACCTCTCACAGGAAGTTCTCTAGAAGCCATCACAATTTGAGAGCCAACAAGAGCCCATGAGCCAATTTCTCTTTAGGTTCTCAATTTTCTTCTCCATCTATAGGTCCCTACGGTCATTTACCTATGATCCTTGTGCTCCAATACAATTTTTGGTTTCCAGTTGTAGCATGAGGATGACATACTAAATCCCATCTATTCGTTTATCATGATTTTTATTACTATTTTGTAGTTTCCTCTAATTTCCTATACTTTTTGTGTGTCATGTATGCTTTCTAGTTGCCATTTTATTGCCTATGCTTACTGTTTTATCTTCGATCACTATGCTTCCTGATCATCGAAGTCATGCATGTTTACTGATTGTATATCATTTTTGTTTTTTGTGTGTTTGTTTAGTCATCCCAAGGCATGTCTAATAGAAAGGAAAATAGTTCCACAATTTCAACATATTAAAAAATATATTTGATGAGAAGAGGGGTAAAGTATTACAAATGTGGCAAGTTAGTTGAATCTAAAATACCTAATAACTAGAAGAATTGTACTCGAGTAATCTTTGGTTGTCTCAGTTACAACAAAGAGGTGAAGCTTGTTGTATTTATTATAAGGACTTTTGTGGAATGCACTAAATGTAATCTCTATCTTATTGTTTGCATGGACTTCCATATTGTATTTTTTTAAATGGGGTGACTCAAATTCAACAACTACTAAACAACCTAAGAATTTACAACTTGAGGGAGAAGTAAAGATGGCCAGGACCAAGGAACAAAGAGAAAATGTAAAATGTATCATTATTTGGCTAGATTAGTGGCTTCCTAGGTTCTATTTATATTTGTGTATACAATCTCAAAGTGTAAATTTATAATGTGATCGATTAGTGGGAATGACTAAACTGCTTATATTATAATCTCTTTTTTTATCAATGAATGAATGAATGAATGAAGAGAATTGTATTTTGTGCATTCAACATCTGTGTGACTTGCTATTACTATGTGTTTACACCTTTTTGGATATACAAACAACTTGAATGGAATAGATTTGAAACAACATGATATTTAACCTGAATGGATAAAGTGTCTAAGTTGGTTCATGCTTTATGTTAGCTCTACAAATTGGCCTTGAGAAGTGTATCTTGTTATTTTCCCTAAAAAAGTACATGACAGTTAAAGATCAGTTCCATACAGATATATAATAAACTTGGCAATGAAGAGTTAAACCACTAATTGACAGGGTTGGTGTGTTAGAATATGAGTTTGGGATGATGGGATGCCTTCTCGAGGGGCCAAGTCATCTTCTACATGTTGAATTTGGAGCACACATTGACTAACTTGTGTTAGAATATGAGTTTGGGATGATGGGATGCCTTCTTCACACGAACCCATTTCCTTACTCTTTTACAACAACACCATGTCATCATTTTTTTTTTCAAATAACTCTTTCACATTAAGATAAGTGTCCTTGTTTTTAGAAGCTATACCAACAAAATTCATTGTCAATCTACAAAGTGAGTTATACCTACCCAAAGGGGTACTACCATCAACATCTATCTGAGTCTCTTCAATACAATAATTTGTACTTGTTATTTTTGCTTCCCTAGTCTATCTATTCAGCACATATAGAGGTGTTACCTTATGAACTTTAAGATAAAGCATCACTTTTAGTATTTGACTACATAAGATGCCAAAAATCTAAAATAGCTTGCATTCACAAAACAATTATTCTCTATTTAGATTAACATGTACTTTGTAGTTATGCTTAGATATAAATGCAAATGTCCCACCACCAACATGTGAAATTTTTTATATAGTTTGCTAACCTCCTCTATGTCATAGCATGAGGACAACTTCCTTTTCTCTTTGAAAACTTTAAAAATTCCCTTGCATGTTTCTCAATGGGAGCATAATACCATAACGTGGGTTTGCCATACTTATATATATAGTCTTCTTCATCCTCTTTGTCATAATGGTTCTCAACCACCTTCTCAAATGCTTGGACAAATTTAAACAATGACAAATGATTGTTTACATGATCTTTGAATATTGCATTCATGTTCTCACTCTATTGTGTTGTAAACTATTGGCAAAAAGGTGTCTCTAAAGTATACATGTATCCATTGCTCTTTGATATTCCACAACAATGTTATATGTGTGTTGTCACTCAAACTATATGATGTTATCATCTTCTTCCATCTTTCCTACAACTCATCAACGGTGATGGGGTGATTGATGCAAGATTGGAACTCCTCACCAAACCCAACAACAATTTGATATTTCACACCTTGATGTTCGGTGTTCTCATTATATGGCATTGAAAATATTGATGTATTATATTACAATACAAATTTCCTTCTTCATTGCAGGATCTTGATCAATTCAGATTGATTTTGAGTGCTTTTTATACATTGCTTCCATAGATTTCTAAAAACCCATACAAAGGAGTCAATAGTTTCATCTCGTAATAAAGCACAACCAAACAAAGTAGATTGCTTATGATGATTCACCCCAATAAAAGGTGTAAATGGCATAATGTATCTATTATTCATGTAAGTTGTGTTAAATGTAACTACATCTCCAAATGTTTGATATGCCATTCTTGATCTAGCATATACACTGAAGATATTGCATGCACAACCCTCATCATCAAATATCATAGAGTAGAAGAATGCAGGGTTTATTGCTTACAACTTTATGAAGTGGTCTAGTGTGGATGCTACATCAACACCTATGTATCTACTTCGTATAGAAACAAGTGTGCTTCTTAGATCTTTTCTTGTGAATGAGACATTGAGGATTCCTCCTTGTTGGCTAGCAATACGTGACATTATTTGTGCAGTAGAAATATTAGATCATGCATTGCGTGAATCAAATCTTGAACCTCAGAAGACATGCAATAGTGTGAGTGTGAAACCTCCTTTTAGATGGGATGTTGGTGGGATTATGGTTGTGATCTTTATCAAATATCATAACCACCCACTTTCCGTCCTCTTCTAGCTTGACTCACATTTGAGCCTTGTATCCTATTTGATTAGAAATGATATATTTTTGTGGGGTGACCTTATGACCATTGTCTTTCTTCATCTTTGGTTTATGTAATCCTTCCTTAGAGAACATGAAGACCCTTCTTATATTTTAAACTTTAGTTGAGACACAGTGTTTTTCCTTCCTTATGTTGAATCCAATAGGATATACAAATTTATCATAAAACTCCTCATTTTTATCAAGACAATCGAATTGTAGACCCATGAAAGGTTCTAGTTTAGATTGTACTTCAATCCTTTCATCCTCTATAACTGTCTAAATTTTTTCCAGTAGGTTTTCATTTTCATCCACTGTATTGTCATAACCCAACCAATCTATTCCTACCATGCAATCAACATCATGAAAAAAATCCAAATTTAAACAAAAAGTATATAATCATTCCTTGTTTGTAGATTGCCAAACAATTTGAGATGAATTGTTTGATCAACAAAATGAGACTACATTGATAAAGGGAAATAAGAACTAACTATGTAGGGGTTGTTATGTGGAGCTAGTCCCTTCCATATTAGAAAAGAT